>CM044324.1:33727666-34352500 GCA_024291935.2 Okapia johnstoni
CTGCATACCCACGTGCAGCACCAGTTTGTCCTCTGGTTAGGAAGGCATGAAGGCCTGCCAGGCTGTCCTCAACCATCCAAGGCAATGAAAAACAAAGGTCATAGAAGAAGAGTGTGCCAGCAACCGTGTTACAAAGCATCAGCAGACACCTGCTTCCAGCATGTCTGGAAAGCACCTTGGAGAGTTTTATCTGTATCAGTGTTTATTCCGCTTTCAACTCTGACTAGTTAAGGTCGTCTCTGGATATTAACTCTGACAGATCCACTCCACACTCATTCAGAAGTCATGGCATTGAACATGACACACTTGTGCTCCAAGTTCTGAGGTTATCCTGGTTGTGTGAACCATTCTTTGCCCCAGATTCATAGCCGGTGTCTCAGAAGCTCTGTGGCTTTGAAGCACAGCTGGTCAGCGAACCATCCTCATCCCTCCTCTGAGTTGCTCCTCCCTGTGGGCCATGGAGCAGGGCTCGCTTCCCTGCTGCTGACGGCCAGAAATCCACCAGATAGGTCATGCATGTTATCGATCACCTGGGCATGACAAGGACACTTGGCAGCTAACAATACTGGTTAAACCATCCAGCTAATCCATAGGTGATACTAATGGGTAAAGAGAAAAGATTAGGGGAAAAAATGAGACAGAGCCAAGAGAGAAGTCAACACCCCACATCCTATCATGGTGTCCAGAGTGATCGAGAGCTCACAGCCACAGTGCAAAGAAGGGAGACACTGTGAGCAGCATGACTCATGGTGTCCAAGTGGTAAAAATAGCCCGGGCTCATGCGAGGCTTGTCTATTTCTGCTCCTGAGATGAGATGCAAAGTTGTCCTGGAAGCAACACTGCACTGCGATGCACAGCATCTCCCAAACACCCCTGGGTGCCCCCCCACCCCGCTCCCAGGTCCCTTGCCCTACTCCACCCTGCCCACAGCTCCCAGCCTCATCACTCACGTCTGCCTCCCACCCTCAGGTAGAGCATGGGCTTCACAAGAATGGGGCTTCCTCACTCAGGCCCCCTTGTGGCCTTCAGCACCAAGGACAGCGTCTGCCCATCCATTGGTGCTCGCCAGTGTTACTGGCTGACTGGATTGAAGAACTCCCCTTCCATCAGGTCTGACCTTGCAAAGAAGACCCCAGGCTCTATCCGGAGCACTGTTCCCACAAACCCAGGAAACCCTAAGCAGGAAGGTCAACTGACCATGGTCCTTCATAAGAGCCCTGGCCAGAAGGCGCCACTTAGGCATAACTAGAGAGAAGAGTCTGGGTCTCCTGAAGGCAGATGTGGGCTTAAAAACAAAGAAATGAAGGAAGGAAAACCCCCAAAGAAGATAAAGGGATAAAACAGACTACGGGGACTTCCCTGGTGGTCCAGTAGCTAAGACTCTGCACTCCCAATGCAGAGGGCCTGGATTCAATCCCTGGTCAGGAAACCAGATCCCACATGCCACAACTAAAGAACTCAAGTGCCTCAATGAACATTGAAGATCCCAGACCCCACGTACCACAGCTAAGACTCAGCACAGCCAAATAAATAAATATTTTTAAAATAAATAAATAAAATCTGCCTTTGGGAGAAATTAAAAAAAAGAACAGACTAAGGAAGTGGGAAGGAGGTTAAGAGGTGACTCAATATTAACACTGGGGAAAGGAAAGTTAGAACTAGGGATGATATTTAACCATCAGAAAACTTAAAGCTCCAAGAAGAAAAAAAAAGTCGATGAGTTAAAAAAAAATTGAAAATAGATGTGAAAACAAGAAAATAAAAACACAGAGGCCACAAACTAAGAAGAAAGCCAAAAGTTAAAGATTAAAATTTTAAATAAAAACAAAAAACAAATGAGCACACAAATGCTAAAACAAGAATAGAAATTGAAGGCTAAATAGATACAGTTCTTCAAAACAATAAAATTTTTTAAAAGAGGACATGATTTTTCCAGCTCCCAACCCCCCTCCGCACACTCTGGAATGATTGTGAGAATCAAAGGGAAAAGAAAATAGAGGTAGAAATAAGGAACCTACAGATTAACTAAAGAGTACTGCTACCAGGCCAGTAAGAATAAAAACGCAATTGCCAGGACTCCAGGTCCTACAACAGAATGCATTCATTGTGATTTAAGAAAGTAACACAGTGTAAAAAGACCATAAATAAAATATATGAAGGACAGCCCAGCCTTGAGGAGTAAATCTCTCTCTGGAGTGAATATCAGTTTACTGTACTAAGTCACTACGTCCCTGTAATTTTTGCAGAAACCCCTGGCACAGACACCAGTCACTCAGAATTTATGACCCACTGGGCTGCAGGCATGTTGGACTCAGTCCCAGAGGAATTCAGGGATTCAGCAAGTGCATGCACGTGCACACACACAGACACGCACAACTTCAACTCATTGTCATTTTAAAGTAAATCTGGGTCTCTGGATTCTTGTGAACTGTTTATTCTTTTTTTCCCCCCTCAACTTATTTAGAAGGTATACATTTTATTCACATTGCTAGATATGATTCTTAAAATTTTATGTGTACTCCTTAATAAGTTAGTGCTGCCATTATCCTGCTCCTTAATGATATAAGGATCTTAGAATTCTCCTCCCGTCTTGTGTGATTGTTCAGGATTTCTGTTCCCTCACTCCTCTCAGAATTCGTCATTACTGCCACATGGTTGCGGTCATCTTCTGGAGTCAATGCTTATTAACGATTGACCACATTTCTCCCTTCCTTACATCTTCATTTCATTTCTTCATTCTGTGATCAGTTTTCTTTGGCTGGAGGACATGCTGCAGTAGCCCTTTCAGTGAGGGTCTGTTGGTGGTTCTCAGTGTTTGGCCAAATGCAATATGTTCTCACTTGTGAAGAATAGTTTAGGTATTGAATTCTAGATCTGGTGTGTTTTCTCACTTTCTCTAACATCTTGTTGATTTTTTTTTATGATTTCTATGACTGTTGTTGAGACATCTCTTGGTTTGCCTTTTTCTTAGAGACAATCTATATATTTTCCTCTGGTTAGGATCATCTTTCTGTGTAATTTTTCCTCTAAGATGGATAGGTGTGGAATCCGTGCATTATATGCTTCTTTCACTAGTTCTATGAAAGTGAAAGTCACTCAATTGTGTCCAACCCTTGCGACCCCATAGACTGTATCCCGCTAGGCTCCTCTTGTCCGTGGGATTCTCCAGGGAAGAACACTGAAGTGGGTTGCCATTTGCTTCTCCATCACTAGTTCTGCGAAAATCTCAAATCACCTTAGATGGTGCCTCTTCCTTTCTCAATGTTCCCTCATTCTGGAATCGCAATCTCTCCCTGCAGCATTTCTATCAGTTGATTAAAGGACATTCTCATTTTATCTTCCTGCCTTCTCCTTTTGCCTCCCGTCTCCCACCATATGCTGACTGCAGGCAGTGTCAGTACTGCCGTGTTCCTGTGCTTTAATTCTCTCGTCAGATACCTTCAATTTGCTCATTAACTCATCAGTCCTGTTTTAAATTCGGTGCATATTTTTACTTTAGGAAATTCCAATTTGCCTCTTCTCTTTCGAAAGGGTGCTTCCCCCTTCATGATTTATTAATGCTTCCTCCTTGCATGCCTTGAACATCTTGAAGGAGACTTACAGAATCACCTCTTACTGTCCCAAAGTTCTTGGAAGGCAGCTCTGTCCACTGACACAGGCACATGGTGGGTGGTTTCTTGGTAAGTTGTAAATGTTTATACTGTGATCCTTCTCTGTGGAACTCTGAAAATTCTAGCTGAGGATTTCCTGATGGGAAGTTGTGTCTGGTAGTTGCCCCAGGGATCCCTGACTTGAGACCATGTTGTTGTTTTTTTAATGTGAATCTCTCAACTTGAGAGGTTTCCTGACCACATGCATATTAACATTTCAGACCTCAGTTCTACATGACATGGAATTTCTGGCAGAAAACATGCCCTAGTCTCAGGCCCAGAGGATCACCCCTATTGTCCCCCTCCCTGTGCCAATGAACAGTGATTCTAAGCAGCACTTTCACTGGATGTGTCATCCTTTGAGAGTCCCATCTTTACGTGGGGCATCCGTTCCTACTCCTCCTGGAGGGACCACTACAACCCCAGCCTTGTTTACCAAGACTGACCTCTCCACAGGAAGGCAGCAGCCTCATCTCGGGTGTCAGGCTCTGTATTTCATGCCTGTCTTTAACATCTCTGCCCCGGAATGTTCCCCTTGCTCTCTCAAGCGCTCAGCTCTGCCTTTGGCAGCGTCTGCTGCTATGCAACGTGGTCAGAGGCTCTATCACAGGAGGTTACATGTCGCACACATGGTCTGTCTCAAAGCAGATTTCTCCCAAGAAAAACAGTGATCTGGTGACACCAGGACTGAAATAGGCAGAAACAGGATGGGGCAAGTGCCCTGGGTTCAGCCTCTAATTTATCGTGGTCCCCGTGCTGGCGTCTGTGATCCAGCCTCTTGTGGTACCTGTTTTTCAACTTTGAGGCTCACTGTGTCCAGTCCCGCCAGCTAAGGCCAGAACGAGCACAGCCTGGGATCAAATGAAATTGGCCGTATTCAGCCACTGCCACGAGTCAAGGGGGCTACATAGACTGGTGGGGGCATCCTCAGAGGAGGAGGGTCCCGAGGATTGGAGCCAGTGCTCAGTGATTCTCAGGAGCAACTGGGGAGGGGGAAGCGATGGATGTGACTTTGCAGAGAAGCCCGGACTGTAATCTGTGTCCAAGCAGCCAGGCTGGCTGTTAGGAGAGGGTGTCACTCAGAAGCAAAGCTTGAGACAGGTTTTGGGGGTTTTTAAGATTACATCATTATATTTTTATTGAAGTAAAATTGCTTTGCAATGTTTTGTTAGTTTCAGCTGTACAATGAAGTGAATCAGCTGTGTGTATACATATATCACCTCCCTCTTGGACCTTCCCCCAACCCCACCCTCCATCCCACCCTTCTAGGTCATCATAGAGCCCTGAGCTGAGCTCCCTGAGCTATACAGAAGCTTCCTACAAGCTATCCATCTTACACATGGTAGTGTATATATGTCGATCTTTTTAAAATTTATTTAATTGGAGGATAATTAGAATATTGTGATGTTTTAGCCATACATCAACTTGAGTCAGCCATAGGCATACCTGTGTCCCCTCCTCTCTGAACTACCCCCCCTCCCTCCTCACCCCATCCCTCCAGGTTGTCAGAAGAGCACCAGCTCAGGGTTCCCTGCATCGTACATCAAACTCCCACGGCTATCTGTTTTACATATGATAATATATATGTTTCAATGTTGTGTCTGCAGTGGATTTCTCATGCAGAAACAAGAATTTTTGTAGGATTTCTCCCTGTCCTGGTGGAAACATTGTTACCACCAGCAGGGCTGGTTTTTCCTTTTCTCGCTTCCTGGGACCTAACTAGCCTTTCAGGGAGATGTTTTCGACAAGGAGAAACTCCTTGCTCTGAAGGAAAGCCCAGCTCTTCTGAAGTTCCTGGCCCTGCCTGGGTCCCTGCCTCTCGTTCTTGCTGCGTTCTGTGTGTGACCCACTGGGAGCTCTGCATCTTCACTCCGTAAAGTCCCAGCCACTGAACTTTGAAGAATTCCTCTGGGAAACAGCCGGTTCTGGTCTGCTTCAAGCTAATGAGACTGACGAAGCAGCAGGTGACCTGCGATGAGAAAGTCCCCACTCCATCCTCCTAAGGTCTTCACCTTCTGCCATTGGTCCAGACCAGCCCAGTGGGTTCCCTTACTCCAGTTGTGTTTGCCAGGTCTGTGAAGATGCCAGACTGGCAGAGAGACTGGAAATACACAGCAGGGAAAAACCTGAGACGTCGCCGGGGAAGGCTGGGCTGAAAGGTGGCTCGCTCTCTCTAAGGCAGACTCTGGCAGGTGCACTTCAGCTACTGATGAGCTGGTCAGTGCTTCCCCCATGAAGGTCCGAGGCAGTGTGAGCGTTTACTGTGTCCATTAATTAGAAGGTGGGCCGGGGACGCAGCGTGAGATGGTGCTTACGTTTCTGAATCTTTGTAATAAAGTGTGCTTCTGGGTTGAAGGAGCCCTTCCTTATGGGGAAAATGTGAGGGAATATCACTTTTAGTTTTTATGCTCTTAGTGTACTTTAGCAAATCTGAGGTTTAGGAAAACCTCGTTGTACAGGAAAAAGCAAACCCCGTCTGTTTTCATGGGTCCCTGAGATCACGTGCTGTCCTATAGGTGTCTTTTAGTATAAGGTTTACGGTGTGAAGGAGGAGCTGGCCGTGTTCTCCTTCTGGATTTATTTCTGTGAACTTGGGAAGGTAAGAAGCATGTCAGTGTTGCAGCCTTCTTTTTACCTTTTTCCATGAAATGGATCCTAGCAACAGCCAATCCACAGCCCACTTCAGTGTGTGTCTTTTCTGTGGATATGGATGGGCTGCTGTGCTGCTGCTTGGATCCTTTGGTAATTTTATTTCTCATGAAACTCTGGTCTGCTGGGTGCACGGTCGAGTTCTCTCTCCCTCTGTCTCTCTCCCCCGCGTTTACGCTCTTACACACACACACACACACACACACACACACACACACACACACCCCAACACACCCCTGCCACCCCCCAAAGCACAAGATGTAACTCCTGCAGGTGAAGCCCATTTATTAACAGGCCAATGTCGAAGGACTTTCTGGGAAGATGCTACAGTCTGAAGTTCTCTTTAATATTTTATTTCTCCAGCTCTAGCATGCACAGTCTTCACACTTTAATGTTTTTCTAAAATTCTGAAATAAGGATGTGTTTTATAATCAATGGCTACTGAGACTTGCTGAGTTATGACAGGGGTCTTCCCTGAGCATGTCTTTATGTATGTGGGCAAATTTAAGTGAATATTGACCGCATGAAATAATAAAAAAGTAATTTAGGGTTTAAAATATATGTACTTCAGTACAGCCACTATGGAGAACAGTGTGGAGATTCCTTAAAAAACTGGGAATAGAACTGCCATATGACCCAGCAATCCCACTGCTAGGCATATACACCGAGGAAACCAGAATTGAAAGAGACGCGTGTACCCCAATGTTCATCGCAGCACTGTTTACAATAGCCAGGACATGGAAGCAACCTAGATGTCCATCGGCAGACGAATGGATAAGGAAGCTGTGGTACATATACACAATGGAATATTACTCAGCCATTAAAAAGAATACATTTGAATCCGTTCTATTGAGATGGATGAAACTGGAGCCCATTATACAGAGTGAAGTGAGCCAGAAAGAAAAGCACCAATACAGTATACTAATGCATGTATATGGAATTTGAAAGATGGTAATGGTAACCCTATATGTGAGACAGAATAAGAGACACAGATGCATAGAACAGTCCTGTGGACTCTGAGGGAGAAGGTGAGGGTTGGACGTTCTGGGACAATAACATTGAAACATGTATATTGTCATATGTGAAGCAGAACACCATTCCATGTTCTATGCATGGGACGGATGCTCAGGGATGGAGCGTTGGGATGACACTGAGGGATGGGAGGGGGAGGGAGGTGGGAGGAGGGTTTGGGAGGGGGAGCACATGTGAATCCATGGCTGATTCATGTCGATGTATGGCAAAAACTACTACAATATTGTAAAGTAATTAGCCCCCAACTAAAATAAAAAAAATAAAATAAAAAAAAAATAAAATAAAATAAAATAAAATATATGTACTTCAATAATTATATGTTTTTAAAATAATATTTTGTATATATTATAAATAGACTTGAAAATAAATGCAATGTACTAAATTGGGAAGTTATAATCAGAATTAACATGTTTTAGAGTTCTTGTACTTTCCAGAAAATGATGAAAGAACTAATTTATTTTAAACTCAAATAACTTTAAATATACCATATCTTATTGGTTAGGATGCCAAAGTCACTGCTTCCTGTTTTGAAGGAAGCAATTTTTTAAAGTTTTTTTTTTATATTCATTCATTTATTTGGGTGCATCGGATCTTCGTTGTAGCACACAGACTCTAGTCATGGTGCACAGGCTCAGCAGAGGGAGGCAAGCGAGACCACGGGCTTCAATATTTGTGGCTCGTGGACTCTGCCGTGCCCAGGCTCAGTAGTTGCAGGATAGGGGCTCTCTAGGTGTGGTGCACAGGCTTAGTTGCTACACAGCTCGTGGGATCTTAGTTCCCCGACCAGGGATTGAACCCATGTGTCCCGTACTGCAAGGGGCACTGGATGACCTAACCACTGGATGACCAGGTAAGTCCCAAAAGTAATTGTTTTTAATATGGCAAAATGCACATTACTTAAGCTTTACCATTTCGACCATTTTTAGATATGCAGCTTTGTAATGTTCAGTATTTTCACACTGTTGTGCAATCATCACCCCATCCATCTCCAGAACTTTCTCATCATCCCAAATTGAACTTATATCTATTAAATAATTATTCTTCATCCCTCTTCCCCAGCCCTTGGTAACCACCATCCTACTTTCTGTCTCAATGAGTTTGACCAAAAGGTATCTCATAGAAGTGGAACCATATGGTATTTGTCCTTTGGTGTCTAGCTTATTTCACTGGGCATGATGTTCTGAGGTTTCCTTGGTGTTGTTAGAATTTCCTTCCTTTTGAAGGCTGAATAATTCTACTGTATGAATGTATTGATGGGCGCGTGGGTTGCTTCCCCTTCATGCCTGTTGTGAATAATGCTCTTATGAACACAGTGTACAAATACCTCCTAGATACCCTGCTCTCTGTTCTTTTGGGTAAATCCCACAAGTGGAATTGCTGGATCATTTGCTAGTTCTAGGTTTAATTTTTGAGGAACCACCAAACTGTTTTCCACAGTGGCTACACCATTGTACACTGCCAGCACCCATGTACAAGCGTTCCAATTCCTCCACAATAAGTGACTTGAAAATTATTTTTGTGGTTGTTTTGACGCGGATAACAAAGGCACAGCAAGATATTAAGTAGTAGACAAAGATAGCGGTGAAAAATTCAGACCTCTCACCTTGAGTCCTAACATATCAGCCATATCCCCAACCTGCTCTCCAGAGGCCACCTGTCCCTTTTGACAACCAGCACCACACCTGGACTGCTGTGTGCATCCAGTTTTTTCTTACTCCGTTGGCTTTATATTCTGTCCAGTAAACCTCTTGTTTTGAAAGGGGAGAGTTTCACTTACTTAAGGCTAGAATGTAGGTCACTAACATTACTGCCCATTCCCTTCCCCCAAGCTTTCTGGTGTGTAATTTTGAGTCCTTCCATCCATCACTATTGTATCTATAAAGGGCTTGATTAAACCCCCATCTCCCATCTTCCTACCAGGCAAGAGGAGGCTGTGGGCAGTGCGCTTGCCCACTCTTCCTCCCTCATACCATGTGCCTTCCCATGAGCTCAGCTGTGTCCTGACTTTACACCAGAATGAATGAGTCTCGCTTAATGGCTGTGAGTCAGACCCTGAAATCAGTCTCCCTGGATGTGATTCTGGCTCTGCTAATAGGTGATGGCATGAAGCAAGGTACTCATCCTCTTGGTCCTTGTCAGTGGAATGAAGATAATAGTAATACCTACCTCATTGGGGTTATTTTGAAAATTAAACAGGATAATCCTTATAAACACTTTAGCACAGTGCCTGGTATTTAGGAAATGCCCAGCACTTCTTGGCCAAAATGATGATGGTGATAATGCTGATGACAACTTTGTCAGGACTGGTAACCTTTAAAATCTGTTTTTTAATTATGTAGATTCCAAATGTTGAATTATAAAAGTTATCCTCATAATTCTTTAAACATCGTTGACTGTAAACCCAAGTTGTAGTGATAAAATACTATTTCCTCTACACTAGTTGCCAGTATCAGACCCCGTGTACTAGGAGAAGAAATATTCTTAGTGTCCAGGTCAAACAGGATCTGCCTTTTTCTATTCCATAGCTACCCAAAATAATGGGAAGTTTAGGGGGAGTGGATTTTTGTATTTTTTTTAATTAGTTTATTTTCTATCTTTTAACTTTACAATATTGTATTTGTTTTGCCATACATTGACATGAATCCACCATGGGTGTACATTTTTGTATTTAGACTCACAGAACCCTTGCAGTTTTTCTGGTTGTGCATTTCTCCTACAGTTTCTGAATGACCTTCTTCTAACATTGAGGGAAGAAACCTGTGCCTTCTTTCAGCATCGCTGATGCCTTCCAGCGTCGTGTTTGTTCTCTCTCCTGTTGTTGATGGAAACAACACAACGAACACAACTTGCCTTTGTGAAGCCCACAGATGTTCATTATGAATCTGGACAGATTGCTGCAGGACAGCTGCTAGACAGGGATTTCTTTTTATCATTTCTGGGTATTCACTGTTTCTTTTATCTCTGATTATCCACTTCTTTGGTTTTCCACTGTCATTTTTTTTTCTGGAGTAAATTTGTGAGCTACTTATTTAGAGAGGGTGTGTGTGAGATAAATTTTCTGAGTGCTGAAAATATTTACTGTTGTTGTTTGGCTTCCTTTTTATTTTTGCTCACACTTGAGTGATCGCTTGTGAGGTGCATAACTCAAAGTTTGTCTCCCAACTTTGAAGGCATGACCTTACTGTTCAGGATGTGCTGTCTTAATGGAAAGTCAGATGTCAGCTTGTGTGCCTGTTCCCCCCGGCTGCCACTCACCTCCTCTCGGATTCTAGGCTGGGGCCACCTCGTTCTTTCCAGTACTTACCATCTTCAGGAAAGAAAAGGAAATTTCGCTGTGGCTTCTCAAAATCCTTGCAGTATTTGCTACTACTTTCTCTTCTAGTAAGGCCTTTCTTTTTAAAATTAAATTTTTATTGGAGTATAGTTAGTTTACAATGCTGTGTTGGTTTCTGCCGCATAGTGAAATTAGTCAGCTGTACATACACATATATCCTTTTTTAGATTCTGTTCCTATGTAGGTCATTACAGAGTATGGACTAGAGTTCCCTGTGCTATAACAGCAGGTCCATACTAGTTATCTATTCTATATATGTGTGTGCATATGTCAATCTCAATTTCCCAGTTTATCCCTGCCGAGATCTTTCTCATTCTTTCAGTAGTATTTTTAATGAGATTTTCAAGACACAGAAGGCAATGTGCCAAAGCTTCCTCCCGGAGTCAGAAGCCCGGCTGCATCATAGCCTCTCACCCGGGCCGCCAGAGGCTTGTTTTCCAAAGAACAGACTGGCTTTGCTGGTTCCCAGTGTCAAGTCTCTGCCTTCTATTTCACTATTTTTGCTCTTATCTTTATTACTACCTGTCTCATGTATCTTTTCCCTTCATTATTATTATTTTGGCTAATTTATCAATTTTGATGTTGATTCATTTATGTTCTAACCTTTATTGTCTTAAAATATGCATGTAAAGCTGTTTTGTCTAAGTATCTCTTCACCTGCACCCCTAGGTTTTGGTACGTAGTTTGCTTTAATACGTAGTTTTTTCAACAAGATTCAGTTCTAAATAATTTTATCCTTTGGTCCAATGGTTATTAAGAAAGTGTTGGTTTTTTTCTTCACTTCTAACTGAGAGTGGCTTTTGCTGAATGTATTGACTTTTTTTTTTTTTTGGCTGCACTTCACGGCTTGCAGGATCTTAGTTCCCTGACCCAGGCCCTGAGCAGTGAAAACACAGAGTCCTAACCACTGGACCACCGTGCGTGCTTGTCTAACTCTTTGCAACCCCCATGGACTGTAGCCCACCAGGCTCCTCTGTCGATGGAATTTTCCAGGCAAGAATACTGGAGTGGGTTGCCGTTTCCTCCTCCAGGGGAATCTTCCCAACCCAGAGATCAAACCCGCATCTCCTGTGTCTCCTGCATTGGCAGGTGGATTCTTTACCACCAAGCCACCTGGGAAGTTTCCTAAACGTATTGACTTCTGTATCAACTGTACTGTGGCTCCAAAACACAATTTGTAAGATACAAAATGATGTGAGATGTGTTGGTGCTTCATGGTTTAGTACTTGATCCACTTTTGGAAGGGAAGGAGGAAGCAAATGGAGAGAGAAGGAAGGGAAGATTAGGAGAAACACAGAAAAAGACAGCATACAAGTGCCTGGAAGAATCTATTCTATAATTGCTGGATGCAGAATTTTGTATGTGCTCATTGCTTAAAATTGCTACTGTTGCTTTTTGAATATTCCGCATCTTTCTTATTCTTGGTCTGTTTATTTCTTAACATGGTTTAGAGAGTGTTTTGAAGTTTCTTGTTCTGCTGGTGAAGATATTCCAATACCCCCTGTAATTCTACCAGTTTTGCTTTGAGACCGTGATATGAACTGATTGTGTGCCGAGAAGTCGAGCATTGAGCCGGGTGGATTGAACCCCTTACTATGTAGCATCTATGTTACTAGGTGATAGCTTTTTTACTCCTTGATGTCTACTTTGTTTTATTTATCTTTTTAAGGATTTTGTTGGACAGTGGACCATTTTTAAAGTCTTGATTGAATTTGCTACGATATTGCTTCTGTTTCACATTTTGGGTTTTTGGCCTTGAGGTATGTGAGATCTTGGCTCCCTGACTAGGAATCAACCTGTATCCTCTGCATTGGAAGGCAAAATCTGAGCCACTGGACCACCAGGGAAGCCCCTTCTACTTTGTTTTAGATTCACTAAGCTGTGCCAGGTGTATTTTCTGCCTAGGATTTTTCTTGTGTACATATTTTCCATCCTTCTGTTTTCAGTGCTTCCACTTCCTTATGCTTTAGGTATGTCTCTTATAAATAACATATGTCAGGATACTGTTTTAAACCCAGAATGAAAATTAATTTTAACTGGCAATTTCAACTAATTAATGTCTATTGTGAGTGCTGATGTATTTTCACTTGTTACCTCAATTTTTATTTTTATTTTTGTCCTGCTCTATTTTTTTTCAGTCTTACTCCCTTTTTCTGTCTCCTAATTTGAAATGTGTATAGTATTTTTATTCATCTGGTAGTTATCCTTGAAATTTACCCAGGCGTATTTAACCTAAGCCTAAAACTGAATAATTTAACACATTTCTAGAACGTTGAAAAGATGTTAGTATCACCCACCTCCTGATTTACATACTATTGTTTTCCAGTGTTTAATTTTTTTAAATGAACCTCACAGTTTAGGGGCAGGGGTCATACAGCCTCGTGATTTGTTTGGATTCATGAACAAGGTGTTGGGTTCTCTGTTCACCAGTTCTTGCCCCCTAAGCTGCCCACCAGCATTGCTTCTCTTCCTCTTTTAGAATTGTTTTTGGCTCAAGTCTCTTCATTTCTTAATCTATCTTATTTCACTTTGTTCTTGAAAGACAATTTTCCTGTGTTCAGAGTTGGCAGCTAGAGACATGGATGGACCTAGAGACCATCATACAGAGTAGAGTAAAGTCAGAAGGAAAAGCAAATACTATACATTGATGCATATGTGTGGAATATGGAGAAAAAAAAAACTGGTGTCGACAATCTTATTTACAAAGCAGAAACAGAGACACAGATGTAGAGAACAAATGTATGGACACCAAGGGGGAGAGAGGGGTGGGGTAGATTGGGAGACTGGGATTGACATGTATACACTATTGATACTGTGTTTAACGTAACTAATGAGAACCTACTCTACAGCACAGGGAACTCGACTCAGTGCTCTGCGGTGACCTAAATAGGAAGAAAATCCAAAAGAGAGGGAATATATGTACACATATAATCAATTCACTTTGCCATGCGATAGAAACTAAGACACCACTGTAAAGCAACCGTACTCCAATAAAAATTTTTTTAAGACACACAAAAAAATTAAGTCGGCAGCTACTTTCTGTCGACACATTGTCATTCTGATGCTTGTTGCTGAGTAAATTATCTGCCTTTTTCCTCTGACTACTTATAAGCTCTCCTTGAAGTTTACATTCATCAGCTTGACTACAGCATGTCCGAGAGGCATTCCTGTGTTTATCTCTCCTTTCTTTTTGGAACTTTTACTAGAAATGGGTTGAACCTTCTTATTCTGTACTCCACACTCTTAACCAACGTTTTATATTTCCTGTCTCTTTTTCTTTTAATAGTGCAGTCTGGATATTTTCCTCAAAAGTATCTTCTAGTTTATTTTTTTTTCTTCAGCTGTGTCTATTTTGCTATTTTTAATTCTGTTGAGTTTTTCTAACAACTGAAATGTTTTCACTTTTTAAAATTCAAACTTTTTATTTTTTTCTGTTTATTTCTGATAGTCCCTTGTTACTTGCTCATCTTTAAATATTTCTATTTTTTTCATAAATATTTCACAAATTATTTCTATCATTTAACTCTGAATTTCTATAAATATTTCCATAAATATTTTATAAACAATTGTTCTGTATTCCTACTATCTGATATCTGAAGTCCTTGATTGTCCAAAGCTATTTTTTTCTGTTGATTCTCACTCACAGGGACATGAAGTCTTTGTGTATGAGGAACCTTAATTGTCAGCTTATTGCTTGATCTGATTTTTTTAATATTTATATTTTCTGGCTGTGTCAGGTCTTAGTTGTGGCACACAGGATCTTTGTTACATCATGCACGCTCTTCTATTGCCAGGTGAGGACTTAGTTGCCCCATGAAATGTGGAATCTTAGTTCCCTGACCAAGAATCAAACCTGCGTCCCCTGCACTGCAAGGCAGATTCTTAACCACTGGACCACCAGGGAAGTCCCTGTTTGATACTTTTTTGTTGTTGTTTAGTCACTAAGTCGTGTCCAACTCTTTGCAACCCCATAGATGGCAGCGCACCAGGCTTCCCTGTCCTTCACCATCTCCCTGAGTTTGCTCAAACTCGTGTCCATTGAGTCAGTGATGCCATCCAACCATCTCAGCCTCCGTTGCCCCTTTATGCTCTTGCCCTCAATCTTTCCCAGCATCAGGGTCTTTTCCAATCCGTTGGCTCTTCACATCAGGTGGTCAAAGTATTGGAGCTTCAGCTTCAGCACCAGTCCTTCCAATGAATATTCCGGGTTGATTTCCTTGAGAATTGCCTGGTTTAATCTCCTTGCAGTCCAAGGGACTCTCAAGAGTCTTCTCCAGCACCACAGTTCGAAAGCATCAATTCTTCGACACTCAACCTTCTTTATGGTCCAACTGTCTTATACGCTTAAATTAGGAGAGCTTTCCATCCCAGAGCTTTGATTCTATTTCTGCCTGGAGCCAGGGGTCATCACTTACTTGACGCTATGTCAGAATCTATAGAACAGTGGGTCTCAAAGTGTGGTCCATGGATCTGCATATCCACATCCCACTGAATAAGAAACTGCTGGTGGTCTGGAAATCTGTGCTTGGTGATGTTAGTCCTTACACTGAGGCCACTTTCATCAAGTCTCAGCTGAGAATTAGGGGTCGGGTATCAACTTCACCGTCTTATGTCTCTACCAAAGCTGCGTAACTCACTGTCACTGTTATGGTTGGCATCCTACATCAGTGCAACTCTGCCCCTCCCCCTAGTTCTTCATGGAAAGGCAGTGGTCTTTGGTGATTTTCCTCCACAACCAGCATGTCTCCAGGTGTGTCCTAATCCTGGGTCTTATTTAGCAGTAAGAGAAACCCTTGGAGCATGTTGTCAACTTTGAAGTCAGAAGGGACAGTCTATCTGTTGAGATTTTAATTTCACAAATATAGTTATTTACTTTTAAAGTTCTAAGTCCTTCATTTTTAAACACAGTAAGCATGTTTATCCTGTACCTGTGTCTGACATGTGTGGCCCCAGTTCTGTAGTGTTCGTTCACCTCTGCTGAAAGTGAAAGTGAAAGTCACTCGGTCATGTCTGACTCTTTGCGACGCCATGGACTATACAGTCCATGGACTTCTCCAGGCAAGAATACTGGAGTGGGTAGCCATTCCCTTCTCCAGGGGATCTTCCCAACTCAGGGATCAAACCCAGGTCTCCTGCATTGCAGGCGGATTCTTTACCAGCTGAGCCACCCACCCCTGACGACTAGGGCCTGTTTCCTCAAGTGCTTAATCCCAGACTCGAGTTCCACAGCATGATCTGTGGACCTTTTCTAACATCTGTCTTTAGCACATTCTTCCAGAGAGGATTTTCATTCGCTCCTGCCAAGAATTGGAGCAGAGGTGAGTGGGAGTTCCCAGCCCTGGACACTCTAAACTGAGTGTTCAAGGCACACGAAGGGTGAGGGCTTGGGGTCCAAGTGCAAGCCTGTGGCTGCAGGTTCTCTGAGTTGAAGTCACCCCAAGCTACAGGTCACTCACAAGATCTCAGGGACAAGAATATTTACTTGCAAGACTGCTGTCTCTCTCACTTACTGGTGAGGAGGAAGATTCTTGCTTGAGTCTGTGTCTTCATTCACAGCCTTCTCGAGGAATTCTTTAACTGCACAGGTGGCCTCCATACCTCTGAACCACAGAGGTGTGTAGGCCGTGGGGTGTCATTGCTATTGATGGTGACGGTAGTGTCCTCATCATTTGTGCTGTCTGTGGTGGTGATGTTAGTGGTAGCGGTGGTGGTGGTATGGGAGGGGTTATGGTCAGGAATCAGTCAGCTTTTCCTGTGAAGAGCAGATAAAAGCTATTTTAGGCTTTGCAGATCATAAGGCCTCTTATTACAGGTGTTTAACTGCTCTTTTAGTGCAGAACAGTTAAAGGCATATGTGAATGAATGGATGTGGATGGGGTTCAATAAAACTGTATTTATGGATACTAACAGGCTTCCCTGATGACTCAGATGGTAAAGAATCTGCCTGCAGTGCAGGATATCTGGGTTCAATCCCTGGGTTGAGAAGATGCCCTGGAGAAGGGAATGGCTACCCACTCTAGAATTCTTGCCTGGAGAATCCCATGGACAGAGGAGTTTTTAGTTTCTCAGTTTTCATGTATCATGGAATATACTTCTTATCTTCAGTCATTTAAAGATGTAAAAAATCTTTCTTGCTTGCGGGTTGAATTTGTCCAATGCGGTATAGTTTGCTGATTCCTGGTGATGGTAGTGGTGGTGGTAATGTGATGATGATGGTGAAAATGGTGATGATAGAGGTGATGGTGATGGTGGTGGTGATGGTGGTGATGGTGATGATGGTAATGATGGTGGTGGTGGTGATTGTGGTGATGGTGATGATGGTAGAGATGGTGGTGATGGTGATTGTGGTGATGTGGTGATGGTGATGTGGTGATGGTGGTGGTGATGGTGGAGATGGTGATGATGGTGAAGATGGAGGTGGTTATGATGGAACTGGTGATGATGGCTGTAATGGTGATGATGGAGGTGGTAGTGGTGATGGTGGAGATGGTAATGATGGTAGTAATGGTGATGGTGGAGATTGTGGTGATTAAAAGCTAGAAGTGGTGAAGGTAGACATGGAGGTACTATTGGAAAGAAAGACTCTTCCGACAACATCTTCCTTAAGACTGAGATAGAGACCCACAGAGCTAAAGGAAGTTAGCACAACTTTCACAGACAGCAGAGTCCTTGATACACAGGTTTACACACTTCCGATATCACAGCATTTCCTCTCCACAGTCATGAATCAGACTCAGATTCCTGTGCTCTTCCTGGAGGTGTTGTGACAGAGCCTGGCTCCCCACAAGACCCTGAATCAGCTATGTGAGCAGGAAGTCCCCGGCCACCTGAAGTGATGAATTGGGTGATGCAGCATTTTGCAATTGTAATGTGCCATTTAAACGTTAAATAACAATAACCGATCTGGTTCTAATGCTTCATTAACATTCTCCATTGCCAAATCACAGGCTTTTCTGTGTGTTTATGCTAAAGGCAGATTTTAATTGTTTTAATGAGGATTTGCAAGCAGATCTCTTCTCTTGACACTTGGGCATTGGTGAGAATGCATCTATTATTTGCTTAGCAGCAGGGAAGTATTACTGTTGACACAAGAGGCATCTGACAGTGTTGGGGTTTAGGGAAGACCCCACACCTGGTGCCCTCCTGACGCTTTGCAGATTGAGCCCTGTGAGGGCAGATTGTGTGAGGAGCAATCCAGGCCTGTCACAGGGCCCAAGCTTCGTGCTAAACGAACCTGCTAATTAGTTTTGTTTTCCCCATTGACTGCCTAGTTAGTTTGCTCTGTTCTCCTTTGATTCAGAGATGCTGCTCTAAAGGTAGTTTTACATGTTAAATGTGACTCTTGCTGCACAAAATCTGGCACATAAAAGGGTCTTAATCAGCCGCAGAGGCACAGACATCAAGTACTACTCTACGAAATTCCTTCCTCCCCCAATAGACACACATTAACAGTGCAGATGCTCCTGCCTTCCAGGGGATGGGGGAATGAGTGAAAGGAGGTGGGGAGATAGATTTTTTATCAAAATCCAGAACTGTTTACAGGCTCAGAGAAAAAGACAACTCATAGGAAGAAGGTTTAGTTCTTCACTTGCATGTACTTTATTGCTCATACCTCTGGAAATTATTACACTTACAACTCTGGTTCCCAAAACTTTCTTTAGATTCTTTTTCCGAGTTACTTCCTCAGAGCAAAACATCTATGAAATAATGGAAACAAGGTTGAGAGAAACACAACCTGAATATGTAATCCTAGTTTCTCCACGGAGAGGTCCATGTATAATTCTGCCATATTCATAATAAAGGGTCCTGCTGGTGCGCGTGTGTGGTGGGGCCAGATGCAGATGGAGCTCAGCATCGCTCAGACCCTGTTTCTGGTGAGGGAGATGGAGGCTGGGGCTGCAGTCTGGGCCACCTTGTTCTGAAGCCCCTGCTGCACTGGGGTCGGAGCTTTCTGTCCAATGAGGAGGCAGGCTCAGCCCACGGTGTGCCTTCCATCAACAGGTCACATGACCTGTCTGCCTGGGCTTTCTTTGGTCCAGCTGGAGTGGAGGAGACCCCGCCTCTGCTCTCCACACTCCTAGGGCATCTGTCACTCCATGTTCCAGGGCTGTACGTGAAATGCCTTTCCCGCACTCCAGAGGCACAGACTGAGAGTTCATTTTGCTTTGTTCTGTTTTGAAGACGTCTCCATTCTGACTTGGTTTCCCTTGTGGTTCAAATGCATGCAGTGCATGCAACCCGGGTTTGATCCCTGGGTCGGGAAGATCCACTGGAGGAGGAAATAGCAACCCACTCCAGTATTCCTGCCTGGAAAACCCCATGGACAGAGGGCTGTGGCGGGCTACAGTCCATGGGGTCACAAAGAGTCAGACACGACTGAGTGACTAACGCAGTCAACTCCATTCTGACTGCGCATTTGCCAGAAAAAGAAAGCTCTGTTGTATTAACAACTCAACAGGAGAGGTTCAGTCATAATTAATCCAGTATTACATAGGATTTCA
Organism: Okapia johnstoni; assembly: GCA_024291935.2. Classification (NCBI taxonomy): domain Eukaryota; kingdom Metazoa; phylum Chordata; class Mammalia; order Artiodactyla; family Giraffidae; genus Okapia; species Okapia johnstoni. The sequence goes on from CM044324.1 coordinate 33,746,833, forward strand.
AGGAGAACAATTGCCCCCTGCAACAAAATGCCATGCAGCCACACAATGGGTGACCCCTTGGCCATGGAAGGAATGAAGCCCTGACATGGACACACCGATGCACCCTGAACACATGATACTCAGTGAGAGAAGCCTGTCACAGAGACCACATGCCCAATTCTTTTTATGTGAAACATCCAGAGTCATCAAACCCATACACGCAGCAGGCAGACTGGCAGCTGCCAGGAGCCGGGGAAGAAGGCAGTGCTTGCTATGTAACAAGTGATGGAAATATTCTGGAATTGGATGGGGGGAAGACTGCACACCTCTGTGAGTATGCTACAGCCCTGGGAACTATACACTTTAAAAGTCAGGTGGGGCCTTCCATGGTGGTCCAGTGGTTAGGAATCCACCTTGCAATGCATGGGGTGCGGGTTCAATCTCTGGTCGGGGAACAGATATTCCACAAGCTGTGGAGCAACTAAGCCCATGTGCCACAACTACTGAGCCAGCGCTCTGGAGCCTGTGCACCACAACCCAAGAGTCCGCGCACTGCGATGAAAGAGCCCACAAGTCTTTGCAAGACACTGCAAAGATCCCTCGTGCTGCAACTAAGACCTCATGCAGCTGAATAAATATTTTAAAATTAATTTTAAAAATAAAAAAGTAAAAGTCAGGTGAACATTAAGATGATGGCACACGTGCACTCAGTCATGTCCAACTCTCTGCAACCCCATGGGCTCCTTTGTCCATGGGATTTTCCGGGCAAGGATACTGGGGCAGGTTGCCATTTCCTTCTGGGGATCTTCCTGACCCAGGGATCGAACCTGTGTCTCTAGATTATATCCCAATAATGTTATTCTTTTTTAATTAATGGAGTTACTAACTAAAATGAGAGAGCAACATTCTGGGATCTTCCTGAAACAGCACACACCCCTCAGCTGTGAGGGCTGATGGTGGGGTCCACAGTCCGACAAGCTTCCCCCACTTTCTGGGTGACACGTGGGTGTCACTCCAGCTAAGTGAGGAGACGGTACACCTTGGAGTCAGATGTACCTGGTTCCAATCCAACCTGTTTCTCTTCCTGGCTGGAGCATCTTTTTTTTCTTTGCTTTTTAACACACTGTCCAGGTTTGTCATCACTTTCCTGCCAAGAAGCAAGCGTCTTCTAATTTCATGGCTGCAGTCACCATCCGCAGTGATTTTAGAGCCCAAGAAGAGGAAATCTGTCACTGCTTCCACCTTTTCCCCTCCTATTTGCCATGACGTGATGGGACTGGATGCCATGATCTTAGGGTTTTTTAATATTTAATTTTAGGTCAGCTTTTTCAGTCTCTTCCTTCACCCTCATCAGGAGGTTTAGTTCCTCTTGCTTTCTTTCATTAGAGTGGTATTATCCACATATCTGAGGTTGTTGATATTCCTCCCAGCAGTTCACTAGAGAGCATTCCCTAAAAAGTGCAAAATAGCCCTTATGGTGATGTTCATTCGGATCTGAGTCAGCAGCTCCAGGTGGTCAAGACTCCGCCTTCCTGACTGAATCCCAGGGGGTACTGATGCTGCAGCTTCTCAGCCGACTCAGGGTAGTGGAGACGTAAGCTGTGCCTGCCTCCAAATGCCACGCTTTCAACCAACTTCAGGATTGGTGCAAGGCAAGGAGATCCCCAAGTAGGGTTAGCCCAGTCCTGTAACCCTTGAGACTGTTACTTTTGACAGACATTCACCGAACACCAGCTGTATACCAGGGCAAGAACAGGGAGGGAACTGTGGTCCTTTGTCTCAGGCGCTGGGCGGGACAGGGCTGAGGAGGCAGTGATGTTGAGAGCTGTCACATTGGCAGAGAAGGATACACCAGGAGCTGTAGGAGAAACCGGAGCCCAGCGGCCGGGAATGCACCGGAAAAGGGAGGGTCACACTGGCTACGCTGGAACAAGGGACTCCACCCAAGAAGAGGAATTTAAACAAATGCAACCACATGTCCTTTGTAAGATACTCACTGCAGATCCTGGCAGAAGGAGCTGAGTCTGAGAAGCCGATCTGAGCTTCAAGAATGTTTTTCTGGTCTTGGTGGTACATCCAGCCCTGCACGAGGCCCATCGGCTTCTCTGTGGAAGGATGAAGATCAGAGAGGCTGGATGTTTGGGCCAGAAACACCTGGAGGAGCTGGGAAGGTGACTAGGCATGGAGGTGACGCTCACACACAGGACGTGCTTCACAGGTGCCCAGAATTCCTGGTTTTAGCTCTTGGTTGTTACTGGGCCCCAGAGCTGAGGGCTTAGAGGCCCAGGAGCAGAGCTGGCACTGTGTTCTGACCTCTCTTAAGTGTTGCATGGTGTCAAGCTGGTGAGACCCACACCTCTCAGTGCATACCCTGCCCTCGACCAGTCATCTGTCCATGTGATTAAACTGCTATTTTCCCATTAATCGCAAGGGTGTCTTCTTTCTCTCCTCTGCTCGGTGTGAAATTTTAGATTCCTGTGCGTGTGCATGCTCAGTCGCTTCAGCTGTATCTGACTCCTTGTGACCCTATGGACTGTAGCCCCCCGAGCTCCTCTGTCCATGGGATTCTCCAGGCAAGAATACTGGAGTGGGTTGCCATTCCCTTCTCCAGGGGATCTTCCCAACCCAGGGATTGAACCCAAGTCTCTTACGTTTCCTGCATTGGCAGGCAGTTTCTTTACCACTAGTGCCACCTTAGATTCCTGTAGCTACCCCCAAACAAAGCAGTTATAATGTAAGACAATTCTTAAATCTCCTAGGAAGCCAGAACAGCAAAAGCCTCAAGATGGAATGTTGCTACATAATACTTATTAACTTGCAAAGAGGAAAAGCTGTCTCCCCAAAATCGTAAACTTTGGTGTCTTCTTAACATTTGAAACTCTAGAAAGGAACCTGATCTAGGGGGAAATAGTTTAGAAGAATTCTTAATTGTATCCTAGATACACAGATGCTTCTCTAAGCCAAGCACCACTGAGGCAGGGAAATTTTCAATCCACTTCCTGGGACCCTGCTGAAGGCTAGTGTGAGTGTCAGAATAATTCTAACATGTGTGTAGAACATACTAAAATGTGCATGTAAGATTTCCTCAGCTGGGGAGCTTAGTCCACGCACAGCACTAACATGTAGGTCTTCTTATCACTTACCTTCTAAATCTGTGTGGGGCATTTTTGTTTTTTGTTTTTATCATAAAGGCGTTTTATGGTAAGTTATATGCAAAAGCAACCTAATTCTTCAGGAAAAAGAAAAAATAAAATAGATCAATATTTAAGATATGCTAGACAAAACATCTGAAGATTAAAGATAAAAATATATTACTCAAAAATCTTGAATTTATTAGAATATAAAGCTTTTAAATCCCTCTAGTCAAAATTTCATTCACAAGAGGTTGTAAGTTGGTTGCTTGTTGAAAATCTATTTGAAAAAATCAAAAGCTAAAATCATTCTTTATTCCTTTGTTCCATTAGTACTAAGTCACAAGATCTTTGTAAGTCAACCCTCTCTTCCTGCGAGTTTTTCTGCTGGGATGGGAAGCTTGGGAGAGTTGAATGAATGGCCCCACTCGCTCCGTGGTCAAGGCTGGTGTGGGTTTCAGGAGTCAGCTGAAATCCTGGCGTTCTCTGGGGTGGCAGTGGTCCTAATTCCTGCACAGCCTCCTTCATTGGGAAGCAGAGTCTGTCCAAAGATGTACAGGGTCTATCTCTACCTCCCTTTGGCCACTGCTCCCACCAAGCCTGCCTAAACCATCAGGGTAAGTGGGTTCAGATCAGTGACTGTTCACCCCAGGGACCAGGACACACTGGGACAATCAGGGTCTGACTGATGAGCTTTGCAGGTTTGATTTCCTTGTCTCATCTCTGTTTCTTCCTCCTCCAGGAGAAATGGGCCCCGTGAGGCAAGCGTGACCCTCGAGTTCAGCCTGCCAGCCCGACAACCAGCCGGGAGGACAACGCCATGGCTGGAGTCGTGGAGCAGAAGAGCGGGCTGGTGCACGGCAAGCTCGGCGAGGCCGGCAAGAGAAACGGCCTCATCAACACCAGGAGCCTGGTGGCCGAGAGCCGGGATGGCCTGGTGTCTGTGTACCCCGCTCCCCAGTACCAGAGCTGCCGGGTGGTGGGCAGCGTGGTGCCGGCCGGCCCAGATGGCGCCAGGAACGAGCCACTCCAACAGCTGCTGGACCCCAGCACGCTCCAGCAGTCAGTGGAGTCCCGCTACCGGCCCAACCTCATCCTCTACTCGGAGAGCATGCTGCGCCCCTGGGGGGACAGCGTGGCGGCCGACTGCTGTGAGACCACCTTCATCGAGGACCACTCTCCCACCAAGGAGAGCTTGGAGTACCCCGATGGCAAGTTCATTGACCTCTCACCCGAAGACATCAAGATCCACACACTATCCTATGATGTGGAGGAGGAGGAGGAGTTCCAGGAGCTGGAGGTCAGAGTGTGTGTTTGTCACAGGCCGTCGGGAGTGGGGTGTGGGGCTCTGGGGGGATGAGAGCCAGGCAGGCGCAAGTCAGGACGTGAAGCCAGTGAGCGAAAGTACAGGGAAACCACAGCCTTCTGGGCGCCCTTCACTCAGAATCTGTGTAAGAGATGCAGGGATGGAGAAGAAGGTGAGGACTGGGACCTAGGGCTTCAGCAGGGATTCTGCTCAGGGGACACAAGGTTGAGGCCATCAGGATGGGACTAAGACACGTTTAAAAGTTGACCATGCTAGCATCTCAGGGGGTTGGGGGTTTCTGCTGACCGCCTGGCCACAGGGGAGAGTGCTGTGCTGTGCTAAGTGGCTTCAGTTGTGTACAATTCTATGGATGGCAGCCCTCCAGGCTCCTCTGTCCAAGGGATTCTCCAGGAAAGAATACTGGAGTGGGTTGCCATGCCCTTCTCCAGGGGCTCTTCCTGACCCAGGGAACAGGGAACAGTGGCCACTGGCCAAAGCCCCCAGGTGAGGGAGGTTCCACACGAGCCTGGAAGTGTACACATGGGGACAATTTGGGATGTTTGGCTGCCACATGTGGTTTCCTTAATTTGACATTCTAGAGTGTTTACTGAGGATTGTTGGAACAGCTGAAACCTAAAACTGGCTGGAAGAAATAGTTGAAATTGATAGCATAAGGGGCAGACAAGCTGAATTATTGTAGAGTCCCGTCTCCCGAAGGGCAGGCATGGGCGTCAGATCACACTCTTAGAAACATGCTTGTTGGCCATGGTGTGCCACACAGTTGCCCCCATGGTGGGGTGAGAGCAACGCCACAGGGGTCTGAGCCCAGAAGACCAGCACCCAGGCTAGGGGGTTGTTGTTTCATGGCTGTGGGGATGGCTGGAAGAAGGCTGCTTCGTTGGGCTTGCCAGGTTCCCCTACTGGCCTGAGCCTGAGAATGTGGGCTGGCCACTGGCCCCGGAGACAGGACCACACACCTGTCATCATGTGGCGGCCACGTGAGTCCAGCAAGCCAGAGTTCTTCAAGCCTGTGCGTGGAACACATGTTACATCTGACCATCCCAAGCAAGTCATGTGGCCAAGGCCAAAGTCAGTGTGCAAGGGGCTGCTCAGGGTGAAGGGACAGGAACGTCTCAACTGGGGGCCAGAATGGCAGCAGCCCCCAGCGAGCAAGGAATGAGAACAGTCGTGCTCCTATTGTGAATGAAACAAAAAACTCAGTCCACACTGACCTGAGGCTCTTCCCAGGAAGCAGCTCTACTTTGGACAAGAGACAAAACGTGGTTTTGCATCCTTAGGGAATGCCATAGCATCACTCGGTCTTCAGCAGAGTGATTCTGTTTCCAGGAAATCGCAGTTTGCAGAGAGCTTTGCCCAGGTAGGAGCAGGGTCTGTCGCAGGAGCTTCCCCTCTGCCCTCATCTTCTACCTGATCGGGCTCGCCCTGCACTTGCAGCAGAGCGGTCCTAGTGCAGATAGGTCTGCTCGCCGGGCACATGTCTGCAGGAGCTTGTGTGGCTGCGTCCTCCTGGGGGCTGGGGTCAGCGGTGTTAGCAAGCAGATCTGCAGCTGATTGTAAGCGTCTTGTGGAGGGGCCTCAGCCACAGCATCTGCCCTGCACTGCTCACAGCGGAGAGTCGTCCTGGGGGGCTCTGGCGGTGCACAAGGATGGAGGGTGGCCAAGCAGGTCACCTCGGGGGCCCTGGGGATTCTCCAGGTGTGTGATCACCAGGCTGGGGCCCTGCAGCCGTGGGGCCTCCTCCTGGTTCCCGGACACAACAGCTAAACCTCATCTCCAGGACCCCAACTGCTGGAAATCACATTTCCTTGTCACACAGACAAATTTAAACGGAGAGAAGCAGGCACACCTAATAAAGCAGTTCTGCAAAATGTCAAATTCGAGTTTAAAGCTGTGAAAAGAAGTGGCTGCAAGTCAAGACTGGAGGGCCTCACCGCGAGTTGAAAGGCTGATTACCGCCCCTTTGTGTCAAAGCCAAGTCTGCGCATCCATCAGAGAGCCTATGGAATGTCATCACTGGGAACCAGTGACGCAGGAGGAAAGGGGAAGGAGATGCACGTTTTTGGAGCATCTTCCCTCCCTCCTCTCACCATCTCGTCTGACCCCAGCAGCCACGCCAGGCGGCAGGCTCTGTCCCTGACACTGTACGTGGGAGGCAGAAGCTTGGAGGGCTCTCAGGTGCCTCTGCTGGCTCCAGACGCCTGTGTCCTGATGGCGATGCTGTGTGGTCCACAAATGGCTGTTTCAGATACAGCTGCCTCCTCATGTCTGAGCCCTCAGCTGGACCTCCCTCCCGTGAAAAACCAGAAGTCCCGGAAACCTGTCGGGAGAGATAGGATTTCACACTACAGGTAGCACCTGCAGAGGCTTCTTCACACACAGGAGAAGAGCTGGGAGGACACGCAAACATTGGACAAGAACCCCAAAGCGAGAATAAGACAGAACAACAAAAATAAAAGAGGGGACCCAGAGGAAACAGAAATAACTCAGAAAAAAGCAGGCAGTGTTTTGAACACAATCTCCTGTCCCGTGAGGCTGGGAGCACATGTTGAACTATCCTTTCATATACTAAACTATCCTTTACATTTGCCCTTGCACTGGGACTTTTTCTTCTCAGATAGTCATTCATATTCACAGTGGAGCCGCCTGGGCCCAGGCTCTTCTTTGTGGGAAGATTTTTTTTTACTACTGATCAGACCTGATTTCCTTATGATTTGAAAGAAAATCTTTAGGTTTTCCTTTCATCTTGACTCAGCTTTAGTAATTTGTGCCACTCTAGGGAATTTCCCCTTTTATCTTAGTTACCTAACTCGTCAGCATAAGGTTGTCCGTAATAGTCCACTTAAATCTTCTTGCTTTCTGCACAGGTGGTGATGTTTCCTCTTCTTCCTGCCTAATTTGGTGATTTTCCATTTTTTTCCTTGCTCAGCCTAGCCAAAGATTTATAAATTCTGATGATCTTTTCGAATATCTGTCATCTGGTTCCACTGATTTGTCCTTCATTTCAGTTTTCCATTTCAGTGATTTTCACTCAGATATTTATGATATTTTCCTCTCTGTTTTCTATAGTCTAAATTTTCTCTTCTTTATCTGGTTTCTTTAGGCTGGAGCTTAGTTATCGCTTTGAGATTTTTCTTCCTGTATAATGTATGTATTTAAAGCTGTAACTTTCAAACACAATTTCAACTGCCTCCTATAAACTGTGATATATTGTGTTTTCATTTCCTGTTTAGTTCAAACTAGGATGTGAGGAGAGCTTCCCAGGTGCTGTGGTCCTCTCCTTTCTAGGAGCTCCTGGAATCATTCCTGGGTCATGAATTCCTGGGTCATCCAGCTCTCTGCCACTTGGCCCAAACAGACTAGAGCCATAAGTTGGGAGAACTGCAAGCTTTCCCGTTTGTGGCTGGGAATGGAGTTTCCACCCTGTGCTCTCCAGTCAACTCAGCTCCATCTAGCAGCAAAGAATCTAGTCTCCAAGAGGAGCCCTGCCCTAGCAGAAATACTTCATGGCCAAGCGGGTGGTGGGTCTGGATGAGCTCAGGGCAAGAACAACCAGACTCACACTATTCTTTTTTTTTTTGTACTCAATGATTTAGTTTATAATATTCTTTTTTTAATTAATTTATTTATTATAATTAGAGGCTAATCACTTTACAATATTATAGTGGGTTTTGCGGTACACTGACATGAATCGGCCATGGATGTACATGTGTCCCCCATCCTGAACCCCCCTCCCACCTCCCTCCCTCCCCATCCCATCCCTCAGGGTTGTCCCAGTGACCAGCTTTGAGTGCCCTGTTCCGTGTATCGAACTTGGACTAGTCATTTATTTCGCATATGATAGTATACATGTTTCAGTGCTATTCTCTCAAATCATCCCACCCTCACCTTCTCCCAGAGAGTCCATGTTCTTTATACCTGTGTCTCTTTTGCTGTCTTGCATACATATACAGACTCACACTACTCTGACTCAGGATTCAGCAGTGGTTGTAAGCAAACATCCCTCCATTTATCACTGACCCGGGATCATTACTGAGCCCTCCAAGAAGGCTGTTTTGAAAATTCTCCTCAGTCATTTCTCAGGGACAGGATTTGCCTGCCTCCTGCCTCTGTCATACCAGAAGTCTTCTAGGATATTATCTGAAGTGCTGTGTGTTTTCCAGCAGGCACTAGCTGTGGACAAAGAGTATGTCCACAGATGGCTTGTGCTTAGGTTAAGAATCTTAATCCAATTAATTATCTTTAAATAGTCTGACATATATCCACTTAAAGTATTAGGAAATTTAATTAGTCATTTTCCTCCCTTGAGACAGTCTGTTCAGTTCAGTTCAGTCGCTCAGTCGTGTCAGACTCTTCGCAACCCCGTGGACTGAAGCATGCCAGGCCTCCCTGTCCATCACCAACTCCTGGAGTTTACCCAAACTCATGTCCATCGAGTCGGTGATGCCATCCAACCATCTCATCCTCTGTCGTCCCCTTCTCCTCCTGCCTTCAATCTTTCCATAAATAAAGAAATATATTTAGACATCCCAGTTTCTTATGGCTCTAAGTGTGGATCATTCACCCTTGGATGAATGATCTGAAAATCATTCAAAATGATCAGGAGATCTGTCTTAACTCCTTATAGTCACATCTGATCTAGTGCTGTCCAACCTGCAGCAAACTCCTCTTTCTGTAAACAGGCCTATGTGAATAACTTCCTATCTGGAAATTAAATTTACCTTTATGGAATAAATATTTTGAGGGCATCCTACATACTGACAATTTCCAAAGACAAATTCAAAAATATCGTGTGCAGTGTAAGCATGATCGGAATAGTAGTGTGCCATTTACCGTTTTCATTTTCTGTGTCAAGGGAAACTCTCATTTAAATGTGGGACTTGCAGCATGTTTCTTAAAAAGTAAAAATCAATATCTTCATATTCTCATCTTACATTTGCCAGTAAAAGGCACTGGAGTGTGTAATTATAGCCATTTGATGAGGGGAGAATCTCTGAGATAATAAATCCATCTGTCATAAGAACACAAGGGGATCGTTCGTCCTGTTCCTCTGAAATACTTTACGATAAGCAGAAGGATTGGGGCATCAGATTGAATTTGTATGGCAAGGAAATAAAACCTTTTTACTTTTTCAAGCTCACACTGATCAGATCTCTCATCCGTGGCTTCTGAGCCCCTGCTCAGAATCACAGTTGGGAGAAAACTGTTTATCTGTTTTGACAAAGGGAGAATCTTTCATCATTATAAGACTACAGTTATTCTGGAACTTCCCTGGTGGTCCAGTAACTAAGGCTTCACACTCGCAATGCAGAAGGCCTGGGTTCCATCCCTGGTCAGGAAACTAGATCCCGCATGCCACATCAAAGTTCAAAGATCCCACGTGCTGCAACTAAGACCCAGAGCAGCCAAATAAATTTTTTGTAAAGACTACAGCTATTCTAAGATTGCCAGGAGTAATATCAACAATTTCAGATATGCAGATGATACCATTCTAATGGCAGAAAGTGAAGAAGAACTAAAGAACCTCTTGATGAAGGTGAAATAAGGAAGTGAAAAACTGGCTTAAAACTCAACATTCAAAAAACTAAGATCATGACATCCAGTCCCATCACTTCATAGCAAATCAGTTCAGTTCAGTTCAGTCGCTCAGTCGTGTCCGACTCTTTGCGACCCCATGAATCGCAGCACGCCAGGCCTCTCTGTCCATCACCAACTCCCGGAGTCCACCCAAACCCATGTCCATCGAGTCGGTGATGCCATCCAACCATCTCATCCTCTGTCGTCCCCTTCTCCTCCTGCCCCCAATCCTACCCAACATTAGGGTCTTTTCCAATGAGTCAACTCTTCGCATGAGGTGGCCAAAGTATTGGAGCTTCTGCTTCAACATCAGACCTTCCAGTGAACACCCAGGATTGATCTCCTTTAGGATGGATTGATTGGATCTCCTTGCAGTCCAAGGGACTCTCAAGAGTCTTCTCCAACACCACAGTTCAAAAGCATCAACTCTACGGCACTCAGCTTTCTTCACTGTCCAACTCTCACATCCATACATGACCACTGGAAAAACCATAGCCTTGACTAGACGGACTTTTGTTGGCAAAGTAATGTCTCTGCTTTTAAATATGCTATCTAGGTTGGCCATAACCTTCTTTCCAAGGAGTAAGAGTCTTTTAATTTCATGGCTGCAGTCACCATCAGCAGTGATTCTGGAGCCCAAAAAATAAAGTCTGACACTGTTTCCACTATTTCCCCATCTATTTCCCATGAAGTGATGGGACCAGATACCATGATCTTAGTTTTCTGAACCTTGAGCTTTAAGCCAACTTTTTCACTCTCCTCTTTCACCTTCATCAAGAGGCTCTTTAGTTCTTCTTCACTTTCTGCCATAAGAGTGGTGTCATCCGCATATCTGAGGTTATTGATATTTCTCCCAGCAATCTTGATCCCAGCTTGTGTTTCTTCATAGCAAATAGAAGGGTTAAAAGTAGAAGCAGAGACAGATTTTATTTTCTTGGGCTCCAAAATCACTGTGGATGGTGACTGCAGCCATGAAATTAAGACACTAGCTCATTGGAAGGAAAGCTGTGACAAACTTAACATGTTAATATGCAAAGATATCACTTTGCTGACAAAGGTCTGTAAAGTCAAAGCTACAGTTTTTCCAGTGGTCACTTATGAATATGCGAGTTGGATGATAAAGAAGGCTGAGCACCAAAAAATTGATGCTTTCTTAATTGTGGTGTTTGAGAAGATTTCTGAGACTCCCTTGGACAGCAAGATCAAGCCAGTCAATCCTAAAGGAAATCAACCCTGAATATTCATTGGAAGTACTGATGCTGAAGGTGAAGCTCCAAAACTTCAGCTACCTGATGCGAAGAGCCAGCTCATTGGAAAAGACCCTGATGCTGGGAAAGATTGAAGGCAGGCAGAGAAGAGGGTGACAGAGGATGAGATGGTTAGATGGCATCACCAATTCAATGGACATGCATTTGAGCAAATCCTGGGAGATGGTGAAGACAGGGAAGCCTGGTGTGCTGCAGTCCATGGGGTTGCAAAGAGTCAGACACGACTTAATGACTGAACAACTCTAATGAAATCAGCTTTCATAGGATTACAAGTAGCTGTGAGTCAAACGCTAATGCGATTTGAATGACAGTGAAAGGAGAGTCTGTGACTTTGGTGAATCTCTTTCATAGTCAGTTTGAACACCAGTAAAATTTTATTCTAAACCATATTGAAATTTAATAAAATTTCTCCAAGCTTAACCAAAGGTCCACCTATTTCAAGCAATATTCATGTAACAAAACCCAGGACCAAGAGCATCCTTTGGGGTCCCTGAGAGACAGATTTGCTCAATGCTTCATGAAATGTCTCTCCTCAATGTGTGCCCCTAACGCCCACGTTCAGTGACCACCATGCATGCAGAAAACACTCGTCAAGACCTGGAGCCCCGGGGAGGCCATTTAACCTTGGCCCTTGTTAACAAAAACCTCATCTCCCACTTACTACAGCATAATGTTACCAGAAAGGTAAAGTGATCATAAGCATTCAAGTGTGTTAGAAGAAGCGCATCCTTTGAAATTAAAGTTTTGGTGATGACAGCGTACCCCCCCCCTTTTTTGGCTGGATTGCGAGGCATGCAGAACTTCCCAGACAGAGATCAAACCCATGCCTCTTGCAGTGGAAGCTCAGAGTCTTAACCTCCAGACCACCAGGGAAGTCTGACAATGCCCTTTTTAAGAGAATCATGGGAAGCGTCACCCCTATATCATGGTCTGTTCAGCTTTTTATCCATCGTGCTTCTGGGGAACAATGGGAGAATAACCACAGAAATCAAGCATGAGCCCAGCTTCATGATTGCCAATATTTTCCTTTTTCCTTCCCCTTGGCAAGCCATTTCACAGCATTTCCTAAAAAGATAAGGAAAAGCTCACAGGGCTGACATGCAGATGGTTGTTCACAGACATACTGTGAATTCTGAGATGCAAAAAGAAACCAACGCAGGGGAAATAATGCAGGTGGCTGGTCCTCGTGTGCTGGAGTTATGCTAGATTTCTGTAGCAAGAGGCATTAGGCTGGTGCAAGGATCATCAGATCATTCAGACTATTAGCAGGTGAGAGAGACTCCATCCTTATGGACAAAGAGGTCGCATGTTGTCCTTGTGGTCCTGGGCATTGGGTCCGCGGTGCTCATCCTCACCAGGAGGAAACAGACACAGAGGAGGCAAGAGAGAAGCCTCACTGTGCAAAGTGCTCAGGGCTCCTCTGCGGCTGGTCTCCAGGGAAGGTACTGTCCCCATTCGGAAGTGGGATGGTCCCACCTTGGCTGTCCTGGATTTCGGCTGAGGGTCCCGGAAGGACAGATGTTTTCTCCTGGATAATGAAAACCACACCACATATCAGGCCCTTGTCACCAGAGAAATGGGAGGCTCAGTTAGGAAAACAGCCTCTGTTCAATTAAAAAACAAATCCACACAGCAAGAGGGGCGCGCTGCTGATGGCAGTGATCATAGGAAAACACAGGAAAATGTTCCCTTTGCATGGTTCACCCAAGGTGCCCATAAATATTCACCTGATATCTGTCAGCAAAACATCCGCCAGCCTGCAGTGGTGCTGAGCGGATGAGTCATCAGAAACCTCAAGCCTGGAAAAGTGAGAACCACCAGGGGGTCTGGGGGATGGCCATGTCCTCCTCAAACAGGTAGAATCTGAGAAGTCGGAGGACACTCCTTAGAGTGGAGAGAAGTATATTTAGAAACAGAGCACATTGCTTGGAACCATAACCTTACACAAGATGCTGCCCACAGAGGTCTACACCGAGCAATACGGATTCAAGTGGGATTTAGCAGAGAAAGCAGTGGTGTTTCGGGGAGGCTTGGTGGAGGAGGGTCCAGGTTGTGAAAGGGGAGCAGCTGTAACCTGAGGTCAGATCCCAGAGGGTGGTGGTCTTTCCAGCACACCATCCAGTGCTCTGCTGGCCCAGGCTGAGTGAAGTCTGCACATGTTTCAGCATGCATTGGGTGGATTTTCCTCTTGTGTTTCTTCTAGGAAATAGGAGGAAGATCTAGCTTTCGATAGGTTAGCCAGTTCCTGAGCCTCCTCTTCTAGTCCTTTTGCTTTTATCCCTTTTGAGATCTCAGTAAGCAGCAGATCACCCAAACAGAGTTAAATAAAGTGCAGACACTCGAGGGTCCTGTGAGCAGTCCCCTCCCCCATCACCTCACCTCATCCCCCCCCCACCCCCACATGGCTTTGCAGACTCTCCTGCACCCAGAATGCTCTCTCCTCCCCTTCACTGAGCTAGTTTCTCGCCAGCATCCAGGTCACAGTGTTCGTGCCCCTGCTGACAAAGTCTCTGTGTTTTGGCTTGTTTATTTTCTGTCATACTGGACACCGTCGAGCCATCTTAGGTTGAGTTTCCCAGAAGCGGTCAGTGATGTGAGGACCTGATTTACTGGGAAATGCCCCTGGAGACCAGCTGGTCAGCAGGGGAAGCAAGATGGGAGGCATCCAGGGATGGGCTTCAAACCACAGAGGCGCTCGGCCTGGCCACGGGACCGGGGGTGTGGGCGGTGTCCCCAAGGACACCATGGACAGAGCAGGCCGTGGGTGAGTCGAGTGTAGCCTCCAAGGTGAGGACTGGAGGCAGAGTTCCTGGATACGCCCCAACTCAGCACCGAGTGGGCGCCTGATGACCCGTCGCGCTGATCTATCAATGAATAAATGACTCTGTCTGAGGGCCCTCCAGGTCAGTGTCATCCTTTTTTATAATCAAAATGCAGCCAGACTCTCCCTGTGTGAGCACCCAGGCTCCTTGATCATTTATGCTCCTGGTAAGCATTTATGTGAACTGGACTTTGTTTCATGGGATGCTTTAAAAAGTCTCCAACGTCAAGTTCACGGGGCAGACGCGAAAACAGTGCCCCACAGGGCCTGTGGTGGCCCCAGGGCCTCCTGGCAGCGGTCGGCTTGGTGCTGAGACACAAGAGCAGACTGTGTTTCCCGCAAACCACAAAATCAGAGACAGGCTCCAAACAAGGAATAAGGAGAAAGCAGAACATGAGGACTGTTATTGGCATTTCATTAAGAAGAGAGAAATCCCAAGGTCGTTCTAGCTAATAGACTTTCCCCGTGACTGCGGAGGAAAGAGGAGAGGGTAGGGGGGCCCCACCAACCCCACTCAGCCCCCTGCCCATCCTTAGAGTGTCCATGGGATTGAGTAAGATCGAAGCTCCCAGGGACAGCCATGCGGTCCCTCTGGAGAGAACAGAGTCAGAGGTGCTTCATGTGGACAAGCTCGGCAGGGCCACCGGGCCGCTGTCCCTTGCAGAAGTTTGTCCATCTTAGAACAAGACGAAGAGCCTCATGGAGGCTGAAGAACCCAGGAGAATTGAGGACAGAGAACAGAATGAGTGACGGGGGGCTTGTCATTGTTGTTGTTGCTACGTATTTGCTGAAGTGGACGTTGGTCCAGAGGTAGGTGTCAGGGCAGACAACTTGGGACATTCCTGACACGTGACGGTGGAGAGATGCCCCCAAGGCGGAATCCATGTGACTCCCCATCCAAACACCTCTCTCGAGCCCAGCAGCCTCTGTGTAGGTAGGTCCCGGCTGTCTAGGGTGGGGCCTGGGCAACTGCATTTCTGACAGCTTCCAGCGAGGCCGATGCTGCCGCCCCTGGACCACACTGTGAGCAATGAGAGCAGAGAGCATCACCGCTCAGTGGTCCAGGCAGCTGCTAAGCCACTTCATGGAGAATCTACAAGAAGGTTTCCCTCGCTAAAGAGGGGCTTCCCCCAGTGCCCCCTTGGGATGCCTGAGGACCCCTCTCTTCTTCTTCTAAGGAGGGTCCTTAACCCATCGACAAGGCTCACCCCTTGAGCCCCCCACCCCAGGGCCCTGCTCTTCCCAGTAGGATATCATTTGACCTTCCTCGTCATCCTGGTTGCTCTGGATCCTTCTTGAGATGAGGTGAGAAGTAGATCACCCAGAGGTGATCTGCTCAATGTGGGGCAGACTGGAGCTCCTGCCCCTCCTTCTAGAACCTCCCTTCCCGAGGCCCGCCGGTGCTGCCAAGCCTTTGGTGTCCAGGTGGCACCAGTCTCTCTAGCTGCCTCTGCCCAGGCACCTCCTCCCCTGGCTCTTTACATGAGTCCTCACTGCCTCATGCTTAGCCTCAGGAGGCAGTGAGGATGGCTAAGGATCCTCTCCATGTGTCTTCTAGAAACGTAGCAAGGAACTGGTGCAGCCTTACGGAGGAGGCAGGTGAGCTCCTTGCCGGGCGGATGCTGGTGGCTCGGGCAGGGTCCTTGCATCGGGCAGTGCCCACTGGAGGTCAGTGTGCTCCTAAGGGGCTCTCGGCTCTGTCCTCTGTTCCAGCTGAAACTGCCCACCCCCCTCCCTGTAACCGCCCACCCCTCATCTGCTGTCCTTAGCATGGGCTGGGGGTCAGGTGTGAGAATGTCAGACTCCTGGCAGACAGGATAATGTCAGACAGGAGGCTAACCTCTGATCCCCCAGCTCTGAGTCCCTTCTCACAACACCTGGGGTCCACCTGGTGGGCAGGACATCTGCATTTGGGAGGCAAAAGCTAAGGGAAGGATGCCAGGGACTTTGAGGAGAGTGTACAAGGAGCCAGCTGCCACATCAAAGAGAGAACAGATACCTCCCCAAATAAGAGATGCAAATGGTAAATAAGCACACAGAGATGTCCACATCACCACCTCGGGAGAAGTGAACTAAAGCCAGCACAAGTGAGCCCCACACAGAGCGTCGGAGGGCAGGACACTGGGAACCGATAACTACCGAGTGCCGTGCAAATGCAGAAGCCAGACGGCCTCCCCAGAAGACAGTTGATCGTTTTCCTGTGAAGTTAAACACAGTGTGACCCAGCAACCCCATTCCTGGTATTTAAAGACACGAATTCTATGTTCAAGCAGAAACTTTCATGAGTGCATCACAGCCTTTATTAGTAAGAATCAAAAACTGAAAATAAAAGGCCTTCGGTGGACAAATGGACGAACACACAGCGGCACTTACTTATTGTGGAAAATCACTCAGGAATAAAACGGAGTGAACTGCTGACACCCCTGGCAGCCTGGGTGACCCTTGGGGCCTGGTCAGGGGTCTTGCCCTGGGCAGAGGCTGTGTTCTAGTTTAGGCTCTGGGGCACGCTTATGTAAGAGGTGCAGTCATGGATATGGGGCTGCGTTCTATCTTTGCAGTCCCTACAGGAACTCTGTTCTAGTTTTGACACTTTTATGTAGTCTAAAATTGTTTCAAAGGGTGTGTGTGTGTGTGTATACACATATACATCTCTGTGACCTAGACTTAGTTGAAGAGTTTTTAGATGTGACCTCACACACACAGTGAGTAAAATAATTTATTCATATACATACGTACACATATTGTACAAGGCCATCTTTAATGAATTTTAATACCCTATAATCTTCAAACTAACTAAAATACAGTTTAAATACATGCATTCCTTTCAATAAAATGGAATATTTCAGAACAGTAAAGAAACTTGGGAAATGAGTGTTTTTTTTATTTTAATTTTTAATTGAAGGATAATGGCTTTACAGAATTTTGTTGGTTTCTTCGAAACATCAACTTGAATCAGGCATTGTTGTTGTTCAGTTTCTCAGTTGTGTCCAACTCTTTGCAACCCCATGGACTGCAGCCCACCAGGCTTCCCTGTTCTTCATCATCTCCCAGAGTATGCTCAAACTCATGTCCATTGAGTCGGTGATGCCATCCAACCATCTCGTCCTCTGTCATCCCCTTCTCCTCCTGCCTTCAGTCTTTCCCAGCATCAGGATCTGGGGAAGCATACATATGTCCCCTCCCTCTTGAACCTCCGTCTGGTAACTGATGACTTTGAACAGCCCAGCCAGTGCCTTGATATGTGGTCATAGGTTTACTGTGATGGGTCTTGCATAGAGGCATCCCTTGGTTTAGAAAATGCTTTCATTTTACAAACTAGGGAGCCCACCTGTGCCACAGGCACACACAGACATGTAGGGCGGTGGCCACACTCAGTGGCAAAAGGTTGAGGGACACCAGGTAGGCAGGCCCTGGGGTCCCTGCTCCTAGACAGATGGCTTTCTTGTTGCTGCAGAAGTGGAGCATGGAGCTCTGAGAACCTCACCCTGCACAGGGGCTGGCATCCTTGGCCAGTCCCTGATGCTACAAGAGGATGAAGGAGGCATTGAACAGGCAGGAGGTCCACAGTCAGCCTGCTCCAGAGCACAACAACCATGGCCCCCACTCCAGCCAGAGAGGCTTCTGGAGCCTGGGCAGATGGGAGGCCCAGGAAGGAGGGGGCGGCTGGGCTCTCAGAGAAAGGCCCTGTTGTTCTCACTGGCCCCTCCCGAGGCACAAGTAACTCCTGCACTTCCTCGGGGTGCAGATCCTCTGTGGTGGGTGGGCAGACGGATGAGGATGGCTAGATGGATGCTGTGTCCCCATAGTTTATTCCCAGGAGGTGTGCACCCCACCTCTCTGGGCAGACAGACGGGTGAGGACAGTTGGATGGATGCTGTGTCCCCATAGCTCATTCCCAGGAATTGTGCACCCACCTCTCTGGGCAGACAGATGGGTGAGGATGGCTGAATGGATGCTGTGTCCCCATAGCTCGTTCCCAGGAGGTGAACGCTCCACTAGGGCCCCTGCTCCCCACCCACCCTCCTCACCTTCAGTCGAGGACAACATCATCCTCGCGGTCCCAGGTGAGCTGTCCGCCATGAGGTTCACCTGGGAGCCCTTTGTCACTGGCCCCAGCAGGGGAGGACATGCAGCCACCCGTTGGTTCGGTGACCCGGCTTTGTTCCAGGAGCCGCCTTGGGCTTTGCACGTCTCTGAGCTCCTGAGAGAGCAGGTGTGTGACACCGACACTACTAAGTGGCTTCTCTGCAGAAACACAAAAAGGACAAACTTGATGAAATGCCAAATCGCAGTGTAAAATGAATTATTCATGTGTCATAAAGAGTGAATTCGATACTTTTTTCATTTCCCCCCCATAACTCTCACAGTGTTTCCATTAAAGCATAATGAAAAAAGAAGGAAAAGTGAATGCAATGCTTAATCCCCAAAAGAAAGAATTCAAGTTAAAGTATAATTTTTTTCCTTCTAAAATGGCACGTGTGAGGGAAATTTTGACTTTTTATGTCTGAAATAATTTCAGACAGAAGAATCGCAAGAGTGGTGCAAAGAATCCTTATGTGCTTGTCACCTGGTTTCCTTTGGTCTTAACCGTTTACCATTGGGTGCATTACCATTCTCTCAATGTGCATATGTTTTCCTGAGCTCTTTGCAAGAAGGTGTCAGACAAGATGTCCTTTTACCCCTAAATGGGCCAGGTGTATTTTCTAAAAACAAGTGCAATTATAAAAGTCAGGAAATTAAAATCATTCCAGTACTGTCATCTCATCTATAGATCTTATGTACATTTTTCCAGTTCTTTCAATATTGTCCTTATAGCAAAAGGGAAAAAAATTAGACCCAGTTCAGGACCCAGTCTTGCATTTTCTTGCTCTCCTCTTTTTGTTGTTTTTGTTGTTCAGTCGCTAAGTCGTGTCGGGCTCTGCAGCACCATGGACTGGCTCCTCTGTCCATGACATTCTCCAGGCAAGAATACTGGAGTGGGTTGCCATTCCCTTCTCCAGGGCATCTTCCCATCCCAGGGATCCAACCCACATCTCCTCCTTGGCAGGCAGGTTCTTTACCACTGAGCCACCAGGGAAGCCCTGAGGCTGTTCTCTGATCATAGTCCTCTATAATCTGGAGCCTTTCTTCTGCCATCACCTTCATGTTCTTGACATGTTTCGAGAGTCCAGGTCGGTTGTTTCACAGGGGAGCCCTCCTTCTGGGTCATCTGGTGATTCCTACTGGTTGAATTCAGGGGATGGTGCTGTGGGCAGGGCCGCCACGAGGAGATACCTTCCTCCACGTGTCCTGTCACCAGCATGGCATGTCTGTGGGACACCTGAGAAGCGGTGATTCTATCCCCTCTTGCAAGTGGTATTTGCCAGGTGTCTCCCAGCCAAGCAGCATTTCTCTAGAATTAATAAGCATCTTGCGGGGAGGTGCTGTGTGAGAATGGAGCACCCCACTTAGCACTAGCTGTTCACTTACTGGTTTTAACATTCTTTACAAGCTCCTAACCTCATGGCTCCTTCCGTATTCATTAGCTGGGCATTCATCCGTGGGGTAGAGTTTTCCCTTCCCCCATATTTATTTTTTTACACATTTATTGCTTCATACAGGCTGGACCATTGATTGTTACTTTATGGGTTCCTGTCCATCCTTATAGTATTCATGGTGTGTTTATTCTCACTTTGTTACAGATTAGACAGGCGCCCCTTCAGGTTATCTCTGTGTCCTTTTGACACAATTCATCATCTCTTACCCATTTTATCATCATTTCCTGTGCAGCGAGCTGTCCCAGGTCTGTTTTGGATTTGGCAGCACTGACCCTGAAATCAGTCGTTTCTTCAAAGCGCCCTGGTTCCACATCTGGAGAACCGTGTTTAGAACCGATGTCTAGGCACGGGGTCTGCTTATCACCGGGAGTGGGTGTGTTGTCCCAGGCCTTCTCCGCAGACTGAGCTGGAAGAAACATGTAGCACATACATACATAAACGCATCTGTGTAACCGTGTGTGTTCACAGTCCGTGTGTACATGGACATACTTATTTTTTAATCTATTTATAGATAGATGGAAACTAACATCCTCAGTCTAATCCGATCTGCTCACATCAGTATCACACACTCTTTTTTCAGCCGCTCTTTATCCCATGGGGTGAACACCTCACCGTTTATGTAACCACTGTCCTTCGAATGAGCGTTTAGGTCATTCCCAATATTTCGCAATTACATACAAGGCTGCAATGAATAACCTTGAGCGTATATATTTTTCTACTATCAGAGGTGAATCTTCAGGATAAATAATCTAGAAGTGAGATTATTGGGCCAAAATTCAGCACGTATTTAATTGTGCTGCACATTGACAGATCTGCTTCCTAAGGTGGCACCAATTTGCATCCAGCCAGCCTGAGTCCCCATAGCCTAACAGACAGGATGGCTGGTTTAGGTAGAACACATTATCTACATGTGGTTTTGCTTCTCCTTTCTTCAAGTGATGAAACATCCAATGATGGATGTCCAATGATGAACATCATTCCACTTGGATGAGACGAGACCATCAGAGCACCCAGGCCAGGAATTTCAGACGCTGACCCTATACTCATGTGACTCTGAGAGTCAAGTCCTAGTTCAAACCAATCCCAACCCACAGTGCCAAAGCTACTTTGGACTTTCCACCTGCAAAGAGCAGGGAACCCAGTGTGTAACGTGTTATATCCCTCTGACAGGTGTAACATAAAGGGGAAGAAGGAGATCTAAAGGGATGACCTTTGCTTTATGCAATTACATGAAGCTCTTATGTGCAGAAAGTCACACATGAAGAAAAGCACACTGGAAGGGAAGCTATGACAAACCTAGAGAGCATATTGATTTTTACTTACAAAAGTTGTATTTACACATCTAGTAGGCAAATCGAGTTACACCCATTTCAAAATACATATTTAAACACACGTCTGAGTACCTTTGAAAGGCGAGTTTTTAAGAGAACTTCAGTTTATATAAACAAAGCTAACTGAGGAGAATTTAAGTTTGTACTTGACATGGTATTTAAACAAAACCAAAGGGCTAAAACTGAGTATTGAGACAAAGAATGCAGGTCACTAGTCACTAGGCAAAGAAAATGGCCCATAGCAGATGGCACACAGAATGTCCTCCAAAGAGATACCACTTTGCCAACAAAGATCCGTCTAGTCAAAGCTATGGTTTTTCCAGTAGTCATGTATGGATGTGAGAGTTGGATCATAAAGAAAGCTGAGTGCTGAAGAATTGATGCTTTTGAACTGTGGGGCTGGAGAAAACTCTTGAGAGTCCCTTGGACTGCAAGGAGATCAAACTGGTCAATTCTAAAGGAAATTAGTCCTGAATATTCATTGGAAGGACTGATGCTGAAGCTGAAACTCTAATACTTTGGCCACCTGATGTGAAGAACGGACTCAGTGGAAAAGACCCTGATGCTGGGAAAGATTGAAGGCAGGAGAAAGGGGACAACAGAGGATGAGGTGGTTGGATGGCATCACCAACTCAATGGACATGAATTTGAGCACACTCCAGGAGATGGTGAAGGATAGAGAAATCTAGCGTGCTGCAGTCCATGGGGTCACAGAGTCAGACACGACTGAGTGACTGAATAACAACAACAACAATAGTAGACTCGGCAGGGGGGGACAGTGGTGCCATGCTGGTCAGTGTAGACATGGGCACCATGGGCCCTCCGTGGCCTGGTGGGACAGACCTGCTCCAATGCTGTGCTGAGTTCTGATCTGCTCCACTGGCTGCTCCTTGGGTCCCCGATGCAGTGTCTCCAAGTGGACCGTATCCCACATGCTCCATGTGAGAATGAAGGACAGGGGAGCCCCACATGTCAGCATGTCTGCTCCTTTGTAAGTTTCATCTCCAATAACCTTGCTTCTTATAGGAAACACTAGAAATGCAAAAAGAAAGAAAAAAAATCACTGATGTGCCCCCCTCTTCTGGAAGCAGCTTAATTTCTGACATTTTGGAGGAAATATGACTTGTTCCATGCTCTACCTCTTTCTTTCCCTCGGTTATTACAACATCTTTCCAGGGCAGTGAATAAGCATCTACATCACCATTTTCCATGACCGTGTAGAAGTCCACATAGAGTCCTGTGTGATTTTGCCATTTTGAAGCAGTGCTGTCGGGAGCACCATGCAGGCTTCACAGGAATTCCCAATTCCCAGTGTCTCCTGGTCTCTGCCTCCCAACCCAGGCCATGCAGAGATGCTCTCCCCAGCAGACATGCTCCCCCCAGAAGAGATGCTCCCCCCAGCAGAGATGTTTCCCCCCAGCAGAGAAGGCCAGGGGATGAGGGGGCAGTAGGGGCCCAGGGAGCTAGTGTGGGGGTGAGGCCTTGAAAGAGATGAGTGACAAGGGGTGCAGCCCCCTGCACCCTTGCACCCTCCTGGCCATGCCCACAGGACTGATACGTGTCCAGCCGGGCTCTGTGATTATCCTAGGAAATCTTCCCAAGGAAGAAACCTCAGGGGCAGAGAACCAGCTCTCTGCATGGAGGTCACGGCTGAAGGCGGACTGCCTGGCCACGGGGAGGGGGTCCAGACCTGCTCTGCCCGCTTGAAGCATCTGTTCCTCCAACCACATGGATAGTGAATGCCTTTGGATGCTTGCATCCTGCCTTGCAGATATTCTAATCCAATGACCCGTGAAGAGGATTTTCAGAAACAGTTGTTGTGTGTGGCTTGTGCCTTGGTGATGGCAGTTGTGTGTTTTCTCTTCTTGGTTTGTTGGTGTCCCTGTCACCCCCCCAGACCCTCTCCCCCATCTGATGGCACAATGTCAGGACCAGTTGTATCTACAACACTGCTGCTGATGGGAGGGAGAATGTGCAGAGAGCTGGGCTGTTTTTGTCTGCCCTGTAATTTATCTGAGTTTTTAAAAATCAATTTTAATCAAAATTGACTAGTTGTTTTGATGCCATGTAGCCACAACTTTGTAGTTTACAGAAGTGGCTCCTTACACTCTAAATAAAATTCTGTGAAGATTTTGAGGGGTGACCCTTTACATGGTTGTGTCATCAGAAGCTGTTTCCAGAGAGGGGAGTCGAGGCCCGGGCATCTCTGCGGGGTCTGTGGTCACGGCGCACACTGCACTGCTCTTCGACTGGAGGACTTCCCACTGACCCCTCTGGCCACCGGCCTCCCCGTCACCACCGTGAAACTGAGCAGTCAAGAAGTGGTCATCAGAATCCCAGGGCGGAAGGGCGTGGAGAAGACACCCCAGCTTCAGATAAGAAGCCACTGAGGCCAGTAGGGTTGGCAGATGACCAGACACTCATATTCAGACAGTGGGGAGCACAGAGGTCCAGGGTGACCTGGCCGGCTGGCCAGTTCTGTGGTTTGGGGACATTGTAACCTCCCAGAGGCCAGGGTGTCCTTTGCCAAATAGAAATAATAGGAAAAATAGCCATAGCCGCTATTTCTAGAGCTGCTGTGAGAATCCAGCTAGCCCACATGTTTAAACTCTTGGTAAACGAAAACAAAACAAAAAACCACCACTGAAGCCCAAAGCCTGAACAATCAGAGATGTCACACAGGCACCAGGATTCCCACCTGCATAGACTGACCCATCACGTGACATGCATCCTCTCTGGATCTGTCCTTCGGCCCCATCCTCTGTGTCTCTCCCAGGCCCACAGGTCCTGCCCTGACTGTGGGGTCCCTTCCCCAGACCCCATGCAGAGGGCCATAGAGGGCAGCGTGGCAGTTCCAGCACAGTGCTGAGGTTCCTGGATACCCTACCTGGCCTCCCCCTCCTGGATCGAGGGTTCTGGCCTCCCTGCAGCAGGGCATATGTGTGTCTGCCCACAGCCCACACTCCCAGACCCCACCGTGTGAGATGTCTCCCTGGGGCCGCTGGTTGCACCTCTGCAGGAGTGAGAATGAGTGTCTCCCTTTCCCTTTATTCTTTGGGAGGCGATGCAACAGAGGAAAGACAGGAGCTCTGCAAACCTCACCCAGCAGAGGGGAAAGGGAGGGGTGCTGGGGACCCGAGGAGGGGGGTGTGTGTGTGTGTCTGGATGTGTGTTTGGGTGTGTTTGTGTATGTGTGCCTGTGTCTGTGTGTATCTGTATATGTCTGCGTGTGTGTGTCACACGTGTCTGTGTCTACGTGTGTGTGTAACCGTGTGTCTCTGTGTCTCTGTGTGTTCAAATGTGTGTTTGTGTGTGTGCATGTGTCTGTGTGTATCTGTATGTGTCTGTGTGTATGTTTTTGGGTCTGTGTGTGTAACTGTGTGTGTGTGTGTGTGCATGTGTCTGTGTGTATCTGCATGTGTCTGTGTGTATAACTGTGTGTGTTTGTGTGTGTGTACATGTGTCTGTGTGTATGTTTGTGGGTCTGTGTGTGTAACTGTGTGCATGTGTTTGGATGTATGTTTGCTTGTGTCTGTATATCTATGTGTCTGTGTGTGTTTGTGTTTGTGTCTATGTGTGTGTTTGTGTCTATGTGATTGTATGTGCACATGTGTCTGTATGCGTGGAGGGCAGCTGGGTGCTGTGTGGACAGTGTGTCACCCGCTCCCACCCTGGGGGCCCGGGAGAAGGTCACTCCTTGCCATCGGGGTGAGCCCCTCCCTGTGTGCCTGTTTTCCCCCCAGACAAGACACAAACAGTCCAGCAGGAAGCTTCCTGCACAGGCGCAGTGGAGGCTCCGATTGGCAGTTTTATGTGCATTTGATTAACCAAACAGGTGGGACAGTGGGGCTCAAGACCAGGCCCATGACGTCCTTATTTAGGTCACAGTCTAAGGAAAGAAGGGATTCAAGGCAGTGTCCTGGCCCCAACACCAGTCCTGCCTCGTCCTGAAACCAGGTTGACATCTTAGAACAAGGAGTGGACTCCACACACTGCCCACGTGCTCCCCCAGCCCCGTTCTCCAGTGGACACCCTGCTGTCTGCATCCCATCCCAGAGGTCCACTAGGCTGTGGGTTTAATCTCCCTGAAACAGCCCAGAGCCCATCCTTGGGGTCTTTCTCTTCCTGTGGGGGATGCACATTTGCCGGGCAGGCTTGCCAGGCCTGACCCCCGCCTCAGTGACGGTGGGAGACCCCCGCTGACCCTCGTCCTCCCATCCGTCTCTCCCAGCAGAGTGACTACTCCAGCGACACGGAGAGCGAGGACAACTTCCTCGTGATGCCCCCGCG
Organism: Okapia johnstoni; assembly: GCA_024291935.2. Lineage (NCBI taxonomy): Eukaryota > Metazoa > Chordata > Mammalia > Artiodactyla > Giraffidae > Okapia > Okapia johnstoni. The sequence continues at coordinate 33,772,091 of CM044324.1, forward strand.
GGACCACCTGGGCCTCAGCGTCTTCTCCATGCTCTGCTGCTTCTGGCCGCTGGGCATCGCCGCCTTCTACCTGTCCCACGAGGTAAGGCCTCCCGTCGGCCACACGCACGCGGCCGGTGCGCCCAGGCCAGCAAGGACAGGGTGGGGGTGCTGCGGGGGGAAACCTGGTCTCGGGGGCCCGGCCTCACCCCAGCAGACCTGGGCGCATCCTCAGAGGGCAGCTGTGGGGAAAGCGGCAGGCTGGGGTCCGGACCTCTGAGCGGACACTTGTGGGGAGCCAGCAGGACAGACCCTGTGTTGGGAGAGTCCGTGGGGGTTGCTGGAACAGAGGCAAAATGGGTTCTGTTTTCTTTGTGAAAGGCTCACACATAAAATAGGGTCGCGTGACATGGTGCCTCTGCACTCATCCCAAACGGCCTGTCTTGGCCAATAACTGGGCCCTCTGTCCAGTGGCAAGGCTCTAAGAGAGTCAGTTCCTGGCCCTTTTTCATGGCAAACCTTCTCCTTGTGCCTTCATGGGGCCCAGGTTTTAAATACTTCCTCTCTGTTCCTGTCACTCAGAAATTATCTATGCTCCCATTCTTATTAATCAAAGGAAGACGTGTACTTGTCAATTAAAGAGGGAGTTTTAGCCTTACCCATTATCCCCACCAGATGGGGAGAAACGCAGCCTCTTCCGTTGCTCCAGAGCCCACAGCGTCCTCAGGGCACCTGGGGCTCCCTCTCCAATGTCCTGGACTCTGGGGCTGTCCAGCCAGGCCTTGTGCTGGAAACGTTCATTCCTCTTGCTTTGGGAAGGACCCTGGCCTCTCACTGCTTCTTGCTGTTGTCTGTCCCGATTCAGTGTGTTGGATGAGAGTTCCTATGTGTGCTCCTGTGTCCCCTGCCCCGCTTTCCTGATCCTACAAAGAGTGAGGAGGGAGGGGAGAATCCACTAGTGGCCCCTGAGGGCAGCCCCTCTTTGCAAGGAAACCAAGAGGCCCCAGAGGCCCTTCCAGGGGGGCATGGCACGGCCGCTGCTCTGAGATCTTAGTCCCAAAGGATGGACGGGTGTGGGGAGGGGTGATGGAGCCATCCTACTTGGCCAGAGTTGTGCCCAGTGGTTGTTCCACATCCAGCTTTGGCCTGAAGGGTCTGTCTGCGCGTCTCTTTGGTGAATTGGTTCTACACACGCCAAAGGCCCCTACTCTGGGGTGCACAAACCCATGTTGTAGAACTAGACTCCGGGCCATCAGGGGCCTAGGGGTGGTGAGTGGAGCAAGGCTGGGAGCTCCTGGACCCAAGCAGTGGCCATGGGTGCTGCGTGTGCCCAGGATTGGGATGCACAGTGGGACCTGGACAAAGGCACATGGGCAGATGGGGCCCCCAGTAGACCTCAGGCTCAGAGCCCATCGCTCAGTATCAGTAGCACCCTGATCCTGTGTTCCCCCGATGCAAACAGGCAAGAGGGTTCCACCAGGTGAAGGAAGGTCCGGGAGGGTGGTGCCGAGGGAAGCTGGCTGTCCGGGAGCCTGGGTGTACGTCAGCGCCCCCTGCATCCAGTCCTGACACGTTCAGAATTAAAGGGGAGCGGCCCACCCCCAGCCTCCTGTCCTGGCCTGCTGACTCACCCCATCTCCCGCAGAGGGTGCCCTCCACACTAGAGCTGTGTTTTAATTGCCAAATTGTAGAACGGGACCAATATTTTTGCTCTGCAAGTGGACATTGGTGTCACCTGCCAGCAGGGGCTGAGTGTGCCCTAGGTAAGCAGAGGCGGGGCCCAGGACAGGTCGCCTACAGACCAGGTCCTTCCTAATCCCTGGAGGAGGGACCCTGGAGGAGGCCTGTCTCTGGAGCAGGGCAAGGCAGGCATAGCATTTTTGTCTGAAAGATGGTAAATACAACAAAAATCCAGCCACAACTGCGGAGACTGGCATTAGATCCTCCTTCTCGGAGAGTAATATCCTTCACACCTTAAGAACCTCCTACACTTGAGCCTGACCAGTCAGGATGTTTAATACCTTCGATGGAAAGGATTCTGATCATTTATTGACAGCAAATGAATCGCCGTCTCCGTGGAAGCTGCTGCCCACATTCTTGGAGTGAAGAGCAAGTATTTGGAGGCCTGTGGGATTGCCTTCACTCTTGGAATAAAAGGAGAGGCTCTGAGGTCCCGCGCTCTCAGCCCCTCTTCTCTTTGTGCTGTGAGTGTGGATTGCCCCTCGAGGAACATGGGTCCATGGGAGCTTGTGGCTGAGACCCAGGCACTGCAGGCACGGGAGGCAGATAGCCCCAGGCACCCAGCGCTCCAGCCCAGCCCTGAGGCCCTCGGGCCTTCTGTCCCCGCCTCTAAAGCCCGACTGCAGACACCGGAAATGGTAATTGTCAGCACACACCTGGGTCCCCAGGTGAAGGGACAGCTGGACGGAGACATGGGGTCTTTTCTCAAACCGATTTTATGATTCGAAAAAGGCCTTAAGTATCAGTCAAAGTATCAGTGAGGTGGGCGACATCTGCACCTGCTGGGTCCTGGTCCAGGTTAAATACCCTATACCTGCCTTCTCGGGCAGTCCTGGCCAACAGCATCGACAGCCTCAGCGGGGATAGAAAGTCATGTTGTCTGGCCCCACCGACCTGCTCTATCAGAGCCACCAGGGTGGAACGTGGAGCCTGCATTTGAACAAGCCCTCCCTCGCTCCTGATGCTGCTATAGTCTGAGCTGTTGCACACGCATGTTCTCTCGGGAAGTCCATGACAGGGCACTGCCCTCACATTGCTTGATGACTATGGGATCAGGGAGGGTGATGGCGTCCCAAGGCCAGACCTGTCTGGCAGTGGGCCTGGCCCAGAGCCACCCCCGAAAGAGGCAGCAAATTGGAACTGACAGTGTGGAGGACTCAGCGTGGAGGCCCAAGTGTAGTATTTGTCTACAACTTCATTTACTCCAACGCAAATCATTTGATCCAGCCCCCAGTGTAGGCACATTTTATACACCAAAGAGAGAGGAGAGTGTTATGTGTAGTTTTGGTGGGTCCGCCAAGGAACTGATGCTCTGAGTGATGTTGAGGGTAGAGAGGAACCCAAATTTGCTGAATGATGCTAGGACCTAGTTGATGTGCTCACTTTATCTTATTTAATCTTTTCAATGAGTCTGAAAGCTGGGAATTTATTATCCCCATTTTATAGATGAAAAAATTGAGTTTCAAGGGACTAAATAATTTCTTGAAATCAGAGATGTAGCAAGTATGGTACACGATGCATATATCAATGTTTCTAACCCTCAAAATCAAATTTCCTGCAATATAACTTTTTTAAGATTTTTTTTATTTTATTTTTTGGCCATGAGGCATGCGGGTTACCCAGCCAGGGATGAAACTCACACCCCTGAAGTAGAAGGACAGAGTCTTAACCACTGGACCACCAGGGAAGTCCCCTCCTTTCCCTCCTGCAATATAACTTTGACTTTTATCTGCAAACAAAAAATAGAAGCATGGTTCTCATGTCTAAATCCACTGTCCCCAGTTGCTTGGAGCATGTTACAGTGAGGAAAAGAACCCTGCTAGAAGGGACTGGGCATTTACCTAGGCACCTTCACCTGCATGGCAGGTTTGAGCTTGAGACTGGAGCTGGAAGACCCTTCCATACCCCAGAGGCCCTGAGTCTGGAGCCAAGGGAAGCCTGCGGGCTCCGTGTGCTGTGTCTGCCTCAGGCATCATCTACATTTGAGCATCTATCATGTCCTGATTTCATTTCATTTCACAAAATGTTTCTTTCCTTTATTAACTGCGCTATTATGACAATAATTAAATGAGAAAAGGGAATTAAGAGCCAGACTATGAATTTTATGAATAGCATCAGTGCTTAAAAGTATTATTTATATTTCATAAAGAATCTGTAGCTGTTTTCTGCAGAAGACTTGTTGCATCAGCAGAAACAGAAATCTGTGTTTCTCTCTTCCCTTAATTACTTATACAGAGAATGTGTTCCTCTTACAACAGAAATATTTTTAATTAGCAAACTGAAGGTTTGATTGAGGAACTTAGATTATCTGTCACTTGAATTCCCATTCCTTCCGGCACCAACTGAAACTCGCCCTGGCTCTTTGGACGAGTGGTCAAGTGCACTGGGACATACAGAACAAAGCCCATCAGAGCCTCATTCAGACTCAGGGAAGTGGCACCGCCGTGTGAATAATGGGTGGAAAGCCTCAGGCCTGGCCCTTCGGGGGGATCGCTGAGTCCTAGCAGCATGTGTGTCTGATGCAAACACCTGTACATCCATTTTCTGTTTGGTCGTTTCCTAAAGATGAACCATGTGGCTTATAAACGTGGTGTCTCCTGAGGGTGTCCAGACACAACCAGAAGGAGTTGCCGTGACGAAGATCAAGTCAAGCCACAAAATACTCTGGGCATGTGCCCTACTCAGGGCTGTGGGGGCCAACACGAACCCCCCACCTCGGGCCCCCTTCAGGCAGTGCCATCATCCAAGCTGCCCACCAAGGAGGGGCTTCCATCAGTCATAGACTGAGGGCTCCCCGCTGGAGGAAGCCACAAAGACAGAGGTGATTTGAGGGCCCAGGGAGGGCAGGGCAGGGCCCAAGAGCCCTAAACACACACTGCAGTCCGTCTGTTAACCGAAGGTTTTAAACTAGAGGATAAGGATGGGCAATAAAACAGGTGTCAGAGGGCACCACCCGGAAGCAAAATGCTCTGGAATAGTCAACTCAGAGCAGAAAATCCTTTTACAAGAAAGCGAGCAGATGCATGCGTCAGGCACTGTGGGGCCTCTGTGAGTTTCTCCTTTGCACCCTGGGGGTTGCTGGAGACAGATGGAGGGAGACGGGACCCTTCACCTCCCTCTGCCCCGGCGTCAGCCAGAAGCTTGGTTCCAGCAGAGTCTTGAGCGGCAGATGCCGCAGGCGTTTTGAGGAGCTGTCACCTGTCCATCTCTAGCCGTTCATCTCACGAGAGGGACCAGCATTTCCATGCTCTCCCAGCTAAACCCTGTCACAAACAAGGACAGGTTTTTGAAATGCTCTTGTTTGTTCAAAGCTGTGTGCTTGGAACAGGTGCATCATGTAAAACTGCACCCTGTGTCCTCCCTGCACTGAGTGCTGTGGTTTATAATCATCCGCAGGTCTGGAGGTAATGTTTTATGTATGTCACCATGTCCCTTTTTTTGTCCTCAAGTTCGTTATTCCCAAATGTGTTCTGATTTATAGGAAGTTGAGTACCGCCGGTGACTGCACTGATAAGTTCTAGCAGACTCAGAATTAGCACAAGACCCGGTTTCATATGTGAGAGTCCCAGGTCCTCCAACAGAGCTACCATCTGGTTCAGCAAGGCAACAAAGTATTGGTAACTAAGTACTAAAGCCATGAGCCCTCTGGAGTCACAGAGAAGGACCTGGCAAGACCCCCTTCCAGCCTCAGCAGGTGTGGAGAAGCAGGAGTGACCAGACCACCTGGGAAGGTGGTCTACCAAGGCACAGAAAGGGTGGGAAGGATTTGGACAGACCAACCTCTTCCCCCCAACCACCAAGGTTATGGTAAAAGGAACTACTGGGGCTGCAAGAGTCCCACCAGGCCCAGGAATGGTGTTTACTTTGCAGAAGTGGAGTGAAAACATGAGTAGAAAGATAGCCTAATATATCAGACAGATACATTTTAACCTGCATCTCCCTCTCCACCCCTCCCCCTCCACCCCTTTTTCTCTCTTCCTTTCTCCCTCCCTCTCTTCGTCCCTCCTCCCAGAGCTCTCCCCTCCGTCGCTATCTCTGTCTCTGTATGTATATTTAATATGCTGATTGTAGCTTCCGAGAGCTGTTTTGCAACTTCTGGATCTAAACAATTCTTTATAAATATTAATGATCCGGTGCAGCCAAGACAAACCAGATTTCTGATCTATTTTTCTTCCTCCGGGATGCATGCTGGAGTTGAGTCACTGATCTCAGCTTGTTTTGGTGGATAAATGAACAAACGCATCATGTCTGTTCTGTTCCCTGGAGTGGGTTCGATGAATTTTTTTTTTCAGTTATAGGATATGTACTGTCTCAGTAATTAGTGTCCTGATTTTGTGCTTATTTGTTCGGAGCAGAGAACCCCGTGTGTTGATTGTCCAAGGGCAGAGCGCATGCATCGCCCGGCAACCTGAAGTGAAAATCACAGCAGGTGTTACATTCTTCCCTCTGGCCTCATGCTCACCTCCAATTACATTAGTGAATGTGTGATCTTTTTGCTCTGGGACAGTGTGTCAAAAGCTCTGAGGACATAGTCTCTAAAAGCAGGGCTGGTCTTTTCTTTTGCCTCTCTTCTGAGGTTGAGGCTCTGCATGGGTCCTGTGACAACTTGAGAAATAAACCTAACAGCTGTGGTCTCAGGAGTTCTCACCTCTGGACAGTGGCCCGTGACCTCCGTGGCCCGGCTTGTGAAGGCTGAGTCCAGCCTGGCCACATTCAACCAAGAGGGCCCTGGTCTGTGACAGACACCAGTCTCAGCACAGGCGTCTCTGGGCCCAGCCACAGGGGCGGCCAGGCCACTGAGCCGTCTCACTGTCCGTAGCACGAACGGGCTGGACGGTACCTCCTGTGTCTGGACTCTCGGATACAGTGACGTCAGCAGGACATAGAAATCTGGGGGCCGTTGTGATGACTCACTGCTCACTGAAGTCCGCCGAGTGGACTCTAGTGGGAATCAGGGCCATTGTTGGTACATCTCTGATGCTGTGATGTTGGCGTTAGTGGAATTTAGCCTTTCTCACTGAGAGGCCCCTCACTGAGCTGCCTCACCCAGGAGGCCAGCTGTACATGGATGTTAAAGGTCCTGATGACGTTACACGGGTACCTCGGGCATAGGAATTGGTGCAGTGAGAGGATGGGACCCCAGCCCCTGACTCAGGGTGGGGATGGGGGTGCTGCTTTCAGCAGGGCTCCTCTTTTCTTGCTTCCTTGATGAGCTTTGGCATTTCCTGGTGCTTGAGAGTTGCATGAATCCCAGACACAGAGCTTTAGAGGATGCTGAATTTAGAGCTGGAAAATTACCTTGAGCACAGCACGTACTGTGACCTGCAGAGCATGTGTGGGGCACTCTTCGTTCTTATTTTTATTTCTCTCCTTTTAGACGGGGGATTCTTCATCCTTAACCTTTAATTGTATTTAAATTACAAATAAATAGGAAGGAGTCCTTGAAACACAACTGCAGCCTGTGTTTACATGGGTCTAAGCTTTTTGCCTCACAGTCATGTCCATGCACATACAAGGGCGGGGTCGAAGGAGCCCTGTGTGCCCAGCCCAAGCTGGTCGGGGAGAGCCGTGGGGCCGGCTGTCTTAAAAGTAAAGCATAGATAAAGAAGCAGTGAGTTCTTAGGTGACGTGATGCAGATGGCTTAGGGGATGCAAGACGCAGCAAGACGCGTAGGCGGAGAGTGTCCTTTAGAACTGGCCCTGCTCTGGGGGCAGAGAAATGCAGGTGCTGAATGCAGCCCTGGGCCCCTCCCATTCCCGCGCTGGCACTGCTGGGGTTCTCCAGGAAGCTCCATGGTCTAGGGCCACTTTGGCCCATCTCAGTCCCAGGTGGATAGTATCAAAGCCCCAGCAACTGCCCTCTCCATCCAAACTGAGTGAGGTGTTCAAAGCCAGCCTGAACCCCAAAGCTTCCCCACTACCCACATTCTGCCCTCACCTCACCCCCTCCTGCCACTCCCTCCAAGACCTCCGCCCCATCCCAGGCCTGCACTGCCCACCACCACCAGACCGGGCCTCTGGTGGTCCCCTTTTGGTCACTAAGAGCCTCAGAAGCTTCCAGGCTGCCCAGAATGGGTTTACGGGCACACAGAGTACTGAGAACAGGGACTTCCCTGGTGGTCCAGTGGCTAAGACTCTGCGCTCCCAATGCAGGGGACCCGGGTTCCATCCCTGATTCGATCCCACACGACACAGCTAAGACCCAGTGCAGCGAAACAAATAAAAATAAATAGATAAATATTTTTAAAAGGAAGAAAATACTGAGAACAGACTGGCAGTACTTTGTGGTCATCCCAGGAATCTAAGCACAGTGAAGTCGTGTTAAGTCCATCCTGAGACACTGCCCCTGGAGCTCAGTTCTAAAATGAGTCTCTGCCTTCCTGAGATGACTGCATCATCTTGCCTGGTCCTTAGAGGTGTATGAATTGCCTTGCATTCCTCTGGAAATGACAGGCAGCCTTTCAAAACCACAGTGGAGCTTGTAAGCGACGGATGTTCGTCCAGCACCCTCCATGTCCACATAAGGCCTCCTGGGCCTCTCCCGTCGGGGGCACTGAGAGCGCGTTTGCGCCTGTCACGTCGCACATGGGGTGCATGCTGATCCAACTCAGAGAATACACCTGATTGCTCTGGCCCTTAAGCTGGTTTTCAGATAACTGGCAGGTATCTCACAAAGACTGCTCACTGTGAAAGTCACTTTATTATGCATGAATTTTGGATCAGGAGAGGGCTTGCCGAAGTTCGGCTGACCTGCTGGAGTCTGAAGGAGGCTAGAGCCCCAAGGACAGCAGGTCCCCTCAGGGTGCATAGCCTCTCTTCCCAAAGCTGTCCTGGGGCTTCCCTGGGGAGGCGGGTGCCCTGGGTGCAGGGAAGCGCTATCCGCAGCCTGGCCTCCCAGAGGCGTGTGTGTCCGTCTGCAGTGGCAGGTGCAGGAGCTGGCGGCTTGGTTCCGTGGTCCAAGGGCTGTCTCTGCCTCGGGTCGGCTCCCGTCACCAGTCCAGGAGAGTCTGGAATCTGCTCCCGGGCCTGGATCTGGAGGTGCTCTGGGTGCAGGGAAGCGCCATCCGCAGCCTGGCCTCCCAGAGGCATGTGTGTGCGTCTGCAGTGGCAGGTGCAGGAGCTGGCGGCTTGGTTCCGTGGTCCGAGGGCTGTCTCTGCCTCGGGTCGGCTCCCGTCACCAGTCTAGGAGAGTCTGGAATCTGCTCCCGGGCCTGGATCTGGAGGTGCTCAGGGTGCTCTGGACGCCAGCAGAGAATGTTTTCTTTCCTCTGTGGATGGACGCAGCGCTGACCCACGTTCAAGGTTGCAAACAGCACACAGATGCTCGAGCCTCCCTGTCCACCTCCCACCTACTGCGTTCACTGGGCTCTAACTCCTCACACCCTCCAGGTACCAGCCTCGTCCTCACTGCTCCCCCATCAGCCTCTTCATCCGACTCCTGATCTCATAGTCCCTTTTCTGAGGCCTTCTTTGTCCCAGCTCAGGACCCTGTTTCCAGTGCCTCTCCTCCTGGAGCCCCGTGTGTGGATGGGCCCAGGCTGGTCCCCAGTTCACGGGCCTCAGTGACTCTGCAGCCCACAGAATAGCTAGTGCCCCCCACCTGGAGCCCAGAGCCCCTTGGGCCCGGACTCAGGTGTCTGCCCCCCAGGGCCCCACAACCCACCCCCACAGCATTACCAGGCCCCAGCACCTGCCAGGAGGCCTCTCTTGGCCCAGAGGACGCCTCAGTGTTCAGAGCTCTGTGCAGGCATGCTGTGACCCCGATATGCAAGGGGGACCATCAGGGAAACGTGATGGGCATTTCTGGCTGTTTTGCTCTGTGGCTCCCACCTCATTGGTGTGGGGACCAGCTCTGAATGCAGGATTCACAGGGAATCAGACCACACCCGCTCTTTGTCAGCATCCGAAGAAATGCAGTCCAGGAAGAGAGGACTGTAACTCAGGAGTTCTGGGCTATAACCAGATGTACCCATGGGTCCCCCTGCTTTGTCCAAATCTGTCACATCTGTGCTGACAGCTGCGTGACTGCTTGATATCAGTAACAAGGAAATACTGCCCCGTGGATGTTACATCTGTTTATCATCAAGCTGATAAGCACCTGATTGCTTAAATATAGACAAATTCCACTTGCCTCCATTCTTGGCATAAAAGCCTTTCATGAAAAAGGCCAGTTCTTTCTGAAATTTCCCTGTTATATCATCACCCTGGGACCAGGGAGACCCAGAATGACTGGGTTCATTTCCCTAGATAGCAACTCTTCCCCAGCAGACAGGAGCTGTCTGGCTCCAGACAAGAGACTGGGGAGGGCTGCCTTTACTCAGGAGAGAGGACTTAGCCCTTTGGTGCCAGGACAGGATCGGGCGTGCCCTAAACACCCCACCCATCTAATCGGGAAGACTTCGGCCCCCACCGGAGCCCACCTGCTGCCCTTGTCTCCCAGCAGAGAAATGGGACATCCCAGGCACAACGCGGGTGCCCCATGAGCCATAAAACTGAAGAACAGCCTGGGCGGCAGGACGTAAAAGTGCTCTCGGCACAACCTTTATGAACCTGCAAGATGATTAACTTTATTTCCCAGGAACTTAACAGAATTCAAAAGCCAGGGGAAGGCTTCAAGCAGAATCAGGCTTAGCTATATTTCTAAATTTATCTAAACTCAGAGCTGTCCCCCCTTAGCTCCCAGCATAGAATTATAATGATAGTCTGTCGTCAGAAATCGTGGCTGAAGGGTTTCAGCTCACGGTGGGCTGTGGACAGATGGGGGGCTGCCTCCCTGTCCAGTCCAGCTACATCTCCAGGGTGTGGTATTTGTGGTCTGTGGCATGAACAGGAGTCCAGTAAACACACTTCAGTTGTCTGCCTGGTTGGTTTGAAGACAGAAACAGGGGAGCAGGTCCAGGAACAAGGGACCTGAATGAGAGAGCTCTTCCCCAAGTCACCCGCTCTCCTTGGCTGAAATGAGTTCTTGAGCTGAGAGGATGCCCTGATGGGGACAGTGAGTTCACTGGTGTCTGACTCTTTGTGACCCTATGAACTGTAACCCTCCATGGGATTCTTCAAGCAGGAATACCAGTGTGGGTTGCCGTGCCCTCCTCCAGGGGATCTTCCCGACTCAGGGATCGAACCTATGTCCCTGTCGTCTCCTGCATTGAATGGCAGGTTCTTTACCAGTAGTGTCACCTGGCGGGGGCAGGGGTTGGGGGCTGGCTGGTCCTAGATCCCACCAGGGCGGGCAGGCAGGCCAGCGGGGGCATCCATGGGCTTGGGGGGGGGGGGGGGGCGGGGAATGAGTTCATTGTGATGTTCACCAACTTCCAATTGAAAGTTAGCATTTCTCCCCTTTGTGAAAATGGCCCCCAGCCCCAGGGGAGCCAGAGGGATGGTCCTGATGGAGCCCTGAAGGGGCTCCCAGAGGGGCCAGAAAGGTGGTCCTGCAGCATGGCTGTGGGTCAGAACCGGGACGACAGCACCGAGGGCTCAGCCTGAATGTCCTTTTCTTGCCAGGGTCACCTCTGGCCCACATAGTATGCTCCTTCCAGACATTATTCTGCCAGCCTACAAAGCCCCGAGGAAAGAAAGACATCATCCCATTATCTTCATATTTCACTCTCATCTTTGAAGCTGGCAAAAGATGCTCTGTATGAAAATGTCCCTTCCCGCCGTGCGTAATGCTAATGTCTTCCACATAATAAAGCTAATGGAATATGTTACACGCTGGAAATAGCTGCAGTGACCTTTCTTCTTTGTGGAAGACGCTCTTACTTCTTTCCCTCTCGCTTCTTCCCCTCCTTCTTTGCTTCCACCTCCCCCAACCTCGCCTTTGCATGTCAGCTTTCAGGAGCGTCTTCCAGAAACAACCGCAAAGAGAGTCATCAAATGACATGGAGGAAACACTCCTTTCCTCCAGTTACGGCCTCTGCAAAGTCCCAGATTCTTCCAGGAGGAGGAGCAGACCATGGGGTACAGGCCACACCTGAGCCCTGGGGCCCTTGTTTGAAGCCCCTGTAACTTAGAACAGCCAGAGGGTCTAGAGGGAAGCTGTGGTCTTGGGTTTATCACTTTTTCCAGCTTTATTGAGGTATAACTGACAAATAAAACTTCATATTTAAGGTGTATAATATATCACTTACACTGCAATAGTGGAAAAGTGTGTGTTTAGAGCAGGCATCTGACTTGTTGGAACCCTCAGCTGAACTTGACCATTCCTGGTAGCTGGGGAGGGCCTGGACTGGTCGGGCCCCTCTGAGCCAGCACCCCGTGCCCCCCAGGTTCCACGGTCCCTCGTCAGGGTTCAGGCTGTCCTCTCAGTGCAGCTGTCATTAAGTGAACGGAAGGTGGCAGGTCCCTGTATGCACGCCATTCATCCTCCTTGGCTTCTAGGAGGTGATGAGAGAAGCAAGACAGAGGTCAGCCGGTTTGTACCTGACCCAAAGGTGGGACCCAGCAAAAGGAATTGTCTGGAAGAGGTGGGCAACAGAGAAGAGCAAAATTCAGACTAGTCTGTTGTTTCTGATTCCCCAGCCAGAAAGGCACTTTCCTCCAAAAGATTTTGCTTGCTTCTTACAATGGAGAATGGAGAAGAGGATGGCAATACTACTGAAAAAGAGTGCTTCCAAAAGGGGCAGACACACCAACAAAAGGAAAAGCAGAGGGATGTCCCTGGCCGTCCAGTGGTTAAGACTTTGCCTTCCAATGCAGAGGGTGCAGATATGATCCCTGGTTGGGGAGATAAGATCCCACATGCCTTGGGGCCAAAAAACCAAAACAAAAAACAGAAGCAATATTGTAACAAATTCAATAGAAGAAATAAAGCGACATTTTTTTTTTTTAAAAGAAGGAACAGAGAGAAAGTCTGTGGGCCCAATACAGCTCTCCCCTCCCTCCTCTATCTGCCCTTCCTGTGCTCGTGTCCACCAACAGTCTCACAGGAACTGGCCTTTACATGGCATAAATGGGGTCATACATGCACACACACACACATGCAGTTTAAGGACCTTACCCATACATTGTGCTTGCAAGGTTTGTAAAGTCGGAGAGATATCATATTGTCACTGTGATAGTCTAGCCCTTGTCATTGTGTTGTTGTTTAGCCATGTCCGACTCTTGTGCGACCCCACAGACTGTAACCCATGTCTCCTGCATTGGCAGGGGGATTCTTTACCACTGACCCACCAAGGAAGCCCCAGTCTAGCCCTTACTGGCTAACTTTTCTTATTTTCATGAGCTTATCGGACTACAAAGCTCCAGAGATAAAAGGACGATCTCCCGGGCAGTGACCGGAACACGCCTGACCCCGAATCCCTGAGGTGTGACCCAGCCGCACTTTCTTGTCTAAACTCACAGAGGGTGGAGTTTCCAGTGCTGGGGCAGAGGAGACAGGACTCTGAGCCTTCTTCAAGGGTTCAGATCCTGCAGGGGCCACAGAACACTGGCAAGTTCTGCACACAAGGAAGCTGAGACTGCCATATCTAAGTAGACTCGTTAGCCGTGCACCAAGAAATACGAGGTACAAACCCGGGCCTCCCCAGGGAAATGCCCTGAGACTTCTACAGAAGGGCAAGTCCTGCTGCCTCAGGGAGGCTGGTGTGGTTTCCTCAAACGCTCCCAGTCTCCATGCCTCCTGCCTGGCTCTGCGGTGAAAGTGTTTAACACACCATACCTACCTCTGGTTTTCTGAGAAGCCTCTGCCTTTTATTTGGGTGCCAATCCAGTCATTTCTGCAAAGCCAACCACCCTGTGCCTCGTGGCAAAAAAACGACCTTTAGACCGTGCTCATGATTGGGATCCAGGACGCACTGTGGGGAAGGCCTGTCTATGCTCATCGTGTCTGGGCTCACTCAAGGCCAGGACATCTGTGGCTTCGTCATGCCCACGTCTGGGCACTGATGCTAGCTGTTGGCTGGGACTTCACATCTGTCCACAGGAGCACCCAGTACACAGCCTTTCCATGTGTCCCTCCATGTGGGCTGATTTGACCTTCCTCACGGCGTGGCAGCTGGGCTCCCAAAGCGAGTGTCCCACAATACCAGGGCAGACCATGACACCTTGGTAAGACCCAGCCTCCGAAGCCACACCGCATCACCACCACCAAACGCTGCCAGCCGAGGCCTTGGTAATGGTCCACCCAGACTCGTGGGAGGGAACATAAGAGTCAAAGCTCTAGAAGACTGTGAGGAATGGAAAACATTGCAGCTACCATCCTGGGGAAAATACAGTCTGTCATAGCTGCATTGACAGGGATGAAAGAAAATTAGATACATAACTTTGTGTTACCCTCAGGTTCATAGGAAAATGAAAAAGGACAGAACAGCTTTCTTTCCTAAATACTATATTCAGAAAGAATACATGAAATTAGCAAACCCTCTGAAACCTAAAATGCCTTCTAGTTTATGAGGTCATGGCATTATTACAGTAAAAAGTAAAGGGTATTTTTACTCCAAAGCAATTATACTTATCAAATGCAAGTTGGCATGCGTGACACTGATGATAAACACATTGCCTAGTGAGGACAGAAGGGCTGAGAATCTTGTGAATTTTCAATTAGCAAACAGCACTACCGTGGTAAGGCTAAATGACAGTATTAGATATGCTAAGTGATTTCTTCTGGCTGTGCTGGGTCTTCACTGCTGCTCACAGCGAGCAGGGGCTACTTTCGAGTTGCGGGGCATGGGCTTCTCGGGGTGGTGGCTTCTCTTGTGAGAAGCACGGGTTTTAGAAGGTACAAGCTCAGTAGTTGTGATACAGGGGCTTAGTTGCTCCGTGGCACGTGAAATCTTCTCAGACCAGGAGTTGAGCTCACATCCTCTGCTTTGCCAGGTGGACTTTTAACCACTGGACCACCAGGGAAGTCCCTACATGATTTTTAAAATAAGTTAACATATTTCTTCAGATATCTACAGCCTTCCAGTATGTGTGTATAGGGAAAGAAATCGAAACTGTCTCAACAAAAGACACTCATCTTAAAGTGTTTATTTATCTTCAACATGCATCTCATTTGTGATTCTAAAAGCAGAGTACTGGGAAAGCTTGTCATATTTACTTTTGCACTTAAGTAAAGAATTTATTGCATCATAAGTGCCTTGTGCTTCAAAGGTTTGAGCTTGGCTGAGCACACCAACTTCCAATTGAAACACCGATTTGGTTCCCTTGTGCTGTTAAGTGGCCGTTTCCAAGATGTATCCTCTCAGATTTACTCAAATACTGCATTTCTAAGTCAGCACCCTGCTTATTCATATTTTGAAATAACTCTTTTGTGATTTGGCTTCATCTCCCTTTGTTGGTGGGTCTGTTGGAATCTCATTACTTCCTTTGTCGTCATAGCTGATGCCGGGTGGTCTCTGATTTGATGTGTGGAGCGATCCTATTCTGGAGGAGGGACAGAAAGATCATGGAATTCATTCCTCTTTGTGGAGTACATGCCTGACCAACTGCATGCTCTAGTTACAAGACAAGTTCATCCCTCTTTGTGGAATACACCCCTGACCAACTGCATGCTCCAGTTACAATACTTCATGGATCAGAGAGCTTTCCCTCCCCCATACCTTTCCATCTTGTGGGTATAAGCTTCCAGTATGATAACCATGGATATGAGTGGGGGACATGAGACATATACTCTGAGGAGCAGGACACAGGGAAGTCCCAAAGCCAAGAGGAAAGACAAAAATAAGGACATTAGGGTTTCGCTGGTTGTCTAGTAGCTAAGACACTAAGCTGCCAATGCAGGGGGCCGGGGTTTCATCCCTGTTTGGGGAACTAGATCTCACGTGCCACAACTAAGACCCGATACGGTCAAACAAGTTAATCAGAAAATAAATTTAAAAATTTTAATAAGGACATTAGAAGACTATGAAGTTTTGGATACAACAAAATTTTGAGCTATGGCAAACATCAAACACGCTCCACGTCTGGCCAGATTAACATAAACACTCACATGAAAGGCCTGTTTGCTTTAATATCTACTTCCCTGTAAAGATGTCTTTCAACAAAATATCACAAGGCATACTGGGTGTCCAGAAAAGTCTGAAGAGGCAAAGCAATCATTAGAACCAAACTTGATTCTGGCTCAGATGTTTAAATTATCAAACAGAGGATTTGAAATAACTGTGTCCAATATGTTAACGGGTCTAAAAGAAAAGGTAGACAACACGCATGAATATCTGGGTAATGTCAGCAGAGAGATAAAACCTAAAAGAAGTGCTGGAAGTAAAAGCCAGTAACAGAAATGAAGATATTTTGTTGGTAGACTTGACGCAGTTGAGAAAAGAATCAGTGAATTTGAAGATGGGCCAAAAGAAATTACCCAAACTGAAACAAGAAGTGAAAAAAGAACACAACATCCAAGAACTCTGGGCTGTGAGATCACAGGCAATGGTGTAACATATGTAACTGGAATACCAAAAGAAGAAGAAATATTTGAAGAAATAATAGCAAGAGTTTTCCAGTGTCACTGACAGATACCAAATCACTGTTCCAAGAGGCAGAGAGAGAGCATCAAGCAGAATTAAACAAACAAGCAAAAATCAACAACAACAAAACCTACATGTATCATATTTAAAGTGTAAGAAATTGAAAACAAAGGGAAATTTTTGAAGATTCCCAAAAAGGAGACTAAAACACCTTACCTACCAAGAAACAAGATTAAAACTTGTGGCCAAAGGACTTCCCTAGTGGTCTAGTGGTTAAGACTCCACAGTCCCAGTGCAGGGGGCCCAAGTTCAATCCTTGCTCAGGGAACTAGATCCCATAGCCCACAACTAAGAGTTCTCATGCTGCAACTAAAAATCCCGCATGCTGCAATGAAAATTGAAGATCCTGCCTGCCACAGCTAAGACCTGGCACAGCCATATGAATAAATAAGTATAAATTGAAAAAAACAAAATCCATCCTTTAAAAAAAAAAAGTGGCTGACTTCTCTTCAGAATCTGCATAACTAAGAATGTGAACTCAATCTTGAAAGCGTTGAGAGAATAAAACAAATAAACAAAAACCTGCCAACCTGGGTGTAAATCCAGTGAGAATGTCCTTCAAAAGTCAAGGGTAAATAAAAATAATTTCAAATAAACAACTGGGGGAATTCACTGCCAGCACACCTGAGGTCCAGAAAAATATTCAAGTTCTTCAGGCATTGGGAAAACAATATGGGTCAGAAAAGCAGACCTACATTGATTTAAAAAAGAACAGCCGAAAGTGGATAAATAGAAGTGAGATATAATTTTTCTTTTTCTTTTTCTTTTTCTTAATTTATCTAAAAGATTGCTGCCTGTTTAAAGCAACAATCGGAAAAAATGCAGTAATAGTAACCATGCTCTGGCAATTAGGGAATATGTAAAAATTGAAAGTGACAATGGTTTTGAAGGAGTGAGAGGAATGATTTTGGGACTATTCCATCATAAGGTACCAGCACTATACTTGAGACAACATGGTGCTGTTTTTCAAATAGTAGGCTTAGATATAAATTTTAGAAGGAAGTATAAATGATAAGGCAATAGAGGAGGTAAAATGGAATCACAAAATGCTCAGTTAAAACCAGACAGGACTGAGAAGAACGAAAAAAGAAATAAAGCAATGCAAGCAATGCAATATACAAAGATGGTAAATATTAATTCAATTATATTGTGTGTGTGTGTGCACACACACATACAAAGATGGTAAATATTAATTCAATTATGGTGTGTGTGTGTGTGTGTGTGTGTGTGTGTGTGTGTGTGTGCACTAAGTCATTTCAGTCATGTCCAACTCTTTGCAACCCTATGGACCATAGCCCACCAGGCTCTTCTGTCCATGGGATTCTCCAGGCAAGAATACTGGAGTGGCAGCCATGCCCTCCTCCAGGGGCTCTTCCCGACCCAGGAACCAAACCTGCGTCACCTGCAGCTCTTCCATTGAGGCAGATTCTTTCCCGCTGAGCCACCGGGGAAGTCCTCAATTATATTAATAATCATTTATATGTTAAATGATTTGTCTGTTAAAACACAGAGATTGTCAGACTGGTTTTTAAAAAAATGAGATCCAGCTGTATGCTGTCTACTTATCAACTATATGTGGTCTACATTTAAAGAAACTTGTATATAAAGCCCAGACAGATTGAAAGCAAATATTAAAAGCAATGATATGGGAAATGGTATATACTATGCTAACACAAATCAAGATAAATCTGGAGTATCTTATGTTAATGTCATACAAAGTTGACCTTAGAACAAGGCAGATTATCAAAGATAAACAGGTTATGTTGCACAATGATAAAGGGATTGATTCTCCAAGAAGAAATAACAGTTGTAAACTAAAGTGAATGCACTAACCACAGAGTTGAGATATGAGGCAAAACTACAGAACTGAGAGAAGAAATAGATATAATTATAGTTGGAGACTTCAGTCCTCTCTGTCAGTACTTGATAGATCAAGTAGACAGAAAATCAGTAAAGATATAGACAACCTGAACAGTTCTATCAATCAGCCAACACCACCAAATTCATATGCTTCTAAAGAGCATATGGAGTGTTCGTTCACCAGGATAAGCTGTACCCTGAACCAAAAAACAGTCCTTAAAAATTGTTAAATATATATTAACACATACATGTGGAAAATAATATAGATGATCTTATTTGCAAAGCAGAAGTAGAGACACAGATGTAGAGAGCCAATGTATGGATTCTATGGATTCCAAGGGAGAAAGGAGGGGAGAAGTGGGAGGAATTGGGAGATTGGAATTGACACATATACACTACTATGAATAAAACAGAAAGCTAACGAGAACCTCCTATATAACACAGGGAACTCTACTCAGTGCTCTGTGAGGACCTAAATGGGAAGGAAATCCATAAAAGAGAGGATATATGTATACATATAGCTGATTCACTTTTCTGTACAGTAGAAACTGACACAAAATTTTAAAGCAACCATACTCTCATAAAAATTAATTTTTTAAAAACTTTAAAGAAAAAAATATAAAGTTCATTCTAGACCACACAGGAATTAAAATAGAAGTCAATAACAGAAAGATAGCTGGGATTTCCTGAATACTTGGCACTTTAAACATATGCTTCTCAATAACCCATGGGTCAAAGATATAAAGATATCTCGTGGGAAATTTAAAAATATTCTGAACGAAATGAAAATAAAACATTAAAATTTGTGGGATGTAGTTAAAACAGTATGTAGAGGGAACTTTGTAGCATTAAATGCATATATTAGAAAAAGAGAAAGATCTAAAATCTATAATCTAAGGGGCTACCTTAAGAAGCTACAGAAACAAGAGTAAATTAAAGCAAACAGAATGAAGGAAAGAGCTACAATTAGAGGACAAATCAATTAACACTGAAAATGGGGAAAAAGAGAAAATCAACAAAATCAAAAGCCAGCTCTTTGAAAGAAATCGAAAAGGAAAAAAATCAATGCAATTTGAAACTGTCAATTAAATTCATAAACCTCTAGCCAGGCTAACCAATAGAGAAAGAACGAAATTACCTACCAGGAAAGAAAGGGTCGTCACTACTGATGCCCTGGACATTAAGAGAAGAATAAGAGAATTTAACAGAGTGAAGAGTTCTGTGCCCGTAAATTCAATAACCCGGGTGAAATGGACCGATTCCTCGAAAGCAACGAGACTTTACTGCCCTTGAATTGCCATCTGTCTGTGCAAACAATGGTTCTCTCCTTGGCTGCATGTTGGAATCACCTGAAAACCTTGACTAGTTCTCAGCGTCTGGGCCCCATCTTAAGCGTTTTTATGTAATTGCGATGGGGTCTACATGTAGCCAGGACACTCAGGTGTTTCCATATCCTGAAGTCCTTTGAGCAAGATGGCGTTTCCCTGCTCTTACAAAATCTTTCTCTTGGTCGGTGTTCCAACAGCTAAAAAGTGTGACGTCTCCCTGATCCCAGTGCCTGGAGCTGACACTGGTTTTCATCATCATCCTTAGAAATGGGAAAACTTTCAATTCTCAACAGCAAGATACTTTGCTTCCAAAGTGGAAGGGACCTTTGTGAGCTTGAGTTTGATGTCCAGGTGAAGGAACCTTAAGGAGCAGGCCCCTCAGGACTCCAGATCTTCCCCAGGAGCAGGACCCCCAATCGACGGTGTACATGCTCACAGAGGATAAAGTGCTCACGCCACTGGGTACGGAGATCCTCCAGGCTGAGAGCAGAGGTAAAGAGAAAAAAATGGAAGAATGGCACTCTCCGCTGTGGTGTATCTTTAGATCTTTTATTCATGTCCTGGGTGTACAATGTGGATATTAAACCATTTTTGATCATTTGTACTTAACACGCTCGGGTGAGAGGGGAGAGGTCCCCACTGGGAACCAGGGAACTGAGTGAAGGCGGCGGATGTGGGCGAATCGTGGACACAGCTTCCCTGTTCCAGCTCCCGAGCCATCCTTAGCTGCTCAGCCCCCTTCCGATGGAAAAATCCCTTGTGGAGGAAAAAGGAGAGGAATTCGCCCCAGCTGCCAGGGCTCGTGGGAAGCTTTTGGGGGTGGCCAGGGCTCTTCTGAAGCAAACGCCGGCTGTGAACATAGAGTCTGGGTGCGATGGAGCATCTTCCTTGCAGAGCCCCATGTGGCCCTTCCTCCCTGCCCATGTGTTGATGGGGGCCATGAGTAGGGGTGGCCCCCCTTGTTCTGAGCCTTCGGGACCAGTTTTAAGCACCACCTACTCCTAGAACCACTCCTAGCACCACTTGCTTCTAGAACCCCCGAGATGTGGAATCTCCTGACCAGAAGGTAGGTGGTTCCGAAGCAATCAGCTGCAGTGATTTTACTACTAGACACATCAAATTCAAGGGAAAAGCCATAAAGAGCAACAAAGAATAAGACTCCACAGAAATAAGAGGACAGCAAGATGGAGCAGTGAGTGAGGTCTGGAAGAGTAACAACTGAGGCTCCTGATGAGTGGGGAGAAGGTTTACTGGGGAATGTCACAGTCACCCCCGTGTCATCCACGGGGTGAGGCTGAGAATTAAAGGATAGCCTGGGAGCCTCTGTCTGTGCAGTCAAGGAAGGCTGGAAACCCAGGAAGAGATGTAGCGTGCAGTGGACTCAGTCTCTCTGTCATGTCCGACTCTGCAACCCCGCAGACTATAGCCTTCCAGGCTCCTCTGTCCATGGGATTCTCCAGGCAAGAATACTGAAGTGGGTTGCCATTTCCTCCTCCAGGGGATCTTCCCAACCCAGGGATCGAACTCAAGTCTCCTGCTTTGGCAGGCAGATTCCTTACCACTAAGCCACCTGGCAAGCCCTTGAGATGTAGTGTGGGTAGCTTCAAACTGCATTTGGAGTGACCTGGGAAGAACGGCAGGACGTTGCCCTTTCCTTCGAATAGTTCATGAGCATTTGGGGGAAAGAATGCAGCAAACAGCAGTGCCTCCAGGAGGAAGCAGGTCTCCTGCAGCCACGCAACGGTGTGAGAGAGATGCCCCAGCTTCCAGTGACAGGGCCTCACGGCCATCTCCCTCCTTCTGGAATGAATCCATGAGAAGCCATGGCATTTTGGAAGTCCCTGGAGTGTACACCAGGGCTGTTGTGAAGTTTCTTATTTTCTTCTTGGTCAGTAAATTTGCCATCAACATCCACAGCTCAGAACAATCTTTCCCATCATTTCCGGTGGTTCTTTGTATTTCTGCTCTGGTCCTTGTCCCCCTAGGAAATCAGAAGTGAGGGGTGGGCCGAGGTTAATGTGAACATGGTGTGCTCAGGGGCCTGCAGCAAGCTCCTTGCATTGTAAATATTCGCCGAGGAGGCAGGCCTGGAAATGGTCTGCCTGGCGAGTTCACCTCCAGACAGACCCAGCACACCTTTCCTTCGGTCTGGACAGATGTCACAGCCTTACATACAAACATGGGGTCTTGGGCTTCCACTGTGTGTGAATCCACCAGTGGCTGCCGACCCTGGGCTCTGACCACCCAGCTTGCAGCCCCTACCCCACTGCCACCCTAGTGTCCCTTTGTCTGCAACCCCAAAATACCCTGGCCAGGAGTCAGGCAATTTTATTCATTATAAGGGGAAAAGCAGTATTATTTTTTTCTTTCTCATTGAACAGATTTCCTAAGAACCTAAAACAAGCCACTGCATTATGGTAAAGGCGGAAATCAACGTTTGGGTCATTAGTGAGACTTTGAACAGGATGGGCTCCTCTGCTATTGAGTTTGAGGATGATGAAGCAAGACTGGCCAGGGCAGGGCTGGCCTGAGCCCCTGGCAGCACACACTGGAGTGCAGTTGAGGTCAGGTTTTCCCACTTATGGCCACTGTCTGGCAGCGTCCCCGGCACCAGCAAGCTCGGGGCCCCTGGGGGCACAGGCATAGATGTCAGGGCTGGTCCTTACAGAGGGGATATTTCCAGATACTTTGCTAACTCACTTCTAGTTCATCATCCTAGATGGAGCCCCAAAGCTCAGTAGGACGTGCCCACTTTACCAAGCACCGTGGTGGGTCTCAAGGTGCTATTCCCTGGACCAGCACTGAGGCAATTCCCAGTGCCCCCTGAGAGATGCTGGCCATGCCATGCAGCAGGGAGGGGGCACTGGCCTGCCAAGGGGTCTGGGCCCAGCACCCACAGCACCCGCTACACACAGCATGGCTGCCACATACATAGCAAACAGACCCATGGGTACAGAGCAGCCTCGGAGCACAGTACATATGTATGTCTCACATGTTTGTGTTCATCTCTCAGTTGTGTCCAACTCTGCAACCCCATGGACTGAAGCCCTCCAGGCTCCTCTGTCCATGGGATTCTCCAGGCAAGAATACTGGGGTAGATTGCCATTTCCTTCCCGACCCAGGGATCAAACCCAGGTCCCCTGCATTGCAGGCAGATTCTTTACCATCTGAGCCACCAGGGAAGCCCATGCTACCAGTTAAATATAAGGCAACGTAAAACCCCTTCTACCCAGAGCAGGGTTTTCCTGGAGTCCCCCCATGCTCCCTTCCTTTCACTCTAACAATCTCTCCCCTGAGACGAGCAACGATGCTGGCGAGATGGGCAAGGTGAACCTGCCAGTTCAGAGAGGTCTGTCCTCGGGATCCCATCTGGCCTTTGGATCCTCTTCATGAACCCTCTTACTGACCTAGAAAACTCCAGCACGATGTGGGCTCCGGCCACGGGGTGAGTCTTCTCCAATGCTTACCTCCTAGATGTGGTACCAACCAAATCACTAAGTTTCAAATCAAGGGAACGAGAAGCAGGTGTTCCAGAAACAAAACAAACCAGCAAAAACGAGCCTATGTCCCCCCAGCAGGCACCGTCCAGAGATCCAGCAACCAGCAGGGCAGGGCTCACCAGCTGAGCACCTCCAGGACAGGCCAAGAGGGACAGGTTGTGACAGAGAGGCCGGGATGCAGTGGGACAAGCCAGCCATCTCACAGGAGGGGAAGGGGCTGCGAGCCCTGCTCCAGGCGGACGGGGAAGGCTGCAGACTGGGCGGAGAGGTGACCACAGGTCACTATGAAAAGACTTGGCCAAAGAGCTGGATGTGGAACCAGACTCCCAGTGCAGCCACTCACCGAGAAGAGGGGGCTTTGGGGGACTTGGCTTCCTGAGTGAGAAGACAGAACCTGCCCTCGCTTCCCCTCCCATGACCGGGGGGTGGAAGACATTGCCAGCATTCATCAAAGGGCTGAGAAACAGACCCTCCTGGCCAGCCTTGGAAAGATGGGCTCTAAAATGGAATGGCAATCCCAGCAGGGCTGCAGAACTGCCCCGCTGCCCATGGCCGAGGGCTCTGCCACCAGGGCCTCAGGGGTCTGCTGGTAGCCCTCACCTCCAGCTGCAGATGCAAAAGTGGATTATTTAAAGGAAGGACAATCACTGATAAATGTGCAACTACATTTAAAGCAGCAATATAATGGAAGGTAAAAACAGAAGTGTATGTTTTTCTAATTCACCACTGGATGAATATCTGCAAAAGTGATGGCTGCTGAAAACAAACCAACCAACAGACTAGCCGAGGGAGCTGGAGGGCCAAGGGGCAGCTGTCAAGGTAAATGGTGGATTAAGTGTGAATCCAGGATTAAGTGTGAATCCAGAACTCCCGGCTCTGATGTTTTTGTTCTGAAGAATTTTTCTTGTCCCCAAGGGGTATTTAAAGAAAAAGGTCTGATTTTCTCCTCTTGGGTTTTAAAGATCTTTAATCTCCTCAGACCTCCCTACCCCTGGGAGACGATGCTCCCAGGGTCTGGCACTGGACTGAATTTCCCACAATCTTTTGCCAAAGGAGGGGCTTTCTATGGCATCTGAGGGCCCCTGTCAGCAAGGTCGTTTTGTAGGGAACACGACAAAAACATCAGCAGGGGCAATGGCCCCTGTGCCATCTTGTGTGGACGCCTGAGTGGCCTTGTCTCTATTCTTCATCCTTCAGCTGAGCTTTTACCTTTTCTGTGTGTTTGAATATCTTCATAATTCATTGTTGTATTAAAGGTATATTCATGGAAACCAATATTAACAACAGTCATTCTCTGTGGTGTCAGGAAGAGGAAGTGAGGCCAGGCAAGTAAATTGTCTGTGTGGCTCTTACCGCAGAGCAGTAAGTCAGGTTGTCCTGTGCTGACATCATCACATACCCACTAGACAGGTGTTATAACTCTGCTTTAGGGAAGAAAGTAGAACCAGACACTCAGAGAAATAGTAACTAGTTCAAGGGCTGAGCGAGGTCCCACCAGGGCTGGATTTGAGCAGGTATGTTTGTCCCAAGCTCCCCCTGCCTCCCCCAGGCTCTCAGGAATGAAGCCCGGGGAACATGCACCTATCAGGCCTCTCACCTGCCCCATCCATACCCTGCCTTTTAAATAAACAGTTTATCTTAGGTCAGTTTAGCTCTGCAGGAAATGGACAGAGGTGGTACAGAACTGACAGCTTCCTCATCAGCATCTCACGTGGCGCTCGTCTGTCCCAGGTGATGACCGGTGTTACCACATCATTGTACTCTAAGTGCCCTGTCCAGATCGCCTTAGCAGCTGCCTGGTGCCCTCTTTCTTCCCCAATGTCCCATCCAGGATCCACGCAGCACTAGGTGGTCAGACCTCCTTGCATTCCTCTGGGCTGTGACCGTGTCTTAGGTGTCCCTTGTTTCTGATGACTAACAGCTGCGAGGAGCCCTGGTAGGGTACAGCGTGGGATGCTGTTGGATGCTCTCCTCCTGCTTAGACTGGGGTTACGGGTTTGGGGAGGAGAAGCACAGAGGTGAAGGTCAGGGCTGTACCCCGTCAACATGACCTGTCGCTGAGGATGCTGACATTGGTCACCTGGTCGGGGTCTTGATTGCCGGGTTTCTCCACCTCAAGGTCACTCTTCCTCCCTTCTCTGTTTCATCCTCAGCCCTAGGAAGTCACTGTGCCACCCACTGTCCACGGGTGGGGCTTGTGCTTTACTTCCCTGAAGGTGGAGGAACTACCTAGATGATTTGGAATTTGTCTGTATGGAAGATTTGTCTCTTCAGTGAACTGATCCATCCAATCATTTATTTATCAGTATGGATCAAACATCCATACCAAACATCAGTATGGATGTTTATTTTACACTTTGACATATAATCTAAGACTACATTATTGGGTTGGCCAAAAAGTTCATTTGGGTTTTCCATACTATCTTACAGAAAAACCCAAGTGAACTTTTCAGCCAACCCAATGTTTTGTCACTTGGCCATTGGGAGCATTTCCTATGTCCCCCTGACATGTCCCTCTCCTTTTGATCTTGGAGTATTTTTCCCTTTCTGTACTCTAAAAATGCCACCCCAAGCTCATCTCACATATTTCCTGCCCAAGTTGTAAAATCAGCCACTTCCCCATGGAGGTGTAGTCTCTTCTCTTGGAAAAATGGTTTTAGAAACTGCAATCTAGGCACTGGGTGTGCTTGTTGCTACTGGGGTGTCATTGGTTCTGGGTTTTCTTGGTAACAGAGCTAGGAAATAGGAAATACACATGTGTATACTCACATGTTATTAGTTCTATATGTAGAAATACATGTGTCTACCCCTGGAGAAGGAAATGGCAATCCACTCTATTTTTCTTGCCTGGGAAATCCCATGGACAGAGGAGCCTGGCAGGCTGCAGTCTATGGGGTCACAAAAGAGTTGGACACAGCTTATTGACTGAACAATGACAACATCTTTGTATATAGAAATAGTCTATTTGTAAAATTATTTTTGTATGTATCCATCTGTGCCTATATTAAGCTAAACATGAGTTCATAGTGATTCGTCACCAAGGAAAACCAAGGCAGGCTTCTGTCCAGCAGGGGAGAGGCCTGCGGGGAGGGAGGAGCAGCATGGGAAGGGAGGTGCCTCTCAGGAGCCATGAGGTCCGGGACTCCTCTAAGCTCAGCTGAAGGATGGAGAGTGGAGACAAGGCCACTCAGGCGTCCACACAAGATGGCACAGGGGCTGTTGCTCCTGCTGATGTTTTTGTTGTGTCCCCTACAAAACGACCTTGCTGGCAGGGGCCCTCAGACACTGCCATAGGAAGCCCCTCCTTTGGCAAAACCCTGTGGGAAATTCAGTCCAGTGCCAGACCCTGGGAGTATCATCTCCCAGGGGTAAGGGTGTCAGGGGAGGCATCCCCCAGCAGGAATGGAACTCTGGGCTTTGCCACGTGTCACTGAGACCTGGAGCCCAGCATCAGTCCCTGAGAGGTTCCATCTGTGAGCAAGGCCAGTGGACCCCGGTCAGGATGCCCACTCCACGCCCTGGTCCTAAGGCCTGGGTTCCACCTGTGACCCAAGCCAAGGCCAAGTTGTGGGGTGGCCTTGCGGGGGGGTGGGGGAGCTGTGTTCCCATCAGGTTTCATTCACGCATGGGGGATACATTTGTTTCATAGCTGATCAGTCTGCCATTCAGACCTAACTAACAAGGTTTATTTTTCTTAATGGGTTAAAATAGAAAAGTTGCTTTATATGGATATATGGAGAGAGTAACATGGAAACAGACATTACCCTATGTAAATAGATAGCCCAGGGGAATCTGCTGTATCACTCAGGGAATTCAAACCCAAGCTCTGTGGCAAGCTAGAAGGGTGGGATGGGGAGGGAGGTGGGAGGGAGATTCAAGAGGGAGGGGACATATGTCTACCTATGGCTAATTCAGGTTGATGAATGGCAGACACCAACATAATACTGTAAAGCAATTATCCTTCAATTAAAAATGAATAAAATTTTAAAAATAAATAAATAAAAGGGGGAGAGAAGGGTCATAGCAATGCACATGGAACTGAACACACATAAGAAATGCATGTGTGGGGCTGAGCGAGACACGGCGCAGAGGGTCTCCCTCCCGAAGGAGCCTGTTAAACCACCACATGGTCGCCTGCTCCTCCCACGCAGCTCCAAGTGCCCATAGGCGCACAGTGAGCGGGAGACAATAATAAATAAGGGAAATCAGCTTTGTGATAATGCAAAGAAATGTAATCCAGCTCGACAGATATTGGTGCGAGAGGAAAAATGCGCCATAAAGTACCCAGCATGCTCTAAATTTCCAGAGAGATGGTTGTGGGGGCAGAGAATGCATCCCTCACGCTCCTTGAAGGTGAGAGTCTGGCGCCAGCCTCGTGTTCTGCCCAGTCCGTCCCACCTGTGCCTGGACCCAGCCCCTCAACCCAAGCAGAGAGCCACGTGGATGTGGACTCATCCAATCTTAGCGGTTCCTGCCCCTAAAATAAGAGACCGTAGAAATAACATTAATAATAAAAATACAAAATACCATAAGAAAAACAAAGCAATGGGAACTTCTTGGTGGTCCAGCTCTTAGGACTCCATGCTTTCATTGCCAGGGCCCACGTTTGATCCCTGGTCGGGGAGCTAAGATCTCCCAACCCATGTGGTCAAAAAAAAAGAAAGAAAACCAAAGCAGGGATATATTGCAGAGAAAGTCATGTTTTTCCTGAACCTCAAACAGCAGTGGGTATTTTGCAGCCAAAGGAAATGAGGACTTTGGCAAAAGCTTGTGGGAAAGTCAGTCCAGTGCCAGACCCTGGGAGCATCATCTCCCAAAGGTAGGGGAGTTGGGGGAGGTACCCCCCAGCAGGGATGGAGCTCTGGGCTTTGCCACGTGTCACTGAGACCTGGAGCCCGGCATCAGGCCCTGAGAGGTTCCATCTGGGAGCAAAGCCAGTGGACCCCAGCTAGGATGCCCACTCCATGCTCCAGTCATAAGGCCCGGGTTCCATCTGCAAGCAGGGCCTGTGGACCCGGCCAGGACACCCACTCCACGCTCCGGTCCTAAGGCCCCCATCATCTGCAGATTTCATGGGCCTTCCCCCCTCACAGGGTCACCGCAGCCTCCTTTATCTTGCCTCTGTTTCATTATCTCTGCCTGACACTGAGCCACCAAAACCAATTCACAGGTAAATGCAGCGGCAGATGTGTATGTGGAACAGTTTCTGGTTGCAGGGACATCTCCCCACCAGCTCCCCAGCACTGATGCCTGAACCAACCCTCCGGGGTTTCCACCTCCTTCGGGTTCATCCTGCCCCTTTCTTTTGGGCTTCCTCTCTGCCCTGCTCCCCATGGGACCCTCTGCTCATTTCTTTTGGGTGTCTGCTACCCACCATGGTGGCTTCTAACTTTTGGCTATTTACATTTAAATTAATTTAAATCAGATGATATTAAAACTCACAGTCACACTCACCACGACCCCACTGCTCTGTAGCCGCAGGTGGCTTGTGGCCACCAGGCTGGGCGGCACAGACTTAAGCGCCTCCATCACAACAGAGCTCCCCTAACTTGGCAGGCAGATTTTTTACCACTGAGCCACCTGGGAAGCCCACTGCATCAGGTACCATTGCTATCTATTCTTCTGCTGTGGTTGGATGTTGGGATGACTTCCAGGTCAGGGCTACAATGGTCGGTATGGCTACAGACATTCTTGAAGGTGTCTTTGGTGCACAAATGCATCATTTCCCTTGAGTGCTTGCTGGGGAGGGCAGAGGAGGGGGGAACACTTGTGTCGTGTGTATGTCTATACATCCAGCTATAACAAGTGCTCCGTTTCCCAAGTAGTCTAATCAGCCCACAAGCCTGCTCCTCCTTAATCAATTTAATGACAACAGTCTCAACTTCTCATTAGTTTTCTTCTCCATCTACAGGAATTCACACTTTCAACAGGATCAAATGAGAGTGTGGGTTTCTGCTGTGTCTCTTTCTCTTGGAGCCATTCTAGGGGTGGCATGTATCTCTGTTCTTTTATGATGTACTCTGTGGGGCACACCTGAGCCATTCCTGGGACAGTGGTCTGTCCCCACCCCCGGTCTGCTCCCATGGGATCTGCCCCTTTGGGGTGAGGCATGCCAGCAGGGATGGCTCGCCACCAAGAGTTCTGAGAGGGTCACTCTTGTCCTAGGAGCTTCCCGCCATGTTCCCTTCGCTCCACTTCATCAAAGATCGTCCACAGGGAGTCCCCGGGCTCACTTCCAAGCCCCCAAATTGAGAAAGAGGACGTAAAAACTCAAGATCCCGAGGTTAGAGAAAAAAGCAGTCCCTTCTCCAGCCGACATCTCATTGAGTGGGTGCGGGAGGACCGCGGAGGACGGAAAGCCACTTCCTAGTGACCTCTGAGTCTGCCCTCTGACCACGTCAAGCTTACTGTTTGAGTAAACAGTATGCCACCTCCCATCCTGCCCACAAAATGTAGACATACACTCAACACACACGGAAGTGGGATCTGATGAGAGGCCAGTCTCTGGAGATGGGTCCTGAGGGAGTCGGGACGTCCCACCTGGGGAGCAGGCTCCACCTTTGCCCTGACGAGGACACTCCTGCCCCCCGCCTGGGGTCAGCCCTCCTGGCCATCCCCTGGGCCTTCAGGGGCACCTGCCCTGGGGGGCCTCCACCCTCATCTGCCATCACTAAGGGGGCTGGCCCTCCATGATGTCACAACTGAATCACGTTCAGTCCCCAGAGCCCAGTGCCTCCCAGGTCACAGGGACAAGGAGGACGGAACTGGTGTTAGGGAGGTGGGCATCACCACAAAGCACCAAATCCAACACAACACCCAAAGCCTCCACGCTCCCCTCCAACTCATGACCCCGCGTAACGTGAATCTAGTGAAACCAACATGTCATTGTACAACTGGGTGACCAGAAATAGAGGCATTGGTCTCACCCAGAGTAATTTCCCTGGTGGGTGAATTTACCACCCCCTCCATGGCAGGAAGGGGGCTTGGGGCACACAGATCCCCGGCCACTGGCTGAGGAGTGAAGTCTCAGTGTCCTCAGTGGACTGGATGATCTTAGATGGCGGGCTCCTCTCCAGGTATAAGAACTACAGTTTCCTTCCCTGTGGGCCCTTGTGCCATAAGGACTAGAGGAGGTGAGTGTGAACACACTGTAGAACTATCATTCGAGTGTCTACCAGGCAGAAGGAGGCACCAAGTTGTAATGTCCCCACCCTCCATCCTGGTGCCTGAGACCCAGGACACCAGTGGCTGGTGCTCAGCTGACCACTGCCAGCCTGGGCATCCCTGGGGCTTCGCTTTCTTTCTTTTACGCTTTCCCTGCCTTATAGGGCAGGGACAGGGGTCAGTGATGAGTGACAGCACGCCTGCCTCCCCTGCCATCAGCTGGGAGCGCGTGTGGCCCCCCTCAGCCAGTCCCCTCTCTGTTCCCCTCACTCATCTTGGCTCCCTTTCTCTTCTCCCTCCTCCCTCTGCAGACAAACAAAGCCGTGGCCAAGGGGGACTTCCACCAGGCCAGCACCAGCTCCCGGCGGGCCCTCTTCCTGGCTGTGCTCTCCATCACCATAGGGACCGGCATCTACGTGGGCGTGGCCGTGGCCCTCATCGCCTACCTCTCCAAGAGCAACCACCTATGAGCTTCCGGCGCACGAGGAGCCTGGGCCAGTCGTGTGTGGGTACAGAGGCGCAGGGCTGGCCAGGGTGGACACACAGGTGGAGATACACCTGTGTGAGGCTGTTACAGTGTAAGTCATCGCCAATGATGCCACAAAACCCTGGGATTTATGGATTCCCTTTGTTTTCACCCTTTCATATCGTTTTCACAGCACTGTGTAGAGCTTGGGACAGATGGGGCACCACTGACCCATTCCCAGTGGATGCTCCGAAGATCCTGACCCTCAAGGCTGTCTCCGCATGGTTCCTGGTGGATTAATGGCCAGTGCCCAGAATGCCAGAGCATTAGCAACAGACAAGCAGAAACATGTGTTCATTTATTTATTTATTTATTTATTTATTTTGGAACATGGTGCAACAGGAAGAGGGCAGGGGACACGTGCTTTTCTGCCGGCGGCCCTGCCTGACTCCACTGGCAGCACCGCCCCCTCTGTGCACTCACTTTCGCTGCTGGAAGGAAATAGGCCAGGCAGAGGGAGAGACAGAGCAGCTGCTGGAAGGACCCCCAGCTTTCACGGGTCTTCAGACGAGTCCAGCCCTGAGAACGCAAAACCAGAATGACCCCCAGACCCAGAACTTCGCTCCCTCCACGCTGTCCCCAGCCGAAGAATGTCAGGCCTCCTCTGGAACGTCCCACCTCTGCAGCCACCACGCAGCAATATGCAGTCCTGGTGTCCTTGTTGATCTGGGGCCGGGGGCAGGCCGGCCCTTCCCCAGACTCCTCCCCGGAGGACCCAGGTTTGCTCCAGGAACTCCAGGCCCAGGAGCTGCGGACACCCTGGGGTATGCTTCTTCCCACCTGCTGACATCTTGGTGACGACAGTGACACTAGTGATCTTACTGAGGACACGACTAAATGAATAGCTATTTTCTTGTCATTTTTTTAAGTGCAACTATTGCTTCCTGCTGCTTCAGTTATCAGATGAATGCTGAGAAATAAGTAATCACAGACATTTTAATACCATTTCATGGCTGTTTCACGAGTGTTCATTATTTAACAAAAATTATCTTCTAGGGGTTTCTTTTTTTTTTTTTTGCTTAGACCTTTTCTTTCTGACTAATATCAATCCTTGGGTTTCACCGAAGCTTTTTCCTTGTTGTTAAAGTGGCTGCAGAGCCACCATGAGCAATAGCGGGGCATCCTGGGGGTGGCGGGGGGGCCACAGCATCCCCAAGCACTGAGGTTCCCACGTGAACATGTCTGTAAATATTTTTATCTGATACCTCAGGGCATGCGGAGGCCATCACTCCAGAGCAGTGGTTCCACCCACGGCACTTAGAATGGCCCTGCTGCCTGGGTCCCAGACCCAGAAATCTTATATGATTGACTAGGGGTGCAGCCTGGTGATTTCAGGGTGCAGTGGAAATTAAGAACCATGGTCCTGGGATAAGGGCTCAGGTTTGATCCCCTCACCTGCTGCTCTTTCCGTCGACCTTAAACACTTCCTGGTGGCTCAATGGTAAAGAATCTGCCTGCAATGCAGGAGACACAGGTTCGATCCCTGGGTCAGGAAGATACCCTGGAGAAGGAAATGGCAACCCACTCCAGTTATCCTTGCCTGGGAAATCCCATAGACAGAAAGCCAGGCAGGCTACAGTCCATAGCGTTGCAAAGCGTCAGACATGACTGAAGCGACTTAGCACACACCCATTCTGAAAATTATTTGCACTGCCTTCCTCAGTCAAATCTGAGATCCATCAGGCATTTGCATCTATGGATGCTCCAAAAACAAGCCCTAGGGACTTCCCTGGTGGTCCACCAACCAGCGTGGTTGGTTAAGCACCAATGCAGGGGGTACAAGTTCAATCCCTGGTCGGGGAACTAAGAT
The DNA here is from genome assembly GCA_024291935.2 of Okapia johnstoni. NCBI lineage: Eukaryota > Metazoa > Chordata > Mammalia > Artiodactyla > Giraffidae > Okapia > Okapia johnstoni. The sequence continues at coordinate 33,804,463 of CM044324.1, forward strand.
CCCACATGCCACACAGCATGGCCCAAAAAATAAAAACCAACAACAAACCAGCCACACTCAAACCCGTTGGCATTCTGGGGAGGGGACAGAGTTGCCTATCTTTGGATCAGTTGCTCCCACCCGCCCACCCTGCCATCTCGGGGGCTCTGTTCCCCTCAGGGCTGCTGCCACATCTCCATCGTCTCTCCCCTCAGCCTCCGTCGAAAACACTCAGCCCTCCCCATGCCCTCAGCTCCTCCAGGCCTTCCCAGGGCCAGCACCATGACCACACATGGTGCCATGTAGCCTTGAGGGCGTGGGGGTCAGGGCCAAACCGTCAGAGGACGACTGATGACCAGCCGCGTGTGGCCCTGAAGCTCACTTAAAGGTGACCCCCGCGGCCCCCTTGGCCTTGCTGGGGAGGGGACTGCGTCAGTTGCTGCTGCCCACACGCCATCTTCTAAGAGTGTGAGGCTGCCGTGCCTCCCTAGACCCAAGCTGACCCGCAATCACGTCGGCCTCCATGGGCACCGCCCGGGCAGGCCTCGCCGCAGCCCTTGGGCCCTTTCCCCACAGAGTCCTGAGACCGCCAGAGGGTGGGAGTCAGAGCTGAGGGTCAGAGAAGGTGACACGCCCGGCACCACCTATGCAGCAGCTGTAGAGCGGGGACAGGCCCACCCCGGCGGCCCTCGAAGGATACAAAGTGCCCAGTGGAAGCTGCCTCCTCGGTCTCCCTGAGGGCACAGCCTCCCCTTGGCCAGCTCACTGCATTCTTGTCAAAACCCTTTCTGCAATGGAGTCCAGCGCCTGTAATCTCCCCAAAGTCACACTCCCTGGAAACAGCAAAGTCAGGCTGTCCCCAAACAGCCAGATCCTAGTCTGTCACCCCTCTTATGGCATGTGGCCTCAGCAGTAGTTTTCAAAAAGTGCAATTACATCTGGGCCCAGATGTTATTGGGTCAGGACTCTTAGGGACCCAAAAAGACTTTGGTTTATGTTCTCAGCATATCTCTGGCGGTGGTGGTGGGGTGAGTGGGGCAAGGCAGGCAGAGGCCTAGGTGACCTCCATGGAAATGTTGTCTCCACATGAATGGGTGTCCCGTTGCTCCGCACAGTGAGGCCCGCCCATATCCTTGCAGATGCCTGTGGCCTGCTGGTCTCCTGTTGCCCCAGGCCCCTCTCTCCCCTGCTTCCCTGGGCATCCTGCTTCACCAGGTGCCCCCACCTCACCAGATGTCCCCCCACCAGGTGTCCCCACCTCACCAGTTGTCCCTACCTCACCAGGTGCCCCAACTACCAGGTGCTCCACCTCACTAGGTGCCCCCACCTCACCAGGTGTCCCCTCCAGTCAAGTACCCCCACCTAACCTGGTGTTCCCCCACCAGGTGCCCCCACCTCACCAGGTGTCCCCTCTAGCCAAGTGCCCCCACCTCACCAGATGCCCCCACCTCACCAGGTGTCCCCACCTCACCAGGTGCTCCAACTTTACCAGGTGCCCCCACCTCACTAGGTGCCCCCACCTCACCAGGCTTCCTCCCTTGCCCAGTTATTCCAGCTCTCTCCAGGGAACGAGCTTTGTGGGGGAAGCCATGCCCCTCAGTCACTGTGCCGTTAGCACTTGCCAGAGACACCACAGTGGAGCCACACGGCTGCCTGGGAACAGGGCCCACTGGCATCGAGAGCTGGCAGGTCATTCCTCAGCCCTGCCAGTCATCCCACACTTCTCCAGATGCTAGAGGCCACCTCTTATTTGGGGCAGACTCTGGGTTTAAAATCATCCATGGGCCGCCTTCTCATCGACCAACAGCTGCCGTCCCTTCCAGACATGAATGCCCAGTGGCCACTGCACTAAGCTGCCTTTCCTGGGGCCCTGAGACTTTGTAGGAGCCCTCAAGGGCCCTGCAGACTGGCTTTACCACCAGCCCTGAGGACAATTTTGTTTCATCCCCTCAAAGTCCACCTGCCTTTGTTGCCATGGATGTTGACATATGTTGACCCACTTTGTCAATAAACCATTAAGTGTGGATTCAGACCCTGAGCTAAGGCTGACCTCTCTGAAAGGCAACTGTCCCATCTCTGACCAACTAGAGACCACACTCACGTCAGTGCTCTGCTGTCAATGACCTTGGCGCCAGAAGTGGCATGAGGCCTGGGCTGTGATGACTCCCCCTGACCTCTTAAGAGCGCCTCCCTGGTCTTCAGGATCATCTGAGCTTCCCCCTAGGGGTCAGGAGCCTCACCCCCTGGGATTCTCACCCCCTGAAGATTCTGCTCCTGGTAGCAAAGCAAAGGCAGATACCAAACCCACAGACACCTGAGCCTGCAGAGAGCTGGCTCCCTACTAGACAAGGGTGCAACTCAGGTAAAGAATTTGTCATCTCGCTGACCCACGGGAAGGGGCCAGAGTTCCACGTCGGTGAGGATGCACAAGGCATTTAAGGAACAACAAGCAGGGTTTGCCTGCCGCAGCCTCAACACAGGCTCCAAGGTGGATGACAAGGGCAAGTACAGCTGCCCCGCTCAGCAGGGTGTGGTGACTGCTGGGAATGGGGCTCCCTGCGGGTGTGACACCTCAGGCCACCAAAGTCCAGCTCATGACTCAGCTGAACAGCGTACAGTGACATGGGCTGCTGTCTGACTACCTCCACCAGAGAATCTGTATTTGAGCTCCAGCTCCTCACAGGTGGGACAAGTTGGGGAAGACTGAGCACCTTCTCAGTCACCTAGTGCGATGTTTTTTTTCCCAGATGTGGCCCCAGCACATTCTATAGGGTGTGTGTTTTCTGACCTTGGGAGCGGAATTTCCTAGTGGATGGAGCTCTTGCCCCAGGAATGAGGTGAGTGAAGGGCTATAAAACCTCCCAGCTCAGCCACATTTTCTCACTGAAGAGGGCTTGTGAAAGAGCAGCCAAAAACGACCAGGGTCCAACAACAGTGTCAGATGTAGAAACAGGTTCAGGCCACTTCAGCCTCCCTAGCCCTCACATTGGCCCATACGGGAGAAACACAGGAGCCCACGACGGAGCTCCCCAGGCCCAAAGAGAAGCCCAGCTGGTCCCATTCCCAAACCAGCCCTCCATCTGGCCTTTTGGGGACTCTCAGATCACAGGCCTTTTAAAAATCACACGAGCCTTACATTTGAAGAGGGCGTGAAAAGTAGACCCAGCTTTGTACTCACAGCAGTCCTGTGCCAGGCCAGTCAGATCCACAGTTTCAGATGGAAAAGGAGATCATGGAGGCTGTTGCCTCAATGTCACCTGCGAGGAGGGGACAGACCTGGCCTCGGGCTCAGGCAGGTGGGCTGGGGCCACACGCCTCCACCCCCAGCTTGTAGCGGGGATGTCAGATCCTGCCACCAGAGCTGGCCCAGGTGGGGTGCCATCCATTCTCCTTCTCCAGGAAGAGTGGGGAGGGGCTTTGAAAACCAGGTTGGATGCAGGTCAGCAGGTCAGCACAGGACGTATCTATTCTGGGTCCTTCCGTGTCGCTTTGGCGCTGAACCCAAGGTGCAGCATCTCAGGGCTGCCGGACAGGAGTTTGTTGAGCACCTACCACATACCAGGATGGCGAGGGGTCCTTGGGGGACTGAGGCAGAAGGAGGTCAGATCTGGGGATGTGCTTGGTCTAGCTTGACCAGGCCCATTGCAGTTTTTGTCCATCTGTATCTGGTGGACATGCATCCTCTAAAGGTCTTGGATGGGAAAAGGCTGAGGACCTGGACACAACCCAAGCCAAGCAGAGAACCAAACGAGCCCCACCTAGAAATGCCATGATCCAGAGAGCTCACTGGGGAGCCTGGGCAGTTCAGCCCTCACTCCAGGCGGAGGCTTCCTCCGAGGGTGAGAGGTGGGAGGCAGCCGTGTGCTCAGGGACTGATTCCGGCCTCGGCCCCAGGAGGCCCGTCCCCGCCCCTGCCCTTGCTGATACCCCAGCATCCCGCACCCCGTCTGGTTGGGGCCACCGGCTTCCACACCCCTCAGCCCCACCCACACAGGCACCCAGCTGAGACAGGCGCACCCTCCAGGGTCCAGGCAGTGCAGCTGTCTCCGAGCCTGGCCTTCAGGCTCCCGCAGGCTCCCAACTCTCTCCTCCTCGACTGGGCACACGGGGTCTTTGCCCCCACAGCCCCTGCCTGCACTCAGTAGCATTGACTGCACCCGCCGCCATCAGTCCTGCCCCGGAGGGAACGTTAACTGACTGAGTCTCAAGACAGCAGAGAGCAGAAACACGGGTCCCAGAAGATGCCTGTCGACGTCCATTCAGATCTGGTTCAAAGGCGGAAAAGCTAAACAGTAGTGATGCTTCCTTAGGTGATGAAGGAGATGGGAAGCAATTTGGGGGGGTGCCTGTGATTCTCAAACTGTTATACCCATCACTGTGTGTCTAGTTTGTTTCGTGGTTAAAAAAAGCTCAGAAGTTGAGCTTGTGCCAAGTACTCTGCTGAGCTTGAGGCACCAGGAGGTTCAGAAGACATAGCCCTTGCGCCCAGGGGTCACCGTCTCCACTCCCAACAGGATGGGCTGGGTTTTCCCCTTTGTGGGTGTGTGATGGACCCTCATCATTTGGGGGCAGGGTGGGCACAGGCCAGCAAGGGCACAGCCTGCTATGGAGACAGGGGTCCCGGGGCCGTGGTTGCCTCACGATCACTAATTCAGCCCTGCATCCTGCTCGTTGACATGAGTGTGCCTTCCTCTGCATTTTCCATTTCTTCTGAGAATGACATCTCATTTCATGCACGCATGTATTCCCTCAGCACCAGTCATTTGGGAAGCAGTTTAAGTGCTGTATTAATATACAGTTTGTTGAACCTGATTAAATTTGATCCTCTTGAGAAAGCCCTGTGATGTAGTTGCAGGGAGGATTCATTCTTGGTTTCACAAGCAGGGAAACTGAGGCTCAGAGGCTGAAGGGAGCTCCTCTCAGCAGACAAGGTGCTTCCTCTTCCTACAAGGGACACAGCACAACCACTGAACCAAGATGGTTTTCTCTCCATCTGAGAACCCACCCACCCACTTAAAAAGAAACATTCAAGGTGTTCTATAAGGGAGGCCCTAGTCGTTCCCCCACCCCCGCCCCCATGTGCTCTGGCCCACAAGCCTCCTCTGAGAGCCCAGAGCTGCAGCTCGGGGAAAAAGGTGCCCTTAAAATTAGAGAGAGAAACCTCGGTGGAGGCGTTCAGGTTTGTGGCGCTGAGCTGAGAGGTTCCACCTGGAATCTTTGAGAAGGAGAAAGTATGCTCCTGGCACTGCTGCAGGAAGGAGTGGCAGTCACCGCAGCGCCTGTCCTCAGGGCATCATGTGGGCATGACTGGCTTGGCAGCAAGGACACAGGAGCAGCCAGATGGGGCACTCGGCTGTGCATCTGACAGGTTCTGTCTGAGAGACGCCACAGGGTGGTCACCTCCGGGAACGGCAGGCCGGGCAGTGGTGGCGTCTGCTCTCTCTCCATGCAGATGCTGATAGCGCGAAACAGAACAATTAGCAGCTTTCACCTCCCAACGGGGACATCACATCTCCTGGCTCCTGTCCCTCCAAGGCGGGCACGTCCTCTCCACTCTGCCCCGGGGCCCTCGTAGATCCTGCAGGACCAGGAGAAGGAACCTATCGTCGCTGCAGCCGAGCAGGGAGTGAACCCACGGTGCTGCCTCCATGTGGGCCACGGACACCTCTCCTTGGACCTGGGGCAGAACCGGGGCCAAGAGTAGGGGCTGGGACGGCTGGACCTGCAGGACTTGTTACACCTGCAGGTGCCCAAGGTCCCACCTTGGGCCTATGAAGCAGCACAGTGGGGCCTGGGGCCTGGCATCCATGTCTCCAGAGAACCGTGGTAATTCTGACATACAACCAGCTTGGAAATGGCCAGACATCTGGGGAGATGGCCAAGTCTGGGACGAGCTCCTAGCAGGTCACAAAGAAGGAAGACATGCAAGGAAAGTGCTGAGGACAGGCCTGTCCCAGGCCCCAGGAGCCTCCCTCTTCACTCACACCTACGCCCGAGGCCCCTCAAGGCTGTGTCCCCTTTTCCTCCCGGCGCCCAGAGCACCGCCTGCCACCTCCCTGCAGGTGGCTGCGTCCTCACCCCAGGCACGTGGGCCAGCGAGGCCAGCCAGCACCTGGTCCAGGATTTGGGAAGTGGCTGTGCCTTTCCCACGCTCCTCGCCACCTGCAACTGGATCCAGGGACAGGCCATGAGGCCTGGGACGAAGGACACAAAGAATGCACCCCTGAGAGGAGCCTCCCGATGGAGGGAGCCACCTGCCAACTTGCTCAGTGAATGAGCACCAACGTCCGTGCTTTAGAGTCTGGACATCGGTCTTTCTGCTGCAGCAGCCCACAGACCCCCACGGAGACAGACCTGGGTTACCTGTAGAATGTCTCACAAGGACAAGGTTGTCACAAGACCCACTTGTGTGAACAAAGCCAGTCGTTCAAAAGAGGAGAGAGGACTGCACACCTACAACCAAGTTGAGTCCAGGAAGGTACACGCCTGGGGCGGGAAAAGCATCCCACCAGGGCGCTGGGGCCTCTTTAAGTCTTGCGAGTTAGGAGCCTCTAGAACACGGATAAGGGGGAGAGGCGACAGTCCCACACTCTGAAGACCCAACTTCCCAGAATAAACATCTGACCATGCATTGACCCATGATCATCTACCGTGATGAAGACTAACAGCCCTGCCTCTGCTCAGCTGGGTGAAAAACAGTCCGGAAAAGCTGCAGGGGATACAGATGACCACGTCTCGCTCTAATTAGGAGAACTGGGAACAGCAGGGCAGACGACATTCATGACATTCATGACGAGGACAGACACCCAGCTGTCAGCACCCCTCTGGAGGGCATCGGGTGCTTGCCGCCCCACCCCCTTCGTGCCCTTGGCATGTCCGCAGCTGGCATGAGATGCGTCACATGTCTGGCCTGGCCTCCAGACCGTCGTGTGCTCTGGCAGGAGCCAGGAAGACTCAAGCCACTTTGAAGGAGACTATGGCAGCTGCTGGGCTGAGGCTGGGGACAGTCCCCATGGGGTGCTGAGCTGTGAAACCCGCCCTGGGTTGTGGGTGCCCATGCATGGAGCACCCCATCACCCCCACTTTCCCTGTCTTATGCCATGGTGCCATGGCCCTCGGGGCCACCGCAGGGCCAGTGGAGGGAGCGGAAGGGAAAATATCCATGCTCCAGGAAGACCCAGGAACCGCAGCAAACCCTGGGCCCTGCCTCTGCTCCCAAGAGCGGGCACTGGCAGCCCCGGAAGCCCACTTCGCCCTCTCACTTGCTCCGTGACCTGGGGCAAGTTACTCAGCCTCTCCAAGCTGCTCACCTTACCTACAAAACAGGAATGGCTACCTGCACTTACTTCACAGGCTGCTGGTATTCGGGCCACAAGCCCACACCTGATGCCATGGAACTGCCATCACGTCCTCACCCGGCACAGGACGTGGACAGTCATCACTGGGCTTGGGTACGTCACTGGTCCTCTGTGAACCTCTGTTTCCTCTTCCACTGCCCCCAGTGCTACTACTGGGAGGGCCCAGAGGACACACCGCATGGTGGCCTGTGGTGACTGGTTCCTACCAGGAGCACTGGGAACCCTGGGGTGCCACAGAAGGAGGAGCTGCCAGGAGCTCCTGGAGGTGCCCGAGGCTTGGAGCAGAGCTGCCTGAGCTCCACATGGGCGAGGTGACTGGTGTGAAAGTGCAGAGGGCCCTTCACTCACCAGAGCCCTGTGGCCATGGCAACCCTCATCAGGAGCTCCATCCAAGGATGATTAAGGAACATTCACACTAATTAACAGTCCAAACATCCCTGAGCCACGTCCAGGGAGGGCTGTGGTGCACACAGGCTCCTTTCCAGCCTCTTGGGCTCAGCTCAGGGCTCGGGTGCTGGGAGGAAGCTGACCCTGAGGGTAGAGTTCTGACTCTGCTCCCAGCCTCCTGAGCGCTGGGGGTGTGGGGTGCAGAGTCCATTTTAGTCACCTGAGGACTCGTGACAAAGAGAAAGAGAAGCCAAGCCCCAGAAACTCCCCTCAAACGGCAGCAGTGAGCCTGGATGTGTGGGCCCCCAGGAGGAGGAGACCAGGAACACAGGGTGACACTGAGGATACGGGTGGGGGTTCCAGGGTGTCCCTGCATCCAGAGTGGGGTCACCTGGACCCCAGACTCCACCTGGGAAGCCAAAGCTGTGCCCATGGCCCCAGCAAGGCAGCTCTTTGTGGAGACAGTGGGTGCGAGGGCAAGAGCCAGGCAGGTTGGCACCCCTGTAAGTAGCAGCGGCTGGTCCAGGAATGGAGCTCCCCCGGGAGGGAACAGCCCAGCCGTTCCTCTGAAACAGGCTGCAGTTTCTCCCCACCAGGGTCCGCCCTGCTCAGGGTACAAGTTATGTAAGCCTCCTTCCCACACACTGGGGTAACAGCCGGCAAACCTGCAGCCCTGTTGTCCTGGGGTGGACGCGGATGAGCATGTTCCTGCCCACAGGACCAGAGCCAGGGGCCGAGGGCTCAGACAGGCTCCCGACACGTGCCGCTACCCCTTCCCTTGGGGTATGCAGGACACAACACCCTTCACGCCCAGCATCCCGCCCCCTGCATGGTAACCACGGTCTTGCGCTCTCCGCCCAGCAAGGCCTGCGAAGGGGTCTGGGCTCCGCTGTGGACCAGACAGCACTAAGTGCCTGGAGGACTCGACCATACACTCACCTTGAAACAATGGGTGCTCAGGGCAGAGGCCGGAACATCGTTTGCAGGAAGTCACGGAGGGGAAAATGGGGGGAAGAATCCTGGGACGTTTTTTAGCCCGGCTTCAGGGCAAACCACTGAATCCTGGCTTTGGGAGCCACATCTGAGCGGGGGAGGTTGTAGTCTCAGGAGCCCAGCCTCCACCCAAGTTTCATCTGAGAGATGACCATCTCCTTGGACCTGGGACAAGTAGGCGGGCCTCAGCCTTCCCCACCCCGCAGGGCTGCTAGAGGCCCCAGCCTGTCCTCCCAGCAGAAAGGTCTCTGGCTCGCTGTTGGATGGCTCTTGGTTGGGGAGGCTCCCTGGGCTAAGAGATAGGGTTGATGGAAACCTTGCCTCTTGCCTGCGTCCAGCTACAGAGCTTGGCTGCAATCTTGGTGGCGTGGTTCCCTCCCTACCCACTCCCTTTCTTCATCCTCTGCCACTCACTGGCCTGCTGGTCAGAAGGAACCAATGATCCACAAGCAACAGGGGGCCCTTAATCGCCAAGATCCACTTCCTCCCCTGCCTGGAGCCTCCAGTCATCCCTATCCACCTGGGGTATCGCCAGGGTCTGGGTGAGCCGAGGACCCTCCAAGACACCCTGGGTCCTCCCTGGGACAGTCCCCGGCCCCAGCCTGTTCTGTCCCAGCCCAGTAACATGGTCCCTGGGTGTCCAGTGTCCCACAACACAAGGGTGTTGTGTCCTACATACCCCAAGGGAAGGGATAGTGGCATGTGTCGGGAGCCTGTCTGAGTTTGCACAGCTGGCTGTGTCCCAGCTGTTCAGTTTGCACAGCTTCTGGGGTCACCTTTGTGAAATGGCGGCCTGGACGATGAATTTCTAAAGGCAGCCGTGAAATGCGTCCGACCCCGGTGCCCCACACAGAAGGTGATGCTGACGTCCCAGGCTAAGCCGCTTCTCTCTCCTGGGGCATAGCCTCCACATGGGGGCCGGCCCCCTCCACTTCGGAGCTGGAGACCACATGGAGAGTGCTGTGCTTTGTCCACATTCCTGACCCACACACTCAAGGTCAACAAACACTGTTGTTTAAAACTGCTGAGGCCTGGGCTGTTTTGTTTTGAAGCCATAGCAACTGAAACAACGGCTATATCTCCAAGGACGACTTTGCCTGGGCTCGAAGCCTGTGGGGACTCACTGGGTGAGGAAGGCATTACAGGCCGGGGGCTGCAGCTCATCCTTCAGCCTCTGCTGGCCCCTCTTATGTCATATCTCTTGGTCCGAACATCACGGGGGCTTTTCTCAGGTGGCTTTAGAGTCCCCAATGGACGACAACAGCCAAACAGCCAATGTGCCAAACAGAACAAAAGGCAGGGCAGAGCGCCCCTTTTGGGGCAGATAATGGGGTACAGAGCGCTCTTTGCAATCCTATGGACTACAGCCCAACAGGCTTCTCTGTCCATGGAATTTCCCAGGCAGGAATATTGCAGTGGGGTGCCATTTCCCTTCTCCAGGAGATCTTCCTGACCCAGGGATTGAACCCACATCTCCCATGTGTCCTCCACTGCAGGCAGATTCTTTTCCACTGAGCCACTGGGGAACCTTATATAATATATGAATATGTTGCATGTTAATGTTATAATAAATATGTACGGGAATTTGGGATTTGGATAAGATATTAAAAGATTTGTAGAAAGCAAAACTTTCCTGTTTTGGTCACTTTTCTAACCCTGGGCTCTCGGGATGATCAGGGCTGTTGTTACCTGGCTCCTGGAGTTCATCCTGCCTGAGGCAGGTCAGGCTGCAGGACAGAGCACTCAGGCCTGGATGCCCGACCAGGGCAGGGACACTGGACCCTACACCCAACATCACCACCGGGGAGCGGGGAGGCAGTACAGGGGCACGAGCAGGGACCAGGACCAGGTTCAATTTCTGTCCCTGTAAAGCAGAGCCTGGGACAACAGCCTCACTCTGACACGTTTCCCACAAATGCACCCGTAGGACACAGCAGTGAGGCAGGGGGGCCCGAGGCTGGGCAGGGGGCACAGGCCTCCTGGGACTTCTTCGGGACCCTCTCCTGCTGATCTGAGCTCACCAAGGACACGCCCAAGTGGCACCATCTGGATCCCGGATGCACCCGGAAGTGGGGACCCCGCCGCCAGGTGGCGCTGGAGCTCCGGGAAAAGATGAGCCAGGGATCTTCCCCAGGCCAGCGGCGGGCCACCGGGGCCCCGGGCTCCATCCCGGACACCCATCCCAGGCCTCTGGGGGAGTTTAGCCTCGGCTCCCTTCATCCCATCTCCCCGGCAGCTGTGGTCAGGAGGGGCGGGGGAGTGGGCCAGCCCCCCCACCCCCCCCAACACCTCCCAACCCCCACCCACCCCCACCCACCCCCACCCCACTGTGAGCATCCGAACAGGGTTCCCAGGCTCCGCCAGACTCAGTTTAGGGAGCTGGTGGTTAAGCTGTTGGCAGCTTGGAGTCTGTGCTGGTCAGAGTGTCCACACGGCAGACATCAGGGGACACTGCACAGCAGCGGGGTTGTGGGTTGTTTCCATCTCGCCCTGCTGGTTCACAGCACACTCCTGCCTTACTGGTCAGGTTAAATTAGGAAGGATGAGACTGCAGGCCTGGTCTCATGTTCACCCCAGCCCCTGGTGCAAGGTCTGCACCAGGGGCAGGGCCTGGCCTCTGGGTTCTGACCAGGGATGAGACTTCCAGGGGCCACTGGGCCAGCCTTTCCATTACATGACCAGTGGCTCAGAGATGTGGAACCCTCGCCATTGACCCCCCTCCCCAAGGCCCCTCGCAGGCCGTCACCTTCCCGGCTGACACCTTCCCGGCCGACACAGTGCCTCTGCACTGGCAGTGAACAAAGCCTCCTCTTACTGATCTTTTCTGAGGACAGCCACATGACCTAGAAACGTGTGCTCCTGGTTGGGAACGTGAAGGCTGATTGTTCGGGGGGTGTAGTGGGGGGCTGTTGTGAGACCTTCAGTGAATGAATCACTCCTTTGCAAAGGTCTCCAGGGAGATGGACATCTCGAAATCCACTGCGTACAGATGGTCATGACCTGCTCACTGCCCAGAGTGTGGCAACCCTGGGGCTCACAACCCAGAACCCAGGCCTCTGAGACGTGAACCTCCTCCTGTAGTGCCTGGACATCACGTGGAGAGCTAGGTTTCTAGGGCAGGTCCCCAGTTTTGGGGTTTTCTAAGAAATGAAGAAGCTCCCAGAGCATGTCAATGCTGCAGTGTGGGGACCACACTTGAGTCATATGGATTTTGGCTATGCTGTCACCCAGAGAGTCCTTGTGAAGCAGTCGGAATTCTGACTGCCTTACAATAACAGGATCATCACTCTTGGTGCATTTATTTCCTGCACCTGCTCCCTTTCCTCCAGGTGCATCTCACCTCAGACCCCCAGCCCTTGTCTAAGCTGCACAAGATGCTTCAAAACTTAGCAGCTTGAGCAACAGTAAAAATTTGAACCTGTGCTCAGCTGGGCAGTTCTTCCCTCCAATTAATGCACACTTGGGCCACGGGGCTTCAGCCAGACCAGATGACCCAGCCGAGAGCTGATGGCACAGAGCTCTTTCCATGTGACCTTCCACTGGGGAGCTTGGGCTTCCTGACAGCAGGTGGCCTCAGGCCACTGGCCTTGGCACATGGCAGCTGGCTTCCACAAAGCAGTGTCCCAGGAACACAGACCCCAACACACAGGCACTTAGCAAGCTCACGGTTGTTAACACCTCACCCTGAACAACCACATGGCCAACCTCCAGGTCAACAGGGAGTGAGGTCACTGTGGGGACCACAGAGACAGCAGCCTGCCACAGTCTCTCACTTTTTTACCCGTGTTCATTAGTCTCCAGATCAATTCCCTTGGAGAGTATCTCACCAAACAGCTCCTTTAGGGGAGTCTTGTTTTTCGTTGTTCAGTCGCCAAGTCGTGTTCGACTCTTTGCAACCCCATGGACTGCAGCACAACAGGCTTCCCTGTCCCTCACTATCTCCTGGAATTTGCCCAAGTTTATGTCCATTCAATTGGCAATGCCATCCAACTGGGGAGTCTTGGATCTTAGCAATTATTATCAGAGAACAAAATTCAGCTAGAACACTTTAAACAGTTCGTTAGAAGTTCAGAAACCCTCATTGTTATGCAAGATCTGCTTGCTTAAGACATTACACTGAAAATGAATTAATTCTTTTTGTCATACTTTTAATGGAGGATGGATTTAATTCTGAGTATAATATGACAAATTTCTGCTAAAGACTGACAGCTGTGGGCATTCATCACCATTCTCATTTCAGAAACCATTCTGCCAACCCAATTTTATCATTTCGCCATGAAGGGATGGGTTAGAACTGCTACTGGCCAAGAGACCTTGGCCACAAGCCCGGAGTATTACCACTGCCAACAGAGTACTTGGCCAGTGGGACACATGGGGTCATTACAGGAGACCAACACCTACACTCCATTCGGGACACTCTGCACCCTCAGCTGACGTCCCAAGCTCCCCTGAGGCTTGTATCTGAGGGTGTTTATCAGAAAAAGGTATGGAGAGATCTCTTTGGCATTTTTCCATGGAACTTCCCTCCCCCCCACCCTTTTTTTTTTTTTGCATTAGTAAATGATAAGAAGTGGTAAAAATCAGCCAGCTGGATCAAAAGGATGTGCAGTGGAAATCAGTTTCTTCCCACCTGCACACGCGAGTGCCCCAGCTCAATATGCCAGGGTTGCTCCCTGGGTGCCCAGAAACAATAGTGCCCAGTGTGCCCGTGTACTCAGGGTACAGCTGTGGCCGCACACACTACATGTGGACGTTCACCAGTGTGCCGTGTTATCGCAGCCCATAGGGCACCTTGGAGATGTTTCCTGGCCACAGTTACCCCTCTCAGTCCCCCTCTTGAAGGTCATTTGAAGGACCTCTCAGTTTGGACGTGGCCACTGACCCTTTAGTTTCCTGGGTCTTTTGGCATCAGTCATCCAATCCACAGAGTTAAGTGAAGTATCCTTTTCCGTTTGAATCGGACTTTTTTCTGCATCTGTGGTTTCTTCCACTTTCTCATCTTGAATTGTCCTTTGAGGCTGAGTTTACTGAGCGTCTGTACATGTGCGTGTGTGTGTGTGGCAGACACAGAGCTTGTGAGTGCCACACACCTGTATCTTCAACTTAAGATTATTTTTTACTTCTCATTTTCTGTTTTCAGATTCACCAGTTCCTGCTTTTATCATTCTTAATTTCCTGTCTTGCCTTGTGTTTTTTCCCCTCTTTGCCTAAAATGAATGCTCACTCTGTTTATTTTTCCTCAGACTTGTCAACAATTCACCAGGAAAGCCATCTGTTCTGGGGTGTGTGTGTGTGAAGCTTTTTTATTACCAGTTCAATCTCCAGTTATACATTTATGGATTTTCTATCTCTTCTTGAGTCAGTTGTGGCTGTCTCTGTCTTTCTAGGAATGTGTCCATTTCCTATAAGTCACCTAATGTGTTGTCACACAGTTATTCACAGTGTCCCCTTACAGTCCTTTTTATTATCTGTGGCACATAACAATATCTCTTTTCATTGCTCATCTGGTATATGAATCTCTCTTCCTGTCTTGATCAGTCCAGCTACACAGGTTTGTCAATTTTGTTCTTTACAAAGAACCGATTTGAAGGTTTGTGCGTCATGTTCGCTGTCGTTTTCCCGTCCTCTGTTTCATGTGTTTCCATCTGCTTTATTTACTTCCTACTGCAGCTCTGCTTATTCTAGTTTCTTAAGATGAATGGTGAGGTTATTGACTTCAGATATTTCTTCTTTTTTAAAGTAAGTGTTTACGGGCATCATTTTCCTTCTGACACTACTTTTAGCGTAGTAGTGTCTGACTTTCCATAAGTTCTGGTATGTTGTGTTTTCATTTTCATTCATCTCAAAATATTTGCCAGTTCCTTGTGGTTCTTTTTGATGTACTGATAATTTAGAAGGATACTGTTTATTTTCCACATTTTTGTGAAATTCTCAAGTTTCCTTCTCGTATCAATTCCTAATTTCATTCTATTGTGATTAGAGAACATACTTTGTATAATTTTAGTCCTTTTAAATGCACAAAGACTTGTTTTGTGGCCTGATAAATTGTCTACTCTGGGGAATGTGCTTGGAAAGGATGTGTCTTCTATGATTGTTGGGTGGGACGTTGTACAGACAACGGTGAGGAGTCATTGTTTCATGATGTTGGAAGTCCATTTGCTAATGTCTGTATAGCTATTCTACACGTTATTGATAATGAGCTATTGAAGTTTCCAGCTATTATTTTGAATTGCCTATTTCTTCTTTAAATCTGCCTTTTGGCTTCATATATCTGGGACTCTGTTGTCATCATCACTGTGTCATTTTGATGGATTTTCTATTTCATCATTATAAAATGTACTTAATTTTCTCTAGCAACAAATGTTCCCTTAAACTCTATTTTGTCTGCTCTTAGTACAGTTACTCCAGCTCTCTTTGGATGGCTGTTTCCAAGGAATCTCTTTTCTCACCCTTTCCCGTTCAATCGATTTGTGTCTTAAAATCTCCAGTGTGTCTTTTGTTTGTTATCATATCACTGGATCTTGGTTTTTGTCCTGTTCTTCCAATCTCAGCCTTCTAATTGGAACGTCTGGCCCATTTACAAATCTGCCTCCAACTGGAGATACGAGAAGAGGGGCCTTACTTTACCTTCTACCCATGAAGCATAAACGATTGCTTGTTCTACTCCTTTGCTGAGGCATCTTCAAGAAAACTGCCACCCATCTAGTTGGTCACCTTGCCCATCACGTTACCCCTCTGACTCAGCTCCCTCCTTTGTAAAATAAGAAGTTGGGATAGATGTTTGCTATTCTTTTGACAAGCCCACCTGCATGCCTGCCCAGGGAGGGACCTGTCCAGCTCTCTCCTCCCACTTCCATTACTGAGAGCAGAGTTCAGAGACCAAAAGGAACATTTATATACATTCAAAAAATGCTGGTGGCTGTGATGAGACCTCACCTTTCTTTAGGCCCAGGAGAGCTGGAGGTGTCACCCAAGGACTCCGGTTGTGCTACCATCCCCCGCACCATTTGTGCTCAGAGATGAGTCACAGCCTGAGGCTGGACCCGCCCCACCCACACCTCTTCCTTGTGAGTCACAAGCACCTGTCAGTTCTACCTGCCAAACACTCGTACTGCCACCTCCCTCCTGCTGCTGCCGCCCTGGCCTGAGCCCTCCCTAAGGCCCTGGGGCTTGATCCGTCGTCCTCCCCACATGCCACTCGCTCACTGTCTGCCCTGGCCTCCACCATCGCTAGCCTGCCACCCAGACACTCCCGTGGCTCCTCACTGAGGACTTAGAGGCTCACCCCTCCCCCGCCCAGAGCTCCCGGTTCCCCTCCTCACCCGGACACCCCGCTGTCTACACCCGGGCCATGCTGCAGCTTCCACGATGATAGTGCATCTACCGCTGCCCTGGCTCCTCAACTGTCTTGACAAAACTGTGATGCTCCCCTCACATACATTTAAGATTACATGTGCTTTTCCATCCTAGTATATATTTATAAATATATTTATATATTTTATATTTTATATTTGTAATTATAAATATAAATATTTAAATAAATAAACTATATGAATATATTATATAAATATATAAATATAAATAAAATTTATAATATATTATAAATTATTTTAATATAAAACTCTCAGATCTCTTTAGAAAGTACACCGGAGAAAACAAGTTTCACATCAATGTAAGACCCCCACAATTGATAAAACATAAATGAGGACTTCCCTGGATAAGAATCCACCTGCCAGTGCAGGGGTCACAGGTTCGATCCCTGGTCTGGGAAGATTCCACATGCCAAGGAGCAACTAAGCCCATGCACCGTAACTACTGAAGCCCGAGCTCCAGAGCGCAGAAGTCATGACTCCTAAGCCCTTGAGCCTGGAGCCTGTGCTCTGCAACAAGAGAAGCAACTGCAATGAGAAGCTTCACAACAAAAGAGTAGCTCCCACTCGCCATAACTAGAGAAAGCTCCCGCACAGCAACAAGGAGCCAAAAAATCAGTTCAGTTCAGTCGCCAATCCCTGGTCTACAAACTAAGATCCCGCGTGACCAAAATATAAAAGTAAATAAAATAACAGTGAGAATAATTAAATAATTTTTAAAAGAAGATTATGCTTAAGAATAAATACACTAAGTATTAAAAAACATACAAGAGCAAAAATAATACTACACAGGCAATTTCTGCTCCAGGAGTTAGAAATTTTACCGCTTCCTCTTTTCTCCTTAAATATAGTTTCATTATATTCCGCTCACAAATTTTATCCTAATGTTATAGAATTTTATGCCTGAACATGCTTTATTATCATTCTCATAAAACCCTGCAACAGAAACACATGTATAAATGGAAATTATTTTGGTTTCTTAGATCAAAAAGGTCTAGGTGTTTTCCTTGAGTTTTATTATGATTATTATTGATATTACTGAGCAAGTCAAGACAGTAGAGATTTTGATAAGTGATTACATGTAGAAAGTGAGGCTGTGCTGGGAAAGTGTCTCTAAATGAGATGGTGGTTATATAGTTGCTGCTCTGCTTCCTGAGGTGGTGCCCACTGTCTACCCCCTGTAAAGAGGCCAGGAGTGGCAGCAGGATGAGTACAGAAGCCCCTCGAGCATCTTCTCCTGTGTCTCATGTCAACGCAAATCCACTTTGCTGGGGTCCTGTCATTGTCTTTTCAGCTGGGGCCTCACTATAGGCGGATATTGCTTCATTCTGGAATTAGCAGGGCAGGCTTGGCATTCCCTTTATCCTCACCTTTTGTTTTCAGGGTTTTGTGTTACAGCTGTAAGCATCAAGGAACTGTACTCATGCCTCCTTCCACCGCCAGCATCGTCCAGCTTGGAACCCCTTCTGAGTTACAGCAGTTACGCCTCCTTTTGACTTTGTTGGAAGCCAAGAGTTAGAAAGCACCTTAGAGAGGGATCTGTTAGCCTGACAGTAAAATCAGTCTTACACCTTCTCTGGAAAGTCTGCCCCAAAGCCCCATTATAAGACTCCCAGGGGATCATCAGGTCTGCCCGCTTGATCCAAGTCACCAAGAGAGAGTTAGACTTTGTTTTATCATAGGCTTAAATCTCTCAGCCAACCCAAATGTGGGCATGCCACGCTTAGAAAGCCAAGCGCTGTGGCTTCAAACAGCTCGAGGAACTGCCAGCCAGGACTTCTCCCAGTGATGGTGTAAGACATTTCTCAACTCAAACGAGCATGTGAATGTGTGTTTCAAGAAACAGTATGAAAATCATTGAGAAATAAATTGTGAAATGTATCTTTAAAAAAGATGACTAACAGCCGTCAAGATTAAAATGATAATATCTGATAAGGGATTAATATCTGAAATATAAAACTCAACAACAACAACAACACACCCTGATTCAAAAATGGGAAAATGGGCAAAGGACTTGAGGAGACATTTCTCCAAAGAAGCCATATTAATGTCCAATAAGCACGTAAAAAAATGCTCAACATCACTGATCATTAGGGAAATGCAAATCAAAACCGCAATTAGGATGGCTAGTATTGGGGGGCAAAAAAACAGAAAACAGTAAGTATTAACAGGAATGTGAAGAAACCGAAATCTGTGTGCACATTGGTTGGACTGTGAAATATATAATTGTTGCGGGAAACAGTATAGAGGTTCCTCAAAAAATTAAAAACAGAACCATTATACAATTTAGCAATTCTGCTTCTGGGTCTATACCCAAAAGAATTGAAATCTCTTAGAACCTTTAGAGATATTAGTACATCCAAGTTCATAACAGCATGAGTCATAAGAGCAAAACCATGGAAGCAACCTAAGAGTCCATCGATGGGTGAATAGAGAAGCAAAATGTGGTCCATACATACAGTGACTTATGCAGCCTTATGAAAAAGGAGATTCTGCCATTTGCTCTAATGTGGGTGAACCTTGAGGACATTACACCAAGTGAAATAAGTCAGCCACAAAAAGACAGGTAGTATGACTTCACTACACTAAGTGCCTGTAGTCGAAATCACTTTCACTTTCTATTTCTAGAAAGTGAAATGGTGGTTGCCAAGGCCTAGAGATCAGGGGCTGGGGAGACAGTTTAATGGGTGCAAAGTTTCAGGTTTACAAGATGAAAAAAATTCTGGAAACAGATGCTGGTGATGGTGGCACAATGTGAGTGTACTGTGCCCCGAACTGTGCACTGAACAAGGGATAAGATGGCAAACTTTATGTTACGTTTGTTTTACCATGATACAAAAATAATACGTATTTTAGGTATAATTTATAATATTTTGAAAGTATATTTAAAAACAATGCAAAAAACAATACAATTAATTCATATTTATGATAGATTGTGAAAATCAATCTAAAGGCTGTTTCTCATAACTGGATTTGTCATATGCAATGTCACAATGTCAGATGTAGGAAAAATGACTATTTATGAAATAAAATATATGATAAAAGCCTCAAGAATAATTTAGCATAATCTATTAAAATCATAAATAGCCTTATCTACCTTATGCGACATAGTAACCGAAGTTTCTTTTTACATTTAAGAAAAAGAGAAGGTAAAAATGCTAAAAATCTTAGGGTCTGTTGGTTGCTTACAATTTTATTTTTTTAATGAAAATAGGAATTTATTAATTTAGTAAATATTTATTTTGATAAACATGAGGATTGACTATAATTCAAATAAATATTTCACTCTATGACTTGAAAAAATGGATTTTAGCTTCCTTTAGAATAATGCACACAAAATTTTAATCAGCAAATTTCACCTTGTGTTTATATTGAAAACAATGGTTATTCCCCCCTAAACTCAAAATACATTTAAAACCATAATCTTCTTAAGCTATAAGCATCCCTGCTCCACAGCTCAAAGATACTTGTCTTTCAGCCAAACCACATATCCAGATGACAAGCACTGCCAAAGTCAGGGAGAAAGCTGATATTTTTAAATTCATGAAAGAAGTTGATTTCAGTGTTTCTTACCTATAATCTCTCTGCCTCATTCCCACGTGACTGTCCCCCGAAAGCAATGCTGACTTTGGCTATACATGCACAGCCCCACTGCTCCACTGCCTGCATCTCTGGGTGCAGACCCTTCCAGCACTTCTCCCGACAGAGCAGGTTTCATGTTGGAAGAGTCCCCACATTCACCTGCCGTCTTCCAGCAGCCCTGATTTTCAGAACAGGAGAGATGAGGTGTGAGTGCGGAATGGGACAGGGGCCCTGCATGCCCCCCGGTGGACTTAAGAGGCCAACATGTGGATGCTAAGGATCTGGGAGTCTCTCTGTGTCTGTGTGCCCCAGGGTGCAAATGCCCATGTGAGAATTCACATCTGCTGCTTATCCCCAAATTAACGTTGAGTCCGCATTACCCTCCAGGCCATGAATTCCTCAGTATCTTATTCAAGGCCCAGCCAGCATCCAGGGAGTATGTGTAGAGTCACCGAGTATTAAAAACAAGCCCCACTTGCTAAGAGGCCAGAAAGCCCTGCCCACCCTCGGGGAGATCTGGGCTTGAGACCAGGGCACCCCAGCTCTAGCTAAGAGAGATACACACGCTGCCTGGCAGGGCAAGCTCTGAGCCCACAAACAGCCTGGGTCTCCAGGCCTCAAATCTCCGTCTCCAGGGAGGCCAGGTGAGCACCGCTCCCTCCCCTGAAGGCCACTCAGAGCCCCAGAAATCCTCTCTCTTGCCGCTAAGCAGCTCATAGCCTGTCAAACTGGAGTCTTCTCATTAATCATTCACAAACTTTCATCTCCACTGGTATTTGCTATTCGTTAATTGAATAATTAGGTATAATTAATAACCTCATGTATTAGCATCATCACAACATTATGGGTGTCAGGAGGATAGAAGTTAATTAGAGGTTAATGGTGTTGGCTCCAAATCAGATGCTTAAGCTGTGCATTAGGCTCCTGCCAGCTGGGAAAACATGAACTGTGCCCCTTTAATTAATTTTGCAGTGTTTCTAGGGTCTAGAAAAGCTGATTTAAAAAAATCTACTGATGTCTTTGGACTTGGTGGTTTAAGAGAAGTTCCCAGAAAAACACATCGATGTTGTGTATCAATACTTTCACTAAAAACCGGCCTTTTAGGGGACTACATGTAAGCCACCATGGGGGACACAAAAATCAGTCAGATGAAGATCCCAGTGTAATGCCTGCAGCCAGGAAGGTAAAATCAGCCGGCACGTGGGTTCCTGCAGGGGTAAGTAGACAGAGCCGATGACTGTGGCCAAGGGGTGCTGAGCTGCTCTGGGCTTGCAGTGGGTGCACTCAGGGAGCAGTGGTTCTTTCATAAAGGTGACTCTTTAATAAACCACTAATTTCCTGTAATGAAACATTCAGGTCAGGAAAATAAACTCTGTGTCAAGACATTAAACATGATTTCAGACTTAGAAAATCCAGCTTTTCAAGGGATATGTGACAGACATAGGCTGTGGGAATTGTAGGGAAGACGAGGTTGTCTCTGCTTGAACATGTTAGAACACTAGGTTGTAAGCAAAGGGACCCCAATTCAAGTTGGCTATATCACCTGGGCTCCCCAGGTGTCGCTAGTGGTAAGGAACCCGCCTGCCAATGCAGGAGATAGAAGAGATGCGGGTTCCATCCCTGGGTCGGGAAGATCCCCTGGAGAAGGGAATGGCAACCCACTCCAGAATTCTTGCCTGCAGAATACCATGGACAGAGGAGCCTGATGGGCTACAGTCCATAGCACTGCAAAGAGTCGGACATGCCTGAGTTACTTAGCACACATGCATTGGCCCACAGCACTGAAAACTCCAGGAGTGGATATCAGGCATGGCTGCCTCTAGGAACTCAGGAAGTACCATCAGGAAGCTCTTTTTGTCTTTCCATTTTTTGGATGGGTGAGGCTTATGAAGAGGCTTCCCAGGTGGCTCAGCTGGTAAAGAATCTACCTGCAATGCGGAGACCTGGGTTCTATCCCTAGGTCAAGAAGATACCCCGGAGAAGGGAATGGCAACCCACTCCAGTATTCTTGCCTGGAGAATTCCGTGTCCCTCTGTGTTGGCATTTTCTCAGCCAGGCTCTCCCCTTCTGTGGCAAAATGCCCAGGTTTAACTCTCTGCCCCCTCAGTTACTCCAGAAACAGCGATGGTGACAGTGATACGGAAACAGCTGGCATTTATTGTCCACTGTGCTGTGACACTGTGCACCCAGGGGGTTTATGTGGAGCAATTCCTTTAATCTTCGACTCTTGGAAGGAAAGGGGTCATGTAATGGGATGATAAGAATCTGGGTTTAGAGCTAGACACTTGGGTTAAATTCAAGGTCTTCCTCTCACATCTGGTTGAACCTGAACCATGACTTCACACCCAAGCCTCAGCTTCATCGCCTACACAGTAAACACCTCATTCAGATAAGGCCACTTCAGCCAGGCCTGTGACCCAGGCTGGCCCGTGTGTACTCAACAAACATTGGCTATTTGCTTTATCAATTATTTGTAGGAATGATGACAGGGGTCATGTGTACATAGCAGCAGTCAGTTCGGACTTTTAAAAATAGGCCCCGTGTCAAATCTTCCATTTTCCCAGAAATTTTAACCAATATTTTGAAGTCCAAACAGCATCCTTCAGACAGACCTTTGAACTGGGGAAACCACACAAACTCCTTTATAAGACGTGTTCCAGGCCGGGGTCAGGACCACAACAGAAGAGTCACATTCCTTGGGGCCACTGCCACTGTAGCTGACCACCTGCTGTACAGCAGGTACCAGACAAGCCACATGGTAAGGGCAGCAGCCCCTCTGAGCAGGTGAAGAAGAAGCCTGGCCTGAGGTCCCTGCAGGCAAGGACGCTGAGCCGACGCTGAGCCCACGTCCTTATGCTGCAAGGCCAGCCTTAGTGGCACCTCCTGAAGGCTCCAGCAACCGCGCTGGTCGCCCAGCAGCGGCCTCCCTGTTCCGCCCCAGCCTCATCTCGCAAGTGATGAGCGAGCTTGATGCCACCTATTTTCTCTGCTGGTTTTCCTGGGAAAGCGCTTGCTTGCCACAAAATGGCCATCTAATGGCCGCATCTAAAGGAGAGAAGCACCGTCAGAGCCAGATGCGGGTGTGTCACAGGGCTTCCTACAGATTCCACATGGCTCTGCGAGGCAATCATCTCGTAATGTGCATGCTGGGGGGCTACAAAGACCAGAATATCTCTGTTGCAAGAAGAGAGGTGCTGATAAAACATGTCTGGCTGCATGTGGAAGCAAGCACCTGTGTCTACATTAGCACCCTGAAATGTACACCTGCCAGGACAGTGAGCTGGTCTGTGTCTCGACCGCCCTCCCCAGACAATCCCTGCCTGGGCCGGCAGCTGGCTGCTCCAAAAGGCCGTAGAGCCGCAGGCAGACAGTCCTTAGGCCCCATCTCAAAAGATAATTGGGAATTTGCTTAATGGCCTCAATTTCTATTTCTGGCTTGTGGATGCTTTTTCTGGTTTTTCCTTGGCTAAGAGACAACAAGAGCTCCCCTAAGAGATAGCGGCCCAAGCTCCTGACGGCCACACAGACGCCAGCCACCTGGAGCGCTGCTGCAAAGGGATCCCAGGCCACCTGGGCAGCAAGAAAATAGAGTGAAAAATTAGCAGCCTCCAGGCTGGGGCCTGGCAAGGTAGAGGGGAGGTCCCCTCCGCCAGCCCAGGGCCAGAGGGTGACATCACATAGTTCTAGCCTGGCATCGGAGGCCCTGCTCAGCCCCAGACTTCTCCCAGTGAGGTCTCTGCTGGTCAGTTCAGTGGTCACCCTGGACCCTCTGAGGACCACCACTCGGGGGCTCCTGCAGCCTCCCTAGGGGGCTGGTCCACAGGGAGCACTCCACCCTTCCTCCCCTCGGTCCCCGAGTCCCTGGAAAAATGTCATGTCCTTGGCTGACTAAGAGGGACCCTGACCCGAGCCTTCCATGAGCGCGGGTGCAGGGGTGGGCCTTCTGTGTGCAGATGGTGCTCTCCCACTGGGACGCAGCCTCAGCCGTGCTTCCCCGAGATGAAGGGAACACAGGGCCTTGCCCACCCCCGCCCCTGCCCCGTGGTTCCACGTGCAGGCTCACAGCATCCATGTCAACCCCACCTGTGGGCCACGCCGGGTGATGCTGAGTCGCAGGAGTTCCTTCCATCCTGAGGGTTGACCATTTCCTAACGTGTCCTTCTAAGGCCGCGTGTCAGCAGCCTCGCACCCCCAGACTGTGCACTTCTGGCCAGGCGGACCTGGACCGGCCCCCTAGGCTGCCACGGGGCCTCTGATTCTCCTTGGCTGGAGCTCTGGGGCAGCACTGGCATCCACACCTGCCCCCTCCCCAGCTGCCAGGCGAGGAGGCTCGGGGTTGGAGATGCGGGGTGGTTAGGGTAAGGGGTATTGATGCCCAGGCTCACAAGGCTCCCTGAAGACACAGAACAGTGACTGGACCCACGGGAAGTGGGAAATGGGGTACACACCCCTCCCCGCAGTTTCTAAGGTCTCTCTAAATGTGTCCACCCACCCAGTGGTCCATTTGCTTGCTTCCCACATTCCCTCCTCACCCCCACTGCCTCCCTCCCCCAGGATCACACTCCCCAGCCCCCCACTCCACCCCTTCCTAATCCTCTCCTTGTAAAAGGGCAATGTGGGCTCTGTGTGTCTCAGGCTCTGCTTTCTGGGGAGCGAGGCCAGGACGGGCCCCACGGAGAAGTGACCCCACACTGGGAGTCACTTCCTGCCAAGAGCAGGGCTATGACTGCCCCCCCACACCCTGTCCCCTGCTTCCTCCGTGCTGGACACAAAGGCCAGGCCAGTACAAAGGCAAATCACTCCGGTCAGGATAACCCACAGACAGCCCCCCCCCCCCCCCCCCCCAGTTCTCCAGAGCCTGTGGTTCCCCCCTCCCCAGAAATTCCGGCCCATATCAATTCAGAGTCCAGCAGAGAAGCCGCCCCAAAACGCCTGGAAAGAGGGGACAGGTTTGAAAAGGAGTTGATGAAATGGAATTTAAATCATTCATTTGAATGTTAAATCACAAAATTGGTTATTTTTATCACATAACCTTGGGAGCTGAATATTTTGACATATTAATCAGTTCTCCAAAATGGCACTTACGTCAAAATTCTGGTTGTTTTGCTGAGCTTCTGTCTTGGCTGTTACAGTTTCTCTCCACTCCGGCTGGGTGAGAGGTGGATGCCAGTGGTGACTTGAAACCCATCCCTCAGCTTCCTAGGACATCTCCACCCCATGAACGGGGGGAGTGGTCCATTCCCTGGAGTTCCTTGGAGAAGTTTCCCAAACTTCTGTTCAGAGATTGGGGAGGGGATGGGGGAGGAGAGCAACTGCATCTGCTGCTGCTCTGCCTGGACCGCACCCTTCACCCTAGTCCCTCCCCCATCCTCCTTCCCTCCACCATCGGTTCTCATCTCCTTCATCATTCTCTTTCCTAGAACTCACCAGCTCCCAACAACCTGTGCCATGTTCTTATGTGTCTTGTCCACAGCCTTCCTCTTTTCTCACTGGGATGAAACTGAATGGACAAGGAATTTTGTCCCTTTATCTCACCACTTTCTCCCCAGGCACCCAGAAAATTTCCTAGCCCCTAGGAGCTACCCAATATATATTTGAACGAATGGATAAACTAGGTACCAACAAAAGAAGACAGCTGAATTTGCACATTATCAAAGGCCAACCCTTCAGCCCAGAGGAGGAGACTGTAAGGATGCGAGTCCACGCCAGTTTCCGCCCAGCAAGGGCGTGTCATGTTCCAGCCTCTGAGCGTCTCTCTACTCACAGTTTGGGATGAGCAAGCCCTTGTTCAGAAACACCTGAAACCTCAGTCCCCAGCCCTGCCCTGGGGCCAGTCCCTCACCTCTGTGCTCCAGCTGCCACCCTCATCTACAAGGGAGTCGGGCAGAGCCTTCTTTCCCAAACTGCTTCCAGGGGCCCAGGGTCGATGGCGCTGCCTCTGCAGGGAGAGTCTGGAAATCACGCCCCTGTCATCACTGAAGGAGCAGAAACGGAACCACCAGTGAGGACGGCCACATCCATCACCCACACCGTGCACCAGAGGACTTGTCACTCAGTGGAAGCCCCATAGCAACTCTGTGGTTTGAGGACAATTGTTAACCCACTTGTTCATGAGAACCTAGGTCGTAAGAGTCTCTCTCGGCATCCTAAATGCACAGAGAACTGGCACTGCATTCACTCCTGTGGATGCCTTGGGGTGGCTTCTGAGCCCCAGTCTAGCCTGGCCACTTCCCACCAGGGGCTTTCACTCCATCTCATGTCCTCTTGGCCTTGGCTCATCCTGGGGTGAACCAGGGGTGCCCTCCATGCTCCCAGCTCCCATCCCTCTGCCCTCATTCCAGTAGCCAATGCAGCCCAGCAGTCAGCCCAAAATTAATGGTGGGAAGCACCACTCCATCATGCTTCACTCCATTAATTTCAAGGTGGCCACTGTGGTGCCTTAGTACCCAGACTTCAGAAAGGGCAACACAGGGCTGGCTGTCTCTGCCCTACATCATCTGGGGTGCCTGGGATTGGGGCAACCGAGAGATGCAGATGCTAGCCGTGGAGTCTGGCTGGCATGAGCTGCAGGGGTAAGGGCAGGCCCCCGGCAGCTTCTGGCACAACATGAGTCCTCAAAACTAAGTCACAGACAGTGTGTACTTTGTTGACGAGATGCGAGGAGGAGGTAAGGACTGTCACCGCATAAGTTAAAGAGCAGCTGGTGGGGGGAAAGTATATCAGCCAGAATGCTGTGCTCATAAGAACTGCTCCAGCCCAGAAAATTCACCAGAATGTATAGGAAGCCCATAGGTCCAGGGGCAAGGCTAGGGACAGGTCCCCCAGAGACCAGGAGAGAAATGAAAACTCACTGCAGTGGGCAGTCTCTCCTGGAAGCCACTGTTGACACGAAATGCAAATACCATAGGGGGAATACCTGGTGGTTTGGCCTGGACTGTCTGCTATGCCAGCCCTTTGGAGAAAACATAGTTCCTGAAAAGGAAACCAGGCTTCAGAAAGGACAGAAAGAGGGACATGAGTGCACACAGTGATATAAGACGGAAAGAATTCTCACTGGATTCCAGCTCTGTTCTTTTCCTCCAGGCATGCGCCGGACCCAGAACTGCCTCTCAGTGGAGAGATCTCAGGTTCTCCCCCCCACAAAGCAGCTAAACACTTGTGGGCAAACACCCGAATACCAAACAATGCTGCATATCTCTCCTCTGAAACAAACAAGCAGTTCCTTGCAATTTTTTTGCCTACAAAGTGCCGCACAGTCTTTGTTTACCAATGCATTTAAAGATGGCTGATTTCCTCCAAGCTCTTAACAGTGTGAATTCTTTTACTACTTTAAATAGAGTTTATAATGTATTATTTTAGATTTTCACCAACCATATTTATTTAGCAATTAAGGGTATTAGTGCTGCCAAATGATTTTGAAAAATGAATGCTGTAGCTGGAATAATGCAGTGTGAAGGCTTGTTCTGTTAAACGGGAATCCAGATCAAACAGCTTTATCCCAATCCTCTAGTCCCTGAGTCCCCCAGTTAACTAGAAGCACAGACAACATACTTCTTCCTGTCCTAAATAGATTCTCCTCTCTATTAATTCCAAAAAGTTTTACTCTGGTCACCATATTCCCAAATTGTCCAATGCAAACCATGGCACCTTGGGCGCCCTGGCCACAGACCCCAGCTCTCAGGGCTTCTGGCACATCCACAGACTCTCCTGTGGGACCCGGAGACTCTGCCTAGGGGCTTTCCTGTTGTGGGGTCTGGCAGGAAGGGACAGAGGGTGGATCCCCAGAGGCAGAACTTAACCAACAAGAAATGGGGGTTGGGGGGAGATAGCCCGGTTTCCCGGCCCCTCCGCCCCTCAGCTGGGACGGCGCTGGCAGAAGGGAAGATGTTCTGAATCAGGAAGCCAGTGGCTCCCGTTGGAATCCACAGATAAATCTTAGCCTGAGTCTTAGGTATTTCCCAGGGAGATATGAAGGTCAGAGGGTACATGAAAGAGCTGCCAGTCCCATCAGAGGTGAGCAGTGAGCACCTGCAGACCCCTCCCTCACTTTCCACCCCTCCATCCCCCACCCCCCTGGAGTGTTCCAGGTGGCAGGACCTACCACCCACCCCTGGCCTTTGTTCTTGAGGCTCCAGGAAGGGAAAAAAAAAAAGCAAATTCCATTCAATCACCATAACCTGTCCTTGCAAGAGCATAAAAGTAACTGATTGCTTATTTTAAACACCTAACCTATCTATTGCAGCAGCAACTCAGAAAATCTGATAAGGTGCTAATGGAAAATGTGTCACGCATGAATATCCATTTTAAAAACACGCTTATGTCACATTTCACATAAAGGTCCAAATTAATGTTATGTTGGAAACATTTTTCAAAGTACAATTATCTGGACTCGTGAAGTGAACCAAATTCCTGTTTGGTTTACCATCTTGGATTTCAGCCACACGCATTTCACAAGAAGGGCCTCGCCATCAGACTATAGGCTGAGCTGATGTGCTACTACAGGACCTCAGGTCCCCCAGCCTCTGTCCAGATCCCTGCTTAGCCACCTCACCCTCCATGAGAAGCAAGCACCCTTCATCTGCCCGGCCAGATGTATCCCCTCCCCGCTGGTGTCATCAGCTCTGAAGCCCCTGACCTGGGAGCCACCAGCCTCATGTTCCTACAGCAGCGAGGAGCCCCCGTGCCATCCCAGGTGCACAGATGAGCGCTGAGCTGCCGACAGGCGTCCAGCTGGGGGACCGTCTTCCAGAGACAGATGGGATTCACGTCCCCCTGAAACAGTGTTGCCGCGTTACCCAGGGTTTGCAACGGGGGAGCTGGTGAAGAAAGCAAGAGCTGTTTTACCCTCTCTGATTTCTAAAATTCAAGTAAAACCGACAGGCAATGAGGCCAAATGCATAAGAAACCATAGATACCCATCTTGAGAGACGAGCTGCCCAGGGGACCATCCTGAGCAAGGTAAGTGGAATAGAAAAGACAGCAGGACATCCTGGGGCCTCGAATTTGGTGGTTAAACGCAGGTGGGTACCCACACAGGCAACCCAGGGATTCTGATGATCAGACACCCCCACCGCGCCCCTTGCTTCGGCATCCAGACCCTTGGGTGCATCCAGACCCTTGGGCTCAGGGGCTCTGTCCTCTGCTGTCCCCTGGTGTCTGGAAGATTGCCCACATGGAACAGACACGCCAGAGATACTTGCTGAATTTGGAGCCAAAGGGAACAGCCAGCCCTACAAGAGCAAGCCTTCCACCTGCTGTGGATTGAGCAGGGGACAATTCCAGGGCACATGCCCACCCCCTCCACCCTAGCAGCCCCCACCACTGACAGATGGAGAAAAGTTAGACAAGTCACCTTGGATTCCACCTCCTTCCATAGCGGCCCTAACAACCTGTGTCGTGGAGCTATTATCCACAGCAGGGATCATCCCTGCAAGAGCCGTTCCAAACCCTAAGGTGTTGTGCAAACGAGCTGGTGATGATGATGGAAAAGACACAGCAGGTGTTTCAAGTTCATTTCAAACAAATAAAGGCTAAAGTCCAAAAAGACGGGACAGATTTTTATTTATGGAAGGTTCGGAGGACAGAACAGACCCTCTTGTCAGAAATGGCTGGGCTCCAGGCCAGCCCTGACCCTAACCCCCACTTCTGGAAAATATGTCTTTGGGGGGTCCAGTGTCCGATTTCAAGTGAGCATGCCGAGTTTTAATCAATCAATTGGCGGAATAACAACTGGACTGGCATGGATGAGGCCAATGTCTGTCGCCGTCTCTCCAGCCAGCAGGTGATGAGCTTAGCTAAGCCTCTTCTGCCTCTGATTCCTTGGTACGAAGGAAAAGGAGGACATGACCCCAATGATTTTCTAGTGTTACAGCTGCAGAACCATGTTTTCAAGCAGAGCCCTGCATACACTGAAGTCAACGTGGCTTATCCACAGCAGGCACCACGTAAACGTTATAAATGGACACCTCTGCTACAGTGAATGCTTTCCCCCACCCGCCCCAGCCCAGCCCCTTCAGTGTCACCCTGAACATGTCTGAAATGCCCGAGCAACACGACCCCTGGTACTGCTGTCCTGCTGCAGAAAGTCTGGGCACACGAGACCCCAACCAGCAGATTTCCCATCTGCCAGTCTGTCCTCCCCGCCAGACAGTCCTCAATTTCTTTGGAAATGTGTCTTACTGCCCTTGTTTGAACAAGATGGCCTGAATGTATGTGCAAAATAAGATCATTTAAAAAAAAAAACTCTCCAGAAACTGCTTGAACAGCCATGAGCCCCAGCTCCCATGACCACAGAGATGCTTGTTGGATTTTCCTTTTGAAATCACACCTGGTGCAGCCACAGGAGTCCAGAGCCAGCCGCCTCCCAGCTCAGACACCATTCCAACCATCTGCTGATGCCACCTGGCCACGGGGCTTCCAGAACCATGTGCTCTGGGTCGTGACCAACATGTGATAAAGTCCTGCTTCTGTTGGGAAGATCCCCTGGAGAAGGGAAAGGCTACCTACTCCACTATTCTGTCCTGGAGAATTCCATGGACTGTATAGCCCATGGGGTCACAAAGAGTTGGACACAACTGAGTGACTTGTACTTTCTGCACAAATGCCCACCGGTGGTTGTAGAGCAGGTGAGTGTGTCAGTTTGGGGCACCTTAGAGGGATATGAAGGACCCTTGCTCTTTAATGTTATTAAGGTCGCTCAGACAATAAAGAATCTCCTGGCCATGCAGGAGACCCGGGTTTGATCCCTGGGCCAGGAAGATCCCCTGGAAGAGGGCATGGCTACCCACTCCAGTATTCTTGCCTGGAGAATCCCATGGACAGAGGAGCCTGGCTGGCATGATGTCGCAAAGAGTCAGAAATGACTGAGAGACTAACGTTAAGGTGCCATCCACCTAAGTCTTTGTGCCTGCTCTTGGTTGATCTTCCCCAAGAATCAAGCATGAGCATCAGTCAACTTAGGGCCATCCACACAGTTGTCCACTTACAGGTGTTACTATGGCAGGTGAGGGTAGCGGGCAATAATTAGATAAGAGATGGCCAGCCCCCCCCCCTAGAGAAGACCAGGATCACCTCCTTACTCTACTCCTGTGACCAAAGACAGGGGGGACCCAGGCCAGACAGAGCTCCACATGGAGTCAGCCCACACCAGCAGCCCCTCCCCTCCCACCCACCTCCCCAACTCCCTGCAACCTCACCTGGGAGCACTTCCTTAGAAACCACCTGCCAGTGAACCATCTACAGGGTCTGGTTCCAGGCCCTCCTCTCTCCTCAACCATGGAGGGTCAGCCTGGGCTGACAAAGCTTCCAGAGACTTCCAGAGACTGTATCTGCATTAGGGGCCCTGCACCCCTGGACAGACACAGGCATAAATCCTCTCTCCCTACGTTTGGCCCTGCTGGCTCTGGGGACAAGATTTTCTGTCCAAAGAGCAGCAGAAGCTGTCTTATCATCTTTAGCAGCCCCAGGAAATCCCAGTGCCTTCCTTCCAGTGAGGGTCCCATGGGACAGAGGCAGACCGGGGAACAGAGTCTCCAGGTCAGCCTGAGAGACGTGGCTAGTCAACGGCCATCTCAAGAGAAAGTGTGGAGATCTGGGCAGGTGCCGGGCAGGAACACTCGTTTTACTGGGGAAGCGAGCCTCATCTCATCTTATCTGGTCCTTAGGGTAGGATACTGCGTTGTCCTGCCCACCCGGGTCCTCTAGGTCACCAGAACCCCAGGCACGCACGCATGCCAAGTTGCTTCAGTCGTGTCCGACTCTTTGCAACCCCATGGACTGTAGCCCACCAGGCTCCTCTGTCCATGGAATTCTCCAGGCAAGAATGCTGGAGTGGGTTGAGCGACTTTCACTTTGAGGTTCTGGGGGAGAAGCAGGGGTGATGGAGGCAGGCCCTGGCCCTGGAGGAGCCCCTCTGTGACATGGCACCTTGTTCTAAGGGCAGTCAGCCACTGCAGGGTTTCCCACATGGAGGCAGGACGAAGCATCACTTTCTGGATGCCCTCAGCCTGGAGCCTCCAAAAAGAGACTCTGAGTCAAAGACTTGTGGGGCTGTGGTCCCAGCAGCACGGGGGGGGGGGGGGGGGGGGGGGGCCGGGCGGGGTGAGCGAGGCAAGGGGGAAGTCCACCTCCCCATCTCAGGCCCACAGACTCTCAATCAGGGGGCACATGACAACTAAGAACCCTAACGACCCTCCTCCTTTACCCCTTGGCTCCCTGGAAGGCTGACCTGCCCAGAGGTCCAGGTGGGATGTGTAGGGCCATGTGGGACAAGGATGTCTGGCACTGAGGCATCAGGGAGGACCGAGCATGAGAGGACAGAGCCCAGGCCCTGTCGGACCGCACAATATCACAGCCTGCCTGGCTCGGGTCATCACAGCCTGGCTGCACCAGGACGGGGGCCAGGACTGAATGGGTGCCCAGAAGGGTCCCATCCGGAGACGGGAGGGACGTGGGGAGATCCCAGGCACTGCCTCTCCAGAAGCAGACCTCTGAGTGGGCGGACATGTGGTGGACTGACAGAGGTCTCACAGGTATATTGTAGAAGTAGGTAAGGGCCACTACAGGTCAAAGAGGATAGAGTAACTCCAGACTCGGAGAGGCCCTGAAAAACCAGAAACCGCTAAAGAGAAGGTAGAGAGAGCATTGGACTAGAATTTCTCCAGCTTCTGGAATTAACATATTTCTCCAAATTTTACTTGCCATCAATCCCAATTCACTACTGATTTCTGCGTCCACCTACCTCATCCACTGAGGAGCAGGACGAAGAGTTGAATAGGGATGTTAACAAAGAGAGAGCAAAAGACTTGAGCTTTTCATACAACAGGAGGTTGTATGAAAAATGACAAAGACAGCTGAGAAGCTGGACAAACTCATGACCAGTAAGCACAACTTAAAGCCACAGCAAACTGCATGGAAAGAACACACTTCAGCTTTCATATCTTTTCTAAGATTAGAGATGCTGTGCTATGCATGCCTGCTCATTTGTGTCTTTCTGTTTTGTGAACCCATGGACTGTATCCCACCAGGCTCCTTCTGTCCATGGAATTTTTCCAGGCAAGAATACTGGAATAGGTTGCCATTTCCTCCTCCAGGGGATCTTCCCGACCCAGTAATCGAACCCACATTTCTTGCACGTCTCCTGCACTGGCAAGCGGGTTCTTCACCACTGCGTCACCTGGGAGTGCCTAGAAAGAATTTGGAAGCAGTTAGTCTTCGTATCAGTAACATATTGAAAAATCATCACATGCTTGCAAATCCTAGGTCAAACCCCAATAGTATTTGAAAAATGGGGTTAAACTTATTAATTAATCAAGCCCATTATCAGTATGAATGCTTAGGTGCTTTGTCATTCATTCCTCATCTCATGCCTCTCGTTGCATTTCCAGATTACTGTAGATGCTTCTTTTCAAAGGATAAACCGCTGGACAAAGAAAAATAAGCACATACCACGTTGGGACACAAGGTATAGGTTTCAGGGTCAATAAATTTTGACATTTTAGGTTTCCAAGTGGAGAAAGGAAAATAGGGAGTGGGAAGGATTTTTAAAAAATCTTTTAAGCTGAATGTGAAGAGCTTGGTGACTTGGGGTGTTAAATCCTTAGTTTCCAACTGAAAATGGTGTTTCTGTCTCTATGAATTTCTGTTGTATAATAAAACTTAGGATTTGTAAATAGTTTTATTTTCTTTTTAAATTAAAGAATATTTTACTGTTTTAAAAGGTTAAAAAATAAAGCCAAGGGCACGATTCCACTATATCCCCCAATGCAGAAAAACAGACATTGTCAAACTCCAGCAAGGTGCCAACAGAGGGGAGCTCCTGTCTTTGGGAACTTTTAACAACAGAACCACCTGGAAACTGACACTTTCCTATAAAGCCATACCTCTGTTGTGGCTGTAACCTAACACCCCACACCTGGGCATGTATTCAAGTGAAGAGACAAAAGTTCCCAGGCTCTGCATCGCCATGGGTGCAACTCAGTAACTGGAAGGAGGATTCTGATCTCAGCCCCAGCCTGGACAAGGTAACAAAACATTACTCGGAGCAACAGCAACCTGACAAAAAAACACACCACCACCTGTGAGGGCAGGAACAGGAAACCAGTTTGGGCTGAAAGATCAGAACGGGGATCCCCGGGTGGAGAGCAGGCTGGGTGGGAAGGATCACAGGGAGATTCCTGGGATGATGAAAACCTCCTCTATCTTGTTTGGGAGATGCCCACACAGATGTGTGAAATTATCAAAGCTCATCAAACTGAAGGATCTGTGTACTTTACTCTGTGTCAATTATGTTTAAATTAAAAAAACATATATGATAAATGTGATAAATGTGATAAAGTGATAAATGTGAGCCCCTGACCGACCCAGGCACAGACATGCAGGCCCCTGGACTGTGTCCTGCTAATGAGGCAGGGAGGTTTGCATGGTGTTTGCCCACCTGTCTCAGGTCCCAGGGCAGCAGCTTCAGCTACTGTGTGAACAAATGACGTCAGGATCACCACATCCCCTGGCTTCAGCCCCGCGCTGCTTTGTCACTGCTCCCACCGATTTCATCCTGACCTTTCCACGTCATTAAGTATCAGACACCAGGTCTGACGGCAGGACTATCCATCCCACCGGACGGGCCGCACCCTGTGTTGGGGGAAGTGGTCTAGGTCTGGGTCTACTGCCCACGTCCAGAGTCAGCTGAAGCCCCTTCACTGCTCCATGCCCCGGTGTTCTTACCTGTAAGTGGGTGACGATGTGGGTACCTACCTCACAAGGGCTGCGGTGGAGGTCAAAGTAGATCATTTCTGCTGAGTGCTTATGGGGCTTGCTCAGTAACATTTAACTGTTTTCCTCCCTGCTGGTCATGTCGCGTCTTTCCAAGTTTCTGTAAACAAGGCTGCAGTGAACACCTGTGATTTTACTTGTTCTGAAATATTTCCTTAAGACACATTCCTGAAAGTGGAAACCCTCTCCCACAAGGCGCAAAGCTGCTTTCCAGGAGTCTTCTAAGGTCTGCTGTGACCAAAAAGATAAGACAGGACCCATTCCCCATACTCGTGCAAGACTGTGCATTGCTGTGGGGTTTTTTCATTTGTTTGGGGGTTTTTCAGCTATGTCATGTGGCAGGCAGGCTCTTAGTTCCCCCATCAGGGATCAAACCCGTGACCCCTGCATTACGAGCACAGAGTCTTAACCAGTGGACCACCAGGGAAGTCCCAACTCTGTGTTTATACTTGTTTGCAAAGCTTTCCCATTGTTGGCAAAAACACTTCCTCATGCTGCCTTCTTTTTTATTAACAGTACTTTCCAACATGAACTGACCATCTGTTTTAATCTGCATACACAGTACCTTTTGTGGCTTTACTCCACATTTCCATCTGGGTGTTCACCCATTTAACAAAGAAGGACTCTTCATATATGACACGTATTAGTCATTGCAGGATAACTGTGGAATTTATCATCCGGATGAGGGTACTGGGTAAGTACAAAGGTGGTAACGGATAATGTCACAGGACCACAGGCATGAACCGGCCTCTCTGGAGCAGATCAGGGCTGCGGCCATCTAGCCATCTGCCTCTCACTGCAAATGTTCCTGTCATTCTGCAGACCGGGGCTCACGAGGTGCTCTGTCAGCTCAGGGACAGAAACCACAGCCGCCGCCACGTGGGCGCCTGGCTCCAGCCAGCTGGGCTTGCAGCTGGGCTGTCGCCGACCAGGCTGAGCCCCCTGCACAGGATGCTCTGGGTCAACGAAAAGGCTTGAGGAGAAATAAATGGCCCTCCTCTGAGATGTCATGCAAGCCTAATGGACCCACAACCCAGACGGCTCTCCGTCGTCAGTGTCACCAAAGCTAATTATGGCAGGGGGGCTGTTACAGAATGAGCTACTGGTGTACCGTCCCTCATCTCAAGTCAGTGCCTTGGAGATGGCCACTAACATCTGAGAGCAGGGAGGGCCCACTCCACCGATGGATGAGGGACGAGCCCTGCCCAGCAGCTCATGGAGACCCTGCCCATCCGTCAATTTCATGGTGGGAGTGTCACGCGGAATGTCTCCTGGCGGAAACTCCACCCTGGT
The DNA here is from genome assembly GCA_024291935.2 of Okapia johnstoni. Classification (NCBI taxonomy): domain Eukaryota; kingdom Metazoa; phylum Chordata; class Mammalia; order Artiodactyla; family Giraffidae; genus Okapia; species Okapia johnstoni. The sequence continues at coordinate 33,840,194 of CM044324.1, forward strand.
CTCTCTCTACCGGCACCCCCAGCTCCCTAGGGTCATCCCCGGTACCAAGCTCCAGCAGACTCTACCCCTGGCCAAGCTTCCTGCCATGTGGGGACCACAGCCCTCCTCCCCAGGCCAGGGCAAACCCGATTCTTACTCAGGGAGCCCCAGGGAGAAGTTGAGATCAGATTTCCTCCTCAAAAGCTTCTCTTATTCATCTCTTCTTGTCAATGGTGACTTTAGTGTCTCCAGAGCAGAACATTTATTTTAAATGCATCATCTTTACAATAAAATCTATTTCAAAGATAAGCATGACCGCAGAGCTGCAGAAGTAAAGACAGTGTGGACGGGCGTGCAACCTTGCCCAGCAGCCCTCCAGCACCGAAACCCAGACAGCTTCCTGTCTCAAGGAAAGTCTGAGATGTCGCAGAGGCTGAGAAAGGTGAAAATGCTCTGAGCACATGGATTTAGCCCTTACTGTTTTGAGCTGACCTCTCAGGAAGGACATGCCTGGAGTGATGGGGTGGGGGCCGCACAGAACCAACTGGCTGGCAGGAGCGCCATCCACGACTGAGGAGACCCTCGCCCATCGGTCCACGCCAGACGCCTCCCCTCTGACCACAGAAGCACCTCCTGGAACCTTCCTCACCCACCCCGCTCCCCAGCAGCGCCTCTCTCCAGAGCCCTCCCGAAGCCCCACCCTCCCTGCATGGGGCCAGAGTGTCCACTGGGACTCAAGTGCCTTTAAGAAGACAGCCCAAGGCTGAGCAGCCCTCTGAGAGGGGGTCAGACAGGACCACAGCTCGGTGGGCAGCATCGACGGCTGCTTTGGGGAAGCAGCCATGATGACCACCCTCATCTTCAGGAGGAAGGGCGTAGCCCCCACCTCAAGGGTGACACTGCACTCCTGCCCGGGTCCGAGTGGATGGAGCAAGACGATGGGGGTGGCCCCCGGCCAAAGGTGATGGGATAGACACAGGGCAGGGGACATGCAGGAAGGACGGGCTGAGGACCCACACGGGCGCAGCTGCTCCTCACAGCTCATCAATTTGGGCCCTGTTGGCATGTCTTACGGTCCCCGTGACACAGACTGAAGAAGAAATTGTTTATTCCTGATGCGTAGCTTTTTAACCTGCTAACTGACCACAGGAGATCTTCCTTGCCGACAACACTTCTCCTCACCCCTGACTAACATAAAACAATTTAGTGTTGAGTGAAGAGGCGATAGGAGCCCCTTGTCGCAGGCTCCAGCCCGCCACATGGGAGGTCTGAGCCAATCACATCCTGCCCCCCTCAACCAGGGCAGGAATCGTGAGGACAGACCCCCGGACCCCAGCGAGTCTTGGGAGGGCGTCTTACCCTGGAATGCGTGTGCTACTGGGAACAGACCTCACAGTTTCCCATTAGAAACCCACATACCACCCACATGCACGCGCTGCCCTTCAATTTGCCTGCCAGTCTTTGAAAATCTGCTATTTAAGAAAGATGAAATAAAAGATTTTAACCACTTAATACAATTCCTCTAAATTCCTCACCCTCTTTCCACAAATAACAAAGAAATTGTCTTGTGAATTGGGTTGAGACAGCCCCTGGCTGGGGGGCGGGGGGGAGGGTGGTTTCCATCTCCTGTTTCCCCCTGAACACCTCGAGCTATCAAAGCCCAATTTAAAATTCCAGGAACAGGAGGCAAGGCCAAAACCACAGTCAGGCGGGTGCATCCAGGATGACTGATGGCACATGACCTGACCTCTGCTGACACGCTCACGTAGGGGTGTCATGACAGCTAGCACTGCCCCTCGTGCAGGGGCCGCTTTGTGCCCCACATGCATAACTCGGAGGCACAGAGCACCCAGGGCCCTTCTCAGTCAACAGGGGCAGCAGCAGAGAGCCCCACCATGGCGGCAGGGGCCATAGGACTCAGGGGCCAGCAGCATCACAGCCCAGGCCCTAGAGGCCAGTGTCAGACCAGAAATAACCAGATGGAAGTTCGTGCATTTGAACTCAAGAGATCAGTCACTCAGAAATAAGATGGCAGAGACTTAAACTGTCGGCACTTCCGATCGGAAAGTCCTAGGTTTTGAGTCCACCGCAAGCTTCATATGAACCAACACTGTGACGTGCTAGAGAGATATTAATTAATAAGCTAGGCCCTTCGCAGAGGGCATCCGAAGAATTTCTATGGCCCATCGCCCCTGTGTCTGGAGTACCCATCGCCCCGTGTCTGTCCTGCCCATCACCCCTGAGTCTGTCACTGCTCCCTCCTAAGCTCAGATATGTTCACAATTGTCTGTGAGGCCTCCTCACCTCATTGCACACAGGCCCTTAAACCTGAACTGTGTGCAGTGACACCCGTTACCCACCCAGCACACCCACACCCATACTGCCCTCGGCCCATTTTCTGGGTCTCCAGGCGCCCCAGCTTCAGTCCCTGAACCTCATCCCACCTCCGTCCATGTCTCCTCCTCACCTCCTGCCAAAGCCTCTTCCCAGGGAGCCCCTGCTGACCTCCACCCCACCCCACCCCGGGATCAGCATCAGCAGCTCCTGCCTGGACAGTCGCTTCCCATCTGGCTCCTTTGCCTTGGCCACCAAAGAGCATCCAGAATGATTTTTCAAACTGCAGTTCTGATTGTTATCACATCCCTTCACAAGATCCCAGCTTCTGTAGAATAAAGTGCAAGTCCTATAGCCAGGCCCCTGGGGCCCTCATGATTGGCACCTGCCATCTCGTCCAGGCCGCAGGCCACACTTTCATCCGAGCCAGACCCTCCTGGAGACGGCACCTCAGGCCCCCCAGCCCCTAGTCCAACACCCGGCGTAAAGGTGAACTCTGGCACATCGCTGGTCCCCCAGCCCCACTCCCGAAGCTCTGCCCTCCTCTCCACCCCAATGCACTTACCCAGTGATGTTCACACTGGGCAGTGAATCTGCTTATGGGTCACTCTGGCCCACAAGACTGAGCAATGTGAGGACAAGACGTGTCCTGTGTTTGTAACTCCAGCACCAGGCTTCGAGCTGTCACATGCTCGCTGAAGAGAAGAAAAGGATCTAATCAAGCCACACTTAGTGCATGAGTGGATGGACAGATGGACAGATGGGTCCCACTGCCATCCCTTTGTGTATTGCATTGCTCTCTCCTGCCTGCACCAGTGAAACCTCCCCCAGGCATCTTCTCTGGTGTTGTATACAGCAGCAGGACTCCCCTTCCAAGGCTCCCCTGTGTGCAAGCGTGTCTGGAGGGGGGTGGGTGTTTCCAATAAGATTCTTGAAGAAGAGAAGACTCTGGACACAGCAACATTGCCTCCTAAGGTGCCACCTCTAAAGCAGAGGTCCCAGCTGCTGGAGGATAAAGGGGCCTTATCCAGACGGGCAAGTGAGCCCAGGACAAGAGAGGAGTCGTCCTGTGTCATCTCTTGTAAGAAAACAAGGCCGTGAGGGAGAAGGAAGTGAGGGGCCTTCCACCCAGGGAAAATGACAAACGAACCTCCTGGATGTCCACAGCTGTGACTGCCAAGCAGCTCTGACTATGCAAGGAGAGGAATCCCAGATCCTAGAACCATCACAGTCAAAATGGGAGGGAACTTCACTGATGGCAAGTTAACATCTTATCCCCCTTCAGAGCATCTGGCAGTGGAAGCGAAGGCTTTTATCACATGCACAGGACTCAAGATAGATGAGCAGTCAGTGTATTTTATCTTTTGAGAAACTTCAGAGGACAGCCCAACAGAGCTTAAACACCAACTCTGAGAACACCTTTCCAGGGTGGCAGCCCTAGGGGCTGTTCCTCTGCCCTACCCACCCCCCATCATGACTCAAAGGCGAGAGTTACCTGAATTTTGGTGGAAGATTTATTACACTGGCTACCAAGAGACTTTTTATATTGAAGCCTTTTGTTTGGTTGTTCTGCCCTCTTGACAAATCAGAGAGTCAATAAGGCAACTGCAGAAGAGATAAAAAGGTGAAACATTTTCAGGACTTCCCTGGTGATCCTGTGGCTAAGACTCTGTGCTCCCAATGCAGGGGGCCCTGGTTCAGTCCCTGGTTAGTGAACTAAATCCCACGTGAGTTTGCATGCCACAACTAAAAGATTCCACATGCTGCAGTGAGGATCCTGCATACCACATCTAAGACCCCGTGCAGCCAAGTAAATAAAAAAAATAAAAATACTTAAGAAAAAGTCGAAATATTTTCAAAGAATCATTATTATATTGTAAGTAGTGTTTCAGCCTAATTTAATACACAGTTCAGGGTTTCTAGTAGTCTTGGCTTAATAGTCACTCTAAGTGAGCGAAAAGTGGATGTAAAAGAAGAGAGAAAGGAAAAGGGAAGAAATAATTTAACTGTCCTCCAGGTGCTGACTTGTGACCACATAACAGATGAGGAAACTGAGATTTAGAAAAGCTTTTCAAAAGCTAACTGTGGTCATCTAGTCATCGAGCTTTGATGGCAGAATGCAAGCCTGTGTATTATCATAGGGGATGAGGGGGATGAGGCCCCCGGACTGCAGAGGTAGAGGCACCTGGCAGGCCGAGGGGGTGGCCTGTCCAACACAGAACCTCCCAGAGGACAAGGACAGAGGTCTGCCTCCCCCCAGGGCACAGTGAGCATCCTTGATGCTCGACAGAGACTTGGGAGTAATCATGAATGAGGAAACCAACCATTTCAATCTAGAATCAAAGACAACAACAAAAAGTGAGGAGAGAGGATCTGTGAAGACAAAAGAGAAGGGAATTATCAAATTCAAAAATATAAAGGTGCTCAACATGCTGAAATGGACAAAAACCAAAGGAACGAGAGACTCTCAAAACTGACCACAGAGTTCTAATAAAGTACAAAGTGGGATTTCTGAAAATGAAAAATATAATCTTTGAAATGTAAAACTTCATGGGTTAAAGAGCAGAATATTTTTAGCTGGAGAGAGGAAAAAGTCAACTGAAGAGCAGAGTGACAAAATTGCACAGAAGTCACACCTGGGAGAAAAGAAATGCAAACTAAGAAAAGCACTAATGGTGGAAATCCTACCGACAAAGATAACAAAATAGTCATGCCTGGAGTAGGCTTGTGGACCTGTCCGCAGTGAGGCAGCCTCAACTGGTGAAAAATATTTTCAAACAGGGGCGACAGTACCATTGCTGACAACACTGCTGCTGGGAGTGAAGATCAGTCCAGCTGCTCCGGAAAGCAGCCTGGCAGTTTCTGGAGAAATTGAAACCTACCCAACGACTCACCAATCCCCCTGCCACAGGGTTCACCCCAGAGACGTCACGTGACACAAAAGAAGGGGGCTGGGAAAACCGTTCAGCTGTGCAAGTCCCCCACGCAGAGCTGTAGGTGGCCGGGCCAGTCTCTGGGGACAGGATCAGAGCACAGTGCCCGGGGAGCTGGCAGACTGATGCCAGGGCTCGTGGGAACCCATGGCTCTGTACCGAGTGCACGGATCTGCAGAAGCTCAAGGAATCATCCCCTTACAATCTTACATCCACTGCACGTAAATGTGCCCTCAATCAGATAGAAGTAGCAAGCCTCAAAGATCAACATTTGGATAAATTTGGATTTGGAGTCAAGGGGAAGAAACGGCCTGGGGAAGTAGGCCTGACAGCCTGGGGTGCCCGCCTCGGGCAGACCTCCACCTCCTCCACCCCAGGAATCATGATGAAATTCGGCTTGTCGCCCTCCAGCCCTTCTGGTTCTGTGGGCAGAAGCAAGGGCTGCAGGTACAGGTGGAATGGGCAGGCGGCTGCTGCAGGGGCCATGTGCTGACAATGTCTGTCCCCCTGGCTCCCACCCCAAGAGGCCAGGCAGCCGCAGACCCCAGACCACCAAGCCAGTGGAAGTCAACGGTTCCACCTATACTTGTGTCTGTGAAGATGCCCCCGCACCTGACCCTCTAGGGGCAAGGTTCCCACCCGGGCCTTCAAACGGAGGGAAAGCGAGTGGGAGGTGGGGTGACTGACCCGCCACTCCACAGCTTCCAAGCAAAGGTCAGGACTCAGACTTGGCCTTCCCAGACCCCACCCAGCCTTCAAGGTCATGGCCAAACTCATATCTCCAAGCTCAGCTCCTTGGTTCCCTTATTTTTTTATTGGACCATAGTTGATTTACAATGTTGTATTAGTTTCTGTTGTACAGCAAGGTGAATCAGTTATACATTTACATATATCCACTCTTTCGGATTCTTTTCCCATAAAGGCCATTACAGAGTATTGAGTCAAGTTGCCTGTGCTATACAGCAGGTCCTTATTAGTGGTCTATTTTATAGACCTATATAAAGTGGTCTATATAGTAGTGTGTATATATCAATCCAACCTTAGCCTCTCAGTATCTAAAGCAACAAGTTCTGATTCCCCAGAGTAAAATGTTCCCCCACCCCGCCCCAGTTATCATCTCTGATGGACATGCACTGCCCTTGAGCTGTAACCCATGAAGCAACGCAACCCACTCCTGTTGGCCAGGAGCATCAGCCTTCATGAGAGCGGCTGGGAACATCCGAGTAAATTAGTCATGAGGGAGCCTGTGGGCTGCGGAAGGTAATAAAACATACTGACACTGGCAAGAGTTAATTAAAGCTTTACAAGAGTTCACTCACAGAGGGCCTTTGAGTTCAAGCCCAACTCCAAAAGCCTGGAGAAATTAATGAAATTCACACACGTCCCCAGCCTGGCCGTCCACATAGGTACTAATAAGCCATCGACAATTAACACGAGTTTACTCTTTTGTTAATGACTTAATTTGCAATAGCAGAGTGTGAAAGACAGCGTTGTGCGGTCCGCAGAAGGAGGCAAAGGCATTCTCAAAGACACACACTTGCTTTCTTACAGCACATTTTACTTTGGGTCATAAAATAAATCAAACAAAGAAAGGTTATTGGTGCCATGGGGCATGCAGGTCTAATGATGACGCCTCTCTCTGGGGCATGGCTGGACCCCCTCCCCTGTGGGTCAGTGGAGCCATGAACACGAGGAGAGCCATAGCGGCAGGTGTGGCCCGAGGCAGACCTGCAGAGACACAGAGCCTGTAGAGGAAACACATCCAGAACAGGATCAAGTCACTGCCCTGAAGGTGCTATCTCAGAGCCAGCATCCAGGGGCATCCGGGCCAGGGGAAGGGCCAGCCTGGCCTCCCCTGGGGGTAAAGACTGTAGCACCCTCAGGCCAGAAGCATATTTCCATCTGTATTCCAAAAGGACACCCCAGACTCTGGCTAAGCAGTTATTTTAGGGATCATTGGGCTTCCAAGGACCACGCCAGCTTAAACCAGATGTTCTCAAAATGGAGCCTCACCTGCCGGCTTGTTAGACCCACATATTCTGGGCCTGCCAGAGCCCTGGGCCAGGGTCAGGACAGGCCCAGCTCCGGGCTCTAATTCCCCCACAGATTTTGCCTCTTGCTTCCCTTCAATGCTTTATTTTGAAGAATCACACCTGGGAGAAAGGGAGCCTGTCACTGGGCCCCTGGCATGAAAAGGGGCCTGGTGACAGATGGAGTGGTGGAACTGGGCTGCCGCAGGTTTGGGAGGCTTTACTGACTCTAGGAGAATTTAAACCAAAGCCCTGTAGTCACTGGGCAGGATGGGGTCCCCAGAATTCAAAATCAACTGAAGTGCAGCTACTTTGTGAATAATGTACAAAAAATAGCAAGAGGAACTGAGGGATGATGGATGGGTAAATGGATGGATGGCTAGATGGATGGATGATGGATGGATGGATGGCTAGATGGATGAATAGAGCTGAAACTGTTAGGTGTCATTTCAGGGGCTCCAAAGAGTTCCATTACCTTAGTCCTCTATATCTTAGCACAGAGAAGAATTCAGTGAGAGGCAAAGTGATTTATTAAAATAGGACATTTGTGAGGCTTGCAAACAGATGGGCAAGGAGGTACCACACCCTGAGAGCTTACTGGGCTACAGTTTTATAATCAAGGGAAAAGGAGGGAGGGGGAGAAGACCTTCTTTGTCTTTCTTGAGTAGACCTCCTGCTTCCATCATCGGCTCCTCTTCCAGGTTGGGCAGGGGAGTTTTTTTGTCCCTACATGGTCCACCTAGGTCCACAAATTATTGTTTTTATGCAAGCATAGAGCATGTCCTAGGGGTCATTAACTTATTGAGCTCACTGGGCAGGATGTGGGACTCATGCCACTATTGTTTTATTGTTTGGGGGCATGCCTCGTGCTTCTGTTGCACAGTTTTGTTGAGAGGCAACCTGCTTTCTTGATTAATCATTAATTTACAGGGGTCTCCCATAGTTTTCCTACTTACAATTCCCTAGTGGGATTAACTATTTAATCATCCAATTTGTGCTTTTTCTCTTTCTCTATCAGAGCCAGTATATAAGAAGTTAACTATGGTATCTAGGGGATGGCACGTGAGTATCCACAGGAAAATTCATTCAGTTTTTCTGAAAAAGCTTGAACATTTTTCTACTAAAATGTTGTAGAAGAAATCAAGTGAGAACTGAGTTTCACGACCATCCCTTTGACCCTGGATTTGTGGTTCTGTGACAGCTGCACCCACCACACACACGACATGTTAAATCCAGCCAGCCCCGGGTTGGGCCGATCCAACAAAGTTAAGGGAGGTTGCGAAACCAACCCTAGCTCACGACACAACTTGGCATCAGGAAATTGCTATGTGGAATTTTACACAAGGGCTGTGGAAACTAACGGCAGAAGGAAAGTCAGTGAAGCGTGGTATCCACAACACCATGGAGTCAAGCGAATGAGCCCCGAGTGTTACAGAGCCACAAGGAAAGTTACGCCTGGCGCCTATATGTGTGCACGTGTTAATCACTTCAGTCATGTCCGACTCTTTAGAAACCCATGGACTGTAGCCCGCAAGGGACTTCTGTCCGTGGGATTCTCCAGGCAAGAATCCTGGAGTGGGTTACGATGCCCTCCTCCAGGGGATCTTCCTGACCCAGGAATTGAACCCACGTCTCCAGTGGCTCCTTCAATGCAGGCAGATTCTTTCCCAATGAGCCATGGGGAAGCCCTACCTGGTGCCGAATTAATGGTAATAAATGGGTCGTCAGACGCCGAGGCAGGTACTGAGGCAGAGAAGCCACCTTCACCCATTCCAATCCGCGATCATCCTGAAATATGAGGAGGAGGCTCGCAGGGAGGAAGGCAAACCCAGTGGTGGGATGGGCGGTGTGTCTGCCTGAGCGGAGTGTCTGGTGTGTCTGCTCAGCAAGAATCTATGCTTTAACCTGTCCGTGCAGGCTGTGTCCCCAGTCCGGTCCCCACCCACATCTCCTGGTGAGAAAATAAACAAGGACTACCCAGATGAGAGCAAGCAAAAGTCACCTCCCTTATTCAGTGTGTGACAACCAGGGAACTCGGTCACTCGCATGTGGTAGGGACAGGCACGCAGGCCAGGGTGGGGGACATGGAAGGTTTCAGGTTGGCAGGGGAACGCTGGCGGCAGGTGACCAGAAGTGGGGCCCAGCTGGGGACACGTTCCGCTTTCTTCTGGCTTTCGATCTGCAAAGCGTAAGGGCGAAAGCAGCAGCAGGATCCCATCCCGTCGTAGCAGGCACTACTCCAAACCAAGACCCTGCGCGGCCAGTGTGGTCGGCTGACCAGGCTGACCCACCAGGGCCCTGAGTTGACAGCCCCGCATTCCACTCAGAAGAATCGCGTGTAAAGACCTGGCAAGTCTGTCCTTCTGCCCAGGTCACCAGACCAAGTGAGTGAAGGGCTGCCAGGATTAGCACATAAAAATACACAGAATTTGACTTTTAGACAGTGAATGATTTTATTGTGTAAGTATACCTCATGCAATACTTAGAATATATGTGTGTGTGCTCAGTCATGTCCAACTCTTGCAACCCCATGGACTGTATCCCGCCAGGCTCCTCTGTCCATGGGATTTCCCAGGCAAGAACACTGGAGTGGGTTGCCATTTCCTCCTCCAGGGGATCTTCCCGACCCAGGGATCAACCTGTGTCTCCTGTGTCTCCTGCATTGGCAGGCGGGTTCTTTACCCACTGAGCCCCCTGGGAAGCCTACTTAGGTTATATTATACTGTATTTATACCAAAATATTACTTTAGTTTCTCTAAAATTCAAGTTTATGGGGCGCTCTATATTTTAACTGGCAACCTTAGGTAATAGGTGTCAGAAGCCAAGCCAGGCCTTTAGGTGACCTCTGGACAGAAGCCACAGCATTGCCACGAGTAAGGCAGGTTGCATGCAGTGTCCAGGAGCCAAGTCCCACTGTGCCAGTGAGCATAACTGGAAAATCTAGCAGCATATGGGTTTCAGGGTGGGTTTGATCCAGGAGTTTGTAATGGCTGAGTCTCTAAAATTCTCCCGTTAGAGCTTCCTCCTCAGCCAGGCTGTCCTCCGATACCAAGAAGGCTACCAGCGGCTCTGGGGGGCTATGTGCTGCTTAACTGATGTACATGAAACAAGAGGGGGGAACAGGATTGTGAAGCAAGACACATTTTCCTCCCCCCACCACAGACGTAAGTCCTTTGGTCATTTGTCCACCTGTTAACCCACTGAGCTGACATGGGCTGATCAGAGCCCACTCCAAGAGCTGGTGTAAGCCCCTCCTAAACAGAACCCCTGGGCTGTGGGGCCCAATTGCCCACTGACCCACTGCCCCACCGCCCTGTCCTGACCATGCAGACAGCAACAGGTGTGGTAAAGGTTCACCTGCAGGCTTACCTGCAGTGGGTGGTAAAGTCAGGGAGGCAGGGTCCCTTCCAGAGAGGTTTAGCCTTTGATTCTCTCTGGACCCACCTGAGGCAGACATGTCCCCTCCCCCACGCTCTTCTTACGGTGACACTGGCCCCGAGAGATGGGGCCGGCTTTGTCTCCTGTCCTTTGAGTCTATGTTGGTCTGCTTCCCTGGTAGCTCAGCTGGTAAAGAATCTGCCTGAAATGCAGGAAATCCCAGTTCAATTCCTGGGTGGGGAAGATCCCCTGGAGAAGGGATAGGCCACCCACTTCAGGATTCTTGGGCCTCCCTGGTCGCTCCGACGGTAAAGAATCCACCTACAATGTGGGAGACCTGGGTTCGGTCCCTGGGTTGGGAAGATCCCCTGAAGGAGGACACGGCAACCCACTCCAGTATTCTGGCCTGGAGAATCCCATGGACTGTATAGTCCAAGGGGTGGAAAAGAGTCAAACACAGCTAAGCGATAAGCACAGCACAGGTCTGTGGTTATGACAGAAGTAACCTCATGTAACTTCAAAGGCTAGTTCATAAAAGGCAATGAAGCTTCTGCTTGCCACTGCAGGAGCCATCAGGCCGACAGCCCTGCAGAGATCTGTCCAGATGGGGCGTCAGCGTCTTAGGTGACTCCAGACACCCCCTGGGGAATCTCTCCAGGGACATCCCAGATCTAGTGGAGCAGTTGTGCCCAGCCATGCAGCCCCCACGTGCAGAAGAGTGGCCTTGACGGAGGGTTGTGGGCAGCACTGGGTGTGGGAACCCCACCCCCACGAGCACCCAAATCCCCCAGGATGAGGCCCGGGCTGGGGAGGGTGAAGAGCCCCCAGGCCGAAGATCTGCAGAGTCCTCCCTGCTGAGAACTGCATTTCCCCAGAGAGGGCCGAGGTCTGCTGAAATCCATCACCAAAACATTGCAGACGTTACGACAGGAGCAGGGGGGTCCCAAAACAGAGGAGGAAGCCCCCAGCCCCCAGCCCCAAGCCTGGGAAATGCCAGGCTAGACCTGCTTGTTTCTTGGGTCACAGCACCACCATGTGGAAAAAGTCTGCTCGCCCCCCACTCACACCAGCAGCTCTTTTTGGACCAAAAGCACCCTCCTGCTTCTCCATTCAGACAACTACTGTGGACTTTAGAAAATAAAGTGCATGCAAACATAAGGGGTCAGAAGTCCATTGGATAATCTTCTCCAGGGACAACTTGTTTTTGTGTTTCTTCTGTACATTGTTTGGGTGCACGAAAGTCACACACACACACAGTCCCAAGGCTCCCACACTCCCTGTTCTGCAGGGCCTCGTAATGCTTTTGCTAACAGTCGTGCTGGACAGATGCCAGCCCCCCCAGGCCACCATCAGGGACCACTGTGGCCAAGCTGACATCTGTAGGCTTGCCAGCACTTCAGGCTCAGGCCCCTGGGCAGGGCTGGGGATGGGGGGTGCAGGACAGCAGCTAGGACCACACTGCTTGCCTGGGCCCCAGCTCTTCAGAATGTCCTGCAACTCCTCAACCCTTGTGTCTGTTTCCCTGTCAAACAGTGTGGGGATTAAAAAATGGAGCTTAGAAAATGGCTGGGCACAGAGCCAGTGCTGGAACACGCCCTCTAATCGTCACCACCACTGTCATCAGAACTAATGCAGCAGCAGTGCAAGCAGAGCCCCGGCTCCCTGGGCCCAGACATGGCCAAGACGGACTGCACAAGGCAGGAATCTAGGGACCTGAGAGCCACAGGACGGCTCCGGTGTCCCATTCACTCCATGGCCATGTGGCTGGGCTGTCCGGGAAGGACAGTCTGAGAACTGGATGGCTCCAGCCAATCAGCAACGGGCACGGTGTGGAAGTCAGAAGGATACCATGCTTGCCAGTGACCTTCCAGGCCAGAAAGCTTGACCTTGGAGACCAAAGATCTCATGGAGGGTTTGTGGAACATTCCTGGGTCCCCCTCACAGAGCCTGATCAGGAGTAGAGCCCGAGAAGCTGCACTTATATCTGAGGCGCAGGGAGTCCTGACCACACTGGGCAGGGGACCACACACCACACTTCATGCAGGAAGAAGTGGCAGGAGGTGAGTGATGAACGGACCCTTGAATGAATGAGTGGGGCTCAGTGCAGAGTCCGAGATCCCAGCAGCCAGGCCACAGGTGGGGCAAAAAGAGTGCATGTACACACCTACACACAATCACACACATGCATAGACACATACACACGTGAACAGGCAGACTCGCAAGCTGTATACACTCTCACACAGATACACACACATTTATAGAGACACACAAGCGAACAGGCAGACTCACAAACGTATACACTCTCACACAGATACACACACACAGACACCTGCCCGAGGGTATCAGTCAGGTTCTCCAGAGAGACAGAGGCAGTGGGGAGGGATTTATCACAAGGCATTAGCTTGTGGGATCAAGGAGGCTGAGAAGTCTGGACCCAGGACAGTCCCAGTCCGAGTCTGAAGGCTGGAGAAGACAGATGACCTAGCTGGAAGACAGACAGGCAGGGAGGATTCCCATTCCTCAGCCTTTGTTGTGTTCAGGCCTCTGACTGATTGGACGAGGCGCACCACACAGGAGGACTGGGTGCCTTCGTCAGTTTACTGGCTCCAACGCTGATCCCTTCTAGAAACATTCCTTATGAACACACAGGGGATCATGCTTGACCAAGTGTCTGGGCCCTCAGTGGCCCAGTTAAGTTGACACATAAAACCAACATCACAACATACATACCAAACACCCACTCACACAAACTTACACACATCTGCTCATAAGCACATATGCTCCTTTCATTCACACTCAGAAACACATGCTTACACAGGTTCACATTCAGACACATATCAAGACTGAAACAAAGACTGCTGGATATGCATATGCAGTACACACACACACACACACACACACACACACACACACACACACACTTCCTTGGGATGCACATGCATACATTTAACACACACACACTTCCCTGGGGTGTACATGCATACACAGGACACATGTAGCACAGGACACATGTAGCACAGTACACACACCATACACACACTTCCCCAGGATGCACATGCATACACAGTACACATACACACACACACACACATACTTCCCCGGGGTGCACATGCATACACAGGACACACACACACAGCCACACACTTCCCTGGGGTGCACATGCATACACAGGATACATGTAACACAGTACGTACACACACACTCCCTGGGATGCACATGCATACATGTAATGCGCACACACACTTCCCCAGGATGTACACACATACACGGGACACATGTAGCACAGTACACACACACCACACACACACTTCCCCAGCATGCACATGCATACTCTGTACACACACACACACACACACTTCTCCAGGGTGCACATGCATACACAGTACACACACACAGACACACACTTCCCCAGGGTGCACATGCATACAGGTAACACACACACACTTCCCTGGGGTGTACATGCATACACAGGACACATGTAACACAGTACATACACACCACACACACACTTCCCCAGGGTGCACATGCATACACAGTACACACACACACACACACACACACTTCCCCGGGGCTCGTAACACACTGTAATCCCCACTCCTTCCTCATCTCCGGGCCTCTGCTCATCCACAGACCTGGGCGGCGAGGTGGACTGTCACCCGCATTCACAGACGACAGGGCCGAGGCCCGGAGACAGGCCGTAGGCAGGTCCCATAACCACTCTGAGCCCCCCTACCCCAGAGCTCCTGAAACTGGGAATGACCCCTAGCCCTAAGGACCGGCAGTAGTGACCACGGGCCCCTGAGTTACCGCACGGTCAAGGCTGTGAGCACAGGGCAGCCCGACTCCCTGCGGCACCTGGTGGAAGGCGCAGGCACTTGGTGGCTCAGACGGTAAGAATCCATCTGCCATGCAGGAGATCCAGGTTCAATCCCCGGGTTGGGAAGATTCCCCTGGAGAAGGTAACCCACTTCAGTATTCTTGCCTGGAGAATCCCATGGACAGAGGAGCCTGGTGGGCAACAGTCCATGGGGTCGCAAAGAGTCAGACACGACTGAGAGACTCACACTAACTAACTAATACTAACAGGCTGTAACAAGGGCTGTTACATTCATGATGTCCCCAGTCCTCAGCACAACCTGACTGAGGAACTGAGGCTTGGAGACCCTCACCCCAGGTCATTCAGGTGTTCAGGGGCTGAGCCGCAGGCCACATGGTTCCAGAGCCCCCGCTCCTAACTGTGGGTTGGGCTCGTAGAGGGTGCTCGGGCAGGGCGCCAGGACCACTGGGCCAGGCCCTGTTCCTTCCTCTCCTTTGCCGGCTCTGAGCCAAAGGTTGGAGGATCAGCAAACCCTGCTTCTCACCTGGCTCCTCTGAACTGCAGTCTGCGCCCTAGTTTCTGGCCACTTCCCAGGGAGACTGGCCCATTCATGCCAGGAGGACGGTCTCCAGCAGGGGGGCCACTCGGACCCCAGAATCTGGGCCTTTGGAGGAGAAACTCCGAGCATCTGTTCTGAAAATCCCTGATCATTTTTCTCTGAACATCTCTTCCACGTGTTCCAGGGCAGAAAATTGCAGAGGTTTTGCTAGCCGCTCTCACTTCTTCCTCCTCCCTCTGCAAAAAGTTGTTGTTTGGAAATTCTTACAAAGGAAGCGGTTGAGTTTCTAGCTAAGAGATGTGGAGGTGAAGAGCAAGAAACCACCAGCCCGCCCCAGACAGGCGGTTCGTGGGGCGGGGCTCCCCCACCACCTCGGGGAGGCGCCCCTGCCCAGCACAGTCTGAGCACAGCCATGCAGCCCGCCGGGGCACTGCTGGCCATCTGTGGCCTGGTCCTGGGTGTCTTGGGGAAGCCTTCACCAGGTAAGAGGGGATCTCCCCACTGCCCAGGCGCCGTGAGCTTGCTGCTCACACATTGCCACCAAGGCACCTTCCAGGGGACCTCACAGCAGCTGCCTTTGTGGGGAGCAGGCTTTGGGGATACTGGGGACTCTGGGGGCCAGGGAAGCACCTTCTGTTTCCTGCCACTCCTGGTGTCTGTGGGTGCCCAGAGGAGGCCACCCCCCAAAGGGCCCCTCCGCAAGGATGGCTCACAAGGTCAGGCCATTTCTATCTGAGAGTGCATCCTTCCAGCCTCCACTGCGGCCCTGTGACTTGTCTGGGGGGACCTTTATCCTTCCGGCCAAGCCACCACTAAGGGAAGGCGAGGGGACTCGCCAGGAAATGAGGCCCAGAGAGGGTAGGTGACATGCCCAGTCAAACAGCCCTTGAGCACCTGCCCCCACGTGCTTGAGGAAGCTGTTGGCCGGAGCTGAAATGACCAGCGGCAGTGCGGGGGGTGGGGGCAGTGCCCAGGCAGCAACTGGTCTCTGCCTTCCTCCGTCTTTGAAGGAGGCTGAAGCCTGGCCACAGTGACCAGGTGGAGGTGCCTGGGCAGGTGACAAGGGGACAGTCCGAGCTTCTCAGTCCCTGAAGGGGTCTCAGCCTCGGGAGTGGGCGACACTGCCTGGGGCTCTGGCCCATCTCGGGGATCACAGGGACCAGACACCCTGCCTCTGTCCCCTTCCCTGGGCCGCGGTCTTAGCTCACACTGTGAACCTCATGGACCCTCTCCTCCGGGCCATCTGTCTGCCTGGGACCCCCAAGTACCCATCCAAAGGGAAAGCCTGAATGAGGGGCCCGCGTCTCCACCGCACTGGGATGAGCGTTCCTGCCCCCAGCCCTGCCCTAAGCTGCTTCTGCTGCCTTGCTGCC
This sequence comes from Okapia johnstoni, assembly GCA_024291935.2. Classification (NCBI taxonomy): domain Eukaryota; kingdom Metazoa; phylum Chordata; class Mammalia; order Artiodactyla; family Giraffidae; genus Okapia; species Okapia johnstoni. Next base: position 33,856,597 of record CM044324.1, read on the forward strand.
TCCCCTAACAAGGGGATGGCGAGGGGAATCCTGGTCCAGAGGCGCTAGGCACGGGCCTCTTCCCTTGGTGGGACTGCCTGTCCTCTGCCAGGGTTTGGCCCTGGACCCAGCCGTCTTCAACCCCGCGGGAGAGGCCTGCCCCTGCCGCTGCCCCTCTGGCTGGCCCGGCCCTCCCCGGTCAGCTCTGCTTGCAGCCCCACAGAAAAGATGGAGGAGGGCCCACGGTCCAACTCACATGCAGAGGCCTTAGGAGCTCAAGCCTCTCTGAGCCTCAGTCTACTATCCATGAAATGGGCAAATCATTGTACCGCCTGAGGCCCAGGAAGAGCCTGCCTGCTGTGGTCCAAGGAAGGCAGTCCCCCTGGGTCTGGGGCCCTGGGCAGTCGCCCGCCCGAACCTCAGGTCCTAAGCATCTGCTGGCCGCAGCCCCCACGCCACACAGACCCTCTCTGCTGTGATGGAGGCCAGGACCAGCGAGGGCCTTGGGCCCTGTCTGTAGAGTGAAGGGCTCGGAGGTCCCTGGCTGGTGGTCCAGCAGAGACAGTTCAGCCCGGACCCCGAGTCTGCCCTCACCACAGCCCTCCTCCAAGAACAAATTCCAGAGCCTTCCACGGTGGGGGGACAGGGGCCCCCAGTGTTGCGCTCTGGGCACCTGACTTCTCCCCACCCCTGGCACTGAACTGCACTGACCTGAGCCCTTCAGAACCTAGGAAACCGCTGCGCTGATTTCTTCAGCCACTCTGCCTTCGGTTGAGAATGGAAAGCCCTTCTCTCTCAAGCTGACTCGCACCTCTCCTGGGAAGCCCTGCTAGTCAGGATCCCAGGGGCCCAGCTTCCCACCACAGGCCACATGGGCAGGGCCTGGGGTCCAGCCCATCGGCCACCAGTGACAGGACCTGGGCACACCCAGAGACCACCCTCCACAAGGGAGGCCCATGCTGGGCTGCATCCCGGGGGGTGGGGTGGAACTGACGCATCTCAACATGGGGTTTCTGCATTCTGAGGTTTCTTTTTTCCAGCTGGGACACCCTTTGCCCCCACTGCAGCCATTTTCCATATTTGATATTTGACAGTTGCGATACTATTACACTTCCATTAGCGACAAGACCTTCCTGCGGATGGTCTCCTGTACTTTCACCACAACCCTGAGGGGTAGGTGCCATCAAGAGAGACTCAGAGTGGTCAAGCAGTTTCCCCAAGACCACACAGCCTTTGAGAGACAGAGCTGGGATTCATTCTGGGCGGGTCCCGGTGGGTTAAGGCTGGGACTAACTTGCATCCTCTCTGTTCAGGGGAACACACACGCTCCCCAAACAAAGGGCGACTCATCCCTCAGAGCCCCCAGAGCACAGCCGGTGGGTGTTGCCCCACAGAATTAAGGGCGACCACCGGCTCACCAAGATGTGAGGTCACATGAAGGGGTATGGCTCGGGGTGAACCTCCAGGCAGACAGTGGACACCAGCACCCCAGTCCCTGGGCACGGCCCCCCAGCCCCCAGTGTGAGCCCCAGGCCCTGCCCACGACAAGGGCCCCATGAAGCTGGCAGGGAAGCAACTACTGGGAGGAAACTCCCGGGGACATGGGGTAGGGGGTGGGCCTTCAGCAGAGACGTCAGAGTGTTCCACTCCTGGGCACCCTGGTTCTCTTCTTGGGTTCCCCCACCTCCCAGTCACACCTAGAAGAACATTCCTGAAACAGGAAGGGGTGGGGAGCCTCAGGCCACCCAGGAGCCCCCTTGCCCTTCTACAGCAGGAAACTCCCTTCCCGCAGGGCCATTCATCCACCCACGGGGAGGGATCGCGAGGCCAGAGGGACGGACTCCCCAAAGGCCCGGCCCCCTCCCCGGCTTCAGTGCGTGGACCACGGGCAGTGTCCCAGGCTTCAGTGCCTCCCACGTGTCTTCATTTTTTAGAAAAGCAAGTTGAGGGATGTTTGTTTACGCAAAACATTTGCTACTGATTCATTTTATAACCGGTCCTTGTCAGGAAGCTGCTGTCCTCTCCCGGGACGCTTTCTGAATGTTTGGTGGTGATTCGAGGGCAGACCCCATCCTCTATAACCTGTGTGGGAACAGTTAACTGTTGCTGCCACTCACGGGGCTGCGGACAGCGCCCCCTGAGCTCCGGTCCACCTGGTCAGCAGTGGACCTGCCCTGACCCCTAGACGCCTGTGAAGCACCCACACACTCCTGGTGGGAGCAGAGTGCCCCACCCTATACGGGCGAGCACAGGGCCTGGCCATTGAGAGCACGGGGGTGCCGGTGTTGGTTCTGAAGAAGGGGCTGTCCGGCAGGGAAGACAGGAGCTGGAGGAGGAGTCACTTGGGATTCTGATGGAAAGTTACTTTTCATCCAGAAACATCACAACGGTTCCTTGATGCTTTGCTTCCCACTCTGATCACCAGGAGAGGAGAGAGTCCTCGATTCCCCTGAATCTGGGGCTGAAGGGGCTTCGGTGACTTCACAGAAGGGAGTGGCCAGGGAGTCCACAGGGGCCGCCCGGGGGTCAGTGGGAGCAGCCTTGGCGGTGTCAGGGCAGACAGGTAGGGTTTCTGCCCATGACCTGTCCAGGCCCAGTTCTGTTACCTGGTCTAAAACGACATCCCATCTCCACTGGGGGCGTTTGCTCTGGCCACGGGAAGGCTGGGCCTCTGCCATCCTCCCTCTAGGCCTTTGTGCTCCTGCCCAGGGGCTCATCCGGGTGTCATGACAACTGTGTCCCCGGGGGTGGCCGGACCCCCCCACTCAGGGCCCGCCACCTGCCGCCATCCCCCTAACCTCCCCAAGTTCCTGCCCCCGCCCCCCATGTCTTCTTTGCCAAATCTCCTGCCACCTGAGTTATTTCTTCCAGACCAGCTGAAGAGCTCTTTCTCTCCCAAGAGCCACGAGGGGGCCTCCTCTCTCCTTCCTGACTCAGCCCACCCCCATCAGGAGTCTGCCCACCTCCGTATCCCCTGTGCCCCTCAGGGCCACAGCCCCCACGCCCCACCTCATCTGGAAACCTCACTTCCCTCCAAGCCACCCCTGGGTGTGGGGCTCAGAGAGTTTGTTCCTCCTCACAACCTCGCCTCCTGGTGGTCCTCTCAGCCCACATCACCAAGCCACCACCTGCCACCAGGGTGAGTCACAGTCCCGCTCCAGGCCCCACACCCAGCCTCCAGCTCAGGGCTCTCTCTGCTCTCCTTTCCCACCCTCCACCCCCCCCCCCCACGCACCTCCCAGCCCTCTAACTGGTCCCCACCTGGCTCCCTCCTGAAGCCCCTTCTGCCAGGTCACCGTCACCATCACTGTCCCCCACCTTCTGGACTGTGTGCCCCCCCAGCCCCCGGCATCACTCCCAGCACCTTTCCAGAAATACTTCTTGAGAGAAAAAAAGAGTGCGGCTTTAGAACCTGGAGTTAAACCCGCCCTGCACTCCTTGGAGGCCTGTTTTCTCCCTGTAGACAGGGTAGAGGTGCAAGGAAGACAGCCCCTGGGACCCCTCGGCAGGGGTGGGGGGCCGGGTTACCTGGCTGGGACCCTGGCCCCCACCTGGCTGCCTCTCTTCTGGAAGAAGACCCCCCCCACCTTGGGCTTATTCTGCCCCCAGCTTTTCCCTGTTGATGTCTTGAAGAATCGTTCTGAAAATAGGTTTGACTTTTCAACTTTTTCAAACTAAAAATGAGGTTCTATCGTTTGCTTCGACAACTCTGCTGACAAGGCCTCAGTGAACTGAAGCCTCTATTTTAGGAAATGTAGTTAAAAATAAACCAAGTCCAATGATTCTCATAACCTCTGTGATTTTACCGAAATCACTTAGGAACTGATGTCACACGTTTGGGAGGCACGTTCATCGGGGGTCTGGCCTTGTCTAGTTTCACTTCATTATTATTAATACAATCATGTTAAGTTCACGTGAAATGACACTTAATACATTTTATTTAAAAAACAGGTGACAGTGATCATCTTTCCAACACTGAGAGTGAGTTCTAACATTTTCGTTATACTTTTCTATATTTTCAAGTTTCCTACCAGATAGGTAAGCTTATAATCAGAAAAGGCACCATATGTAATTTGTACAAAGGAAAAATTGACAGGCATGGATATAGATCTATAAACATATGGGAGACTGGGCTGTCCACCGGGTGCTCCTGCTGTTTAGACCATGCTGATGAGCAGAAATCAAGCTGTTCTCCCAAAAGAAAACCACATTGGACTTCCTGTCGTAAACAGCAGGCCAGGAGCCCTCCAGTACCAGAGTCGGAGCCACGGGCTCAGGGCCCAGATGGCCGACCAACACAACTGCCATGTCCAGAGACCTCAGCCATGGCCAGCGTCTGTGGGACATCACATGAGGGCCAGGTCACTACAAAGGAAAGTCTCAGAGACGCTGGGGACAGAGCTTTGTGGGGGACCAGTGACAGCATCCTGTGCTGGGAGGTTCTCACCAGGGTGGAGCTGGCCCCCAGCTGAGTGGGCCTCACAGAGCTATCCGGAGCTCCAACTCAACCAGGGACCCAGCTGGGCCCACCTGCCAGGAGGGGTCCCGCTCAGGCAGCCAGTGCCAGCCCCCCTGACAAAGAGGCTGTCACGGGCACCAGCAGGTCACATGTAGGGTCAGAAGCCTCACGGAGACCCTACCCAGACGCAGATGGGACCCACGCCTTCTCTGCCTACGGCCAGCGCCCCCTCCATGCTCCACCCACACGGAGATGAAATCTCTCAGCCGTGCTGATACGGCTGGTCCAGCCGGCCTGGTTCTCACTCCTGGTGGGGGTCTCCTGTGCCCGCTGCCACATCAGACACCCAGTTCTAAGGAGGACTTCGTGAAGACCTCAGGTGACGGCAGAACCAGCCTCCTCCGGGAGCCTCGATCTAAGCCACGGGATCACTGACACCCCAGCAAGACCACCCTGCAGAGCTGAGCTGGGCGTCCGCCACGTCCCAGCCTCTGCTAGGATCTGTGGACAGACCGACCCCAGGAGAGGTTCCAGCATCTCTGACTGACCCCGAGCTCCTGGGCACACAGACCCACACAGGCCATCCTGCCAGGTTCCCGGGCCCTGGCCCAACCAGCCCACTGGCCCTAACCCCCACCCACCCCCAGCTTAAGTTGAAGGTCCTCTCGGCCCGTCAGCCTCATGACTGGGGGTCTCTGTCCCCCAGTCTGGCCCCTGAGGACTGAAGCCCCCACGCACTGCTGACCTCACAGCACGGTTTTCCTCCCAGGAGTCGCTGTTTCTTCACAACCAGGGAGCTGTGTGTCCTCTGATAGTGGGGCCCACACCCAGCACTCCAAGTTTGCAGTCCCAATGAGGCCCCCGTGAGGAGGGACCCGGGCAGCACTGACCCCTTCTCTCCACACTATACGCCTGGAAGCTCGTCCACACATGTGGCTCTGGCCTGCCCACCTCGTGCTGACCCCACCCCCACTGAATCCTCCACAAAGTGCTCCCCAAGGTCACAGTCAAAGGAAGCGGAGTAACCCTCCAGGCAGCAAAGGCTAACAGACCCTCCACACTTGCCAGAATGCAGCTGAGCCCTGACTCGGGCCGTGCATGAAACAGGGACCCCACACGCCACGCGACTCAGAGGAAGACCACAGCTGAGCGGGCACCGGGGGATGGGTCACCTCGGGCACAAGATGACTTCAGGAAAATCGGGGGAATTCCTAGTAAAGAGAAGCAATCTACCGCCCATACCCTCTTCCCATTCTCCCTCTCCCACAATTTTGATTTTAATGCACAAGTAGTCTGTGACCACCACAGAAAAACTGAGAAATGTCAGCTTGAAATCAAGTCAGCCCTGAACTGCCAACTACAAATGCTGCCATCCACCTGCTTCCTGAACTCCCAGAGGAGCAGCACACGGGTGCCCCAGGGGACCTGGCAGCTAGCACATGGGTGCCCTGGGGACCTGGCAGCTAGCACACAGGTGGCCTGGGGAACTGGCAGCCTGGTGGTTTCAGTTCAGAGTCCCAGAAGTGATGGACAGCCTCCAGGCACTTCCCCCTTGGCCACTTGCTGAAGACGAGCAGAGGGGTTGGAGCCAGAGGGCAACCTAGGAGGCCAGAGGCGACTTCTCTGCAACCAGGGCTCATTCTGACAGAGGCTCTGGGGGGCTGTCCAGGCTCCTGTGACTGTCAGAGACGACCTGGCTTCTGAAAGGGGCCAGGCGGGCAGGGATGGGACCTCTTCTTATCCATCTCTCTGCCCCCCACCACACTGGCCCTCGGCTGAGGATGGGGCAGCCATGGCGACACACAGGAGATGCACCAGGAGGTGCAGGGTGGACAGGCTGGGAAGGTACACAGCCACAGGAGGGGGGTAGGCCAGGTGGGCGGATGGGAGGGGTGGACAGGCAGGGGCCACACTGGGAGCAGAGGTGGGAGGCATGATCCCTGTGCCAAGCCCCCACCCCTCAGCAAAGTTCTCGTCTGGTTCTGTTTCTTGTCCAGACTTTTGCTCCCAGATCCTTAAGTCAGATGTGAAACCAGGATTTCCCAAGGCCATCAAGACCAACGACCCGGACGTCCTCGGGGCGGCCCGACACAGTGCCGAGAGCTTCAACACCTGCAGCAACGACGCCTTCTTGTTCCGGGAGTCCCGCGTCAGCAGAGCCCTTGTCCAGGTGAGGCCTGGGCTCGCGACAGCACGGGGCAGCCGGGTCTGACCAGATCTGCCCTTCCAGAACCAGCCTGGGGCCACCAGCGTCAGGCTCCAAGGCCAGCACCATCTCTCGGCAGACCAGGCTTCCCCAGGGTGGACAGTGCAGCCCCTGGGGCGAGGGAACAAGCTGCACTGCTGCCCACTTTCCGGGCTGCCTGCAGGTGGCTATGCTGTGGCCCCAAAGCCCTTCTGGCCACACTGCCTCCACTGTGCCCTGTCCCCACACACGCCACATCCTGGGAGGTCCCCATGCTTCTCAGTAACCCCGTATGGGAGGCCTGATGCTCCCCACACAGGGACCCCATGGGGCGGCCGGGCCTGGCTCATCCTGGGTCCTGAGAACACAGGTCGAGGGTACAGGACACAGTCACTCACCCCCTAAAAGCAGGGGCCCAGGGCAGCCGGTCACAAGCTTCGCATCCACTGACTCGAGGATGCAGGCTGCCCACCACCACCCAACATGCTGCACACACTGTCACCCCCTGGGCACAGGGTTGGCAGGTGACTGTGTTATCTCTATTCTCTTTGGCGACTGCAAACTCTAGAGCAGGGTGCTATCTGGATCGTGGAGGGCGGTCTGCACGGGTGAAAGTTGTGTCAGGGCTCTAGGGGTCCAGACCGGGGGATCGGGGTCTTCCCTCCCTACTGCCTGTAGGAACCCAGGACCAAGCCTGGAGGGAGGGAGGTGGCCCCCAGCTCATCCCCTCTCTCACCATGTCCTGGACCCAGTGTCCCGGGCCCACTCTCTTGTCCCCTCAGATAGTGAAAGGCCTGAAGTTCATGCTGGACATGGACATCAGCAGAACCACCTGCAAGAAGACCGGGCACGCAAACCTGGATGACTGCGACTTCCAGACCAACCACACCCTGCAGTGGGTAAGAGATGGTCTCGCCTCCCCACCCCTCGCACACACACCCCCCAACCACCTCCACAGCGTCAAGGTCACCCTCAGCACTTCTCTCCCCGTGAGGCTTCAGATCCCACTCCGAGACCGGAGGGTGGGAGGCGGCCCCCTGGGAGTTCCCAAATGCCCAACCCTCCTCGCTCCCAGAGCCACGTGTCCAGGAGCACACACTGAAGGCATGGAAGTGCAGGGAGAGCAGAAACACCTCTGACATAATTCAGAAATTATATATACACACTCAGGGAGAGCAGATGTGGCAGAACTTAAGGTTAGTCGCTCAGTCATGTCCGACTCTTTGTGACCCCACCGACTGAAGCCTGCCAGGCTCCTCTGTCCATGGGATTCTCCAGGCAAGAGTACTAGAGTGGGTTGCCAGCGGCAAAACTTGGTAATCTGTAAACAAAAGTGTGGAGGATGCCGTTTTTTTCTTTTTGGCTGTGCTTGGTCTTCGTTGCTGGAGGTAGGCTACTTTCTAGTCGTGGTACAGGGGCTTTTCACTGTGGAGGCTTCTCTCTTTGACAAGCACAAGCTCAGTAGTTGTGGTTCACGGGCTTGGTTGCCCCACAGCACATGGGATCTTCACGGAAGAGGGATCAAACTCGTGCCCCCATGCTGGCAGTGGACTCTTAACCACTGGACTGCCAGGAAAGCCCAAGTGTGTATTCTTGAATTACTCTTGCAACTTTCCTGTAGAGGAAAGTTTTGAAGTTTTTCAAAATAAAGTCAGGGCAGGAAGAGAACTCTTCAGTAAAGAAAATACACATGCCTATGTGTGGGTGCACACACAGACGTGCACACATGAGAACACATGCACATAAGCACACGCATGTGTACATAACACCCCCCCAAGGCAGTGGCACTGGGAACTCACTTCCGCAGCGGGTGGGGGTGCCCTGGTGGGGCAGGCAGCCTCTGGGAAGGGAACCCTCAGGCTACCCCTCCTTTCAGACCCTCAGCTGCTACTCTGAAGTCTGGGTCATCCCCTGGCTCCAGACCACCGAGGTGTCCATCCTCCACTGTCACTGACTGCCGCTTCCCAGCTCCGTCCCTGCTGTCACCAGCCCTCAGGAACAGCATCTACCTGGAACAGAATGGTGGTGCCAGGAGCCCAAGGACAGCCACGTTGTTGCTGGGATGGGAAGCCGGTCTGCACAGATGGGGCGAGTCCTCTGGTGCGAGTTACACGGGTTCTCGACCCCAAGGGCCCTCCCACCCAACTGCCCCAAGGTCCCAGGCCCTCGAGGAAAGCCCAGAGGGCTGTCCTTCAGGTTGAATAATCATCCAAGCACTGGGCAGGGACCCGACCAGCTCAGTCACAACCTCCAAGGTGAACATTTAGGAATAAACCTGAATAAAGAACTGACCCCTTCAAAGCTCTGCCTGGTGCTTGATCCATGAGGAGAGAACTGGAAAAGGCAGCTCAGTGAAGGGAGGGCCTGCCGTACGGTAGGGCATGGCAGGAACCCCAGGCCCAGCGCCAGGGTCGGATGCCTTGGGACACCCCCGTGGGGCCACTGCGACTGACGCAGCACACAGGCTCTGAGCTCCCCTCTGTCCTCACGCACCAACATGCACTGGAGCACAAGGCCAGGTTTCTCCTGACAACCACGGGGCTACCCGGATGCTGCCACACAGACCTCACAGGACATCAGAACAGAGAGGTGTTGGGGTAGTGGCCGCAGGGCACCCCCTCCCCCGCCCATGATGGCGTCACTTACTGCAGGGGGTGGGTGTCAGCCAGCAGGGGCCTCGAGGCATGCACTGCCACCCAGTCTGCGTGCTTTTTAAAACTCCATGGCTCTCATTAAAAAAAATACATTTGAAACGGTTCTATTGAGATGGATGAAACTGGAGCCCATTATACAGAGTGAAGTAAGCCAGAAAGAAAAACACCAATACAGTATACTAATGCATATATATGGAATTTGAAAGATGGTAACGATAACCCTATATGCGAGACAGAATAAGAGACACAGATGCATAGAACAGTCTTATGAACTCTGAGGGAGAAGGTGAGGGTGGGACGTTCTGGGACAATAGCATTGAAACATGTATATTATCGTGTGTGAAGCAGAACACCATTCCATGTTTGATGCGTGCGACAGATGCTCGGGGCTGGGGCAGTGGGATGACCCGGAGGGATGGGATGGGCAGGGAGGTGGGTTCAGGATGGGGAACACGTGTGGGCCCATGGCTGATTCATGTTAATGTATGGCAAAAACTACTACAATATTGTAAAGTAATTAGCCCCCAACTAAAATAAATAAATTTATTAAAAAAAAAAAAAAAAAAAACTCCACGGCTCTGCCCTCAGAGAGAATGATTCTGACAGTGGCAAGCTGGACCTCCATCTCATTCAGTGTCACCGGGAAAACGTCAAGTTAAGGACCCGGGATTCTAAGACGTACCAAGTTACTATCAAGAAGGAACACTCAGGTCTCAAACTGACCAAAACCAAACTCCAGCCAGCCAGCCCACCCACAGTGTTCCCCAGCCTCCCTGCCAGGCCCTGAGCCCCTGCCCATCAGCCATGGAGACTCTGGGATCCAGCTCCGGGCCCCCTCCCTGCCCCCATCCCGGGCTGCAGACGGACCAGGCTCTGAGGAACGCCCGCAAGGCTTGGTCTCACTGCTGCCTGGCCTTGGTGCCAGAGACCCAGGCACCCATAGGTAGGTCTGACCCGTAGGCTAGGCGGTCATCCTGCCCCCTCCCCCCGGCCGCCCGCACCTCTGGGCAGGTCCCTTCCCAGCCTCAGCTCCCCAGTGAGACTTGGCCAGTCTCCTTGCATCATTAAGAGGTCAGCACACATGAAAACCCTTCAGCACGGCAGAGCGAACACTGACGACAGAACCTCAGTGTGAGGCCTTGGTCCTATAAAAGGCAGCGACGGAGTACTGACGGTGTTTTTGTAAGATGATAAAGTAGCACAAAATGAATGAATCACTTGCTTTAATTTTAAGAGCATTTTAGCAATTCACATTAGAACAAATCCATTTTATGTTTACAACAAAAGTCTATCGTATATTTAAGACTAACGAGGCTATACTTTACACCTTACCATGGCAAATACCCACAAAGAACATAGGAAATGACACTTTAAAACAGAAAAGCAATACCTGAGTCAGAAAAAAAAAAAAAACAAGACACCTTTGCTGAAAACTGTGAAAAGCTACCAGCTCCTCTGCACTGACAGCACAGCCCTCAGCTCCCGGCTCCCAACCAAGAAACGTTCAGGGTCAGCGCGCTTGGGCTGTGTTTTCATGGCAGAATGGTCAGGTTTTACCCTACTGTTCCTGCAGACGTCATACACGGGTGCACTGCTGCCTATTAAACACCATTTCCCGTGAGGTTACATCACCTGACAGGACACGGGTCACTGCCACACAGCCTGTCTGACTGCTCTGCACAGCTGTGTGGGAAGCTGGCCCTGAGCAGAAAACGACCCGGGATGGGCCCCCATCAGACTGGGGCGGGGGGGGGGGGGCCCTGAGTCAGCACATGACACAAACGGTTCAGGTCTCACCACTGCTGTTGGCCCTCCTTAGCATTCACTGTCGTCATCTATTCAAAATACCGTCTTTTCAACTCACAAAGACAACTCCAGACACACAATCCCTGATGTGTTCTCACAAATACCAGGAAACGGAGGAGCAGACATCAGCCCTACTTGGTAGGCTGGAAACAGGACAGCGGTGTCATGTGGACTGAGTCAGTGCAGGAGGCCATGGGGGAGGCACCAAGCAAATGCAAACATGATCCCAGCAGAACAGCCCTCATGACACATGGAAAAACAGACCTCACTAGCTGTTGGAGCAAATCAAAGCAGAGAACAAAGTCCCAGGCAACACCATCCACAGGTCAGTCCACATGGGTCGCCCACCACCAGGACCACGTATGGACACATCCATCAGGCTTGTGACCCCAGAGCAGAAGCAACCCTGGCACATGCACTGTTCACACCTGGGTCTGGGGACGAGGAACCAGCTGTGAACAGGACTCCTGGTGCCCAGCACCCACCTTCCATCCTCATCCTGTGATTTGCACAGCAGGCCGTCCACAGAGAAGCCGGCTGCTCCTCTAAGCGGCTAGAATCAACAGTTCTTCCTCCACACACATCCAGGTCCTCGCTTTCAAAACACTGGCGGGGGCCCAGGGAGGGAGGGGGCTGGGCGCCACAGAAGGGACGCCCAGGGCTGAGGCCCTGTCCCTTATGACTCTGGGGAAGAGTCTTCGCCCGCACAGCCCATCTGAGGTCTCACACACATTTGTTCTGAGCTCGCCTCACCCTCCTGGGGTCCCTCCCCCAAAGACAGGTATCACCTGTTTCACAGCAAAGACACCAAGGCTGGTGAGACACAGCCAGCAGCAGGGACAAGACCCCAGCTGCACACCCACAAATCCATCCCCACCCGAGTACACCAAGTCCCCAGGTCCCAGAGACAATCACCATACTTGGGGAGGTTTTTAAGAGAAAATGGCTTTACAAGGACTCATCTCCCCCTCGGCAAATGCAAGGCTGAGCCCAGGTGAGGGTGTCCTGGGGCCGCACCACACCTCCCGGACCAGCGGGCGTGGGGGTAAGGGTGTCCACGTGCCTCCAGGCCGAGGGGCGGCGCATGGGGTGACAACGGGATTCAGGTGACAATGGGCACAGGCTGACAATGGGCACAGGGTGACAGCAGGCCTAAGCAGACTCCAGGTGGAGTCGGCACAGGTAGGGGGCCCTGAAGGAGCCCAGGTAGAGGTGCCCACTGTGTTCGTGTGCCTCGCTCACATAGGTGACCACCTGTCCTTCGGGGTCGTGCAGGCTCCTCCGGAAGGCCCCGCTATCGCTGAGCTCCAGGACAAGGCTGTACCGCGGCACGAATTTCATCACGGTCTCCTGGCTGAATAGCTGCAAAGGAAGCACAGAGCAGAGTAGCAGGGGAGGTGCAGCCCCTGGAGCCCAGACAACAGGCCCAACTGGAGATCCACAGCCAGGCACCCAGTCCTGTCACCTGCTGGTCGCATCCCACCTGCCCTGCCCCCTGCTGAACCACCTCCCCACCTGCTCCCCTCCACACAGGAGTGCGACTGCCTTTTTAAAATATTGGTCCCAAAACATTTAGTCAAAAAATGGCTTGTGGGGCTGAGCAGGCTAGGTGTGTGCAGGAGTTGCCCAGACCAGGGAGTCAGTCTGAGTAGGGAGCATCCACCCTGGAGGAGAGGCCGTGGCTCCGAGCAGGGGAGATGGTGTCCTGCAGCAGGGCGGCTGGCACAGACCGTGGGCCCCCAAGGGGACGGCAGGCCCCTGCACGTGGCTGGGAGGAGGGATAAGGACTGGCATGGGTACCAGAGCCCTAGCCAGGGCCGTGTGGTGCTGGGGACAAAGGCTACAAATGTGGACACCTGGGGAATATGATCAAGCAGGCATGAGGGAGCACAGGACCCATGTTTCTCACCCTTAGAGAAAGGAAGTACCAACATGGATGGTAAGAAGACGGGCGTAGATCCTGTGGTGTTGGACCAGAAACACCAGTCTTACTTAGAGTTTTCAGTTTAAAGGAACAGATAAAAGACATATGAATGTAGGTACAAAGGTCTGTCCATGAGCACGTGTGCACATACAGACTCAGGAACCGCTGCCCGACACCTTCCAGAACCTTAGGTTACAAACAGTTCAGTACCTAACTAAGTAACTGAGGACTTAGTTACTCAGTAACTATGGACATGGGTAGGATCCCACGGAGGGCATGACGAGGCTCCGAGGAGGCAGGAGGAAGGGGCACCTAAACCACTCGAGGAAGAGCCAAAGGCTGGGGGTCCGGGGGAGAGCAAGAGGGACAGGCAGGACAGAGGCCCAACAGGTCATGATGGTGAGGGTGACAATTCCAGACAAGGAAACCAGTAGGGAAAGAGTCAGAGGGCTCAAAGATGTCAATTTACATTTTAAGCCAAAGGATAAGTTTAAAGAAATCACTGAAAGTATCAGATATCATAAGCAGAACTAGAATTTTTAGAGCTTTCACAAGGGTCAAAAAAACCCACAATGAGATGCAGTTTCATTTTGTTTCTTGAAATCATAGTTTTCACGTTTACCTTAAAAATCACTTTTTTAAGATAAGGCCTCTCAGATAAGAAATCCAACATGGAGAAGCCAGGATTGGCGCGGATGGCCGACATGCTGACCCAGTACCCCCCAGAGCTGCTGGCTCGGATGTTGTCCGGGAAGCCAGGCAAATTCTCCACAAACACATCAGCCCCTCCCTTCATCAGGCCAGACACGTAGAACCTGAAAAAGTCAACCAAGCAAGCAATGAACAGCAGCCCCGCAAACAAAAAATTGGAGCCAAACACCAATGCATCCATAACGAATGAGGGCATGGCTGCCGCAAAGGCCTCAGAGCCCTGGGTCCAGCGAGAAGCAGGGGTGGGAACCGGGCCAAGCCAGGACCGCAGTGTTCCGCCAAGACTCTCCCAGCCCGCGACGCTCAAGAAGGCTGAGGGAAGACAACTCTCTCCTCACAAAGGACTGGCATCTGCCATGTCCCAGGCTCTGCAGCTGGCCTCTCACCCAGGCCCCGCCCCGCCCCTCACCCTGGCCCCGCCCCCTCACCCCAGCCTGGCCGGCTCACTCACCTCCTGATCCTCACCATGGCCAACTCTGCCACCAAGACAAAGTCCTCCGCAGGAGACAGCTGCACCCCGTTGGGGAACCGCAAGTGGTCCAGCAAAACCTTCACCTCCTTGGTTTGGGTGTCGTACTCCAGCAGGCTGCAGGCACCAACAGAGGGTCACATAGGGCATCTGGGAGCCCCTGCTGGGCTGGAGCCCTTGGCCAGGGCCTGTGAAGGGGCACTTGGCCTCCACTGGAGTGGCAGGGCCCCCATCCTCCACTCAGACCAGTTCCAGGCTAGCCCTGGAGGGCCACCCAGGCGTCCCCCTCCACACAAGCCTACAGTCAGTTCCCTCGCTGACCTGGGCACGGCTCACACCAGGGTGGGTCACCATGGCTCCAGCTTCACTGGAGTTGAGGTTCCCCCCAAGTGCCAGACCACCCCCACACCCTCAGATGGCCTGGCCGTTCTAGTTTCATTTCTACCTACCTCAGTTACTACCTCAGTAACTTAGTTACTCATTTCTACCTACCTCAGTTACCTCGCTGCCCTGTTGTGTCCACCACCTATTTCCAGGAGACATTAAGATTCTCCCTTAAAAGCTGAGCAGATGTTCAGAACACCCACCAACTCCTGGGTGTGAAACACGTTCCGACATCATCCTGCCCGCCTACAGCCTCCCTGGGCAGAAGATTCAGGAGGACACTCACCGCCCATCATCCGTCCCTTCCATCAACAGGAACAGATAATCTCGTCTTTGCCATTTGCTGCTAGAATCCGTAAAGTAAATCTTCCTCCCATCCCGAGTTACTGTAAGATCGTTCAGGAAGGACATTTTCCTCCCCTCAATGGGGGTCTCGGAGGACAGCAGCAGTTTTACTTCACCTGCGGGAATGGGAAGGAAGAAAAGGAAAGACGGGAAGAAAGAAAAAAAAGGGGGGAAACTTGCTTTCATTCTAAGAACATGTATCGCAATAGTTTCAAAATATTAATCAACCTAACTTATTTAAAAGCAAAAACTAAGGGAGCTTCCCCACTCCCTATGTCAGAAGATGCAGTACTTCTCACAGTGTTTCCCTCCTTTCTATTCAATGATGAACTTTTTAGAACAACCTCACTAAAGGCAGAATCCTCCCTATGGACAAGGAACTCCTTTCCCCAAGACCAAATGACTTAAAAATCTGTCAAGAGTCTTGGGTTAATAAGGCAATTTTCTATTTGAGAGAAATACACAATGCTCCCCTCACCTGCTTTTAAATGTGAAAAGCAGGAGTAGTAGTAAGTCTTTTCAGACTGTAGCACAGACACTCAGGGAGTGCTCAGTTCTCTTTACGTCTAACCCCATTTAACCCCCACAACGATCCCACAAGGCAGGCACTCCTGTTAGCCCTACTCCGTGGTGAGGAAAGTGGGCTCAGAGGCTGAGTAACTGGCACATAGCCAGCACCCAGCAGAGTGGGGGCCACCCAGGGGCCCTGTGCACCACCCACAATGACAACTCCTCCCTCCACATGACCCTCCCCCTTAAGCACACATGGCAATATCACAGCACTGGTCCACAGGACACCATGACCAGTCAGGGGAGGGCAACAGCAGAAGCAGCTGGAGGAAGGAAAAGTAAAAAGACAAGAGATGAAGGGGAAGGAAAAAGAGAAGACTGAGAAGCAAAAAACAAATAGGGAGCCCAGATGGACACACAGAAAAGTGAAGATAGGAAGAGGAGCCTCACACCCTCAGAATGAGACCTTCTGGGACCCGGTGGCTCAGACAGAGGCCAGGGGAGAGGGAGGTATGAACACGAGGCAGGCTCGAGTGAGGACCCACATGACGTGAATACTGGTGCTCTCTGCAGGCAAGACCTTCAGTACCATTCGGTATGTAAGAAAAATACCAGGGTCTCTGGTAGGCTATACTGAACAAGTTCTACTAAATCCATTTATAAATAAATGCACACATTGTTTAAAAAATCCGCAATCATCACAGAAGGAAGCAAGTTACTGGCACGTACGTTTCCAGGGATTTACTTCAAACAGTCCTTTGTACGCATCAACCACAAAAAGGGTCCCGTTGGGCCCGGCCCGGATACCTAGGGGTCTCCCACAAGCAGGCTCGTCATCTCGGGTTTCTAGGGAAACAGACAGGAATCAGTGGCTGGCCCCAGATTCTGCCTTTGTCCCATCAGTGTCCAATCACCTCATCTATCCCGTCCTAAACCTGCATCGTGCTGCAGAGAACAAAACTGGCCATGGCATCAGAGACGGACTCAGCCCCACACACCCGTGTCCCACGCCCCGAGAGCTTAGGACAATTGTCCAGTCTGTCCAGAGGGCCCACCGGAGACTCAGAATGTGGACACATGCACAGCAACTGGCACTCAAGAATCATGCTCACAGCGTTTGGAGACTCAGTCAGCACAGGCATAGGCTCCACCCCCAGATCCCCCAGTAGACACAGGCCCCACCCTCAGATCCCCCAGCAGGCACAGGCCCCACCCCCAGATCCCCCAGCAGACACAGGCCCCTCCCCCGATCCCCCAGCACTCCAGGAGTGGGGTTGAAGCCCCACAGCTGGACCAGAATGCTATGCCCATCCAAGGACATGGCAGGGTCCCTCCACCCATCATAAAGGAAAAGCTACCATTTTACTCCTTAGATCCATTCTCCTGCTCTACTACCTATATTCTTTTTAAACCTGTGGCAGAGCATATTTTGTGCTGGGCACTCACTGCAGGGCACTTACCACAGGGTGCTTACTGCAGGGTACTTACTAATGAGTGCTTATTGCAGGGTGCTTGCTATTGAGTGCTTACTACTCAGTGCTTATTGCAGGGTGCTTACCAGAGTGCTTATTGCAGGGTGCTTACTACAGAGTGCTTATTGCAGAGGGCTTACTGCAGGACACTCATTGCAGAGGCACTTAACATGCGTGCTTACATTAGGATGCTTACCACAGGATGCTTACTGCAGAGGCACTTATGGCCACAACACGGAGTGGGAAAACCAGGTTAAATACTCATATGCAGAGTATGATCCCATCACTTACAACCATGTGTGGGTGTGAGTCCATGAACAGAAAGAGATCTGAAAAGTTATTCATTACATTGTTAATAAGTTACACCTGAGAAGACTCTAGGTGATTTTTACTCTCTTCTTTGTGCTGTTTGCATTTTACTATAAAAATGCATCATTTTTACAAAAACATTCTAGCTCCTAACAAAAGGATAAGTCTGTGCTACCAGTGCTTAAACAGTGAGTTTCTAAAACCTGAGGAACCTAAGGGTAATTCACTCTGGATGAAGGGCTGAGGTCCCTGGAAGGCTAGTGCGGGAATGCACTTCAGCACCTGAGGAATAAAGCCTAGCGCCTCCCACAGCAGCTCTGGGTGTGTGCTGAGGTGAGGGGCGTGAGGGGCCTGGAGGGAAATCATGACCACAGGGGGCCTCAGCTGGGCAGTAAGGCTCTCTTCTGAAGACCTGACTTCCGGGAAACACAGCTCCTCTCAGCACCTTCCTTGGGTGCCTGGAAGAGACACGAAGGCAGTCACCAAAACTTACTGCACGGGCCTGAGCCAAATCGAGCAATGGTCTCTATTTCACCATTTTCAAGTTTTACAACTCGGCCATCTGCTGTACCCGTGAACATCACATCTGTTCAAAGACAGGAAGGGGTAAGGGTGTTACTAGGTTAGCCTAAGAACCATGCTCTCACCACCACCTACAACAGAGGTGGCCAATCTGTGCTTTGTCTCCAGAGAGGAAATGGCAGTTTTGAAAATGAAAGCAAGTGGTGTCTGGGGCCAAAAGCCTTAACACGTGCAGCAATAACCCCATAGGGGCCTTGGAACCATCATGGGCATGACCCTGAGGCTGGAGCAAGGGCACAGCAGACACCAGTCATAGATAAAAACAGGATTTTCTACCCTCAAAGAAGTGGGAACCCTCAGGCTGGTGCTCAGTGCTTGGGTCTGTTCACATCTGTCTCATGGCAGTGTCTAATTGCTGAAGGTGACTATCCAACCAAAGGGAAACAACTGCTGGGAAGGTCCCTGGGTGTAAAATCAAGTGCTCGCTTCAGCAGCACATATACTAGAACCAGAACCATGCAGAACTTGCAATGATGTGCAAATTCATGAAATGTTCCATATTTTTAAATGTAAATATTGCAAACTCTAGGGGAGCCACTAAAAAAAGCATTTAAAATAAGTATAACTGATAGGCAAAGAATAGACAGAAAAGAGAATCATATAAGATGCTCAACTGAAACTACTAAACTCCCAAAGTGGATGAGAAAATAAGAAAAAAACATAAGCAATGAATAGAAAACAGTAACAAACATGGGAGAGAGTAATCCAACAACAGCTGACCCTTGAACAAGTGGGGTTTAGGGGCGTCAACCCTCTACACAGTCAAACACCTGTGGATAACTTTATGGTCAGCCCTCACATCCTCAAGGTCCTAAATCGGCAAGGTTCTGCATCTCAAGATTCCACACCCATGGATTTAAGCAACAGTGGATGGAGTGGTGCTGCAGAATGTGTTCAACGGAAAAACATCCATGTTTAAGTGAACCTGAGTTGTTCAAAGATCAACTGTATATCAATTATCATTTTAAACGTTAATGGTATAAAAACCTCAATTAAAAGACAGAGATTGTCAGAGTGTATCAGAAAACAAGATGCAACAAAACACAGTCTGTAAGAAGCTCTCTTTAAATACACAGACACACAGAGATGAAAAATGAAGGGGTAAAGAAACATATACCATACTAACACTAACTAAAGAAAGCTGCAGGGCTAGGAACATGATCAGGGACAAAGAAGACCATCAGGTAACAACAGAGGTCAACTGTAGAGAAGACACAACAGTCCTTAACATGTATGCGCCTGATAATAATTGTCAAAATACATGAGGCAAAACTGATACAACTGCAAGGAAGCACAGGAATCCATGATTAGAGGAGGAGACCTCAGCATCCCTCCCTCAGAAATGGCAAGACCCTGATGGGAAACAAGATCCAACTGCACAGCACAGTCAGAAAACAGGGAGCTATCTGCAATGTCCTGGGGTAAACCATAATGAAAAATAAAACGGAAAAGAATGTACATATACGTATAACTGAGTCACTTTAATGTATAGTGGAAATTAACACAACAATGTAAATCAACTATACGTCAAAAAAAATAAAAACTAAATGGACAGATCCTGCCAACAAAAAGTGAACCCTAACTGAAGCCCACTCGCCTATAGCCAGTGCTCCACACCAAGAGAAGCCACCACAATGAGAAGCCCGTGCACTGCAACAAAGAGTAGCCCCCACTCGTCACAACTAGAGAAAGCCCGCACAAAGAAAACCCAGTGCAGCCAGAAACAATAAATATATAAATAAGAAAATCAACAAAGACACAGATGAACTCAACAGCACCATTCATTAACTGGACATAATTGACACCCTTCAACACCTCATCCAACAAACAGCAAAATATATATTTTTCTTGAGTTCACATGAAACATTCACCAAGACAGACCACATTTTTGGCCATAACATATGCCTTAATAAGTTTAAAAGAACAGAAATGATACAGTGTCTGCTCTCATACCAACATGAAATTAAACTAGAAATCACTAAAAGAAAGAACTGGAAAATCCCAAAATACTTGGAGATTAAACAACACACACTTCTAAATAACACATAGGTCAAAGAAGAAATCTCAAGAGGAATTAGAAAACATTTTGAACTAAGTTAAAATGAAAACACAACTTATCAAAAATTTCCTGGAAGAAGAGAAAACAGTGCTTAGAAAGTAAGTTACAGCATCAAATACACATATTAGAAAAGAAAAAGACCTAAAATCAGTCATCTAAGCTTCCATCTTCAGAAACTAGAAAAAGAAGAGCAAAGGAAACCCAAGGTAACCAGAGGAAAGAATAAAAATTAGAGCAGATATCAATGAAACTGAAATAGGAAATCAATAGAGAAAAATCAACAAAACCAAAAGTTGGTTCTTTGAAAAAAATCAATCAATAAATAATCCCTTAGCTAGGCTGACAAAGATATAAATTACCAATATCAGAAACGAAAGACCCCATGGGCATTAAGAGGATACTAAAGAAACACTATGAACAACTCTTAAGTCCACAAATTTGATAATGCAGATGAAAACAGTGCAATTCCTTGAAAGACACAATCTGCCAAAACTCACACAAGAGACTATTTGAATAGGTCTATATCTACTGAAGAAATGAATCAATAGTTAATAACCTTTCAAAACAGCACCAGGCTGAGATGGGTTCACTGATGAATTCTACCAAACATTTAGGAAGGAAGAAATGGTACCAGCTTTCTATAATCTCTTCCAGAAAACAGAAGCAGAGGAATACTTCTTAACTCATTCCATGAAGCCACCATCACTTTAATACCAAAACCAGACAGTCATTTCAAGAAAACTACACACCAATATCTCTCAAGTACAAAGATGTGAAAATTCTCAATAAAATATTAGCAAATCAAATCCAAAATGTATAAAAGGAATTATACACCCCAACCAAATGGGATTTATCCCAAGTATGTAAGGCTAGTGTAGCATCTGAAAATCAGTTAAGTAACCTATAATTATCAACAGACTAAAGAAAAATTACATGAACTTATCAACAGATACAGAAAAAGTATTGACAAAAATACAACACCTGTCTCATGATAAAAACTTTTAGCAAATTAGGACAGAGGGGAACTTCCTCAACTTGATAAAGAATATCTACCAAAAAACCTACAGTTAACATCATACTTAATGGTGAAAACTAGAAGCTTTCTCACTAAAATCAGGAACAAAGCAAGGATGTCCCATTTCATCACTTCTTTACAATACTGGGCTGAAAGTTCTAGCTAATGCAATAAGACCAGAAAAGGATGTAAAAGGTATAAACAAAACTATCTTCATTTGTAGATGACATGACTGACTATGCAGAAAATCCCAAAGAATCAACAACAATAAGTCTTGGAAACTAATAAGCAATTATAGGAAGGTTGCAGGATACAAAGATAATATACTAAAGTCAATCAGTTTCCTATATACCAACAATGAACAAGTGAAATCTGAAATTAAAATCAGAGTATCAGAAGGTGTTTCACTACCTTCCAAAAAGAATGAAATATTTAGGTCTAAATATAATGAAATATATACAAGATCTAGATGAGAAAAACCATAAAATCCAGATAACAGAAATCAAAGAACTTAATAAAGGGAGAGATAGTCCATGTTCGTGGATTAAAAGATACAACATTGTCAAGAGGTCAGGTCTTCCCAACCTGAGCTCTAGATTCAGAGCGATCCCAGCAGCTATCTTATAGACAATCTACAAGATGACCCTAAAGCTTACACGAAGAAGCAGAAGATCCAGAAGAGCCAACACGATTCTGAAAAAGAACAAAGTTGGAGGACGGACACTACTTGACTTCAAGACTTACTATAGGGACTTCCCTGACGGTACAGCGGTTAAGACTTCACCTTCCAATGCAGGGGGCACGGGTTTGGTCCCTTTTTGGGGATGCCTCTTGGCCAAAAAAAAAAAAACATAAAACAGAAGCAATATTGTAACAAATTCAATAAAGACTTAAAAAAACAACAACAAAAAAACCCCTTACTATAAAGCTACAATAACTAAGGCAATGTGGTAACCGCAAAAGAACAGAAAAACAGATCAGTGGAACAGAATACAGAGCCCAGCAGCAGACCCACAACTCGTCTCTAACAAAAGAGCAAAGGCAACACAATGAGGTATAGATGGTCTCTTCAACAAATCTTGCTGGAACAGCTAGACATCCACACACAAAAAGATGAACCTAGACACAGACCCTACACCCTTCACAAAAATTAACTCAAAATGGATTTCAGACCTAAACATAAAACACAAAACTACAAAACTCCTAGAAGATAAAAAAGGAGAAAACTTAGTTGACTTTGTGCATGGTGATGACATTTTAAATACAATACCAAAGATATGATCCATAAAAGAAAGAACTGATAAGCTGGGCTTCATTGAAACTTAAAAACTTCTGATCTGAGAAAGACACTGTCTAGAGAATGGGAAGGCAAGCCACAGACTGGAAGAAAATATCTGCAAACAATGCATCTGATAAAGGACTTGCATCCAAAATATACAAAAAATTCTTTAAACTCAACAATAAGAAAACGAACAATCCAGTTTTTAAAATATTCCAAAGACTTAAGACACCTCACCACAAAAGATCTACCATGGTGGAAAACAAACACATGAAAAGATATTCCACATAACATATCATCAGGGAATTGCAAATTAAAACAGCCATGAGATACCACTTCACACCTATTAAAATGGCCAAAATCCGGAACATTGACAGCACCAAACACTGGGGATATGGAGCTACAAGAGTTCCCATTCAAGACTGAGGGGAGTGCAAAACGGTACAGCCACTTCTGAAGACAGTTTGGCAACTTATAAAACCAAACAAGGTGAATGGAAAAATGAACTATGATACATCCAGGCAATGGAATATTATTCATTAATAAAAAGGAATGAGCTATAAAGCTGTAAAAGACTTTTGAATGTGAAAGTTGCTCAGTCGTGTCTGACTCTTTGCAACCCCCATGGACTGTAGCCCATCAGGTTCCTCTGTCCGTGGAGATTCTCCAGGCAAGAACACTGGAGTAGTAGCCTTCCCTACTCCAGGGATCTTCCCAACCCAGGTCTCCCACATTGCAACCGGATTCTTTACCGTCTGAGCCACCAGGGAAGCCCAAGAATACTGGAGTGGGTAGAACCTTAAAATGCATAACAGCAAGTGAAAGAAGTCAATCTGAAAAGACTACCTGATGTATGATTCTAACTCTAAAACATTTGGGAAAGGCAAAACTATGGAAACAAGAAACAGATCAGTGGTTGCCAGAGGCTTAGGGGCAGAGCGGGATGAAGAGGCTGAACACAGCGGATTTCAGGGGGCAGTAAAAATGCTCTGTATGATAATCTAATGATGGATACATGTCATTAAACATTTGTCCAAACCCGTAGAATGTACACACCAAGAGTAAACCCTAACGTAAACTATGGACTCTGGTGATGATGATGTGACAATGAGGAGTTGTCAACTGTACTCTCAATAAATAAATGTACCATCTTGGGGGAAATGTTAATAATGTGGCAGGTAGGGGTTGGGGGATACAGGGTAAATCTCTGTATCTTCCCCTCCATGTTGCTGTGACTCCAAAATTGCTCTAAAAAGTAAAGCCTAAATGATGTTCCTTGGTGTCTCCTCTCCTGGCACCTCCTGAGGTGAGTGCCTCCCTCCACTGTCAGCAGCAGGGGGTCCAGGTGCCCTCATGCAGTTCACACCTCCAGGGGATAACCAAAAATGTCACCAAAGGACAAGCAGTTCCCTTAAGAAAGAAAAGGAGGTGTGCTGACAAAGCAAGATAAGGCATCAGGCCCAGTGGAAAAGACAAGAAAAACATTCTTTGGGAGATTTGGGAGGGGGCGGATCACTGGGACTCCTCAAAGTTCCAATTTTAAATGTCAATACTAGATTTCTTAACCAAAAACACCAAATTTGTGAAATTAGTAAATATCAATGTCTTTTTAAGAGAAATATGAAGCTCTATCACAAAGTACCCATCTCTCTTAAGAAATTCTGACTCTGCCAGACAAAAAGCAACAACCAACTACAGAAACATCCAGTCCTCAGGCTGGCCAAAGAACAGGGCTGGGAAAGGCAGGCTGGTTCACAGCTTCAGAGGTGGAGGCGCGGGCCTGACGGGCCTTCAGAAGGAAACAGAAGCATGGCAGCCACCCATAACCGTTCCACCAAGCTCTGAGGTGATGGCCAGCGAGCTGAGGTAACAAGTTGCAGGAAATCCTCATGCCTCAGTCCTCGCCAACCTTTTCACTAACCTTATCTTTTCACTCCTAAGCTTAATTCTCATTCTAACAGACAGGAAAGGCCTGTTTCAGGTTGCTACAGACTCAAGAATTAGAACCAGACCCTCTTCTAGTCTGGAGGTTTGGGCAAGTCTGAAGCAGATGGTTACCCTTAAATGTACCCACCAAGGTGACCGTTAAAAAAAGTAGAAATACTGAGAACTATTCCTGTTCTTGTCAAAAATGAAATCTACACAAAGACAACCTTTGCTACACCAACTAACACCTACCCAATTGTAACAAATGAACTAAACACCAATGTTCACATTTTTCCTTTCTCCTTTCATTTTTAAAGGGTCCAACAGTTTGAGCAGAATAAAGCTTGTCAGACAGGAACTCAAAATCACCCAGCACTAAAACAGCCTGTAACTCAGAGAGGCAAGAGGCTCCCTCGGGGCATCCACTAGACAAACAGGCACAATCACAGCAAAGAAGGCTGCCCGGGACTCCCCTTGGCACTGTCCCCATAGGACCCCGCTCGGGCGGCAAACAGCACCAAGTCCCAGGGGTCTACTTACCCCCAATATTTGCTATGGACTCTGGCCCAACAAGCTGATTTTCAAAAAGCCTTTCCGCCTGTTGTAACTTCGTATTTGGTTGCAGCACACCAAGGAAGAGAGGGGGTTCTTTGTAGCTGTAAAATAATGCAATTATAGGGATTTGTCTATAAAAATATATGAAGAAAGTATTTACTGAAGACCTGCAAGGACCTACATGTATAACTCCCTGTTCTTCGATGAAGGGCACACATTTCAATAATATCCTTAGTTGCCAGAAGCACAAGTTACAAGAAAAAAACTTCCCAGGGTATCAGGAAAGGTAATAGCACAGAAGAAAACTGAAGGAGTAAATGTGGCTGATGTAAGAACACTCTCCTGCCACCCGAGGCCCGGGGCACTGGGCCTCCCCAACCCATCCAACCTGCTCCACCCTCCAGCTCACAGAGCCCGGCATTTATTTTCCCACTGGCTGCCTGGCCATCCAGGCGTAACCGAGATGGAGAGAGCAGAGTGGACGTTTCACAGGGAAGGCCTTGCCTCCTGCTCCATGGAGAGGACAGAAGACAGTTGGGCCCAGGGCCACCCCCGCTCTGCGCCCACACAGGTGCATCCCGCCTTGTGGCCTGGACCCATTCCCCCAGCCTCGGGCTCATGCAGAAGTGCCCAGGAGCCCTCCCGTCTCCTCCATCCACAGGCAAACACGCTGTTTCTCCCAAGCCGTCAGCAACTGCTGCCACCCAGGGCCACGCCACCATCTTCCCTCCTCGCTTCCTCCCTCATCCCCTCCAACTCTGCTTGCGACCCAGCAGCCCACCTGTGCTCTGTGAAACACAGATCAACGGCATCCACCCTTCAATACCTGCAAATAGGCCCTCTCTCCGTAGCCAAAGTCTCCCAGGAGCTCCTCCCCCAACAGTCCAGCCACGGCCTCCCCTCGCTCTGCTCTCCCAGCCGGTCCCCAAGGGCCCCGGGCATCTCCCATTTTAAACCCGCTGCCTCCTCCCATCACCTCCTCAGTGAAGCCTGCTCTGACCACCAAATGTAACACTCAGCGCTGCCCCCAGAAGCCCAGACCCCACACCACCTGACTGTGTTTGCAGCGTCGACTCCTTGCTCCTCTGTCAGCTGCCTGTGCCCCCACCCACCCCCCAATAACACAGGAGGTCAGGGACTTGCTGGGTTCTCACTGCTGGATCCTGAACGCTGGCCCCAGGAGGCTCCCAGGGAGGGAGGGAGTGGGAGAGGGGAGTTCCCACATGTCCCGTCCACCCTCCCGCCCTGCCCCCCTCACCAAGCCCAAGAGTAGGAGAACCAAGGCAGGTGCAGTCTGGGAGCTCTCCATCCGCACCCTCTCCAGACAAAGCTCTTCACTTGCTGCCGTCCCTACTCAGGGCTCAGCACAACTCCCCTGGAACTAAACCTCCCCCTCCACCCTTGGCCCTGTCTCACAAATACAGCTTCCTACCTGCTCTTCAAAAGCACACTCGTGGTTTAACTAAAGGGCTTTAATTCCAGAGGGGGAGAGTAGGACTAGGACCTGCAACACACTTGGGTTCAAGCTCTGTGAGGGAAGGTCACACCTCCGGAGGGGCAGGGACGTGTGCAGACAACAGACAAGCACATGGAGCAGGGACAGAGGGGGTCCCCCGAGCCCCAGCCTCCCCACCATCCCCGTGGGCACTACCGGATTCCCTGCACTCAGGAAGGCCTCGAAGGGCTGCAGCGTCAAACTAGTCAGGGTGGTGCGCTGTCCCTGCCCCCAAGGGGAGACAAGAAAACACAGGAGAAAATGCAGCGGCCCGGCAGAAAGGCCCAGGCACCAGGGACAGCAGCCCGGCAATCGCCTTAACTCCTTAACTGTTACCTCCTGCTCACTCCTGCAGATTACCCTAGCTTCAGTCACTGCCTATGCTCAGTTTCCAGTTTCGTCCTGTTTTTCCCCATGGTTCTTTCTATCTGATTAGGATCATTCTTTAATCTTTCTTCTGAAATCAAACTGATAAAAAATGTCCCCACCAGCTGTGAGTGTGTCTCACGAGCAGGGGTCCAGGACACGGCAGGGCCTCGACCCAGCAGCCTCGACCCAGCAGCAGTCACTGCGGCCTCCACCCCCCACTCTGGGGAAGGACTGGGTTTCCATCCAGAAAGGAACAGAAACATGAGTTTTCACGAAAAGACAGGACTGTTTCTGTCATATTTAAAATATATTTCAGTTGCTGTAAAATTTAACATAAAAGACACAGTAGTGTTGTAAAGAAGAGATTTTGTGCCTATGATTTTAAGAACCAACAGGGACAGTAACTCTTCTAGCAGCTGAAAGCTATTACCGTTAACTGTCGAAAGTGTGCATTTTATTAACATGGTGAATCTGTAAAATTCAAAGATAATAAATAAAAAGTAGCAACAAAGTGCTACAGGTGGTCAGGGATGTGAGGGGCAAACAGAAACACACAAAAATAAAACTCGGGCAAGGCCCGCGAAAGACCTGCAGGGGAAGGAGCGGGATGGTGGCCCGTGTCCCCGAACCCTGGGCAGGGAGACAGCTGGGCTCCTCACATGCTCAGGAAACCCGTGGAGCGCCGCACCCCCCCAACCCTGACCCTCTGGCTCCACAGGTGGACGCTCCCCTGCGGTGAGGAGGGGATATCCACCACTGAGTGGATATTCCTGAGCCCATGTCATCCATGCCTGATGACACCACTGTGCTCCCACCTCTGGGAACGCGCGTGTCCCAACAGACGCTGGGCAATACCCTCCAGGAATCAGGACGTCATGGGTGTCGTGTCCACCAGCCCCAGATCTTCCTAACGAGGAAAAGAAGGCTGCTGTGCACAGCGGGGTCTGGCCAAGCCTGGTAGCCTCCCCGGTGACTCTGCTCGCTAAAAAGCTGCCACCAACTGCATAACCAGCCACCTGGGACAATCTCCCCCGGTACTGGGCCCTCCAGGTCTGTCTGTCCTCTGATTTCCTGAGTCTCCTGAAGGTAGAGCCCCCAAAGCACCCCCCGCTAGCTGAGCACGCCAGCATGGAGACTGCACTGCTCATCCCAGGCAGTGCGTCTGCGCCTTTCCTTGCTGTTTCTGCTCTGATCAGAGTTTCACAGAAGCCCTTTTTGCTGTTGTTACTAGTACTTTTCCCCAAACCTCAGCTCACTTCCATTCTCACTGTCTGCCAGTCTTCTGCCTTCGTTCTGGCTTCGGGGGCCCACACCCCCAAAGCGGGAGCCAGTCATTCCCCAACTCTGAGCCCAGGAGAGACCCATCAGCCACGCCGGTTTCTATGGGTTTCTCCTCACCGGATGCATCTACTCCACAAACAGGGCTCATTCTGCACAGCCTCAAAGCCTTCCCGACCTGGCTCCTCTCCAGGCTGCCGGGACGTCACACTATCTTTCCCCTGAATTTCTTCACCACTCTTGGCACAATTAACAACCTCTACTGAGATCAAAGGTCTTGGGTCACCTTAGAAGCCATATGTCCACCCACTCCCCACCACCTCACTCTCCATGGCCAGCTCCCCAGCCCAGGTTTCGACCCCCAGCTTTGGGCAGAAATCTCACTTCCACCTGGCGCACTGGATTAGCAGATAGGCCCAGGCAGTCTGCATTTGAGGCCGGCTTAGCCACCTCCTTCTACACAGTGAGGTAGGCTGGCAGGAGGGAGACCTTCAGACAGGACGCCCAACACACTGCCCACTATGAAGCCTCAACTCTCACTCACAAAACAACACATTATTCAGTTATACCTGTTAGCTTCCCTCTATACTGAGATGGGGTTCTTACCTGAACTTTTCAACTTTACATGAATTCACAGCAAACTTCAGGCAGCTTCACCATCCTGAGCAGCTCTGAGGGGAAACCAGACTGAACAGCCCTTGACGTCGTGAACAATCACACTTGATGTGATGAACAATCACATCAAGAGGAGCCTGGCTCTGCATGACTCTAACTACAAATGTGAATACTTTCACGAGACCCTGAAGTGCACACTAGTTTTTCAAGTTATGATAGACTGCATTACCTACATATCCCCACTGATGCAGGGTAATTCAGAAAAAATAGAACAGTAATTATTATACAAGGTTTATTAAAAATCAACTACTCATAAATCCTTACTTCAGGAAACAGTTGTGACTGCCAAACAAATAGCACTTATCAATAATTTTTAAAAATCAGCTACTTAAAAAATTTAAACACGGCAACTTGAACTTAACCTTCGTTTGTGTGTGTGTGCTCTCGACACTTCAAATGAATTCAGGTTAATCACCTCTAACACTTAAGCTTCGCTCGTTTGGGATTTTTCTAGTTTTTAATTTTGGTTTGCACCATTTTGTTTTTGAAAGAGTAGCACGCATAACACCGGGCACATGTTGTGTAACACCTGATTCAACACAGAGCATAGGCACTAAAGAGCTCACGCTCTCTACTGCTCGGCATAACCCACCCTGCAGAGCAGGTTGGTTTATTAGTCAAGAATCTCTCAGCCCGATTTTGTCGAGCAGCGCCACCCGCCCACCCCCTGCCCAAGCTGCGCGGCTACTCACCTGAGAGGCTCCGGGTCTATAGGCGAGTCCAGCAGCACCAGGGCGCTGAGCAGGGGGATGGTAAGGAAGGCTGCCAGCACGAGGAAGGTGGCTCGGAACACTCTGCCACTGAAGGAGCTGCCGGACACAAAGCACATGAAGGCACCTGCAGGGCTCAGACCGACTGGCCGCACCCTCAGCCCTCTGGGCAGGGGCATCCCTCCCACCCGGCCTGCCCCTTTCGAGGCCACCACCTCCATGGTGGTGACTAAAGGTCAGCACTGTTTGCTAGGATGGCAATCATGCCCCTGTTCTTTTTTTAACCTTTCAGGGTGTAGGACACTCATCAGTTACCTCCCAGGCAGTCTGATGAGCAGTATCCTGGATCCTCCAGCAGACACTAAAAGCCAGTAAACCCAAAGAACCAATGGGCACAAAGTGACGGAGGTGTGAGTGAAGCTGTGGAAAGGAGACACCCTTGTCCACTGGGAAGACAGAAGCCCTCAGCCACCACCTCTCGCCACCGAGACTCAGCAGCAAGGATCAGAGACACATTCACAAGAGAAACGGAGGCAGAACATCCTGAAGGCCCAAACCCAACCATTACCAGACACTGAAGAACCTACAAAGCCACACCTCCAGACCATCTCTTCAAAAGCCATGGAGAGACCTGACAGTGGCCTGGAACCTCAAGCAGAGTGTGTAGACAAATGACCTTCTCCTCCTGCCCCCAATTCTTCCCAGCATTAGGGTCTTTTCCAATGAGTGAACTCTTCACATGAGGTGGCCAAAGTATTGGAGTTTCAGCTTCAACATCAGTCCTTCCAATGAACACCCAGGACTGATCTCCTTTAGGATGGACTGGTTGGATCTCCTTACAGTCCAAGGGACTCTCAAGAGTCTTCTCCAACACCACAGTTCAAAAGCATCAATTCTTTGGCACTCAGCTTTCTTCACCGTCCAACTCTCACATTCATACATGACCAATGGAAAAACCAAAGCCTTGACTAGATGGACTTTTGTTGGCAAAGTAACGTCTCTGCATTTAAATATGCTATCTACGTTGGTCATAACCTTCCTTCCAAGGAGTAAGCGTGTTTTAATTTCATGGCTGCAATCACCATCAGCAGTGATTTTGGAGCCCCCAAAAATAAAGTCTGACACTCTTTCCACTGTTTCCCCATCTATTTCCCATGAAGTGATGGGACGAGATGCCAGGATCTTAGTTTTCTGAAAGCTGAGCTTTAAGCCAACTTTTTCACTCTCCTCTTTCAGTTTCATCAAGAGGCTCTTTAGTTCTTCTTCACTTTCTGCCATAAGGGTGGTATCATCTGCATATCTGAGGTTATTGATATTTCTCCCGGCAATCTTGATTCCAGCTTGTGTTTCTTCCAGCCCAGCGTTTCTCATGATGTACTCTGCATATAAGTTACATAAGCAGGGTGACAATACACAGCCTTGATGTACTCCTTTTCCTATTTGGAACCAGTCCGTTGTTCCATGTCCAGTTCTAACTGCTGCTTCCTGACCTGCATACAGGTTTCTCAAGAGACAGGTCAGATGGTCTAGTACTCCCATCTCTTGAAGAATTCTCCAGTTTATTGTGATCCACACAGTCAAAGGCTTTGGCATAGTCAATAAAGCAGAAATCGATGTTTTTCTGGAACTCTCTTGCTTTTTCGATGATCCAGCAGATGTTGGCAATTTGATCTCTGGCTCCTCGGCCTTTTCTAAAAGCTGCTTGAATATCTGGAAGTTCATGGTTCACGTATTGCTGAAGCCTGGCTTGGAGAATTTTGAGCATTACTTTACTAGCGTGTGAGATGAGTGCAATTGTGCAGTAGTTTGAGCATTCTTTGGCATTGCCTTTCTTTGGGACTGGAATGAAAACTGACCTTTTCCAGTCCTGTGGCCACTGCTGAGTTTTCCAGATTTGCTGGCATATCGAGTGCAGAACTTTCACAGCATCATCTTTCAGGATTTGAAATAGCTCAACTGGAATTCCATCACCTCCACTAGCTTTGTTCGTAGTGATGCTTTCTAAGGCCCACTGGACTTCACATTCCAGGATGTCTGGCTCTAGGTGAGTGATCACACCATCTTGATTATCTGGGTCGTGAAGATCTTTTTTTGTACAGTTCTGTGTATTCTTGCCACCTCTTCTTAATATCTTCTGCTTCTGTTAGGTCCATACCATTTCTGTCCTTTATCAAGCCCATCTTTGCATGAAATGTTCCCCTTGGTATCTCTAATTTTCTTAAAGAGCTCTCTAGTCTTTCCCATTCTGTTGTTTTCCTCTATTTCTTTGCATTGATCACTGAGGAAGGCTTTCTTATCTCTCCTTGCTATTCTTTGGAACTCTGCATTCAGATGGGAATATCTTTCCTTTTCTCCTTTGCTTTTTGCTTCTCTTCTTTTCACAGCTATTTGTAAGGCCTCCTCAGACAGCCATTTTGCTTTTTTGCATTTCTTTTCCATGGGGATGGTCTTGATCCCTGTCTCCTGTACAATGTCACGAACCTCTGTCCATAGCTCATCAGGCACTCTGTCTATCAGATCTAGTCCCTTAAATCTATTTCTCACTTCTACTGTATAATCATAAGGGATTTGATTTAGGTCATACCTGAATGGTCTACTGGTTTTCCCTACTTTCTTCAATTTATGTCTGAATTTGGCAATAAGGAGTTCATGATCTGAGCCACAGTCTGCTCCCGGTCTTGTTTTTGCTGACTGTATAGAGCTTCTTCATCTTTGGCTGCAAAGAATATAATCAATCTGATTTCGGTGTTGACCATCTGGTGACGTCCATGTGTAAAGTAACTTAGAGCAAATTAAAATCCTGAGCTCCTAAAGTGGACAATCTTTTTCTATCCAAAAAAGCTGACTTGAAAAAAATTAGGACTCACACCTGACAAACTAAGGGCAATGTTTCATTTGATTTTTGACAAGATGGTTTCAGTGTAGTTTGCAGATATGTGGGGGCCGCAGGTGGAGAGTCTGCTGCCAGAAGGACAAGACCGAGGGTCACGTCTGATCCCAAGCCCGAGGTCACCGCTAACACCACCACCTGCCGAGGACAGGAGGAGTTGCCTGGACCTGGAGCCCAGAGTCAGGTTTCAAACACGCTGCACAAGCTGACCGTGTCTGCTCTCCTGGGGGATTTCGGGGTGAAGGCAAACATTCGGCGTGGCCCCTGTGAGGCTACGATCAGAACCGTGTGTCCCGCTTCATCCCAGAAGAAGCACAAGACAGCGCCTCCTGTCGTGCCTTCCGTGGCTCAACAACACAAAAGTTTTCTGCTCATCTAAGGGACACTTGTTGGGAAGGGAGATGGGGAGGGGTTACTTAATGGCAACAAGGAGTGTTGTGGGATGAGGGCAAGTTTTGAAACTAGAGAAGAGTGGTGGTTGCCCAGCAGTAAACATCGCTGAGCTGTGTGCACTCTAAGGAGGTTCCTTTACGTTATGTGGACCCGACCCCAAAAAGACGCTAACGGTGATGAGAATGTTCTTCATTTAGACTGTGGTGATTTGTCACTTTAGCAAATCTCTCTAAATAAGCTAAAAATCCCTGAATCAGACATTCTAAACCAGTGACTGATGATATGCAAATTACAGCTCCACAAAGATGTCCACAAAGTAAAAGTCAGTGACCTCCCGTCCAGAGGCCACTCTGGACGCCACTCAGGACTTCCTTGGGTGTCCGGTCTGTCAGTGCAATGGCCAAGCTGGTGACTGCACAGGCAGAGAGTGTCTGCAAGAGCTCAGGGCAGGAATGACGGGGTCCTGTGGTTCCTTCAAAAGTACCGTCCCAAAGAGCGGGCCACATGGCACTGCACATACCATCCTTCAGAGCCCACGAGGAAGGATGAGTGTCCTGCCAAAGGGGCTGATGCAATCAGCCTGCCCCCACCCTGCATAGAGTTGCAGCCCCTGGGGGAAGCTGCCTTGTGCAAACTCACCAATGAAAGTGGTGACACCAGCCAAAGTGTCCCTTTCCCTTGCCAAACATGTTTCCACATAAAACAGATCCTTCCTATCTAAATTGGACTCTATGCTAACTCTCCTTTTCTATGTGGTAGTGTATATTTTAAAATCTTAATTTAGGAATGTGATTCGGAGCTTGTGGCAGCGTGCTTGAAGACCTGGTTGCCCCTTCCTACGACGGGGAAAACGAGAAGTCCAGACTGGATAGAAAGTGACTGCTTACAGCTATAAAGGCAGCCGGAACTCCGGCAAAGCCTCATGTCCACACGGTCCAAACTGCCGGGGATCCAGCCAGCCCCCTCTTACAATCGGAGCACAAAGAGCTGGAGAAGAGTCTGGAGGCCACCCAGCCCAGTGGTTCCAAGGAGGGTACCTCTCAAGGGGCAGCTGTAAACAACGCTCGAGACTCTGTCCAGCAGGTCAAGCCCCCAGTTGTTCCTGATGTGTGGCTGGACACCGCTGACCTGATCCAACCCCTATCCAGGGAAAGAAGCCCATCAGCACCCTGGCTGACCACCAGCCAGTTCCTACTGGAAAGCTCCATACAGGGTCAAGTTTTAGAACCAGCAGCTCGGCCCCACACTGTTTACTTCCTCACTGCAGGCTGAGACTCTAGCTCTGCAAGCCCATCACACTCCAACTTTATATATCCAATAACTCGACAAATGGCCCAAACACAGAAGTTTTTTGCCATTCAGAGCCCGCCTGCTTTATGTGCTCGGTGAAACCTCCCCAGACAGTGGCTCAGTTCAGTTCAGTTGCTCAGTAGTGTCTGACTCTTTGCAACTCCATGGACTGCAGCACGCCAGGCCTTCCTGTACATCACCAACTCCCTGGGTTTACTCAAACTCACATCCATTGAGTTGGTGATGCCATCCAACCACCTCATCCTCTGTCGTCCCCTTCTCCTCCTGCCTTCAATCTTTCCCAGCATCAGGGTCTTTTCAAATGAGTCAGTTCCTCACATCAGGTGGCCAAAGTATTGGAGTTTCAGCTTCAGCATCAGTCCTTCCAGTGAATATTCAGGACTGATCCTGCATGCCACGGCAAAAAAAAAAGATTACTATTCAGATACAGACACTCAACAACTGTGAAATAAAACATTATCTCCAAAGCCGAATTTTAAAAATACACTTCTCACTGTCCAGAAGCCAATTCTGTCCTTCATTTGTTTTCATGTCTCTTGCGACTCCATTCCTCTGTAACTCCACAAAAACCATGTCACTCACAAAGACTTCAGTGACCTCACCAGTAAAACAGAGCTAATGCCACCACTCATGCCAGAAGCCAGGAGACTGAGCAAGGTATCATTCAGTGTCCCATCCACTAAAATCAATTGTCCTGCTTCTGTAAACTGAAGCAAATTTCCTGCTTCTGTAAATTGTCCTTTCTTTATTCTGTTCAGCACATCTAAGTTTACTGTATAGTCATCACATTTCTATTTCCTTCAGATTCCCTTCCTTCACTCATTATACACAATACTTTCTTGTCTTAGAGTGAACCCTCAAATTTTAAGGTAATCAGGATAACAATCAGATGAACTACTAGAAACCACAACAAAAGAAATGAAAACTAGAAAACTGCATGATAAAAATTAGAAAAAGCTAAAGAATTACAACATACACATAGGAAGGAAGGAGGGTGACAGGAAACAGACTGTTACAAAGACCCAGAAGAGGATCAAAAAAGAGAAGGGGAAACACAGGAAAGCCAAGAAAATGTCTTAAATAAACAGAGAGCAAAAGGTACCCAGAGGAAGACTAGCAACAGGTGAGGGCTTTGGAACACAAAGTAACCCTGCCATTAAGGAGGAAATCCCAGAGAAACTGAAAAACAATTAAATTAACTCTGCCCCCTGCCTTGGGGCCTACAGGGCCCAGCTAGGAGTTGGGCCCATCCAACTAGTGCCCTTGGGTGCTCTATGACCTGTACCTCATAGCAGAACCAGGCCGGCTGCCCCCTGGTCTCCTGGGCACACGTGTGTGGCAACGCAAGTGGGCACGGTTTCTGGAGCACAGCACTGCTAGTCCCAGCTAGTCCCAGTCTGCTCTGAAGGCTCCTAAGTCATCAGCAGATGATCTCACAACATCCACAGTCAAAAGGGTGACCGACCTGTTGTGGTCTGCCTAGGGTGAGCACTCAAAGTCCCACACCCTAGAGTCAAGAGCAAACCAGAATGGCCGGTCACCCCACAAAGAGGAGGGTATTCCCGACCTTTCCACTGGTCCCGGGACTTTTGCTATTGAAAAATCTTCTCTGAGAATCGTAGATTTTTAGAGACCAAACACTCCTTCCTTTCATTATCATAGGGAATAAATTCAGTCTCTGGCAGCAAAAACTGTGCCGCGTTCAGCATGTACCACACCCAATGGCACGGCAAGAAATATCCCAGTATTACCGTCAGCATATAAGTCAATCAGTTCCAAACTCTGAACTTGGGTCTATATGGGGCCTCTTGGTTCTTAAAAACCCAAAGTTACGCCACTCGGAGCTCAAAGTTAAGAGGAGAATTTTAAGAACTTTAAAGGCTTATGCTTCCGTTTCTAGCTAACAAAGCAAAGTATATTCACACTCGGGAAGGCGAAGTCGGGAAAAGATCTGATATTCCCTTTATCAGGCACCAACATCGCCGGTGCCCTATGCATGTCCGCCCCTACCGGGAAAACATGCAAGGCTGGACCCTCACAGAAACTGCCCAACGACGTCCCTTCTGCTTCCCGCTCTTTCCGAGAAGGGCAGGTGAGGAGGTGGCTCCCCGGAAGCCCCTGCGGCAAAGTGCGGCAGGGCCGAGGCCGGGGGGCTCTGGGCCCGAGGTCGGGGGGCTCTGGGGCCGGGCATGACGCAGCGGCAGGGCCGAAGGGCCGCAAGTGCACCGCGCGGCGAGAGCCTGCTTCCATCCGCAAAGCGAGGCTGCGGAGGACTAAATGAGGCGCCAGCTGCCGTCGCCGCCTTGGGGGCACGGCCCCGCTCCAGGCCCGGCCTACCTGCCGCCCTTGGCCTCCGGCGTCCGGTTGTCGTCCGTGACCACCTGCGGCCGCAGGGTCCGGCGCTGCCGCAGCCCGTCCGCCTCGGTCATGGTTCTAAGGCGCCGGTAAGCTCCCAGCGATGACCACCTCCCGCCCGGCGCGCGGAAGTGACGAACGAAGCTCCGCCTCCCCGCTCGGGCGCGCGCGGGAAGTGACGTAGAGCCCGCCCCTTCCGGCCGCCTGGGAGGTAGTAGCTGCGGGGCTCTTTCGCGCAAGTCCGAACCAGCGCCCCATGCCCGAGGTGGTGGCGGCTTCTGGAGTCCGGACTACCGCGTCCTCGCCCCCGGCGGCCCCCAGCCCCGCACGTCCGATCTGACCGCGAGGCAGGGCCCACGGGTGCCGGGCGGTTTCCGAACCGGCGGGGGTTGAGGGAAAGGCGCGCTGGAAAAGGGCGGCCGGTCGTGTCCGCCTTTGTGACGGCCACAGCGATGGTGGCCGGTTTGTAAGCGTGTGGCCAGGTCTTTCGCCGGGCGCGGTGGGCAGGCCGAGGCCCGCGCCCGCCCACTGGCTGGCGCGAGGTGCTCCCGGAGGAACCTCCTCTAGCCGGTAGCCAGACACTTGGAGGTTTTGAGGAGCAGTTGCGCCGAAGGGAACCTACGGGCTCGTGGGGGCGTTTGGCAAATGATGGAGCGAAAGATGGACGAGATGGGAAAGACACTGGGAGGGGGCTTTTCCGGCAGAGGAAACCGGGTCCTTTTACTGTGCAGAGTCTCCGGAAAAGATCGCTCAGAATGAAGCCCTGAGAATCGCTTTCCTTGCTGCTCCACAAGGCAGTCCCCAGGCCAGCGTGTTCCCCAGGCTTTTCTGGGTGCTTGGCGGGGGGTGGGGCATGAGACCGCCCCCCCTCCACTCGACTGCCCCCTAGAAAAGCCTGGAAGACCCAGACTAAGCGATGAAGCGTTCTTGGTGAATCGAAGTCTGCAGGGTTCCAGGTTATATAATTAACACCTGGGCAACATCTTTCTCTGCTGATGGAACCGGGACGGCCGCTGTCCCAGGGATGGGTTTTAACAGCGCTATAGGATGGGCCCCTTCCTGCCTATCTGGAGCATCCCTCCCACCCTGAATCCTGTGTTGCACACACTCAGGATTGCTTGCTGTTTCTAATTCTGTGCCTCCTTGCCTTGGCCCCTATTATTCCTTGTCTCTGATACCGCTTTCCTTCACCTCCACTTGGCCAAAACCATTTTTATCTCTGAGGACCCACGTCATTTGCTGAAAATCCTTCCCCTAGTTTCATAAGCAGGACATCTTTGTGTCTAAGGCACTCTCACTGGAGTTTTTTGTATTTCACGCCAACTGGAAACAGAAACCTGGCTGTACAAGAAAATAATAAAAACTTAGGTTTATTGAACTTGCTTCAGCAAAGGAATGCACCAGAGGACACATGAGTCTCCTCTGGACAGCTGTGTAATGGAAGGGTCTCCGAGGGGTCTGGGCTGGAGTTAACCATAGATGGTCTTGGCAAGGATGGGTCAAAGTTTAACCAGAAAAGTCACTGGAGAGGTCAGTGGTTTTGTCTTGGAGCATATGCTCTGCACAAGCAGAGCCGCATGTTGCACGGCACAGTTCAGTCCTGTTTTTCTGTTCAGGTGTCATAAGCTAAATTAGCACTAACCTTTTAAGTTAGTGCTAGTTGTGGTTCCTTCTCAGAACCACCCCACCCCCCCCCCCCCCAACCATACCCTCCAGGATAGCTCCCATCCCAGGATAGCTGCCATCCCGTTCCTTGCAGGGGGGATGGGGCCACCTGGTTGGTTAGATCAGGTTCCTCAACTTCTGCGCTATTGACAGTTTGGGCCAGATAATTCTTTGGAGGGAAGAGGGAGGAGCTGTCCTGCACATTGTAGGGTGTTGAGCAACAGCCCACCTACTCGTGACAGTACCCTGAGCCTCGGGCTGAGGCCCACTTTCAGCGGTGCTGCCTTCCCAGTTGCTTGCTCTTAAGTCATTTGGGCCAGGACCAGCAGTTAGACGCCACAGTCAGTCTGTCTCTTGAGGCCTTCAGTGTCGGCAGCTAGACCCAAAGGCATAACATGAGGGTGAAAATAAACATGTTTGCCAGGCAGCAGTGACAAATGCCCCTCGGGTCGCTGTGATTGCAGTGCCACCACTCCTTAAGACGAGTTCTCAACTTCAGCTACATATTAGAATCATACAGGAATCTTTGAAATATACTGATGCAGGAGACAGAGAGATGCAGGTGCAGTGCCCAGGTTGGAACTTCCCCTGGAGGAGGGCATGGCAACCCACTCCATTATTCTTGCCTGGAGAATCCCATGGACAGAGGAGCCTAGAGGGCTACAGTCCATGGGGTCGCAAAGAGTGGGACACAACTGAAGCAACTTAGCACGCACACATGCATACTTAACATCGTGCTGGGAGGGAATAAACAATACAAAGTAGTATGTAAACAACCTCAGTAACTCACAGGAAATGCTTGGGTGAAATGGATGTTGGAATTCAGAACCTTTCACATATAAGGAACATTATGCATGACTTTCTATTCCTGTGATGGCAGATTAGGTAACAGACTCACATCGACAGTGGGGACAACGATGAACTTGAAATATCTGCATGAAGACTCCAGCGAGCCCAGCATGGTGATCAGGATCCAGGAATGACAGAGGCCTGGGAAGATGAGCCCAGGGCTGGGAGCCACTTTTCCCCCAAGTGCATTCACAGGTCTAGAGGAGGAGATTGAGAGGCCAGCCAGTTTACAGACACAGGTGTAGTATTCCTTTTGAGTCCTGGGAGGTCAGCAATGGTTGCCATGGCACTCATTTGCCTGCTTTCCTGTTTCACACCCATATCCCTCACACTTGTTCCTGGAATCACATTCCTAAGTAAGTCACATACAAGCCTTTATCGCAGCTCCTTCAGGGCAGCTGAGACCAAGGCAGGAAGAGAGATGAGAATGTGAGAAATTGCAACGTGAGACATCTGTGTCCTCAGAAAAGAAGAGAGTAACAAAAATTATATTTAAAGATATAATAAATGACTGAGACATTTACAAAACTGATTCAGGTGGACATCAACCCATAGACTCAAGAAGTTCTGTGGAGCCCAAGCAGGATAAATAAGTTTTCTTTGTGAAATGAAATACTGTGAAACCAAAGACAACTGGTGTTCACAGACCAGAAAGGATTTGTTTGCTTGGTTTCACCCTGTTGTGCAGCAGAATTCGCAAACAATGATGAAGGAAAAACCTCTAACTTGGGTTAGACGTCAGCACCCTGCCTCATCCCACCAAAGTCACCAGCTCCTGGAAGGCTTCCTGTGGGCCTGCACCTGCCTCAGCTCTCCCCATCCCAGATAGCATTTCAAAGGCCAACAAGAAGATGCCTTCAAGATTATAAAATAAAAGTTAAATACTGATGCTCCCCTAAAACGCAGTCTCCCAGGAGGGGTCTGAGCATGGAGGTCAAGGGTGGAGTCAGACAGGCTCCATCCAAACCCAACTCCACCACCTTGCCACCTCCTCTGCCAAGTGGGGGACATGTGTCTATTCAGGAGGCGCCGTGAGGGTGAAGTGGGCTGAGTCGAGCACCTGGCAGGGCCTCCTTCAGCAGCAGAAGTGGTTTTGTTGTTTTTGTTTTAACTCATACTTATTTTTGGCCGTGCTGGGTCTTCACTGCTACTCTCTGGCTTTCTCTAGTTGCAGCAAGCTGGGGCTGGCTACTCTTGGTTGCAGTGCGCTGGCCTCTCTCGCAGAGCACAGGCTCTAGGCACTCGCGCTTCAGTAGGTGTGTGTGGTTGTGGCATGTGGGCTTAGTTGCTCCACAGCATATGTAATCTTCCTGGGCCAAGGATCAAACCCCTGTCCCCTGCAATGGCAGGCAGAGTCTTAACCACTGGACCACCAGGCAAGCCCCGTGGAAGCGTTTACGTAATAACATTGGGAATCTTGAGAGCTGGAGGTGAGGGCAAGTCAGTCTGGGAGGACTTGAGTTAATGGCATTCAAGTCAGGCTGAGGCGGTGGGGTGAGAATTCACACAACCACTCCTGCTCCACAAGTGCAGCCACTGTGGGTGACCTGGGACCAGCATGTGTGTCCTGGTGTGCCTGTGTCACCTCGGGATCTGCCATTAGGTCGGTGTCGTGCCGTCAAAGCACAGTGGTCTCTCTGTTCCGCCTGGTCCCTGCTCTGCTTCCATGCCATCAGTCATCCATCTCCGCTCTGCTCTCTGCTGTTGGTGGCTCCAAGTCAGGTCTTTGTCAGTCTTGACGGAAGAGGTAACGCAGGGAGGAAGCCTGGGGCTGAGTTGGGCAGGACAGTGTGCCCCACTCCGTCCCAGCCAGGCCCTGCTGGAGTTCTCTCCGAGTCCTCTCAGAGGCCAGACGCATCACACAGCCAAGGACTGTGATGCCAGCGTTGCTGAAACTTGGCCTATTTCCCATTGCCGAGTAGAAACACGGAGACTGTGTTTTGGGTGAAGTAGAAAAGCGTAGCTTTATTGCTTTGCCAGGCAAAGGAGGGCAGAGTGGGCTAATGCCTTCAAGACCAGGTGACCCCCCCCCTGGAGGGAGTAGGGAGGGATTTATAGTGTTCAGAGGGCAGGGCAGGATCAGCTCATAGAGAGTTAGGTTGGTTGGCATCAAGGTGGAGTTTCAAGTATCATCAGCCTTCTGGTTTCAACCAGTCTAGGGTCTGTGTACTTGGGATCAGCAGTTTTCATGTGGAGGGGGTCTACTGCCTGTGAAAACAACTTAGGAATGTGTGTCAGACATTTATCCGTATCTTTCAGGGAACTGAGAATTCGGTGGTTCTGCCATCACCAGCTCCCTGGCCCAAGAGCTCTTCTTTGCTTCTACGTCTTCACATTTCCCAATCATTAACTCTTGAATCAGGCTTTTGCTTCAGAAGGACACAGAGGCTTGTAGGTGGTTTCCCTGGGAATGATGGTCACAAGCCCCCTGGAGACCGAGATCAGGGTGGCTTCACTGGAAGAGGACGCTGGGCAACTGGACTTGTTAAATGTCGGCCTGTAACCCTCTCCCACTGCCCTGCCTGGGGCCAGACTGCTGCGGCTGGGACTTCCCAGGCAGCCAG
Organism: Okapia johnstoni; assembly: GCA_024291935.2. Taxonomy (NCBI): domain Eukaryota; kingdom Metazoa; phylum Chordata; class Mammalia; order Artiodactyla; family Giraffidae; genus Okapia; species Okapia johnstoni. The sequence continues at coordinate 33,897,774 of CM044324.1, forward strand.
AGATAGATCCGGGTCTTTCCCTGGTGAGCCACCTTCATAAATTCAGCATCCTCCCAGCCTCCTCCCTGTGCCCGGGGCTCGGGAGGGACAGTGTCCCTGGGCCTCCGGGCTCCAGCTCTGAGGAGCATTTCTCATCCCCACCTCGCAGGGCGCCCATTCAACGTGTCTTTCTCTAAAGCCTGCCTCTCATCCACCGAAGGAAACAAATCCCATCCATCTCTCGGCGGGATGGGGGGTCCGAGGTGGGGGGTGGCGCTGCCTGGGAGGTCTTCTGCCCCATGGAGCTCTGTGCTCTAGATCAGCCCCCACGGCTGACGAGGGGTCTGTGTCATCCAGCCTGGTAGCTCCCAGCCACATGGCACCTGAGCATTACTGCCTGGTGCCACCAAGGAACTACATTTTTAGTTTTGGTTTTTTTTTTTTAACATATCTAACTAGACACGTGTAACTAGTGATTGGCCAGCACCAGTGGTCTACAGACACATTAAGTTAGCCAAATAACAGCCTAAGATAGGTGAGCTTCCTGGAGTTGTACTTCCTCCGGAAGACGGTGAATTTTTTTAAGTTTTCTCTTATGAGTGAATGGGTCTCTTCCAGTTTTGTTCCAAGGATTATATTCAACAACCAAGAATAGCAATTTCTTTTTTTTAAATCAGCAAACATCACCACAAAAAGAAGAGAATGAACAAAATAAAGCTTTATTTGAACAGCCCTGCAGATCATTTTGAGGCCCTGGTCACTGTCCCAGTTTATAGCAAAGTCATTTCCTAAGTAGTGCCCTGACCCTAATGAACCAAGTCCAGCGAAACGCTATAGGTGCAGGTGTGTGGTTCTGTTGCAGCCGTGTGCTACAGCCGAGGCCACCCATCCTTGCCTGGCCACCGGGAGCCCAGCGTGGCCACAGCAGGTGTTAAGCAACCCGATGCCCTTTGAACACCTGTACACCTGCAGGGCACCGCCCACTGTGGGACACAGGGCTGGGTGGGGATGGGGGCAGCCCTCCCTGTTCTCCAGGACCCAGCTCAGCAGGCCATCCTCCCCTTGATCCACAAGTGGGCCCTTATGTGCTTGGCTAAAAATAGACCCTTTGCACCCTACTGGTCCACATCGTTTTGTTAAGTCCAGAGGACTCAAGGCACATTGGCAAAGGGAAAGACTGGCTCAGAGCAGGGAGGTAGGGCAGTTTGCAGGGACCCAGTTTTGGCTGCATTCATGAGTCCCCAGCTTCCCTGAAGAGCCCCAAGAGTGGAGCACACCAACCAGCGGCTAAGAGAGTCCCAGGCCGGGGGAGGGGAATCGTCCCAGACCACAGCCTGCACAAACACACATGACCAGAGCCCATCCCCACAGTTGCTTCTAGCAGCTAGGTTTCATCACACACAAACCAAGAGAAGTGGAAACACACCAAAAACAGATGCTGTGGGCTTGAGAGGTTTCAAGATAGCTGTGTTAAGACAGAGGCACAAAGATTTCCAACTTACATTTCCAACAGGCCAAACAGTAACCCAAAGTGCACCCTCCAGCCCACCATGCTTCCCCACGGGTGGAGGCAAAAAAGGAGCTTTTCGTAACTGTTAAGAAGAGTGTGTACAAGTAAAGCACACACTGCATGTGTGTGGGCACCATGTTTCTTCTAAAATATAAAAGTATAAAAATAAAATCTTCACCTTTTGTTTCTAAAAACATCTGGAGGAAACATGACTGCTGTTTGCTCCCAGTCCACTTGAACAGACACAGGGGCTCCACCTTCCTGTGCTGTCAGGGGGACAGGGGGATGGACTTTTCACCAGGAAACCAGATTCAGGACAAGTGGGAAGAAGCTCACCCTGGGCGAGGACCTGTCGTGGGTCCCCAGGAGGGGAGGCAGGGACTTCAGGCTTCGCGAGGAGGGCAGCCTGGGTTCTGCTGGGGCGTCTAGGAACAAGCCGACCTGGGAGCTGTGTTCTAGGAGCACGCCTTAGGGGCCTGGCTTGGGGTCTCAGCAGAGCCATCACTTGGCACCCTCCCGCTTGTCTTTGTACTCCTGGTAGGCACTCAGGATCTCTGTGATGACGCTGGGGTCCTCCAGGGTGGTGGTGTCCCCCAGGTCTTGAGCTCGACCCGTGACGATCTTCCTCAGGAGCCTCCGCATAACTTTTCCAGACCGAGTTTTTGGAAGACGCTTCACTACCTAGCAGGGAAGGCGCAGCATTAGCCTTTGGGTGGTGCTCAGACTCCCAGCCGGTGTCCAGCTGTACTGAGATGAGGGTGTCCTGGAGGAAGACACCCCTCCCCGAGGACCCAATAGGAATGGCTGAGGTGCAGCCACCCCCAGAGAGCGGCGGGGCTGTGGCCTCCAGTTTTATTCTCCAAGCGTGCATGCTAAGTCACTTCAGTCATGTTCGACTCTTTGCGACCCCATGGACTGTAGCCCACCAGGCTCCTCTGTCCATGGGATTCTCCAGGCAAGAATACTGGAGTGAGTGGCCGTGCCCTCCTCCAGGGGATCTTCCCAACTTGGGAATCGAACCCACACCTTTTACATCTCCTGCATTGGCACATGGGTTCTTTATCACTAGCTCCACCTGGGAAGCCCTTGTTCTCCTCCATATGGACCTAAAGCTGAAATCATCCACTGCCAAGGAGTTAGCTGAATCTCCACCGCAGAGGCTCTACCCATACCTGGTGGACCTCACTGCCGACACCCGTTTTTTCCACTAGTTAAGCTAGGAGGGCTCTCGGGTGACAGCAGAACCAGGTGTTTGAGGGGCACCTTGTCTCCTCCCCTGGCTGGGACCATAGTTGGCTTTTCTAACATAAGAGGTAGGAGCTGCTTGAGAGGAAAATGTCGTCTTGCTCAGTGTTTGAAACTTAGTGTTTGACATTATCCAACCACAGGCATTCAATGTCAAGACAATACATGAAGGGCTGCATTTAGGGCCTGTAACAGTGGCCTGTCCTTAGAAAGAAACTTGTTCACTGACGGGGAGTTCAGGTGAAGCTCTGGTCACCAGGCCAACAGCGTGACTCGTACGGCACCAAGTGAGGCTGGGCCCTCCTGCCTCAGAGGCCTAGCTCCCAGCGAAAGAAGGTCATAGGATGGTATTGAAAGAAAGATTGAAAAGCCAGCGGGGCTCAGAAGATGGCCCAGTCCTTCCCCAAAACCCACCCCAGCAAAGGCTCCCAGGCAGACTCTGGCAGCATCTCCCCACCAGCCCGGGGATCTCTGGTCCAGACCCAGGCCTCCCTGTTTACAATCCCTGACCCTCTACAGCCCAGCCAGACCTAAGTGCCCAGGCGCTGTCCACGCTGATACTGTCTCCTCCCCGACTCCGAGGATGCAGCAGCCACCCCCTCGCCCAGCTCCTGTTGCCACCCTGTCAATGGTGGGAAGCAGAAAGGAGGCTGAAAAGCAGCAGCTCAGTGGCCCCTGAGGGGCGTCCACTCACCAGGACCTGATCGGGCACTGCATATTTGGCGATCTTGTTGGCCACCATCGACTGGAGCTCCTTCACCACCACGTCCACATCACCTGCGTCATCTTTCAACACAACGAAGGCGAAGGCGGCTGGAAGGAGAGCAGAGGTTCAGGCCATGAACCACCTCCTGGGGCAGTGTGTTTCACACCATCGCCGCTAAGTCCAAAGGGGTTTTAGATCAAAGGCCAGTGCACCCATGGCCGCTGGTCCCTGTAGCTGCCTCCCAGAAGGTGCATTTCCATTTTCATTCAAGGTGGAAGTGACTCCAGTGGCTCCTCTGAGTGCCCTGGGGTGGCGGACATGTGTGGAGAGACCCTGGAGCCATGACTCACCTCTGTGTCCTTATGCCCGTGACACAACAGTGACATGGGCTGTCAGAAACTCACTTTCCACCACGTGCACCGGGCATGGAATCACTCCCCAGGCACTAGTCTGTGGGCCTATGTCCAGCCTATGGGCACCAGCCCCATAGCTATTTAACCACAAGTTCATGTAAAATCCATCTGGGAGCCACTGTGCGGACAACATAGAAGAATGGCTTGGTCAGCAGGAAGCTCTGTTGGGCTGTGATAGTCAACCATTAGTTTAGCATAAACACCAGGTTTTGTTTTCAGTACTCCAGTGAGGATCGGAGGGGCTCCCGGGGCTCTCCTTAACTACGATGTCACACACGGGCCCAACTCCATTTCTCTCCATGTGAGCAGTCACTGTCCCAGAGTCACTTTGGACAGTCTGACCTGCACTTCCCCCTCCCACTGCAACTCCCTTCACACGCAGACTCCGTACTGCTCGCTGGCCTGCCTGTGCCTACCCCGATGCCGCCCCTGATCGAGGCGCCCACGAACCCCGCTGAGTTGATCCAGCTGCCTCTCCCCTCTCCCTGGGCCCCTCTAGTACATAAGCCCACAGGGCAGGGACTTAGGTCGCTCCCTAGGTCTGCGTCCTAACCACACAAGACCTGGGGGGCTCCCCTCCGTCAGGTCAAGTGCAGAGAGAGTGGGGAAAAATACACACCCACAGTTTTTGTTGTTCATGTTTTGCACGTGGACAAATGCTCAAATGTGTTAGAAATCAGGAAAATGCACACAACCATAGCCAATACACAAATTCTCTCCCAAAGCCTGGCAGGCAACACCAGAGCCACTAGGAGGCAGGGGAGGCTGGTGGAACGTGGCGTGGCCCAAGGGCCCTGAGACACACATGCGAGGACTTGTCCTGTCTCATCCCCTCAATCCCTGACACCCCCCCACCTTGAGTCTCAGCCAGTTCACAAGGGTGACAGCCTCATGGGTATGTCCTTCCATGGTAACTGAAAACGCTTTTTTAAAGCACTTAATAAATGTTCAGTTTTCCTAAAGGTTGGCTTAGAGACAGTGAGTAACTCATAGAAGAGCAGCACGCAGACATGGCTGGGAGGATGGTGACACTGGGACCCCAGGAGGAAGTGTGCCTGGGCTGCTCCAGGCAGAGAGCTCCTTCTGTCCTGAAGAGCAACACGGAGAGTCGGTCAGCCCAGGCCAGTGTGGCCACTGCCCACCTGGCATTACAGTGCTTGGATGAGCCTGCCCCTTCCCAGACTCACCGCTTAGAAACCAGCAGGCTTTGAAACAAAGTGTGTCAGTGAGGATCAGTCCTGTCACAGGCTCTGCACTTCCCTGGCCCATGGCTATGCAGGGGAACCCAGGTCAGACGCCCCCAGAGAGAGTCCAGGCCGTCAAGGCGCCAAGATGTGCAAGCAGCGAGGGGCAGTTGCACACATATCCCTAGCAGGGCAGCCAGGGGGGCCTGTGGACCGGGAGGAAGCTCCCCAAGCTCGGCTGGGCCGACAGATCAGGGCTGCTCGCTGCGAGTGAGAGCCCCTCAAAGACAGCGGAGCTGCGGCGCTGCAGAATCCGGACTCTCCTCTACCATTCGTGCTGTTTGGCCCCCTCCCCCAAACCCCCGCTCAAGGGAGGGGTGAGCCAGCAGCCTGACCCCAGGGAAAGCCCTGGCCCCGCCCATGAGTCCGCGCCTCCTAGAGGCCCCGGCCCCAGGGTCGCACCTTCTCCCTTGATGTCGTGCGGGTAGCCAATGACGGCGGTCTCGGGCACCGCGGGGTGGTCAGCCTGGGCAGGACAGAACACGCAGAGGTGAGGCACTGACTCATAGACTCAGCCCCCAGACCAGTGGCAGCCGTGCTCACCATGGCGTCCTCGATCTCCGCCGTCCCCAGCCGGTGGCCGCTGATGTTGATGACGTCGTCCATGCGCCCTGTGATCTCGTAGTAGCCCTCCTCAGTTCGGTAAGCCCCGTCTCCCGTGAAGTAGTAGCCTGCACCACAGCGCGGGGAGTCGGTCCCTGCTCCCAGCCAGGACCGGTAGGGCTCCCATCCTTCCACGAGGGACCCCCCTGAATGGGAGGAAGTGCCGAACGCCCCCTGCAGACTTCCGCTGGGAGACACCCCCCAGGTGCGGCCTGGCTGATGCCAGTAAAGGGCAGAGTGGCTGCCAGAGGGCTGGAGGCTGAACCTGGAAGCAGGAGTTGCAAGGAGCCCATTCTGGCTTCCTCAGTAGTGTCTCTGACAGGCTTGCCCCTGCTGGGCATCAGTTCCCACGGGCACACGTGTTTGCGAACTTCTGCCCAACCACACTACACAGGTCAGGAGGACAACAACACAGGGACAGGGAAGGTCTGGAGCTACCACCGTCATTGCCAGGGTGGCGTCCTTGCGCTTCTCCTGGGAGCCCACAGCCTGAGCCCCCAGGAGGACCCCAAGCGGGGCCACTTCTGGCTCAGAGGGAAGGAAAACAGGGACAGTTCACATAACCCCCGGCCCCTGGGAAACAGTCCTGAGACTGTCCAGCAGCAGCAGCGGGGAAAGACTCACCAGGGTAGGCCTCAAAGTAGGCATCCAGGAATCGCTGGTGGTCTCCGTAGATGGTCCGGGCCATGCCCGGCCAGGCCTGGGACAGGCACAGAGCCCCAGACACGTCTCCACCCTCCAGGACGTTTCCCTGCAGGAGACAGGGAGACAGAAGGAGTGACCATCTCCTGTTCTCCAAACTGCCGGGCCCAACACAGGAACAGGACAGGCACCCCAGAGGGGCTTTCCCCTCTAAGAGGAGACCCTGCGGTGGGTGTCTCGTGAGGGGGAGAGGGCAGCGGAGGCCAGGGAGGCAGGACAAGCTATGAGGGCTGGGCAGGGCGCATGGACAGGGTGATTCACCTTCTCATCTATGAGAACGGGAACAATGCCGAACAGGGGCCTCATCGCCATGCAGGGCAGGATCTCTGCCCCCTCCTCTGAGGGCCGTGGAGAGATGCAGATGCCCCCTGTTTCTGCAAGGGGTAAGAAGAAACACCATTGGGCCTGGGGCTACTGACACATGTGTCAAGACTGCATGGGCACTGGGTCCGCACCACACACAAGGGTGAGCTCCAGAGAGGGAGAGAAGGACCTGCCGTCCGGGTCAAGGAAATGGCCCCGGTGACAAAAGGACCACTGTCTGAGGAGAAACCAGGCTGGAGTGCTGGTCCCTCCACTGTGGAAACCAAAGCACACCCGGGGCAACCCCAGGAGATGAGATCCCCAGCCTGTGTCATGGGAACATGGGGACAGCGGAAAGGAGGATGGAGGGAAAGAAGTGCTCAGGGCAAGGACCCCAGACCGGGAGAAGAGCGGCCCCGGGTTCTGCCCCTGGGCATTTCTCTGGATCCATCAGCCTGCAGGGGAAGGCCCACCGGGGCTCTGCTGTTGGGAACACCCAGGGCCTTTCTGAACCATGAGGCCTGCGCCACCAGGAACATCTCCTTCTGGCTTCTTGAAGGATGAGACTTCAGCCACCTCAGTGGGGGTCTCTTGCCCCCCAAATCCTGATAAGTCAGACACCCCAGAGGAGAGGGGCAAATCAAAGCAAAACAAGGCAAATAAAACTTCTTTTCCCACTAACATCTAACAATGGACTCAAGGTCCCTTAAACAGCAGACCCCAGACTGGGCTGTGCCAGGTTCAGGAGGTGGGCCGTCATGGACGAGACCCTTGTGGGCTCCTGTGTTGCCTCCTCCATGCCCACCCAGGCCCCACCTTACAGACAAGGAAAGGAGGCTCAGGGAGGCCTTCACATTCAGGTGTCAGCTGCAGAGCAGCAGCAGCCCCAAGCTCCTCTCTCCAAACACCAGGCACCCGTGGGGCTGAGCCTCCCCCCACGGACAGGCTCACCTGTCTGCCACCAGGTGTCTACCAGCGTGCACCGGCCGTCCCCAACCACCCTGTGGAGCCACTCCCAGGCCTCTTGGTTGATCGGCTCTCCCACTGCAACCACACGAGACAGAAGTGTTAAGAGACTCAACAGGGCTGAAACCAAAGGAGCGGATTTCATGAGGAAAACAGATCTGTTAGTTGTCCTGAAAGGCACACATGAGACTTGAGAAAGCAGTGAGATCATCCTGTTTATGGCCATTGCAGAATACAAATGACAGTGAGATATTTTCGCCATCAGAGGGTTCAAAACCAAAGGCTGGAGAGAGTGTGGAGAAAACACCAGCACATACACCACTCTTCCAACTGGGGATCGAACCCATGCCCCTGCAGTGGAAGCTCGGAGTCCTAACTACAGGATCACTAGGAAGTCCCTCTCTTCCTGTTTAGAAGTGACACTCCTGCCGCAACTGCTTTAGGCGCCTGCTGCTGGCAGAACCCAGTAAAGCCACACATGCTCGTTCTGTGTGAGAAGGCCGCTCCCAGCGCCCAGCCCCGGAAGGAGACACGGACGAGGATGTTCCTGCAGCCTGGAGCTAAAAAAGGTCCATGGAGCAGAGAATGGCAAAGTGAATCATGGCGCTTTCCTGATGGACCAGCACTGGCCAAAGCACGGAGTGGTACCAGCGCAGGAGCTGCCGTGCTGGTCACCCCTCTGCTGGCGCAGCCGCACATCGAGGTGCAAGGAAGTCGTTCTGGCTCACGTGCCATTTAACTTGGACTTAGGCTGACTACAACAGCCCATCTGTGGCCTGTCAAACAGACCCTGTAATCTGCTTTAGTCATTAAAGAAAAGGGAAAAGGGCACACTGACCAGAAGTTTAGGAGATAAAGATAAATGCCCCCTCCTTGGGATGCCGACACTGGGACTCCTTTGATGATAAGACTCTTCTCCCAGGGCCACGGCTGTAATGACTCTCTGTGTACGTGCTGATGGGCTTCTTTGGAATCTTGAAGGCATGTAGCCGTGACTTGTTTGATGTACTTTGTTCTGATATGACATAGAAATGCTAAAAACCGTACTTCTCTGGAGCAGGTCCTCAGAGCTATCCTCCTCAGCTTGGCTTGAATAAAACTCTCTTCTATTCTTATTAGTCGCTTGCGAAGAGTCGGACACGACTGAGCGACTAAACAACAATTCTTATTATACACCAGTTACTGATTATTTTCCTCGACAATACCCTGGTCTCAGAACACCCCACAGGGCTCTGCTATTGGCACTGGTTATGCGGCTGGACTGCCCCCTGTTACAGAGGCCCGGCTAGCCTGTGAGGGCTCCCTGGGGCAGGAGGTTTCGACACACTTCTGGTCCGAGAGAGTGGCCCTGGTCACAGGCTTTAGGGAGAGAGTGGCCCTGGTCATGGGCTTTAGGGAGTGAGGCCCACAGGAGTCTGCCAGGCCTAGGGTACGCACAGACCCTCAAGCAGCATCTCCCTCATTACCTGGTCCTGCTTCCTTAGCAGCTAAATCCCCTACGGGAGAACAGGCCTGAAACCTTGCCCCTCCCGGGACCACCTCAACTCAAGGTCACCCAGGTCACCTTTCCAAAATGCCCTCACATGACCTGGCGACATGGATCCAAATTATCAGACAAGTGAAGGTAACCTCTGATATCGCAACACCGTTCCTGCCTGGAGACACGCACCCAAGGGCAGAATGGCATGGATGCCAGTGCTGGGAACAGAGTGGGTAAAATCCCAGGCAGCCGTGGGAACCGGCCTGGGCCTCACCTTCCCACACTGCTGAGTTTTCATAATGAAGACAGAGCTCAGACCAGGTCACAGTGCTGAGCTCCAGTCCCTCCATGGCTGTGGGCCCCGGGAAAGGGCTTCCAGGGAGGACATCTGCTTACTACCGGCTATGGCCGTGTCGAGTGGACTCAGTGCAGACACGGCCATCGTGATGAAGGGTCCAGAGGCCTGCACGGCTCCGACACACACACGCCTGCAGCCGCTCACCTGAGCCCAGGGTCCGCAGAGAGGAGCGGTCATACTTCTTCACCCAGGAGTCCTCGAACTTCAGCAGCAGCCGGTAGGCCGTCGGGGCACCATAGAACTGATTGATCTTCAGCCTCTGCACCGTCTCCCAGTACCGACCTATGAGAGGCCCCGGGTCATGTCACCTCTGTGAGCCTCACTCAGAGGTGACCCATGTTACCATGTGCTGGATGCATGCAAACACCTACAGTGTCCACGAAACCCACTCTGCACCCACTGCTGGAAGGGGAGGGGCTCCCCGTGTGCTACCTCCGCACACCCTACATGGCGGGCTGAAGCCATCGCCTGGCCCTGGGCACTGACAGCCCACATCCTGACCCACGTGACACAGCAAGGAAGCAGTCAAAGGGATGTTACAGTGAAGTAGCACCAATGCAGAACCCACATCCAGGAACACATAAATGGCTTCCAGAGATGACCGGTGCTCCCTGGAGCAGTGGTGACACACAGGACGCACGGGCCCTATCACCCCCAACTCACTGAGGCCACCTGAGATGAGCCTCCCATCCCTAGCCAGGCCCCCTGCACGTCTTCCAGGAGCACAGCTGGCCTCTGCAGGAGGCCGGAGAGGACCCAGGCAAGGGACCAAAGTTCTGGGCACAGAGCCATCATCACCATGGACCATCTGGGCGAAAGCCTCGGCACAACTTCCAACATCCAGTCACAATTGAACAGACGCTGGAGGACGCAGTGGCACGAGGGAGGGAGATGCAGAAGAGCAAGACGTGGGTCCTCAAAGGGATGCCACTCCATGGCAGTGGCTCCAGGTCACACTGCCCGAGTGGCCCGAAAGACAGGCAGCAGGGGACCCAGGAGGCTGGCCACTGGCCTGGGCTTCGAGGAAGGGCAGGATCTGGTCAGGTGGCCGCAGAGGTGAGAGGGATGTTAGGGTGGGTGGTATCTTGAAGCCTTCAGAGGTCGGACCCCCTCCACTGCTCATGTGATCCTTCTGCACACCTGGCCCGGGCCCGGCAGCTTTGTCACCGGGACCCTCCACCACTCGTCCCACACCCCCCAACCTCTCTGCTCCTTCTTCCTGCCCCTCCTGTGGCCCGCACCCGCATTGGGGTAAACCGGAGTGCTCTCAAAAAGGACGCTGGTCGCTCCGTTGCAGAGGGGCCCGTACACCACATAGCTGTGTCCCGTGATCCAGCCGATATCAGCCACGCAGCCGAAGACATCACCTGGCCGGTAGTCAAACACAAGCTGCAGAGACAGGGGAGGGGCTATCAGGAGCCTGGCACCAGTTCCCGTACATCGCTGGGTGTGTTCTGTCACCGAGCCCAGCTGCTCCCACGGCCCCTGAGAGCAGCGGTGAGGGCAGAGCAGCCATGGCAGTGAGAAGACGGGTCACTGGGGACAGCAGAGGGAGCCAGACCCCAGAGGGGACACTCCGGGAGCCCAGCACAAAGCCCACCCGTATGCCAGGAGTCACCCAGCACTGGTCCTGAGGTGGGGTTGGGGGGGCAGAAGTCAGTGCCTTGGGGGAGCCAGAGAAGCCTGTGTCCTAACACAGGTGGTAGCCATGTGTGTACCCACAGGTGCTCCATCCAGTCCTATGTCTAAAATAAGGGCACCTCTGCCTTTAGTGGTTTAGTCGCTAAGTCATATCTGACTCTTGCGACCCCATGGACTGTAGCCCACCAGGCTCCTTTGTCCATGGGATTTTCCAAGCAAGATTACTGGAGTGGGTTGCCATTTTCTTCCGCATTAAGTTACGCCATAATTTTTTTAATCTTTTAAAAACGGCAAAAGAACAAAAGCCAAATCAACCAAGAAACACATCAAGCATCATCAGCTTCTAAGAGCCTGAGACATGGCCATCTCCTTATTCTTGTCAAAGGGTCAAACCTGAGCCTGACTCAGTAAGCAGGTCCACCTGCCTGTTTGTAGGAGACGAAGGGATAGAGGGACACAGGGCCGGGCGCTATGACTGACAATGTTTAAGGCAATGAAGGGATGGAGGAAAATCCACCAGTTAAACATGGCTTACCCACAACTATCAGTGCGCAGAAGATAGTGAAGGACAGGGAAGCCTGGCATGCTGCAGTCCATGGGGCCACAAAGTTGGACACAGCTGAGTGACTGAACAACAATCAGTGGACAACAGTAAGCTACAGTATCTAGGGATGCACATTAGGGTGACAAAACTAGGGAAACAGGGCAGGGACACTATAAAACTCAGGATACATGTCGAGGGGCAAGGGGGGACTGTGATCACATGGGCCATGAAGGGGCTTCTGTGTCAGGTTTTTGACTGAAGTGGGTTTGTTGAGCAATCATGTGTGAAATCACACATTTCATTTCGATGGTTTTCTGTATCTGTGTTTTTGTTTTATTTATTTAGCTGGGCCAGGTGTTAGTTGTGGCATGCAGGATCTTTAGTCTTCACTGCAGGATCTTTAGCTGCGGCATACAGGATCTCGTTCCCTGACCAGGGATTGAATCTGGACCCCTTGCATTGGGAGCATGGAGTCTGAGCCGCTGGACTGCCAGAGAAGTCCCTGTGTCTGTGTTCTCTTTTGCAGTAAAGGTTGTTTTTTAACCTTTGGGAGAGCGGTCCCATCTCCTGCTGCCACAAACACACCCTGAGGTCCCCCAGCAGTTCCCAGACAGCACAGCAGTCCCGAGTTAGCCAAGACCCTGCGGAGCTGTGAGCAGAGGCTGAATCTCAAGGAAACAGCACTCCTGCTCCACCAGTGAAGGAGGACACCCACACCCCAAAGCCCACAGAATCCTGGGACTGAGAGGGTTTTAATACAGTGCATACCCACCATGCCACGTCTTTCAAGAGACTGGTGTTCTCTGTCCTTGCTGTTCTTGGAAGGAGAGCAGGTGCCCGGGACCAGCAAGGCACCCCGACACCACCACTCACATCCCCAAAGCCTGCTCACATCCCCACCACCCCTGCAGACTCAACTGCCCTTTCCCTGAAGAAACCAATAGTCCTAACACCTTCACCACATGCACGGACACACACATATGTGCACACTCACAGACACACACTTACGTACAAAAGGCTGAAAGTTTCTATTCCTAATGCTTTAAAATACCCTCACTGTACTGAAGAGAAATTCAAAAGATGGCCCTGCCCTTGCATCCCCATTGCTTCTGCTCATGCAGACAGTGCCCTAGTAACGCCTGAAAACAAATGAAGACTATTTCATCACATTGACAGCTTCCCTAATGCTGTGTGTGTGTTAGTCGTGTTCATACTCAGTTGTGTCTGACTCTTTGTGACCCATAGACTGGTGCCCACCACACTCCTCTGTCCATGGAATTCTCCAGGCAAGAATAGTGGAGTGGGTTACCATTCTCCTCTCCAGGGGGATCTTCCCAAGAATTGAACCCAGGTCTCCCACATTCAGATTTTTTTCCATCTGAGCCACCAGGGAACTCCTAATGCTAATTTCGTTAGCATTAGGGAAATAGGAAAACACTTTGACCCATTCTTCGACTTCCTTAGTGTTCAGTCTGAAGAAGGCAATGGCACCCCACTCCAGTACTCTTGCCTGGAAAATCCCATGGACGGAGAAGCCTGGTAGGCTACAGTCCATGGGGTCGCTAAGGGTCAGACACAACTGAGTGACTTCACTTTCACTTTTCCCTTGCATGCACTGGAGAAGGAAATGGCAACCCACTCCAGTATTCTTGCCTGGAGAATCCCAGGGACGGCGGAGCCTGGTGGGCTGCCATCTATGGGGTTGCACAGAGTCGGACATGACTGAAGCGACTTAGCAGCAGCAGCAGCAGCAGCAGCAGCAGTGTTCAGTCTCAGTAGTTACATTTTCCAAAGTGTTCTGACTTACCCAACGTTTCAGTCTTTGCAACACGCCTACCCAGAGCTGAGCAAGGGACTTTCAGACAAGAACGGCTCTGTGATGATCACGGTCACCCAGCAGCCAGAAGACAGGAGCTTTAACATAGATAGTGTCAAACATAATACCTCGTCTGCCTGGCCTGGTTCTAGGCATATCTGTCTTTCTGCCTCACTTCCACATCCTCACTGCTGCCCATGAGTGGCCAACACTCACAGGCCGCATCTCTGCCTCCCAGCACCGGCTCCTAGTCCACACTCATCCATGAGGTCCGCCTCCAAGTGACTGACCTGGCTGATCAGCATAGCCCACCCCCAACTCCGCCTGTGACTGAGGGGATCAGGCCCTGGACTTCAGCCAGACTGTGGGTGCTCTCAGCATCCAAGCCTTGCTTGGATCGACCTGGGCTTCCAGGTTACCTGGCCAGTCTGCTCCACTGCTGCGCATGCTGGTAGGGGCTGAGTTCTGCCTCTGGCCAGAGAAAGTCAGGGCCACAGACAGTATCCTGAGAGCCCATCCCTGACCCTTTGGGAAGGGTCAGCTCCTCCCCAAGGCAACTAGGGATGCACAGTAACCAGAACCCCCCAAACACCCACTCATATTTAAATGAGTGCTGATTTTTAAATGCATTTACTGGAATAAAGCTGTTCCAGGTCATTTGCTTCATAATCCTTAAAGGATGGCCCCCTGAATGCAATCTCCATGCACTAAATTTAAGTCTCCTCATAAAAGCAAATCTTTTAAAAAATTTTTCCTTTTAAATTGAGGCCCCAGTAAGCAGAGCCTGGAGGCCACAGCACTTTAGAGGCCCATGAAAATGTTTTACTTTCTTTTAAAATCAGATCCAAAAGATCTCTTAAATAGAAGAAAGCATTTTAACAAATAACAGCATCCTCACACCAGTGCAGTGATACGAGAGAAGGGCCCAGGAAGGCTGGAGTGTCCAGGGCACCCAGCGCTGGAAAGCAGCCGTGCCAGCAGCAGGTCAGGCCCCACAAAGGCTCAGCACACATGTGATGGGCTGAGGACAAGCAGGAGACACGTGTGCGGGACACAGGCCCTTCTGACAGGCACAGACACTCTGCCCCTCAAGCCCACCCCTCCAACCACACTGGTGCCAGGACTCCTGGCCCTGGCTCTTGAACACAGCAGCAGTTGTGGCCCCCCAAGTCCAGCCTCCCCTAGCCCCTCTCCCGGATCTCCCCAGGGTGGTGCCTTACCCGGTGTGTCACAGCAGCATACAGCAGGTAGCCCGCCTGGGTGTGGACAAGCCCCTTGGGCTTCCCAGTGCTCCCCGAGGTATACAGCAGGAAGAGTGTGTCCTCACTGCCCATGCTCTCCGGGGCACACACCGGCTCCTCCTTGGCCATCTCCTATGAGGGCGAAGACCAGATGGCCCATTGAGGATCGAGACTTCACCCCGCACCCGGCCTCCCAGAGACCTCCTCTCCCCTACGGCCGCAGGACTTGGGAGACCAGGCTCAGAGTTCACCTTATCTAGCCTGCCCTAGTTAATGCCAAATAAAAGGATGGATCCATTCATTTCATTATGTGAAGTGTTTCCCTCTGTTTGTGGACTTTGAGTTCCATCTTCCCCACCAGGATGGAAGCCCATCAGATAACACAGAGAAAAGGGGACCCAGATTGAGAACCACACTCTGATAAGACCTAGTTAATCCAATGACAATCTCTTCTGCTCAAACTATACAAAAAAAGACAGACTCACCTGCTCAAGGGAAACGTCCAGATCCCCCATGTGGACCTTGTTGTCTGTCCTGTGAGCCACCAGGACATGCTGGACGGATGGGCAGACCTTTATGGCTTCATCCACGATCTTCTTCAGCTGCACCACACGCCCTCCCCGGAGTCCTTGGTTGAAGGTAATAACCACCTTGCACTGGGCTGTCGGAGTCAAACGCAGGAATTTCTGGTCAGTTTCCTCCCCACTCTGACTTTCACAGCTCAGACCACCACATGCCCAGGCCTAAGGGTATGATGGAGGAAGTCCATATCCTTGAGCAGGAGAGTCCACACAGAAACGTAAAGTTCGTCTGCTTTGGGAACTTAGTGCTCAGAACCTGACAGAAGTGGGTATAATGGAGAGGAGCCACCGGAAACTCAACTCTTCCAGATTCCCGCTCCCACCTGCTCTGGGGGGACCCTCCTCCACCCACCACACCCCAACCCGGAATAAACTGAAGGGATCAGGGCTAAGGTGGGCTACTGTACAACTGGCCCCTGAGGAAGAGCCTGGAACAAACATCCAGCTGCCCTGCTGACAACCACGCCCCTCGCCCCTCAGGGGTCATGCTGATGCATGGGGCCCCATTGCCTTGGGGATTCCTGTGCGGTCTGAGACCTGGGCACCCACGGGGGCAGCTCCCTGGCCTCACACCCCACAGCCCACAGTGCCTCCCAGGACTCCCTCCCCAGTGAACTCCCTGCACTTGAACTCTCACTCCAGGACCAGCTCCTGGGGCCCTACCTGAGGCACTAGTCTCCCTCAGCGTTGCGGTCTGAGATGCGCTTTCGAAAAGCAGGCTCACAGCCTCTCTTCTTCCCAAGCAAGAATGCTGGAGGTGGCACAGCCCTGCCGGCCACCTGAGACAGGTGGACAGAGCCTGCCTGAGATTCTCCAGGCCTGTCTCCTTGGGCTGAGATTGTCCAGGGAAGCTCTGCATCAGGCAGGAAGGGAGATGGGCCAGCAGAGGGAAAGGGACTCCCTCAATGGCGTGTGAGGCAGGATGCTCAGGATCCCCTGGAGGAGACAGCAGCCCCTGCCCCTCCTGGGTGCTGGGACCCCGGCCTTCATGATGCAGGCCTTACTCCCGGTGCCCACCTGTGCGAGGCCTCCCTGCCCAAGTGGTCCTCCAGGACTGGAACCTCCAGGCCCTGGCAGGCCCAGTCCCCAGGAAGTGCTTGGGGAGCCTCCACTCCCTGAGGCCCCTGAGGATGGGCAGCAGTGCCACAGCAAGTGCATCAGCACAGGCGGGACCACAGACACTTTGTCTGTGGGAATTTGCTTTCACCCTAGTTTTTTGTTTTTTTTTTTTAACCAGATCACAGCATCTGTATTTGGTTTTGTTTGTTTGTTTTAATATTTAGTTATTTTCGACTATGCTGGGTCCTCGTTGCTGTGCATGGGCTTTCTCTAGTTGCAGTGAGCAGAGGCTACTCTCGAGTTGCCATATGTGGGCTTCTCATTGCGGTGGCTTCTCTTGTTGCAGAGCATGGCTCTTGGACATGAGGGCTTCTCAAGCTGCAGCTCGCGAGCTCAGTGGTTGTGGCACATAAGGTTAGTTGCCCTGTGGCATGTGGAATCTTCTGGGACCAGGGATCGAACCCATGTCCTCAGCATTGGCAGACAGATTCCCAACCACTGGACCACCAGGGGAGTCCTATATTTGTTTTTAAATGCTCCGATGGCCAATTACCACAAATTTAGTGTCTCAGAACACCCTTTTTTTTTTAGCTCATGGTTCTGTAGCCTGGGTGAGCTCGGCAGAGTTCTCTGCTTAGAGTTTCACAGCCAGTATCAAGGGGTCAGGGGCTGGGGATCTCACCTGAAGCTTGGGGGAGAATCTGCTTCCAGGCTGTTCAGGGTGTTGGCAGAATTCAGTTCCACATGACTGCAGGACTGAGGCCCCCACCTTGCTGATGGTCGGTCAGGGGTCGTCCTCAGCTTTTAGAGCCACTACACCACCCCCGGTGCAATACCTCCTCTTCCTCAAAGCCAGCAAAGGCAGGTCAAGTCCTTGCCCCACTTTGAATCTCTCTGACCTTCCTCTCTGCCACAGCTTCAGCCAAAGAGAGTTCTCTGTTTTTAAGGACTTGGGTGGTTAGATTGGGACAACCCACATCATTCCCCATCTTAGCACCCCATCACACCTGCAGAGGCCATCTGCCATGGAAGGGACATATTCACAGCTACTGGGAATTTGGGCACTGGCAATCGCTCAGGCCACTATTCTGCCCCCATAGCCTTTGCTATGAGGGAGTTTACATGAATCATGTGCAAGGCCACATGAAGAGGAAGAGACCCCTGGCCACTCCCAACCATTTAAGCCAACCAAGCTGATGTCCCAGATACCAAAGTGCATGGTGAAGCCACTCCCACTATGCCCACCTGACTCCTGCCCCACAGAATCATGAAATATAATAAGAAAATATACTATTCTAAGTACTAACTTTTGGAGTAGCTTGTAATACAGCAACAGATAACCAAAATACTACCCTTACTGATCCAAGAGAACACAGATACTTGTCCCAACAGGGTCTTACCCCCAGGAAACTGACACCTGAATGAAGGTGTAGGGTATTGGGGAAGAGTTGCTTAATGGCAAAGTCCTGCAGAAAAGCTATAGGAGTTTTCCCTACTAAACCTCTTGGAGCTGATTGGGCCCTGCCTTCCCATGGCCTGGCTGTTTAGGATTCCCGAGGTCTAGGAGTTGCCCTGCATCCAGTTACCAATCCCCCAGAATCAGCTGTTTTTGCTTATTTCAGAGAATCTTAACAGAAACATTTGGTAACTATGACCACATCAGCGAGACAGAAAAGGAGCAGCCTAATGTAATGTTAAAAGCATCAGCAGGATGCCTGGGTTCAAACCCTGGGTCTGTCACTAAGCTGCAGTATGATCCTGGGCAAGTCACTTCACTTCTCTGTGCCTCGGTCCCCAGGACCAGATGGCTTCACTGGCGAATTCTACCAAATAAAAATAAATTAACATCTATCTTTCTCAAACTCGTCCTAAAAACTGCAGAGGTGGAAATGCTTTCTCACTCATTCTACATAGCCAGCATTACCCTGATACCAAAATCAGACAAACATATCACAAGAAAAGAAAACTACAGACCAATATCCCTTATAAACACTGATGCAAAAATTCTCAACCAAATGCTAACAAACTATCCAGTAGCATAGCAATGTTATATATCATGACTAAGAGGGATTTATTCCTGGAATGCAAGGATGGTTCAACATATGAAAATCAAGGATAGATACATATATCAGTGGAGCATAATAGAGAACTCAGGAAACAGCCCTCAAATATACAGTCAAGTTAGTTTTGACAAGGATGCCAAGACTATTCAACATGGGAAGAATGGTTTCTTCAACAAATGGTGCTGGTATCGCTGGATATGCATAGATTAAAAAAATGAAGTTGGACCCTTACTTTCCACCATATACAAAAATTAACTCAAAATGCATCAAAGACCTAAATGAAAAAGCTAAAACTATTAAAACCTCTTATAAGAAAACACAGAGACAAATCTTCATAATGTTTCAGATTCAGCAACTGAATCTTAAATAATACACCAGAAACACAAACAACAAAAGGAAACAGATGAACTGGACTTTATCACAATTAAAAATTTTTGTGCATAAAAGGTCAATATTAAGAAAGCAAAAAGACAACACAGAAAATGAGATAATTGCAAATCATATGTCTGATAAAGGTACAGTACCTACAATATATAGAGAACTCACAATTCAACAACAAAAAAGACAAATGACCAATTAGAAAAAGAGCAAAGGACTTAAGTAGACATTTCTCCAAAGAAGACACAAATAGACAACAAGCACATGAAAAGATATCTAGTGATAATTAGTCATTTGGAAAATGCAAATCAAAACTACAATGAGATACCACTTCAGACCCACTGGGATGGCTATAATTTTTTTAAAAGGAAAATAAGTGTTGATGAGGATTTGGGGAATTTGGAACCCTCACACATTGCTAGTGGACATGGAACACAGAGCAGTTCCATTGGAAAAGTTTTGCAGTTCGTCAGTAAGTTAAAATAGATTTACAACACGTGCCAGCAATTCCATTCCTAGGTATACACCCAAAACAATTGAAAGGAGGCGTTCTTGTACATAAACGTTCATAGCAGCTCTATTCACAATAGCCAAAAATAAGAAACAGGTCAAAATGCCCATAAACAGATAAATGGATAGATAAAATGTAATCTATCCATACAGTGAGATATTATTCAGCTACAAAAACAAATGAAATACTGATTCACACTACAACACAGGTCCACCTTGAAAACACCATGCTTAGTGAAAGAAGTAGGACACAAATGCCACACACTGTAGGAGTTCGTTTTTACAAAACATCCAGAACAGACAAATCACAGAGACAGAAAGCAGATCGGTGGTTGTCAGAGGCTGGATGAGGGGAAATGGTGAATGCCTGCTTTGTGGTATGAGATGTCCATTCGAGGGATGGAAAATTCTGGAACGGTGATGATGGTTGCACAACACGGTGAATGTGCTTAATGTCTCTGAATTGTACACTTTAAATTGATGCAATGGTAATAGGAAAAGGGAGAGGGTGGAAATGGCAAAAGTCTTATCTCATATGGTATTTATGAAGACTGAATTAAAATTATAGGAGATGACCTTCACAGATTGCTTAGACAGAACCTGGCACACAGTAGGTGCTAAAGTTGAGAGAGAAAGAGAAGAGAATGGCAGTACCAACCCTGAAAGCAGCAGGAAATGTTGAAAGGAAGCAGAAAGGCTCCCCAGTCTTTCCTAAAGAGGGTGGTCAGCAGACGTCTGAGAACTCTGCCCTTCAGCTCTGTCCACTACCCAAAGGCAAGTCTTCTGTGAGACACAAAGAATTCCCAACAGACCCCAGAACTTGGCACCCTCCTGGGGGAGTCAGCTCAGCGAGCCCTCCAGGATCTCAAGGGAGCAGGGATCTGGCTGTACAAACACGGGGCCACCATGCAGACACTCTGCCCTCCGACACCAGAAAAAAAAAAAAAAAAAAAAAGGAGATGATATTGCTCTACACACCTGTCCAGGAGCCTTTGACCTACCTGCAGACAGAAAGTCTTAAAGATACACCACAAGGCGCATACCTGACTCCATCATTCCTCACCACAAAAGCTTTCATCTGTTGACTGGTGGAATCTTCTCCAGGCCTCCCCAGCCTCCTTTCACCCTACGTTTCTTCCCGCCTCCACTGCAGCCACATGACCTCCTCCAGCAGGTACCTATGCCATTCCCTCCACCTGGAATCTTCCTTCTTCATGTGGTTCAAGCCAGTGCACTTGGATCTCAGCTCATACAACAAATGCTCATTCAGCCACGCACTGTGCCTGGTAGTGCCCGTCATCTGTCTCTGTGACTTTCAGTGATGTCTGCCACCACCCTGAGTGCCTAAAGGTGAGGGGGAACCCAGATTTCTCCCCCTTTCCCACTGCCCATGTGCTCACCATCGTTGATCCTCCCAGCCAAGGACCCCACACTGAAGCCAGCAAAGATGACATTGTGGATGGCTCCGATCCTGGCACAGGCCAGCATGGCAGCCACAGCCAGCGGGGAGACAGGCATGTAGATGGCCACCCGGTCCCCTCGGCGGACTCCATATCTCTTGAGTGTGTTGGCCAGGCGGCACGTGGTCTCCAGTAGCTCCCTGCAGCACAAGGGAGGGAGGGCCGTCAGAGAAGGGGGAGGGCTGGAACAGTTCTGCAAACTGCAGGCACTGCAACCCCAATCAGCCTGGAGAGGGCAGCCACTCGAACACCTGGTGCATGGAACGATCTTTTCAGAAAACGTTGTAACTTTGTAGGCTGGTACTGACATGGATTCATGATCACACTGCTGAGGAAAATCACCTACCCCTCGCCCATATATAACAGGGCTTCTCAGACCTAGATTATCCAGTCCCCAAGGCTTCTGACACATCCACCCTGAGAGGTCCCAGTTCTCTGGGTCAACACAGACCTTGCTGAGCAGGGCACCCCCAACTCTGTGAAGCCACAGAAATTTGGGGAGGAAAGCAGCCCATGACCTGGGGCAGGGCTGCGGGGGTGAGGGATGGGGACACTGAACACCATGCCCTCACCTCACGCACCTACCAGGCCCCTGCCTCCACTCCCAGGCTTAGGCTCGGCTGGCCAATCAGAGTGCAGCATCCCCTTGAACAAGCTGATTGATTGGCCTGATTGCGTATGACCCAACCCAACCCAGAAAGCATGACAGTCCCCCGGAAACCAGGGGTCTGCAGCAGAACCAGGGGTGGGGGAACTACAGGAGGGCAGAAGCAGTTGCAGAATGAGTTCAGCCCTGTTTCCCAAGTGGTCCTGCTGAACCTCACTTCCCACAGGAAGGGAAGTTCCCCATTTTTGCTGCTCTTGTTTTATTGTATTTGTTATTTAACAGAAAGAGCTGGCAATGGAAGGGCAGAGTGAGTTCGCCCCCCACATATGGCTCCACCGTTGTGGCCAGGACCCAGGAGTGGTTGTGGTTGCCCCGTGGTCAGAGACTCAGAAAAGGGCAGCCCGGCAAGGGCCACCAGCAAACGAAGGGTGAGTGGCGATAGGCTTTGGGGGAGACCAGATGAGAGCAGATCACTGGTGTAACCAAGCAGGACCTGGTGGGACACACCCCTCCCCCATATCCTCCTCTTTAGCTCCTCTCTGAAACACTCAGATAATCGTATTTCATACTCATTCCTGAGTTCTCTTACAGATGCTAAAACCCCCACCAAATGGAAGAAATGAATTACTTGTAGCCTCTAGACCTACTGGAGCCTGAGGACTGATCATGTTAACAGCCCTGTTACCTCACCATCAACCAATCAGAGAACTGTGCACAAGCTTGTCACACACCCTGGGACTCCCCTCCCTCACCTGGACTTTAAAAATGCTTTCCAAAACCCATTAGGGAGTCCAGGTGTTTTGAGCACCAGCTACCCTGGACACCTGCATGGCACCCTGCAATAAACGCTGCACTTTCCTTCACCACAACCCGCTGTCAGTAGGCTGGCTTTACTGTGCACGGGTGAGCAGAGTGACTCAAGTCTGGTTTGGTAACACAAGTGCGGCCTGCACTCTCCCCTGACTCCTGCCCAGACTGGCACAGACCCCATCCCCTTCCTTAAGGCTTTAGGAGGACAAAAGCACCACTCACTGGCGCCCCATCCACCCTACACCTGAGCTTGTGATGAAAGAAAGAGCACTCTGAGGGCCCCCAACAGCAAATACCCCAAAACCAGGGCCCAGAAACACGCCTCCTGCATGTGACAGCACTGAAGAGGCAGTCATGGTCAGTCAGAAGGTGACTTAAGCGCAGTGCATGTGCCGGTTTCGACAACCCTAAGGACTTAAGCAGTTGGTGCTGAGGAGATGGAGGCTCAAGTGTGTCAGAGATCAGTGGTGATGAAATCCTGTCCTTTTTCTATAGATGGAAGGATGGAAGGCAGCATTTTGAAGTGAAAGAAGGAACAGAATGGCCCAAGGCAGAGAGGCCTGGGTCACTCTCTACAGCAGCTGCACAGGCATGGGAGCTCAGCTTTCACAGCCGCCACGAGATCACCTGAGAAACAGCGGCCCCTCCACTTTGTTGAACGATCACACATGTGACAGAGAAGCATCACCCACTTAGGACCCTGCCAAACATTCAGTAGAGACTATCTCTACCATCAGGCGTCTTTGTTTGAAATTACTTTCTAAAAGTACTAAAGTCAACTCATTCACTTTGGTGAATTCATAAGGTGTTACAAATTCTGTTCTCGGTACCATGAGGGCAAGCTGGGCACCAGACCAAAGAAATGAGAGGAGAGTGTCCTCTGGCAGCACAGCTCTAATGGGGAAGTGAAGGAACATGAGCGCGTGAAGGGCGTTCACCGCCTCATTTTCGGGTACGATTGCTGAGGGCAGCAGGGAGAACTTTCAGGAAAGGTCGGTGGTGGGTACAAGGAGGAAGGCAGCAGAAGGGAGAGGATTCCTTCAGGCCAGAAGCTGCCTGGCGACCAGAGCTGGACAACCGACCTGTGTGGCCCTGGGAAGGTGTGGAGACCAAGCGGCAGTAGCCAAGGTGTTCCCTGGAGGATCAAGGGGCCTCCCCACAGGCCCTGCAACTGAGTCTGCTAGGTCCTGCACTCTTTTTTATATTTATTTTTGGTTGTGCTGGGTTTTCGTTCCTGCGCAGGTTTTTCTTTCATTGTGGCGGATGGGGGCTCCTCTCTAGTTGCAGTGCGCAGGCTTCTCATTGTGGTAGCTTCTCTTGTTGTGGAGCACGGGCTCTAGGCACATGCACTTAGTTGCTCCATGGCATGTGAGATCTTCCCAAACCAGGGATGGAACCCATGTCTCCTGCATTGGCAGACAGATTCTTTACCACTGAGCCACCTGGGAAGCCTGGGTCCCACACTTGTGCTGCTGCCTCCAGAGAAGTTTCTGATAAAGAATCTGATCCGGGTAAAGCTCTTGAGTTCACTGCCCTTCCTGTCCTCTCCACGAACACCATAAAACTCAAGGTTGAAGAAATCCTTGAAGCCTCCTTGGGGCTCCTGGCCTCAGCAGTCCAGTCTCTGCTTAAACAGGGGCTGGGGGTCACCTCGTACAACACTCCCTCTTTCTTTGCTACTTCAATAGAGAAATAGCTTTCCGAGAATCAGGCCAAGACTTGTGGCTGTTCCACTTCCAGGCCTTGGTCCAGCTCAGGCCTTTAAAGATATCCAGAATAACCCTGTCATGCAATAACAGCCCTTCAGTTTCCTGGAACACTCCCTCCACCATCCCACAAAGCCTTTCTCTCCCAGCTTCTCTCCCCCAGCCCTCCAGGAACCCACTCTCACAGCTTAGAAACCCCCAGGTCACCAAACAGACCCCAGCACTCCCATGGTATCTGCCCGGGTCAGAATAAGGGAACCCAGACCCTTGACCCCAACTCTATATTTAACCATGTAAATGAAGAACACATTTATTTTTAATGCCTAACACAGGTGGCCCCAATTCAACATGAGGTCACTAACCCACTAACCATTGCCATACCCAGAACTGGACTCTAACCAGGGCTTTGCCCTATCACAGTCAGGGAATTAATTTTCGAAATCAGACTTTCCAGGCTATCTATTTGTCCCTATTTAATTCCACCTCAGTTTCTACTCATCTTTCCAGCTCACCCATTATTTTTTCAAACTTGGATTTTTGTTAACAATTTCCTCCAGACTTACACCACTGGAGAATAAGGTCAGCAAACCTAGATCTTCAAATCACGAAAATGTAAGTGTTATGCAAGCGATCCTCCAGGTACTTAAAAATTTACTCCAGGATACTCAAAAATTATCCAAAAGCTGTCCTTGGATATTCATGACTTCTCAGACTTTCATAAACTGATATGCTGCTTCTGTATCAAATAGATAGTGCAGTCACTCAGTGACCAGTGCTCTGGGCTGTCCCTGCAGGAAACACTGCTTCCTCCTTGCCTGCGGGGTTTTTCCAAGGGACAGTGACATGCAGCTTTCTGAGAAATCACCTAACAAAATAAGTTCGAGTTCTATTTTCCAGTGCGAGGAGAAATACATTATTTGTCAATCAGGTTCTGAACAAGCTATCTACGTTTGTCTGCCAGGAGATGCCTCAGGGCCACGCCTTCCATGTGGAGGCATGAAAATGACAGGCACAAATACACAGACTGGCTTCGCCTTCAGGATGCTGAACAGCAAGAGGCTGCCTGGCCTTGGGGGAAGAAAGGAGACCTTCCACGGCCAACTCTAAGCTTCAGCTGGGAGGAACGTCCATCCAATGCTAATCCAACCACAAGTATGTGCAGCCAACCCAATACCTGCCTGAACACAGACAGAAGAAGAAAGCCACCTCTAGTCCAGCTCAATCCAAAACAGGACACAGCTGGACAGACCCGGGGAAGTAAGATAAGCCGTGTGTGTGTGTGCACGCGCGCGCACGCACACACACTGCTGCTGTATTTAAGAAACTAATGTGGAACGCACAACTTGCTTACTTGCTACAAGTACTGTGGCTCTTGTGTTCATTAAACACTAGCTAAGAGGCTACCTCCTTCATTGTCCACTTGCCCCACTGAGTATTAGCTTCCCTCCGGCAGGGATTTGTTCACTGCCTTCCTCCCAGTATCCAGAACCGGGCCTCGTGCAGAGGTGTGTGACAGATGTCTGTGGAATGGAAGACTCTAGCAGGTAAGCCTGAAAGAGCCCAGGCAGGCGCAGGGTGACTGGAGCCTGGGGTCTAACCATGAGTGCCGGTCCACCTGCAGATGCCTCCTAGCCTCCTGCACTGAGAGAGGGTCACATTGGAGGAAACATCCTGCTCCTCAGAGAGTGATGGGCAGGAGCACCCCACTGATAGGCCAGCCCATGGCTACTCCTCTGTCTGCATTTCCTTCTGCCGAGAAGGGAAGGAGCCCAAGGAACAGTGTCACTCGGTACATGGAAGGCCTATGACAGTGTCTTCTCTCCCTTAGCCTGGTGCTGAGGGGAGGGGTCAAGCCCAGGGTCCAGATGCAGGACTAGACAGGACAGGTCTTCCTTCAGTCTGCTTCTTTAGACTTGACTTCTTTGGCTGCCCGAGGTCTTAGTTGCTCAATGCAGGATCTTGGTGTGGTACACAGGCTTAGTTGCTCTGCGACATGTGGGATCAGAGCTCCCCAACCAGGGATCAGACCCACCTTCCCTGCATTACAAGGCAGATTCTTAACCACTGGACCACCTGGGAAGCCCCTACTTCTCTAGACTTTGCTATTCTCTTCAGTAAGCCATTTCTGGAAGGTGAAGATGGTAAGAGAAGCGAAGGTTGGCAAGAGAAGAAGTGGGGCATGGCAGAAGGGACCCCTTCCCACAGGAAGAGGCTTGCCAGGCCTCAGAACCATCCCCTTCCCTCTGGCACACTCCTCTGGCCCAGACATTACTGTAGCCGCTAAATCTGATCTAACACGAGGCCATGTGCTTACTCTGATACTTACTGCCACCAGAGAACAGAAGTCCAGGAAACTCAGCTGAGCGGGCTCATAACCCAAGTATGAAATTCCTCTCACGTCATGATTTGATCTCGTGACCATGACCTTGAGCAAAGGTAAGCTGCAGGGAACTGTAAAGCCATTGACACATGTCAACACGAAAATGCCCAAGCTTCCCTCGCCAACAAAGCCCCAGACACACTCAGGGTTTGAAGCAAACAAGAGCTGAAGCACCACTGCTGACCCCGGGCCAGCCAGTGAACTGGGACTCACTGAAGCTGCATGTTTTCTAAATTCCTTACAAAAAGTAAATGTATTCTCCTTGAGGCTTTGCTATACTCTGTGGAAAGTTCTGGACTCAGAGAATTTCCCTCTCAGGACAGTATCTCAGTGAAGGACATCTGATTAGAGGTGGTGCTCCCCCCCACCCTCCAGCTCCCCATACATCTGGGGTCTTGACTGACCCAACCATAGTATGGTCCAATAATAGGAGTACTTCTAAGGCGGTCTCCAGGACTCCTGTGGTCTGAATGTCTGCACAGTCCTTACCCCCAAAGAGGGTAGCATTAGGAGGGAAGTCTTTGGGGGGAAATTAGGTCATGAGGGTGGAGCCCCATGAGGGGATTAGTGCCCTTATAAGGGAGACCCCATGGAGCTCTCTTTTTCCTTCCACCAGGTGAGGACATGGAGGGAAGGTGCTGGCTATGACCAGGAGAACCCAACCAGCAGACGACCATGCTGGCACCTTGATCTTGGGCTTCCAGCCTCCCCAACTGTGAGAAATAAGTCTCTTGTTATTTCTCAGCCCCTCTCAGTCAGTGGCATTTTGTTATAGCAGTCCAAACAGACCTAAGACAGGGCCTGTACAGCCAAAAATCACAACGTTGTAAAGCAACTATACTCCAATTAAAGAAAAAAAAAAAGGACAGGACCAAATCTGAAGTCCTAGGCACATATAAAAGCATCCTATAAACAGTAGCTATAATTACTGCAAAAAAAGGCAGAAAAAGAAAACGGGTGACAATGGGTGGTTCCTTAACAGCAGGAGGGACCCTGAGGATGTCAGTTTGCTTTTGTGTGAATCACAGGCAGCCGCATCATTGGCTCAGGGTGAATGAGGGTCACCTCTGTATCTGAATGCAGTTACAGAACCCTTCCCCTGCAGCCCTGTGACCTGCAGTGGGTACTGATGGGAAGCCCTCGCTTGAGGTGGGAGGGGTCTGAGAAGAATACATCACCCACAGTCAGGGCCGCTGCCAGCGGCAAGTTCTAGGCACTCTGCCGCAGCCCGGGGATCTGAGAGGCTGGGGGAAGGCAGGTGCACCCTGCCCCTCCACCACCTGTCGTGTCTCCCCCTCCACCTCCACCAGCTGTCCCATCTTCTCCAGCCACACTCACCACCCACTGTGAGCACAAGGACCCTGCTATCCAGGCAACCTCAGCCACCCGCAGGCCCCTCAGGCTTCTCCAACCCCCGAGTCACCGCCCAGAGCACTCTCCTCCAACCCACCGCACCCCACTCCCATTCACAGTTCCTTCAGTGACAACAGCTACTGAGCAGATGTCCTGTGCCAGCACTGCTCTGAATCCTAGGCACATCCATGGAGCCTCACAACAGCCCAAGGGTTGGAAGTTATTATCATCCATCCCATTTTCCAGATAAGGAAACCGAGGCACAGAGGAGTTAAGTGACTTTTCAAGGCTATTCAGCTGAAAGGGTCAAGAATCAGGTCAAGATTAAAACCCAGTCTGGCCCCAAGGGCTGCTCTCAAAACCCAAAGCTTCAGAACAACTTGAATCCTATTATAAACGTTCCCAGACTTGACAATTTTGCCATTGGCCAATTCCAATGTAACAATTTTTCTTTGTTGTTGTTGTTTAGTTGTTAAGTCATGTCCAACTCTTTGCCACCCCATGGACAGTAGCCTGCCAGGCTCCTCCGTCCATGGGATTCTCCAGGCGAGAGTACTGGAGTAGGTTGCCATTTCCTTTTGCAGAGGATCTTCCTGACCCAGGGATCAAACCTGGGTCTCCTGCACTGCAGGTGGATTCTTTACCACTGAGCCACCAGGGAAGACCAACATTTTTACTTGCGTTGGTTCAAATTAGCAAGAGAAGTGTTCAAGGCCGCTCACAGTAGTTGAATTGAGCCTAATCAGGACAGAGGAGAATGGGGTGGGGGCTGGATTTCCTTCACAATTCAGTGTTTGGCCCCACATTCAGGACCACCTGCCCCAGGGTCTGTCTCCCACTCATCCTAAGTCTTTCCCACCCAGACACCACCCTATGGCACAGAAATGACAGGTCAGACTTCTTCCCTAATTCACGCCTGATTTCCCTTGGACCTCAGCACCGGCCTTCAGCCCGAGTTCTGTCTCCGGAAAAGAAGTTCTTTCCTTTCCAGACTCAGAGCCCCGCTCACAAAGAGGCAGCACCAACCCACTAAGAACCTCTGAGGTTCCTGCCAGCCCCGGGCGAGAGCGGTCTGCGGCCCCAGTCCAGGCATAACCAGCAGGGAGGATGGGGCTGTCAGCCCAGACCGAGCAAAGGAATCCACCCTCCCTATGGCCCAGAAACCTTGCACCAGCTTCCCAGAGGACACTGAACTGGATTTGCTGATGGGAAATTGTTAAGCCTCACCAGATCCGGACTCCCCCCTCTTCCCAGGTTCGGATGAGGTCCAAAATAGTCACGGGGGGCCAGCAGAGAAAATGAAGGGCCAGGCAGCCCCCCCTCCCTCCCCAGGCCATCACCCCTCCCCTGGTACCCATAGTGACCCCTCCTGCCTCTAAGAGCCTGAGATCCCCAAGCCCCGCCCCTCAGCTGCTCCAGCACCTGCACTTTCTGCACCTCAGCCCACAGCCACACCAGGGCTCCACCGCCCTCAGGCCTACCTGCTCTGCAGCCATCCCTTGTCCCTCCTGGAGGCCACCTGGAGCTCTCTGGCGCTGACCCCTCCAGTCAATATTCATGGTTAACTTTGTCCTGGGGTGGGCGCAGGGAGCCAGGAACACACTGCCCTGGTCGGTGAAGGGATGTGTTGTCTGCACACAGGCATGCAGGCCTGTCACCAGGTTCGGCCACCCGACAGCCCCACTGTTCACACCTTCACCGCCTCCCAGACTCCAGAGCACAACCCACAGAGCAGACACTGTACCCTCCAACCCTTTCTCTGGCCTTTCCAGCTGGGGGAGCCTGAGAGGCCTGGAGGCAGGCTGGGCGTCAGGTCCCACACTTTACAACTGAGGACAACCAGTGAAGATTGTAGGCGTCAGCCACCCACACAGCGGAGGCTGCCCAGCCCTAGGGTCAGAGCCAGGGTCGGGGTCAGGTGACCAGAGGACAGCAGGCCCCTGGGTGGTTATAGGAAACCCTCCAGGCAGCAGGTCTTGGGCAGCAGATGGAAGGGTCCGGCACCGTGGGCACTGGGGGCTGCATGTCTGCCGAGCCTCAGGGTGGCCCTGCGGGGTCTCAGGGCTGCCAGCCCCCCTGGGCCATTCCCTCCAGGGGGCCTTGATTTTCTACCTCCTGGAATCTTAAAGTGGCCAAGGAGGGGGCGGGGAGGGTGGCGGAGGAGCGTGGCCGATCAGGCCTCCGCACTGCCCAGGCACAGATCTCGCCCCTCCACCCCCAGCCCACCGGGTCTGCAGCCGCCAGAAGCCCAACCACACAGCTGGAACAAAAACCCCTCCCCTCCCGGAAGGCTGGTCCCAAAGGGCCAGGCGGAGCCCTTCGCCCCTCCCCTTCCCCTCCCCCGGGTGCCTGCGCCCCGCCCCTCCACACGGCAGGCTGCTCGTCCTCCCACAAAGCGAGCCCCTCCCGCATTTCGCACAGCCGAAGGGGGCTCACAGAAACAGGTGGCCAGCGCCAAGGCAGGCGATTGTTATTCACACTGAACGTCAGCCAGGGGCTTCCCTGAAGAGCCCCGTCAAGACTCTCGGTGGAGGTCATTCCCACTGCGGTCCCAAAATAGGGCCTTTCTAAAATGTGAGATTCCAAGAGCTTGCTGGAAAGAAGGAAGAGGAACAGTATCCTGTAGAGAAGAATTCAAAGCACTTGCCAGCTTCAAACTCAAGTCTCAAGGAAACTTAAATACCGGTTTAAAACCAGCTCGATCCAAGTAACCCAGGGCTCCCGCCGGATTCTGGGAGACTGCACGGGGATTCCTGACCAAGTTCTGCAGTCAGAGTTAGTTACTCAGAGGCCGCCAGGGGACACCGCACACAAGCCTGGCGGCCCTTGGCCTCTTGTGCCCCCGCCCAGAGGAGCCCATCCCCACAAACCCACTTCCCTGCCTGACAGTTGCCCCTGTCCTGGTGCCTCACGGTAAACGGCACTGGTTCATCTCAAAGCACCCCACCTCTCCACCTCACTATACCAGTTAATAATCCTCCCCTTCAGTTGCCCTAATTTAATACAGGAGTTTGCTCACTGCAAACTGTAATTAATCTGCGGGTAAGAAGCGCATGGTGCAAGGTTGAGGGCTGTGAGGAACGGAAGTGCTGCCTTTTAGCAGACCCTAAACTGTTCTCCCAAGGTGAGGTCCTCTCCCTGGAAAACCCACCCACCCCTCCCGGGGCCAGCAGGAGCAGGGCCATCAGTCCTTCCCCTCGTCAAATCTGAAATCCTCTCCTGGCATCCCTTCGCCTGGCCCCAACCTACAGCTAAATGAGGCTTGCATCCTCCCAGATCTTGGCTCGGGCTTTCATTCCCCTGGGCTGCTCAGCACCCAGCACCCAGCACCCAGGGGAAGAGAAAACAGGCTCAGGGAGCCAGAAATGTTCTCTAGGTCGCCCACAGTCGGGGACAATGTGGGTGGGAACACAGGGCACCCACCCGGCTGCCCCACCGCTCGGTGCACTGGCCTGCAAAACCCTCCTGGCCTCTCAAAACTCACTCCCAGGACTTCCTCAACGTCGTCACCAGCCACGTCCCAGTGAGACTTCCTGCTTCCTCCACCAGAGCCCAGGGGGCCCTTCTGTGATGGTAACAAGTGGCCACAACAGGGACACGAGCCAGCCTCTGAGGAGGTACCTCCAGGCTTCAGACCTCGCCGCTCCCTCTGCCCAGGGCTGCTAGTCTGACTGCCGCAGACAGAGGGGCACCTCAGAGGCTGGGACCCATCCTGTGTTCTCAGTGGCCCCTCCACACTAGGGACCAGTAATGCTCAGTGCCTAGTCAGCTGGCCCAGGGAGGAGGCGTCCTCCACAGGGGGTTGGAGGGGGCGATGGGGGACTAAGAGTCTGCTCTGCTCTGTGCCTCCACAGGGGCTCCTCACTGTGCACCCTCTACATAAGAAAGCCCAGCTGGAACAACCACAGAAATCACCCCCTCCAGGGCTAAAGCCACAATGGAAACTCCACTCAGCTCACGTGTGGGCACATGGTGGGCAGGGGGGACCAGGCCCGCTCTCCTCACTGCAGCCCAGCCGCCCAGCTCAGCTGCACAGCCTGACCGCGACCACAGCCACACTGCCCTCACAGTAACCCACATTCACAGAGGAAGGCCAAGCCAGGGCTAAAATCTGCTCCAGCTTTTTAAAAAGGTCATGTCTTGGATAAGTGACAAAGTTCTACTGTAGAGCACAGGGAACTATATTCAATATCCTGTGATAAACCATAATGGAAAAGGATGTGAAAAAGAATATATATATATATATATATGCATAACCGAATCACTTTGCTGTACAGCAGAAAGTAACACAACATTGTAAATCAACTATACTTCCATAAAATAAATTTTTTAAAAAACGGTAAAGGGCCCATGTCTGGACCCCTCCTCAGAGAACCTCAGATGGGAGATCCTGGGTCAGGGCCTGGTGACCTGCTCACTCTCTGCTCTGACTGGGCACCAAGCACCCCCAATGAGAGGCCCCGAGTGCAGTACATGGGGACCAGCCACAGCTGTCCAGTCTGCTTCACGTCCTCTGTCCATCCCCCGCTTGGAAATCCTTGGCCCAGACCCCGGGCTCCAGGCAGGCAGTGGTCTTGAACTGCGCCCCACCTGTCTAGAGGAAAGGGATTTGTGTTTGCGCACATCCCCACCCCCAAGCATCTCTAGAATCTGTCTGCTTGAATTCACTGTGAAGGACCAGCTTGTGAAATAGGTATGTAGATGGCTGGGAGGAGCAGCGGCCAGTGCTATCTGGCTGAACCCCCTCAGGGAGACACCCAGGTTATCTGTGCCTGCCTGGCGTTGCAGACCTCAGGCGGTGCCAGAGAGCCCAGGATTGCTGGCCTGCTGGCTCCCTCAGACGGGTTCAGACACACCTCTGTGCAGGGGCAGGCTGGAAATCAGCTGGGCGGGCCTCTGGCCTGGGCTGCAGCCTCAGGTCACAGGCTGCCCCTCCTCCCCGGGAGATGCTTGCTGGCTATCCCAGGCTCATCCCTGCCAGCAGAGATCCCTGCCCCTTTGCTTCCCATCAGGAAGTGAGCACCACGCCTGAAGGAGGAAGCGTGTCTGGAGGACAGAACCCCAGCCAACGAGGCTGTCCTTCTCCCAGAGCCACGCGGCCGGCACCAGCACAAGGCCCACTGCGCTGCCTAGCTTTCCCTGTGGCCTCGGCCTGGTGGGCAGGATGTGCCTGGGAACCGGCAACAGCCAGCGCTACAGACGGGCATGGGACAGGATGAGGACACTGGGCTGCCCTGGGGTTCCCAAAGCAGGTCCTGCCAGACCTCCTGCACCCTAGGGAGGTGCGGTTGGAAATACATGTCAACAGCACTGAGAACTTGAAGGCAGCATAGACCTCACCCCCAGGCAATGGCCCAACTCCCAGAGTACGAGCAGGGCAGTCTCCACAACCCAGGAGAGCAGTCCAGGGAGGATCCTTGGACATGGAGAGCAGGCTGTAGATACGTGCACATATTGGGCATGTGTGCGAGGGTGTGTGTGCATGTGTGGACCCACGTGCCACTAGTATTTGGGGCAGAAGGGGGTTCATGTTACAAGCTCTCTGCTGATTCTTCAGATGCACTTCCTCAGAAGAACTCAGCAGACTCAGAAAGGACAGGCCTGTGCCCCTGAGCAACAAGACAGGTCCCCTGAGCTTCAGACAGACGAGGCAGGTGGGTCCCGGGAATACATATTGCCCTCGGCACCCTGGTCCCTGAGAACCCCCAGCCTCCTTCAAGGGCTCTCAGGTCACGGGTCTGGAACTTTGTCTTCAGGCCACCAAAGCCTGTGACCGTCCTGGGGCACCTTGGGTGCCACCACGTGAGACGCTTGGCAGGAGTGCACTTCAGTTTAGTGGCAGTTTGTATGCTGGCAGGACAACCAGCACCAAGTGTAGGCAGCTCTCCTCTGAGACAGGAGGGAGAAAACCTCACATTGAAAACCTAACATGACCAGGAAAATGATTAATCCAGGTCCCTCAAAAACTAGCTGCCATTACAGACAATCCAGTCACACGCTTCTCTTTCCCCTCAAACAGTAAATAGCAACAGTCACGGGGCATTAAGACTAGCTGAAGTTTGTAAAACTATTTTGTTAGGCTGAGTCTGTTTATTTTTAGAGAGAATAATAAATTCTTTGCCTGCACTTATAGGTTTATACCTGCTTTGGGCTGCTTTGAGATGGAAATAAAGTTGTTCTTTGTTTTAACGAGTTGGCAATCTTCCTGAGACTCTCCCACAGTGACAACCACACACTCAGAGGCTCACCCAGAGGCCCTCAGAGACCCGACATGGCCCAACACCAGCTCATGGTCCAGGTCCACAGGAGGACAGGAGGAAATTAGCCCATAGCTGGACCCCCTTCACGTCCTCCACCCCCACCACAGAGCCTTCATCTTCTACTGAACAATCACACATAGATCAAGTCAGGCCAGTGAGGGTGAAGAACACTGGAGCAGCTCACCTGTTAGAGCAGCGCCCCTGACTCCAGTGTGCAGAGCCTGGGGCTCCTAGGCCACATGGAGTCAGAAAGGTATCTGTCCAGGGGACCCAGCTCAATGCAGTGACAGGCAGTAAAGGCTGAAAAGGACTGTGACAGCTGAGGGTATTGGGCGCAGAGGGAGGGACAAGCAGGGAAGGCCCCCTAGGAACCACAGCAGATTAATGAACATCACTTTGCTGCTTCCAGGAGTCCACCTGAACACAGCTTCACCAGGCCTGGTGCACTCAATCTGTGATAAAACCTGCGTCTGAGAAACAAGCAGGAAACCAGGGGTCCCTGGGGCCTGGAACTCTGAACTCTCCTCCTGCCGTATCCCCTTCTCCCCCTCCGAATCAGCCAAGCACACCTACACCTTCTCTCTGTTCCTGGGATCCCTGGGCTAGGACTGGGCGTTCTCTCTCCATCTTCCTGAGGCTGCTCCATCTTCCTGAGGCCACTCCTTGTCAGCAGCACCTCAACTTGAAGGTCATGTAAAGCAACCTTCACTGGGTCCCTGGCCCACACTGGGGCCATGGGCTTGGGGATGTTCATTACTGTAATGTACCCCAGCCTGCCCTGACTGCTACAATGGCACTCAGTGACACCTGTTGAATGGCTGGCCAATAAGCCCTGAGCCACCCACCAGGAGGGTAATCATGCCCACAACTACCTGGGGTACTAAGGGACCACAACCTAAGCTCCCAGTGGGCCTGCAATAGCCCTGTAAAGGTGAACTGAAGTTTGAGCCAAGGGGTTTTCCCACGAGGATGTGGCCACAGACCAGACACCTCTGAGCAAAACAGTCCTGGGAAGGAGCAGGGCTTCAGGAAGACAAGTACTTGCTCTCGATGCCAGGTCTGCTCAAACCCCCCACCCAGTGCACACACTTGGTGTACAGAATATGTGCAGGATTTAAGGGATCACAGATACCCTGTGATCCCTTAAATATCATAGCCCTTGTTTTATTTTAGCCCCACTTCAAAGACTCGGGTTTACTGTTGTGCCACTGTCATGACGCACTAAGAGAGGCTGATTTAGTTACCCCAGCATGTATGTGATTCAGCTCGTGTTCATGTTTACTTTTCCTGAGACCAGAGAACATTTCCAAAGTGGAAATGCCCCCTGATACCCATATAATGCCCTGCCCAGAACTGGTCACAGGCACACAGGACTGCTTGACCAAGAGTGACTCTGTGCCTTGAACATTCATCATACTTGTTTCTGAGGACCCTGTTCTCTCCAGCAGAATCTAAAGATACCAAGTACTGCCCAGGTGAATGAGGACGCCAGGCCTCCTCCCATCCACAGCTCGGCAGCAGCGTTTGGCGCTGGCATCCACATGTGCACGCAGAGGCACCCGCCATCAGGGGACACACCGTACCTGTAGGTGATCCTCACTTCAGTTCCAGGCTCATCTCGCTCCCAGATCAAAGCAATGCTCTCCGGGGACTTCCGAACATGCTGATCCAAGCAGTTGACTGCACAAAAACAGGTGCATGGATGTTACACTTGGTGCCACTGGAGTCGGAAGGGGGAGGGTCCAGTTGGCGTGGTTTGCGCAGTTCTCCCTAGGTTGAGAAACCCTTCCCTCATCAGAGGCATGTGTCTACTCCCTTGAGAGGAGAAGGGGGATAGAGTCCGAGGAAGCAAGGTGGTCACTACACAAGCATGACCTCTCAGGTGCAGGTGACCACTGGGAATTCTGAAGCAGGTGCTTCACGTGTGGAGCACTCCCCAAGTCCCAATCCCCAGCCTCATTCCCCACCCCCCACCAGCGACCTGACCTGACTGACTGGCCCTGTGGGTTTCAAGGCTCCCTGGCGATTCTGACACAGGGCCAGGGCTGAGCACTGAAGCCTGGGCTACAGGAAAGAAGACTTGATGCAAACAGGATGGCTTGATTCCATGCAGTGCATGGGGAGGGTGCTCATGGGGTAGGGGTGCGATCCAGGACAAGGACCCACATCCCTTCTCAGGTGTCCAGCCAGCACCCAGCTCCCAGAAGGGATGCACTGACAAGGGAAACGTCTCGCTAGTTTTCCAGGAGGCTCGCTCCCCTCCCCCTCTGTTACCGAAGCTCAGGTCATATGACTGCCCACAAAAACAGGTCAGTTGTGGTGGTTTACTGTCAACCTGAAGATCAGTAGGATCATGTTCATTGCTAACTTCCTGTTCACCACCACTGACTGGACTTCAAGGTGAGCTTGGCTCTGGCCGGTTTTTGCCAGAGCCCCTTCCAGCCGGCCCTCGTGGCCTGTCTTCATTCCTCACCTCCCTATCAACAGGGAAATAAATACCTAAGAACAGCTTTGGGACCAGCTGCCACTGCTCATCTGGTCTTCAGGGTCACCCTCATGTCTAGGTATATAAATTCTTCCTTTCCTGTCTTTTTGGGGCAGTTATTTATCTTCTCCCAAACTAATCTTCTCCTACAGAAATGGGAGATGTACCTTTCGCCACGTCTAACTCACAGGGCTGGGTCAGAATCAGATGGAAAGCAATCCTGAGAGGTTACCCCAAGAATACGAGGTCAGTCACCACCCAATAATCATCACCCTGCTGGGAGTTCCTACAAATATTTCCTGATGGAAAACCATTCTGAAAGAAGTTATGGGAGACTCTCCCCATAACAAACCCATAATCCTCGAGAAGGTGAACTCCCATAGAAACATTTATAAACTTTAGCTTGTGTCTGTGTGTGCCTGTGTGCATGTGAATCACATTTTTTCCCTCTCAGGATATTTTATCTATCACTCACTCTGGGAGGTGGGAGGAAAGTTCAAGAGGGAAGGATATATGTAAACCTATGGCTGATTCCTGTTGATGTATGGCAGAAACCAACACAATATTGTAAAGCAATTATCCTTCAATTAAAAATAAATGTTTTAAAAAATTTCAAGTTTATAACAGGTATATAAGCTATACCTCACAAACTTGATAAATGAAGGGTGGGTGTCATGGGAAAAATTCCTACTTACTGCCACAGGAAAGTTCTTTGAATTATTAGAAAAACAGAAGAGAACAAATGCCTTCCCCCTGAAAAAAAGAAGAGACGAAAGCAGAAAGACAAACTGAGAAGAAGGGGCTTGGTGACAAAACTTGGATTTACACAATAAACCTAACATCAGTTGTGTGTGTGTCAGTCTGGTTCAAAGTTCATTTTTTTAATATTTATTTATTTTTGGCTGTGCTGGGTCTTCATTGCCATGCACAGGCTTTCTCTAGTTGCAGAAAGCCAGGGGCTACTCTCTAGTTGTGGTGCACAGGCCTTCCATCGTGCTGGCTTCTCTTGTTGTGGAGCACAGGCTCTAGGGGCATGAGCTTCAGTGGTTGCAGCTCATGGGCTTGGAATTGTGACACACAGGCCCAGTTGTCCCACAGCATGTGGGGCCCTAGTTCCTGGACCAGGGATCGAATCCGAGTCCCCTGCATTGCCAGGCAGACTCCCAACCACTGAACCACCAGGGAAGTCCTGGTCCAAACTGTAGAAGAGTTTTCACACTAAGACCACAGATTTCTGGCTTCTCTTGAACAATCAGCAGGTGAGGCCGTACTCGCACCTGGCAGCTGAGGTGGTGACTACTCACAGCAGGGGTGGGTCCTGTCACCTCCCCTTGCTGGCCAGGCCAAGTCTGCTCAGGGTCCTGTCTCGGGGCCTTTGCACAGCTTCTCCCTGCCTGGGGGACATCGTCCCACCCTCCCACTGCTGCACATCATCTGGTACCCAGCCTTCCCCAGGTCTCAGCCAACATATCCTCACTCCACTATAGAGCACTACTCCTCCCTGGGACTTTATGCCTCTCAGACTCTAACACCCCCTGTGGTGTTTCCAGCCTGCTGCCCCTTTTTGGGCAAGGGTCACATGCCCGGTTACTGTTTGGACACCTGCAGCCTGACCCAGGGCTCCGAGCACAAGAAGCCCTAAGTTCTGGATGATGGATGGACCTGGCAAGTCCTCAAGCTGGAGGATGACGTGGGGTCCAGGTGACAACAGGCTGGGTGCATGCCTGGGAAACAGACCTCTTCTTGTCTTCCTGGCTTTGTCCCTCAAGCAGTTTCCTTTTGGGGCCTACATCAGGGCTTCTGACTTCCTGAGGATCCCAGATGACTTGTGAGCATGTAACTTTCGAGGCCCCACCCTGAGTCTCTGACTGAACAAGTCTGGGTGGGCTTGAGGATTTCACTTCTACCAGGATCCGACTTGATGCTGTGATTGCAGGTCCAGGACCTCTTTCACACAGGCGGTGTATACACCCATGCACACATGTCTCCTGATATTTACAGTCCAGAGTCCGGGGGAGCTTTCTTTATCCAGTGGTGGTAGTGGTGGTTTAGTCGCTAAGTCGTGTCCAACTCCTGGATAGGAGTAATTAAAGACCGTTGCCATTTCTGCAAGACATCCGGCCATGCCCTCACTGGATGGCAGCCTCGGGTCATGGTTAAAACCACCCTCTAGAGTCAGGCCACTGTCTGACCACTCACTAAGCATAGACTCGCCTATTCTCTAAACACCACCTCTAAATCTCACTCTCCTAATTGGTGGTGGTAACGGTTCGGACTCTAGGAGGCATGGTAGTAATTAGATGCCACTAGAGTTTTCCTGCCATGGGGTCAGACAGTGCAACTGTGTCCCCAAGGGAAACTGAGTTCACAGCTGCCATGGACAACCCTCAGATGACAGTGTCCAGAGAAAGAACAGGGCCAGGTCTGAGGCAACGTGGCTCTATGATGCCATGTGTATGTTGGCTTTTAACACATCTGCATGGCTCCTGCTGTTGCCTCAAATGCAGAGGGGGAAAAAAATGAGGAAGGGGAGGAAACCCTTACATCTCTCATTAAAAAAAAAAGTCTCCACCAAAGAACCGGGCAACAAAACAAGAGAGTTTCATTTCCAAGTATTTCCAAGAAAAGTTGGGCAAAGAGATAGAGCAACTTAAGGCTTGGCTCAAACTCGACCTCTTATTTTGACCCTTTTCCAAATTTCCCAGCACACAGCAATCTCTCCTCCCATAACCCCATTCGGCACTGACTCATCTTCCCAGCAGCCCCCACTCTGACACAACACCAGCTCTGCTAAATCCACCCTCATTTGGGTCACAAGGTCCCTATGGGCAGAGACCACGTCCCTAAGATTCCTTCACCTCAGAAGGGGGGCAGGGGACGATGGGACAAACTTCCTAATTCTCTGCTTAGCAGCTGTAAAACCTTGAGCACTGTCACCAGTGTGGACCTGTTCCTTTACTGATCTGTGGTCCTTCTCATTAGAACGTGGGCTCTGAAGCACTGGGGCATTTTATGCATGATCCCCACCAAACACAAGCTAGAGCCCTTACGTCCACATCTGTACAATGGGGCCACCAGACACTTCAAATTGGTGTCACAAGGATGACGTGAGATTAGGCATCACAAAGTTCACCTAAGGGCAAGTCTGCACCCAGGCCTGATGTGGCTCTGCAAGCAGGTAAGCGGGTATGTGTGGTGAGTTTGGGTTTGTTTTTAAGAAGAGGTGATGAAGGACTTCCCTGCCAAACCAGTGGTTAAGACTTCACTTTACAATGCAGGGGTGTGGGTTTGACCCCTGGTCAGGAGGCTAAGATCCCACAAGCCTTGAGGCCAAAAAAACCAAAACATAAAACAGAAGCAATGTTGTAATAAATCAATAAAAACTTTTAAAAGATGGCCCACATAAAAAAATTTAAGATGTTATTAAAAAAAGGAAAAGTGACCAGAGGGTCATCAGTTTCATCATAAACATGTATGCACGAATGCAGGCATTTCCATCCAACAAACTTGTTGGTTGTTTAAATGCATCCCTGCCCCTCCTCCCTTTACAAAAATTTAATTTTAATCCAAAGAGATGAGGGAGTTAATATTCACAAGAGGAGTCACAATAGGTTTTCTTTAAATAGAAAACCTCCCTGGCACAATTTGAGGTATTACGTCAATCACAAAAACTGTATTTGCCAACTTTCCAGAAACATCTGCTATTTAAAGCAAGTCGTGTCTCTGACAGCTGGGGAGGATTCAGAGCTTTCCAAGGGACCCTCCTCCTAAGACCTGAGATCGTGTGTCCACTGAGAGTTCCCTGAAGGACCTGAGTGAGCTACTTCAGCCACTGGGAGGAAATGCATCCTAGAAGGCAGGCTCTTGCCATCTCAACGTTTCTGCCATCTGAATTATTCGAGGCACATCATGAAGAGGAGAGAGCTACAGTGAAATGGTTTCCACTGCTGCAAGGAATGTTCCAAAAAGCGTCCAAGGAATCTCTGTGTTCAATGCTAGTTATAAACAGTGTCCCTATCCCCAAGCTTGAAAGTAAGAATACACACACTTGTGTTTCAAATTCAGACTCAAAATAGAGTTTCGTTTTGTATTCTGAAAGCAACACGTCACTACCCTTCAGCTCTGCATCTGCAGCTTCCTGACATCTTGAGTTTATAACCACGGAGCAGACATCTGTTGAGCCCTGCGAGGGAAAGAGCCAAACTTCAAAAGCTGGAAAGAGTCCTTATCAGAACGTGGCTTTCTGAAGAGTTTCGAGTTTAGGGCAAACCAGTTCACTGCAGGGGGTGTCGGCTCTACCTCCCCACCCCCACCCAATCCAGCCCAGGGCCCTCTGACACCATAATCCCCACCACCACCATGGCCTGGCTCTCCCAGGGTCCAGGACAGG
Source organism: Okapia johnstoni (assembly GCA_024291935.2). Classification (NCBI taxonomy): domain Eukaryota; kingdom Metazoa; phylum Chordata; class Mammalia; order Artiodactyla; family Giraffidae; genus Okapia; species Okapia johnstoni. The sequence continues at coordinate 33,938,567 of CM044324.1, forward strand.
CTTTCAGAGCCACATCAGCCACCTGCATGCCCTCCCCAGCCTGCTTCCCAGAATAGGCTGGTTAGATGGGAAACCTATGTGGTCCCATTCAAAGGCGAAGCAGCACGGCAGAAGAGTAGGTTCAAGGTCACAGCCTCCTCCCAGGATTCATTAATAAATAACCAAGGCCAGTGACTGGGTGCAAGGAATGTTCTGAAGACAGCGCAGAGTGCTTCACAAGCGTTTTCACATTCAATGCCAACAGGTCACCTGCCGCTGGTCAGAAGCCTAGCAGCTTCTGCCTTGGTCTCTGGGACCTCCGGTAGCCAAGAGCCCTGGGTCTAGTCACCATCCTGTGAGAAGCCTCTTGTGGGTGCTCCAGGCTACAGCTCCAGCTAAGCCCAGCCTGCAGGCCAGGCCGCAGACTTGGGAGTGAACAAGGTAGATGACTAGAGTCCCACAGAGGGGGAGCAGAGGCAAGCCACTCCCGTCAGGCCCTGTCCAAAGTCCTGACCCACGGAATCCGAGAGACTAAGAAAATGGCACGGATAGGAACTGGAACAGAATTTCAGTTTCGCACTGTTCTCACGTTACAAATAAGGAGACACACCAAAGAACAGTCAGGGGAGGGCAGGAGGAGTAAACCGGGAGAGGGGGATTGACAAAGACACGCTACTATACATAAAATAGTGTAAACAAATAAGAACCTACTGTAGAGCACAGGGAGACTTACTCAGTGCTCTGTAATGACCTATATGGCAACAGAATCTGAAAGAGTGCATATATGTATATATATACTTGACTCACTTTGCTGGGTAGCTAACACAACTGCAAATCAACTATACTCCAATAAAAAAATGAATTAAAAAAAATTAAGCACTTGGCAAGACTTTAGATAGAAAAAAAAATGGTCAGGGGAAAACAAGGATTCAAACCCAGGTATGATTCCGAAGACACACCCAGTACCACTGAAGTGTACAGTACCACCCACAGACTCTTTCTGTTTGTTTGAGAGAGACATATTGGCATTCATCCCAATCCGCCCATTTAGTGGTGCCCCACCTGCCCTGGTTGGACACAGGTCAGTGGTTCTCAACCTTAAGTGTATCAGGATCACCTGGAGGATCCACCCCCAGGTTCCTGGCTCTGGCCATCTAGGATGTTTCTACAAAGTGCACAGGTCTTGCTGATGCTGCTGGTCCAGGGACCACACTTTGAGAACTGTACATACAGACCTTCCTGAAGGGGCAAACGCAGTTGTAAGTGATGCTCCTTTGGAATAAGCCATCATCACACGACCATCACACAGACAGACAGAGCATGCCAAAACACACCCCCTCCCACCCCAGCCCACAACTTTTTAGTGGCTCCCAGGATAGCCATGACTTGGTCTGGTCCTTTTTCATATGATCATCTCTGTAATTTCCAGACACTGGCGACCATCAGAGATATTCCTGACAGATGAGTGGCTCACATACACATTTGATGAGAGAATGTGGCTGAAATGCTGTTTTGCTACAAGGCAGTTTTCTGGAGTTCAGTTTCTGGCTAAGGTAACCATAAAGGAGAAATAAATGAAGAAAAAGAGGCAGAAGAGTGTCTTGCTGCACACCCTAACCCTGACCTTGAACCTGACCAGTGGGGCTCACGAGGCCCTGGCTGCCCATCGCATTGGATCTGTCATTACACCACCACCACCACCACCACTCCCCCCTTCTTATCTGAGAGTGAAAGGTGGCACGTGTTCACCTTGAATGTCCCTGGCAGCCTCAGGTCTCCCAAGTCCAAGGCAGCTTCTAAAGGAACTGCAACCTTCCACCTCGTCCCTCTACACGAAGCTCTCTCAATCCAGGGTGCATTCCACCAACCCTGCAAACCTAAGGGTTTAGTTTTTCTCCCACTGGTCCAAGGACACTTTCTGCTGACTCAATTTTAGAGAAGACACTTATCTACTGAGTCATTTGTATTAAACCAGCAAAGCAATATACAATATAAAAAAAAAAAGTCTGGTCCAAAGTTCCCTTAAATTTCTGCAATGCCCTTAAATAACTGCAAGATACTACCTGTAACTCTGGGTACTTCTAAATTTCACAAGTCAAAATCACTACCACTTATTGGTCACTAGTAAGTGCTGGGCCTGTTCCACACCTCTGTGTGCCTGGTCATCACAACCAGCCCTTCAGGTGGGCATTGCGACCTCTAGTCTACACAGCAGGATGCTGAAACTCAGAGGAACAGAAAAACTGGACCAGTAAAGAAGTGGAACCTGGAGACTTAGACCCAACTGCCCAGTTCAGGCCTTGGTCAGGAAGACCTTTCCTTAAACAGCCCCTAGACTCTCATCTATCCCATTACCCCCTTCCTCCTTGACAGGCAGCCCCTCTGACCACCCCCCATCTGGCTGCCCACACCCCAGGCCTAGCCTGCCTCCTCCTTCCCTCAGTTTCTGGGCCTTTTGCCCCTGGCGGGCCGGGGGCGTGGGTGGCAGTGTTAACCCCAGTCCCAAGTCTGGACAGAATGTAGGGGATTCAAGCTCCAGTAAGGGGCCAGAGAGGACAGACTGTCGATGGAGCTGGCTTCTGAGATGTCGGAAGACCGGCCTCCTGGGTCTTCGGGGAGAAGGTGAAACTGAGAGCGGGGAGGCCCCACCACTGCTTCCTTCCCGCCCGCCCACCCGCGGGCTGACTCCGGCTGCCTGCACGGCTTCCTCCTCCCGCCACCCGCGCGGCTCCGTTTGTTTACACGGGTAGGGCTGCTCCCCAGGCGGGTCGCCGGCCGGCACCTGGCGATGACAACGGCCAGAAGCTTTTCGGTTCTGTCGCCGGCCGGCCCCGGGGGCGAGAAGTCCTGCGCTCCTGGCGCGCCCCTTGCCTTCCACCCCCCGCGCGGCACGCTCGGTGTGCGGGCCAGTGAGGGCCACCGTTAGACTTGGGGGGGCGCCGGGGGGCCCGAGCCACGACCGGGGAGTCGGGGCCGGGCCGGCGGGGTGGGGGCGGGGTGGCCGCGTCGCTTGCCTAGGAGCGACGCCCGAGCGCCGAGGGGGCGTGTGGAGCTGCCGCGCGCTGGGCTCGGGGTCCCCCGGCCGCGAGAGCTGGGGCGCCCCGGTCCCCAGGCCCACTCACCGGACACGTTTAACTGGCCTCCCAGGAACCAGCTGATCCTGCCGCTTCGGAAGTCGCAGTCGCTCACCGTGTGGTAGGGGGTGTCCCACACGAGAGCGTCCCGCGCTAGCGGCCCCCAGAAGGCGGCGGGCTCGCGAGCGGCCAGCGCGATTCGCTCTTGGTAGGAGCCGGGCGGCGCTGCGGGGGCGGAGGCGCTGCTCCAGAGCCGGGGAGCCGCCAGCGCCCGCACCCCCACACCGCGGAGGCCGCCCAGTAGCCTCCCGACGCCGCGGCCCAAGCAGCGCGCCGCCATCGCGCCTCAGAGTCCCGCGCCTCAGAGCCCTGTGGCAACCCGGCGCCCGCGTGCCCGCGCCCCGCCCCGGCCCCGCCCCGCGCCCCAGGCCCCGCCCCCAGGCCACCGCCCCGGCCCTCGTCCAATCCCGCCCCCGCTCCCGGCTCTCGCGCCCCCGCGCCCCTCCCTAGCCCTGCCCCCGCCCCGCCCCTCCGGCCAACGCCCCGGTCCCGCCCTCAAGCCCCGCCCCCGCCCCCCCCCAATCCCTCCGCTGGCGCTCCAGAGCGGGGCGCCAAGGGAGGGGGAGCAGCTGGGGAAGCGGGCCCCCCCCGGAGAGCGGGGTGCGGGGTCCCGGGGCGGGCTGCCGGAGTTTCAACTGGTGCGTCCTCCAGCTCCGACGGCTGCGCGGCGCGGGGAACCGCAGAGACGGGGAACCCGGGAACGCAGGCTCTCCCGGGCGCGGGAGCGACCGTGGAGCCAGGGAACCACCAGTTAGGTCCATTCAGCATCTCAGAGGCCGAAGGTATTTGTCTCTTCGTGCGCCCTGGAGAAGGAACCCGCAGGCGGCCCGGTCTGCCTGCACCGGACCCCCTCCAAAATATACATACACAAGCAGCACCCCCGCCCCGTCGCCTAAGTGGGGTCCTCTGCCCAAGAGGCTGTGGGGGTACCCAGGGTGGTGGTCTAGGGTCCGCCACATTCCTGTGGCAGCGAAGCAAACGCCCGGGGGTTTTGGCCCGCTGCTCCATCTTCTGTGTCCTGGATTCAAAACCTGACGTTTCTAGCTCTCTGACCTCCGGTGAGTTCCTTAATGTCTCTGCGCCTACACCACCCCTACTACTGAGCTCCCTGGGTGCCCCTTACAGGCTGCAAGTTTCAGACACCAACTCATTTATTCTTATGCAGCCCTGGGGAGGGGGAAACGCATGATATCTCTCTCCCCCAGCTGTACCCAGGGAGCCCAGGAATGGAGGCTGTGTCCCAGTTATCAAGCCAGGAAAGATAGAAGGGAACCCACAGAAACTTTCCTCAGCCAGGCTCGAATATCACAACACCCACAAACTAAACACACAATAAATAAGATAAACAGAAGGGAAAGGGGAATTTTGAAAGCTGGTTGGTTGAGTTCCATCCCATTAGCCGTAAGAGGAACTTCTACTGTCAGTCCCAGTGTGTGTGTGTGTGTGTGTGTGTGTGTGTGTGTGTGTGTGTGTGTGTGCCCCCTCTCGTGTGCGCCTGCATGCACTTGCCTGCTTGCACATGGTGCCTGCTTTTTAAGGCTGGGGAGCCTGGGGCCCAGTGAGAACATTTAGCACTTAGACATGGACACTGCTCTGTGCCAAGTGCTTGACCTGCATTTTTCTACTTAATTTAAAAATTATCTGGTGCTATCAAGTCCCACCCACTCTCAGCTCCCAAGTGGAACATATGAGGACGCTGAGCCCTAAGAAATAAACACGTGCTGGGCAGCAACCCCACTCCCGCCTCAATTTCTGCTTCACCGCTCACCGCTTGCCCTGAATCACTTCTTTTTTTTTTTTTTTTTTAACCTTGCCACACAGCCTTCAGGATTTTAGTTCCCCAATCAGGGATTGAACCTGGGCCCTATGCAGTGAGAGCACAGATTCCTAACCACTGGACTGCCAGGAAATTCCCTGAATCACCATTTTTAATAGAATAAATAATAAAACTGAAATAGAGAAAGACCGTTAAGTGTGGCCGGGGGTCCCAAAGATGACTACAGATGCTGGAGCAGTGGGTGAAAACCCCCAGGCATTTGCTCTGTAGGTGAGAGGCTCCCCCTTAAGAGGAGGGATCTGTTCCCCACAAGTGGATGAGCAATGCTGCTCTGACTGTCCCAGCTCAGGCCCTGAGAGGCCACAGAGGCAGGCCCTGCTCTCCTGGAGGCGGGTTGCCGTGCCATAAGTTCCAGCCTTCTGGACTAGAGACCGCTGCAGAGAATGTTACCAAACGCAAGTCCACATAAGGCCAACCAACACCAAAACACCAGAGTCTGGAGCAGAGAAAGGTTTATTGCAGGGCCCTGCAAGGAGGGAGGAGGCTCATGCCTTAAAAACCCTGAACTCCCCAAAACTTTTCAGCAAAGCCCTTTTCTAGGAAAGGTGGAGGAGGGGTAGCTGTTGCAGACTTCATGTTGTCAGAGCCTTTGTTCTTGAGGTCAGCTCGTGGTCAAGTCAGGATGTTCCTATAAACCTCCACCAAAACAAACGTTAGTATCTGTTCTGACCAGAAAGGGAAGGGGAGTCATTTAATTGTCTCCATGCCTCCTTGCAGCTGTTAACACATAACAAACCTCGTAAGCAAAACAACATGATTACCCCTCATTTTACAGGTTCAAGGTCCCAAGGCTCAGCTTTTGCCCTGCAAGGCCCAGGTCCTTGGTAAGAGGAGGGGTCACTGTGCAGGCCAGTTACCCTGCCTGGGAGCAATCGTCCAGCATCCAGTTTGGGTCCTCCCACCAGTTCACGGTGTGCAGAAGAGGCAGATCTCAGCAGGCAGCCCTTCACAGCCAGGTCCATAGATCCCACCCAGCCCTAGATGGCACTCAGGCTCCTCAGGCCACCCAAAGTGGGGCAGGGTTCCACAAACGGCAACCCATGGAGACAGCTGCTGCCATCAGGTCTTGGAGGTGGGATGGGGAAGAGGTTTGCTGCTGCTTAGAGCCTGGGCTCAGTGGTGGGCAGCCGTGATGAAGACTCTGCCAGACACAGTCTTCAGTCCGTCCCTATGGTCCCAGGCTTACCCACCACCCCGGCTGGGAGGGCCCGGGGAAGAAGGTCACAATCCACCTCTCACCGCGCTCTGTGCTGCCCGGGACAGCTGCAAGCTGACTGTTGGTGGAGCAGGACCTCTAACCGCCGCGGAGCGATAAGGGCTGCTGGCAAGCCCTGCCCCGCCTCCTGCCCGCCCCTACTGCAAGAACAATAGGGAAAGTACACGGAATTGACTCTTAAGAAAGAAGTATGAAGCTGGCTTTCCTTCAGGCTGGATAAAGAGAAGTGACTGTGTGTACAGAAAACTGCAGAGCTAACCAGGTGGTACAGAACTGCATGTCCTGCGGCCCAGGTTATCTGAGATGAGGTCACAGAAGCCAAGGCCAAGTCTGCCTCCTGGAAGCGGCTCTCCTCCGGGAACTACCGCAGGTGGAGCCACACCCAGCCACGTCCACAGAACAGCTTCCCATGGGGCCTGGATGGTTCTGAGAACGGCCGGCCCTCCAGGCAGCCCGCATCACAGAAGCCCTGGCCCTTAAAACACAAGCAGAGCCCTCCGCTGCAGAAAGCTGTGCATTGGCAGGTGCAGACGTGGGAGGCCTGAGAGGGTTTTCAAGGAAACTGGGCTCACTTACATCTCAGGCCCGATGTTCAAGTCGTAGACAGCAACCCTCACAATCCTAAGAGAAGGATGCTCTGATCTTCACTTAGCAAACGCAGAGGGGGAGATGCCCACCCAAGGTCTCATGGCTGGCAAGTGGGGAGCCTCGGCCTCCAGCGCTCACAACTTGAGCAGCTATAAGGTGTTTGCCTTCTTAAGCCCCACCTCCCGTGTTGCTTGGAGCTGTGCCACTGGACCCTCCTAAGGAGCAGCTTTGTAGATCAGGGTCCAGGAGACCCTCAGCACTGAGTCACCGGACCCCCTTGCTCCTCGGCCCTTGTTATCACTCTCTCAGGTCCCTTCAATGACAGGATTTGGGGAGTCCCTCCCTGCTGTGTGCATGGGCCAGTGTGGAGGCTGTCAGCTGGACAAGGATGAACCGGACCCGCCCCCTGAGCCCAAGGAGAGGGAGGGGCAGGGAGACAAGCACCAGCTCAAATGACTGAAATGCAAAGCAAAACCAAAAAGAAAAATCCACACTAAGAGCCTTGAAGTGGGTTGGAGGAAGGAAAGAATGCAGATGCTGGAGGTCTGGGATTGACCGCACAAGGCTGTCAGGCTTCCTGCCCTCTGGTCCCCATTTCCCAATGTCCCCATGACCTCCGTGGCAGCAATGGAGAGTGGGGATATGCCTCCATGGCTTCAGCAGTGGTGGGCTCCACGACCCCCATGCAGTGCCCCGTAACATGCACACTGGATCCCCAGGAGGAAGGGTGAACACAGCCACCCCAGGGTGAGAGGGTTCACCACCAAAGAGTGGGAGAGACCACAGGTGAAAACCAGAGAGAACTCCAGGTGGCTCAGTGCTGGCAGTGGTGTCCACCCAGAGCCAGGGACCCCCATCTGAGGAGCCACCAGACTTCCAGGTAGGTCTGTTCTCAGGCAACTCCCTCAGTGAATTCCCTAAATGCCAACAACACCAGACCCTGGAAGCCCTTAATTCTCTCCAGTCCCCTGTGAACAGGAAAGACTAGGATGTCAACCACACAGCACAGAAAGGACTTTAAGCCTTGGGGTTCTCTGTGGCCCCCAGGAGACACCCCTGACAGCCCACAGTGGTCAAGAGTGCCGTCAGAAAAGACAGTGGCTTTGCCTGTGAAGTGTCACTGGTACCTGAAGGAACCAGTTCTCTCACTGCCCAGGTCCACAGGGACCTCACACCCACAGCTCTTCCCACCTCTCTGTGTGGACACTTGCTGTGACAGCAAGCCAGGAGCAACCACAGGGCACAGGAGGTCCCTCTCAGGGTCAAGCTCTAACAACTGTGAGCCATGACCACTGTCACCTGTGGATCAAGCCCTGGCTTCCTCCTCCACCCACCTCGGGGAAGCCAGGTAAACAGAGGGCACTGTGGAGGAGCCAAGAGCCCTGCACCAGGCCTTTGCACTGACCCCAGCCCATCGTGTGTAAGGCAAGCACCTCAGTGTTGTTGTTTGCAAAATGAATGAATGGGAGAGAGATCCTGAGCCCTTCAGCTCTCAGATGCCTAGTGGTAAGTTCATCGCAATAAGGATGTGCTGGCTTTTTCGATTTATATAAAATCATAGCTTCTGAGGTGTGGGGGCTGCACAGACTTATTTAAGGGCTGAGGGGCTTCAGTACTGCATACCTTACACCCTCCCTGCCCCTTCCCTGTCTTTCTTTGGCTCCCAACTCAGCAGATTGCCATCGTCCCAGCTCGAGAGGTGCTGTCCCACCCTCAGTCTGCAGCCAGTTTCTCTTCCCACTTCAGGACTCCAGTAGCCATATCGCCACCCCTTTCCACCCCCCAACTCATCACTTGCAGTTTCCTGTTGAAGTCAGTTCCCCTGGAACCAACTCCATACTGTACTCAAGTACAATCAGGGGCAGACCAACTGACAGATTTTGGTCCAGTAGCTTCTGAGAAGGGCGGCTTGCAGTTTGGGCTGGGAAGGTTTGCATTTTAACATGCGTAAAATTAATATTCAGGGGCTGGGCAGCTAGGGAGGATGCCCTCTGCTGAGTCTCGGGGTTTCCTTTGAGACCCAACCATGAGCAGCACGCAGGTGGGGTGGGGGGAGGATGGTTCTACTGCCAAGGGCAAGGGGATGGGGTGGTCAGGATGGCAGTGGCTGCCCTGCCCCCCCAGGTATCAGGCCAGGGGATATCCTTACTTAGACGCTTGTTTGGCAGTGATCACTCTGGATGCTGGGCTCCTCAGGATAAGAGGGGGATGAGAGGGACAGAGTGAAACCAGGGAGCAGCCTCTGGGCTGATCTAAGAAGTAAAGTTCCTTTTCCTGCCCAAGACAGCAAAGGTAGCTGAAACCACTTCACCACCAGTCTCTGGGGCTCCCCCACCTCTCAGCTCAACCACCCCAAATGTGGAGGTTTACAATAGGAGCATGACTTGGAGACAAAGGCCACAGCAGGGAAGGGTCAGCAGCAAACCTGTGCTGACCTGGTGTGGACATCACTTCCTCTGGGGTCAGCCCCTGGGGGCCCCAGAATAAACAGAACCCAACCCTGCAGGCGCCAGCTGAGGACCCAGGAGGGTTGTCTGTGGATTGAGTCAGGGCCCTAGGAATCTGGATTGACAGATTGTGGACCTACTGAATGAGAAGGCGAGGAATAGAAAACAGCACGCAAATCTCTAGGCCTGCGGATTTTGACAAACTTTAAAGCCGGCCAACACTGCCACCTGGCGATGGATTCTGTGTGCCGTGCTTAGTAGCTCAATTGTGTCCAATTCTTTGCAACCCCATGGACTGCAGCCCACCAGGCTCCTCTGTCTGTGGGGATTCTCCAGGCAAGAATACTGGAGTGGGCCGCCATGCCCTCCTCCAGGGGATCTTCTGGACCCAGGGACTGAACCCAGGTAGTTCACATTGCGGGCAGATTCTTTACTATCTGAGCTGCCAGGGAAGCCCAGGGAAGTGGGTGCTTCAGGACTAGGCAGAACAAAGCAGGGATCTTGAAGCCACATCTCTATCAGGGAAGTCCAGGAACATCTCCTTAACAATAAGGCCTTTGAAACAGTCCTCATCTCTCTAGGAACTGGTCAGCAAAGGTTGACTGTGCCCAGGGCAGCCTTGAACTTAGGGACGGGGAAAGAGGGAAGAGATCTACTGTACAAAGCCATCAGAGATCAAGGTGGTGGACTGGGCAGAGGGAATAACGGGAATTGCAGTGAGGTCACTTCAGTCGTGTCCGACTCTATGGACTGTAGCCCATGTGCGAACCTATGGACTGTAGCCCTCCAGGCTCCTCTGTCCATGGGATTCTCCATGCAAGAATACTGGAGTGGGTTGCCATAACCTCCTCTAGGGGATCTTCCCAATCCAGCAATCGAATCTAGGTCTCTTATGTCTCCTGCATTGGCAGGTGGGGTCTTTATTTTAAGTGATGATAAATTGAGAAAAGAAGAGGTATTGAAAATACCATAAATTGGGCACTTAACCACAGCAACGGGTGGCTAACAGGACAATTATGTGACTGAAGATATTTCAAAAGGGAGACTCCCATGGCGGTAGGTGGGTTGGAAGGAAGAGGATAGAAAAACAGAAATTTCTCTACACAGACGCGTTCAACCTGTGCATTTAGATGGATCAGACTTGTGGGACTTCCCTGGCGGTCCAGGAGTTAAGACTCCGCGGTCCCAACGCAGGGGTCCCAATGCAGGGGGCACTGCTTGGATGCCTGGTTGGGGGAACTAGGATTCCCCTTGCTGCACTGTGCAGCCTGAGGGTGGGGCTGGGGGCGGCAGGTTGTCTGACAAAACGGAGTCAGTCCCTCGACTCAGGCCCAAGCACAGCCACAGTACTGCCAACAGGTGGCGCCAGCGTGTTATTCGTGATGTGAGATCTAGCTCCCTGAGTAGGGATTAAACCCGGGCCCCCTGAATTGGGAGTGCGGAGTCTTAGCCACTGGACCACCAGGGAAGCTCCCGTGAGGATTCTTTACCCATTTATTTTAATGGAAAGAGCAAGAAGGCAGTCAGCCTTGGATGAATTTTTAAGTGGAGAGGGTCCAAAGAAGTCAGAACAAAGCCATGGGTCCCTACAGTTCCCTGTTGACAGATAACTACAGAGGAAGCCTTAACGTAAGATGCTCCTGGAAGAGAAGTCTTGCGTCTGGGCCTTGAGCTCGGATATCATGGTTGCAGTTCTGCTCTCACCAGCCGGGTTACAAGTATGGGAAAGAGCACAATACACTCTTTCCGGAAGTTGTTGCACTCTTTGCATCATTGGGGAGCCCTACACGAGAATGGGGCGACAACTAACAGGGACTGTCAATGGTGACAGGGACATGGCATGCTTGTTTGGGCTGAATACGGCTGCATGAGAAACTCCCCAGAGGAGAAAACTTCCGTAGCATTAGAGGGTGTGGCTGAAGGTGGTCTTCACCCAAACAGGGTTTGGAACACCCTGTGGGCGCTCAGGTGCATGCGTGCGTGTGTGTGTGTGTGTGTGTGTGTGTTAGTCCCTAAGTCGTGTCTGACTCTTTGCGACTCCATAGACTATAGCTGGCCAATCTCCTCTGTCCATGGGTGTTCTCCACGCAAAAATACTGGAGTGGGTTGTCAGGTGTTTATCAGGTGGGCTCCCTGATAATCCCGTGAACAGGGGCTGGGTAAACAGAAGTTAACATTGGAAAACAAAGAGTTTCCCAGTAATTCTCGGAGAGAGGTTACCCTAGGGTTGTACACAGGACAAAATCCTTGATCCCATTCCCAGGATTCTGAAACCTTTGCAGCCCCTGCTTAGCTTCCACAGTGAGGCCCTAAGAATACCCAAAGCAAGATCAGATCCACAGCCCTGGGTTTGCTGGCTACCATTACATGCCCAGCAGGAATATGGAAAAACAGAGCAGACAGAAGGCAGGACTCTCGGCCTTCCAGGGCCTTCTGAGCACTTAGCAGGCTCCCAGGACAGCAGCTGCAACAGTCTGTAAATGCCAGGGGTGAGGGAGGAGAGTGGCTTTCTCTACTGGGCAGAAAGGAAGCTTTCCTAAATATTGAGTCTTGTCCACCTCTTTGGCCTACTCCAAGGATTTGGAAGATGATTAGCCTGCCTGCTTACCTCCAAACTAGCTACCCTCCAGTTGTACCTTTCTCTTATGCTAAAAAACTGCATCGATGATGTGTGCTAAGTCGCTTCAGTCGTGTCCGACTCTGCGATCCTATGGACTGTAGCCTGGGAGGCTCCTCTGTCCATGGGATTCTCCAGGCAAGAATATTGGAGTGGGCTGCCATGCCCTCCTCCAGGGGATCTTCCCAATCCAGGGATCGACCTTGCATCTCTTACATCTCCTGCATTGGCAGGGAAGCTGGATGCTGCTGCTGCTGCTAAATCGCTTCAGTCGTGTCCGACTCTGTGCGTCCCCATAGACGGCAGCCCACCAGGCTCCCCCGTCCCTGGAATTCTCCAGGCAAGAACACTGCAGTGGGTTGCCATTTCCTTCTCCAATGCATGAAAGTGAAAAGGGAAAGTGAAGTCGCTCAGTCGTTTCCGACTCTTAGCGACCCCATGGTCTGCAGCCTACCAGGCTCCTCTGTCCATGGGATTTTCCAGGCAAGAGTACTAGAGTGGGGTGCTGGATATGTCCCTGTTAAAAATTCAATCACACAGGAAGCTGTCCAGAAGGTAACTTGCGAGTCCCTGGCTTCCTGTCTCTCACTCTCTGCTCAGAGTCAGCCTTTCAGTCCTTGAAGCTGCTCACTTCAGTGCTGTTCCCGCCAAAAATGGACAACCTGAAATCTCATCATGAAGGAACATTAAGCAGACCTAGATTAAGGGGATATCCTGTAAAATAATTGATCTGTGTTCTTCAAAAATATCAATACTGGGACTTCCTTGGTGGTCCAGTAGCTAAGACTCCAAAAACCCAATGCAGGGGGCCGAGGTTTGATCCATGGTCAGGGAAGTAGATCTTACATGCCACAACCAAGACCCAGTGCAGTCAAATAAATAATTTCTTTTTAAAAACGTCTATGTCACAAAAGACAAAGAAAGGCTACAGAAGGACATCATGTCATGAAAGACATGATGGTTAGATGCAATGTGAGACTCTAGACTGGATTCTGGACAGAAAAGAAAGGATCTGTGGAGGCCATTGTTGTCAGTTGGCAGAACTGGAATGTGAGCAAAGAGGTGGATAAAAGCCTTGTATTCAGATTTAGAATATTGTAATCAATACTAGATAAAAGCACTAAATAATAGCTTTGTATTCAAATGAGAGCACTGTATTTAATCCAGTATTTGGTATTGTATCTAATTAACGCTGTGTTTGTGTTGGATAAAAGTGTTGTATTCAGAGTACTGTATTCTACTCAGGTTTAGAATTTTGTATTGAGATTCAAGTATTGTACTCAGGTTTTCTGAGGTTGATAACTACTCAGGTTATGTAAGAGAATGTCCTTATTCTTAGAAAATATACATAGTATCAAGAGATGTAGGGGTAGGTACAAAGAAAGCAGAGCGCCGAAGAATTGATGCTTTTGAACTGTGGTTTTGGAGAAGACTCTTGAGAGTCCCTTGGACTGCAAGGATATCCAACCAGTCCATCCTAAAGGAGATCAGTCCTGAATATTTATTGGAAGTTCTGATGCTGAAGCTGAAACTCCAATACTTTGGCCACCTGATGCAAAGAACTGACTCATTTGAAAAGACCCTGATGCTGGGAATGATTGAAGGTGGGAGGAGAAGGGGATGACAGAGGATGAGATGGTTGGAAGGCATCACCGACTCCACGGACTCGAGTTTGAGTAAACTCTGGGAGTTGGTGATAGACAGGGAAGTCTGGAGTGCTGCAGTCCATGGGGTCGCAAAAATTAGGACACGACTGAGCGATTGAACTGAACTGAACTGAACTGAACTGAACAGCCACTATGGAAAACAGCATGGGGAGGTCTTCAAAAAATTAAAAATGGAACTACCATATGATCAGGCAATTCCACGTCTGGATATTTATCCAAAGGTGATAAAACTCACTGTCTGGAAAAGTTATCCGCACCTCCCATGTTCACTGCAGCTTCATTCAAAAGAGTCAGGGTATGAAAACAATGTAAGTGTCCATTGGCAGATGAATGGGTAAAGATGTAGTGTGTGTAGTGTGTGTGTGTACAGTGGAATGCTAGTCACTATTAAAAAGTAAGAAAATCCAGGAACTTCCCTGGCGGTCCTCCAGTGTTAAGACTCCACACATCTGTTGCAGGGAGCTCTGGTTCGATCCCTGGTCAGGGAACTAAGTAAGATCCCACATGCCACTCAGTGCAGCCAAAAGAAAGAAAGAAAAGAAATCTTACTATCCGCAACAACTTGGATGGACCTTGAAAGCATTTTGCTAAGTGAAACAAGTCAGACAGAGAAGGTGAGACAAGGTATGATCTGGCTTGTGCAGAATCTAAAAGTATCAAACTTACAGAAATGGAGAGTAGGATGGTAGTGGCCAGGTGACAGAGAAATGGAGGAAATAGGAAGATGTTAGTCATAGAGTACAGACTTTTAGTTACAAGATCAATACATTCTGGGGCTCTAATGTACAGCACAGTGACTATAGGTAACAGTGTTGTGTATCTGAAAGATGCTATGAGACTAGAGGTTTAATGTTCATAACAACAACAAAATAGTAACCATGTGGATGGTTTAACCTTATTACATTTCACAATTTATACGTGTATCAAATCATCATATTGTATACCTCAAACTTACACAGGTATATGTCAATTATATCTCAATAAATGCTGGAAAAACAGAGATGACAGCTTCCTCTCAAATGGTTCAGAAAAATGTATCTAATGTGTGGACAGAGAGATGAGATGATGGATGGAAAGAGAGGCTGAGGCTTGGTAAGCCTCATGCTGTAAAAAGACCCACGAAACTGTGAGCAAAGTAAAGTGGTTGTTTTCAACCACCGCTTTGTGGCAACTGAAGCATCTTCTAGACCCAGACATCTAAAAGCTCCATAGTTCTGCCTTTCACGTTTGTCTGATTCATCTGGACATATTTTCCTGTAAGGCATGAAACTGAGGTCCATTTCATTTTTCCCCGTTTGGATAAACAATTGTCCCAATAATGTATCAAAAAGTGAATGCTTCCAGGACCTTCCTGGTGGTTCAGTGGCTAAGACTCCAAACTTCAATCCCTGGTCAGGGAGCTAGATCCCACATGTCACAACTGAGACCTGGTGCAGCCAAATAACTATTTTAAAACATAAAGTGAATGCTTTCCTTGGTGGCCAGCCTTGCCACCTCTGTATCTGCACACATTTGTTCTCCCTGCTCTTCAGACTGTCTGCTCTCAGGCTTGACCAAACAGCTTCAGGCAGGACCCATGTGTGGCCGAGCAGGCCACCACCTCCGTCTGCTTCAAGGGTGACTTAGCTCTTCTGTCCCTGAGCCCTAGAAATTGAGAATCAGCTTGGCAAGTTCACTTAATTTTTCTGCAGTTCAGTTTCTCACCTGCTGTGGGAATCAAAAAAGACAATATGGACATGATTTTTAGACCACCAAGAACAATAGTTTATTGTATTTATACTGGCGAACCCGCAGAAATAACACTGATTGCTGTATCTTGTTCTTCCGTCATTTCTGAAAATATCTCCTGGGGTCATACATGTTTCTCATGCACTGATGGACTGCTCTTGTCATCAAAAGGCAGCCAGGGTGACACTGGTTCATAGTAGGAACCCGTCCAAATTGACCTTGCTAAAATTATAATTTTTTAAAATCTCCTTTTAGGCTTTTACAGTCAAAATTTCAGCTGGCAAGCAATTTTGAAAGCTGGGAACAATTCTGTCCTATTGTTGGTGGTCCGATTCCCATTGGCTGCATGATTTGAGTGAAGGTTTAAAGGGACCATGTGTTTCCTATCAGCTTGGCACTTGTATTGACCCAACAAGAGATGCAGGCAAACTACGGACTCTGTATCATAAAATGTTTTCACTGTTTTTTAAATGAGATTCTTGTCCTGTGTGTACTTAGCCCTAAATCGAGAAAGAGAAATTAGCATTTTAATATTATTCATAGTAACTATTTTATTTTTACATACTAAGTTCACAAAACATAGAAAATATGAAAAGAAATATCCATTAACCCATGATCCAAAGATAAACGCTCTGAACATTTCAAAGGATTTTCATCTGCTTTCTTTTTTAAGTGTCACATACATTATTTCACATCCTGCCTGTGGACAGCCTGACCCTTGGCTGGTCAGCGGCCACTCCTTTTTCTTCTTTGCTGGGAGAAGCCCAATGATACTTAGTTTCAGGGCGAGAGGAGCTTTGGGACCACAGGTGAATTTTTCAGTTCAGTTCAGTTCAGTTGCTCAGTCATGTCCAACTCTTTGCAACCCCATGGACTGCAGCACACCAGGCCTCCCTGTCTATCACCAACTCCCAGAGTTTACTCAAACTCATGTCCACCGAGTCAGTGATGCCATCCAACCATCTCATCCTCTGTCATCCCCTTCTCCTCCCACCTTCAATCTTTCCCAGAATCAAGGTCTTTTCCAATGAGGCAGTTTTTCACATTAGGTGGCCAAAGCATTGGAGCTTCAGCTTCAGCATCAGTCCTTCCACTGAATATTCAGGACTTATTTCCTTTAAGATGGACTGGTTGGATCTCCTTGCAGTGAATTTCTGCTGCTGCTGCTAAGTCTCTTCAGTTGTGTCCGACTCTGTGCGACCCCATGGACGGCAGCCCACCAGGCTCCTCTGTCCCTGGGATTCTCCAGGCAAGAATACTGGAGTGGGTTGCCATTTCCCGCTCCAATGCATGAAAATGAAAAGTGAAAGTGAAGTCGCTCAGTTGTGTCCGACTCTTCGCAACCCCATGGACTGTAGCCTACCAGGCCCCTCCGTCCATGGGATTTTCCAGGCAAGAGTACTGGAGTGGGTTGTCATGTCCTTCTCCAGCAGTGAATTTCTGGCTTAAGCCAAAGGAGGAATTCTGCCCCCTTGACTCACGATTGGTTTAGACCCAAGAGTGACAGTAATTCTGACCAATGGGAAGTGAGGAGGCCTGCGGGGCGTCCCGTGGCTTTGTGGGGGGACAAGCCAGACGGAAAGGCGAAGGAGTCAGGACAGACCCTGCCTGCGTGCCCCAGCTGCTGGAAGGCCCAGCCCAGGTTCAAGTTCACCAGGCAAGGCTCGTTTCTACGTGTTGGGCACGTCCCTCTCCTGCGCCCGAAGTCACTGAGTGGAGTTAAGCCGTTGCCCCTGGGGCTCTTAACAGCTGTTTGCAGGGTGCTCTGACCTGTATCCCATGATTTATTTATTGGGTCCCATGTTGTTACATAATGATGATGGCAAGTATTTTCCTTGAGCCTTGAAGACTAAGAGGAGTGCCAGAAACAGTGGCAGCAACAGTCAATATTTATTTTTCTCTTTCTCTGCCACGCTGGAAACGGAGGTACGCACTTTATTCACATCTTTCCTTTCTCTTGCAGTGTTCTATTATGATTCCCATTTTGTGACTGAAAAAACTGCGACGTCGGTGTTCTTATATACATTTTTTTGCTGTTGCTGCTGCTGCTGCTAAGTCACTTCAGTCGTGTCCGACATCTAGCGACCCCATGGACTGCAGCCTACCAGGCTCCTCCGTCCATGTGATTTTCCAGGCAAGAGTACTGGAGTGGGTTGCCATTGCTTTCTCCGAGATACATTTTAAATGGTCTCTATTACTGTCTCTAGGACCTTTCTCTTTTGCTTCTACCTGCCTTCTCCTCCTTTAGGTAATTTTGCCTAGAAATGTGTCCACTATCTGTATCGTTTTTATGCCAGTTAAGTTTCTTTATTGCATTTTTATTCTGCTTTACCAATTTTTTTCTACTTGTATCCTTTAGGGGATTCATTTAGGAGTTTTTCCACTCAACAACATTTCATGAACATGTTTCCACAGAAATATGCCTCGTTGTTATTTTTAGTGGCTGAATAATATTTTATGAGTGGGATATATATATAAATTGCACAGGTTACTAGCTCTCTCCCTCAAACTCAACTCTGGATAAACTAGGAAGAGATAGAAGCAAGAATCCAAGAACTGGCTAGAGACAGGAGACAGAATGGAAGAAGTGTGGCTGTGTCACTTGGGGCCTACTCTGTGAGTCCAGTGGGAGGCAGAGAAATCAACTTCCAGATTCTCCTCGCAACAGCCCTCCCACCATCAGGCCCAGGCTTCGATTGAGATCTCCAGGTGCCAGAATGAATGAGAGAAAGTGGGGCTTGTGGTTTGCTGCTGCAATGTAAGGATAGGTGACATTTAATTTCCATAGTAGTCTGGGACAAGCTCAGGATGAGAAAAGAGGCCACAGGGAAGAGGCTCTGTTTTCTCATCTGCAGAGACTAAACAGCCAAGTCCGGCCTGAGGGGTGCTGACCTGTAGAAGGTCCCCACCCTCCTTCCTCTCTGCCTCTTCGGGGGGCGGGGGGGCACGTTTTCCCCTTCAGCTTCCCCATCAGTGAGCCACAAGCTGTGTCTGGACTCTGAACTCAGAAAGGATTGGAGAGAAGGGATAGTTAAGGAATTTGAGAATGACATGTGGTGAGCATGGTTTAGTCATTAAGTTGTGTCCAACTCTTGCGACCCCATGGACTGTAGCCCACCAGGCTCCTCTCTCCACAGGATTTCCCAGGCAAGAATACTGGAGTGGGATGCCATTTCCTTCTCCAGGGGATCTTCCCCACCCAGGGATCAAACCTGTGTCTCTGCATTGCAGGTGGTCTCCTGCATTGCAGGTGGATTGAGATCGACATGTACACACTGCTATATTTAAAAATGGATAACCAACAAGGTCCTACTCTATAGCACAGGGAACTCTGCTCAATGTTACATGGCAGCCTGGATGGCAGGGGACTTTGGAGGAGAATGGATACATGTATAATATATGGTTGAGTTGCTCTGCTGTGTACCTGGAACTATTACAACATTGTTAATTGGGTATACTTCAATATAAATAGTTTTCCTTTTTTTTTTTAAAAAAAAGGAGTTAGACATGGCCACTTCCCTATAGAAGTTTACAGAGCAACACACGGTAAGAGCTTCAGCCAAGCATGAAGGCTTCAGGCATAAAGTTTGAGGCAGGAAATGGGGATGCCCTTGGTCAGGGCAGTCAGTAGATGAACATGTGGACAGAGAGGGTGCATGAGAACTGAGCAAACCACAAAACCTTTATTTTTAAATAATAAATAAGGAAGGAAATAGAGGCAAGGGAACATTCATGAAATCAAGACTCTAAAGTGCTCTCAAACATAAATTTTAAAAAACCGAGAAGCCTGATCTGACCTTAAAACACTGTTTATAGATATTCAACAGTTGTTCAGAAATGGTCCCCTGCTGTATCAGAAGGGAAGGGAAAGAAGGCTTCCTTGGAGGAAGCATTCCAATACGCATAGACCCAATCAAATGCCACTCAGAGGGACATAGAATCATTGTCTAACAAGAAAATGGGAATGTCTAAAGCCAAGTTCAAGGTAAGAATATCATATTTCATTCATATGGGGGCTGCACAAGGTCTTCATTATTTATGAAGATATATGATTCTCTGTAGATTAAATACTTCTGTATTTTTGGATTCAGTGTAAGGACAACATACTTAGCCTGTGAATCTACACAGTCTACTGAACCACACCTCAGGATGTCTGGCAGTGAGAATGTGTTTGGGGCTTGAAATCCTCCCCCCTCAAGTTCTACAGAAGAGAATGAAAGTGTTAGATCTAATTAATTGATTCACATGTCTTCAAGGAGTGATTTCCATTCTAGAATGCAGTGTAATGTTCCAAGAGTCACCATTTGTCTTCTTAAAGCAAGTGACATTGCATTTTATCCTGACACAGGAAGAAGAAAATCCAGCTGAGAGCATTTGTCTTGGACAATGTTTGTCTTTTGAAAACTGCTGGTGAGGAATGTGCACATTTCCAGCCTTTGCATGTTGGGGGTAGAGGCCTGTGGTCTCATAAGGCCCCCTCCTTCCCAGGTTGGAGCCCCTTTAGCCCCTCAGAGTCTGGACATCCTTGGGCCCTGGCCCCCTGCTGCACTCTCTCAGTCTCCTGGCGTGTGGAGCTGGAGAGATCAATGACCACGTCGTCCACACTGCTCACAGGACTGCCTTCCTCCAAGCCCCTCTGGGGTCCTGCCTGATGGGGGCTAGAACCTTCCTTGAGGTGGTCAGAGCCCCAGAGTCCTGCCAGCTTTTCTTCACTTTCTGCTTTCCTTATCGTCCCTGCGGATTTTTTATGCATCCCTGGCAAAAAATAAAAGGAAAATAAATAAAAACAGATATCTTTAAATATTTGCTTAGTCACTCAGTCGTGTCCGACTCTTTGCAACCCCATAGACTGTAGCCTGCCAGGCTCCTCTGTCTATGGGATTCTCCAGGCAAGAATACTGGAGTGGGTTGCCATTTCCTTCTCCAATCTTTAAATATAGCAATTAAGTAAAATTTCTTCCTTGTCATTGCTCTCTAAATTCCATTAGGATTTCCATTGCTGGTGCCTGTCTGGGGCCTGCCAGAGAGTCTTGTAGGTAACTCTCAACATTAGGGGTTGTACACTGGGCACAGCCAGGGCAGGTGCCTTATTTGGATGACATGGTGGTTTTTAAATTTTTATTTTAAAGTTTGTTGGCAAGATTTTAAAATCAAGAGATTTACACCAAAATCCAGATGTCCAGCTTCTCTCAAAAAGTCAGGTGTCTGGCAACCCAAGGCCCACTTTCCTGTAAGGCCGCAGACCTGTAGACTCAGTTAGCTCACCCCACCTGCTAATGTAAGCTCAGAGGGGTGGGTCAGGTGACCTGCCCAGCGTTCCCTCTCAGGCTCTCCAGTCCTTGAGGGCAAAGATGATATCTCCAGTCCCAGCATAGTTTCACGTGGGTAGGGGTTCAAAAAAGTTTTGCTGAACAAAAACCCTCCTCCTCCCCAGCCTAAAATTGGCCCCCTGCGAGCATCCCCCTAATCCTAATATTCTGCTTTGTTTTTTATTCTCCACCTAATTTGCCTGGATGCTGTCTATAACTCATTTCTCCAAGCCCGTGGTTCTCCGGTAATAGCCAACAGACCAGTAAGGATGCTAGCTTCTCAGAACATCCAGCCTCAAAGCTTGAACCCCAACAGAGCAGACTGTTCTAGCACAAAAACTAGGGGACAGAACAGCTACGTCACAGGTTGTTACCAGCTGAACCGGGACAGAGAACCAGAGCTCCAGAGTCCAGGGTGCATGCGGTTAACGGCCTGCAGGCTCTGCCTGCACCATCTTGCTTCCTATTGCCATGAGCTCTGAACTGTGTGGTTGACAGCACTCAACATTGGAAATACATATTTCACGTAATGAATGTGTATCATTCCACTCAGAGAACCAGGGCCTGACTGGACCTGTCCACGCACTGCCTACACAGTTCCAGTGAAAAATAAGGCAACTGATCAGAGTCCAGGCCTTGTAATCAATTAAAAATTAGAGTAAATTTACACTGCTTGGCTTGGCAGTGGCCCTCCAGGCGTAGGGACCCCGGACATTGCCTGTGCAGCATGGCCGCAAGGCCCTCTTCCTTACCCAGGAGCCAGGGTGCGCAGGAGCCCAGCAGGCCGCCCTCCCCAGAGCCTAGGACGGAGTCAGGCAGCGGGATGCAGTGGCGCACCATCGCTCCGTAGAGCCCGTACTCGGCCATCACGCTGCTGCCGCCCCAGCGCTTCTCTCGCTTCCGCCACTTGGCCCGCCGGTTTTGAAACCAGACCTAGATTGGGGTGGAAGGGGAAGCAGAGAGGCTTATAGGAGGAGACCCCCCACCAGCACAGAGGGGTGCAAGGGCCAGCTACCCTCTCTGGGAGCACCTGGCCTGTCTCACAGCTCACAGGACTGGTAGTGCTAGGTGATCCGAATCAATTTCCACCGAAGTTTCCATGGAGTCAAGGATGACAAGACAAAATCAGAGTACTCCACACTGTGCAAAGAAGCCAGTTTTTACTCTGATGGGAATGTTCACCAAGCAATGGTCCCTTCTAACCTCAGTTGTTGGATTGCTTTATCTTAATAAAAGATTAGTGTCAAATATTGTTTAAAAAGAGTGAATGACTCTGACATAAATCACAGCAAGATCTTCTATGACCCACCTCACAGAGTAATGGAAATAAAAACAAAAACAAACAAAAGGGACCTAATTAAACATAAAAGATTTTGCACAATGAAGGAAACTATAAGCAAGGTAAAAAGGCAGCCTTCAGATTGGGAGAAGATAATAGCAAATGAAACAACTGACAAAGAACTAATCTCCAAAATATACAAGCAGCTCATGCAGCTCAACACTAGAAAAACAAACAACCCAATCAAAAAGTGGGCCAAAGAACTACATAGACATTTCTCCAGAGAAGACATACAGATGGCTAATAAACACATGAAAAGATGCTCAACATCACTCATTATCAGAGAAATGCAAATCAAAACCACAATGAGGTACCATCTCATGCCGATCAGAATGGCCACCATCAAAAAGTCTACAAACAATAAATGGTGGAGAGGGTGTGGAGAAAAGGGAACCCTCTTACACTGTTGGTGGGAATGCAAACTAGTACAGCTACTATGGAGAATAGTGTGGAGATTCCTTAAAAGACTGGAAATAGAACTGCCATATGACCCAGCAATCCCACTGCTGGGCATACACACCGAGGAAACCAGAATTGAAAGAGACACATGTACCCCAATGTTCATTGCAGCACTGTTTACAATAGCTAGGACATGGAAGCAACCTAGATGTCCATTGGCAGACGAATGGATAAGGAAGTTGTGGTACATATACACAATGGAATAGTACTCAGCTATAAAAAAGAATGCATTTGAGTCAGTTCTAATGAGGTGGATGAAACTGGAGCCTAGTATACAGAGTGAAGTAAGTCAGAAAGAAAAACACCAATACAGTATATTAATGTGTATATATGGAATTTAGAAAGATGGTAACGACGATCCTGTATGCAAGGCAGCAAAAGAGACGGATGTAAAGAACAGACTATTGGACTATGTGGGAGAAGGCGAGGGTGGGATGATATGAGAGAATAGCACTGAAACATGTACATTATCATATGTAAAATAAGTGACCAGTGTAAGTTTGACACATGAAGCAAGGCACCAAAGCCAGTGCTCTGAGACAACTCAGAGGGATGGGGTGGGGAGGGAGGTGGGAGGGGGCTTCAGGATGAGGGATACACGTACACCCATGGCTGATTCATGTCGATGTATGGCAAAAACCACCACAGAATAGTAAATTAATTATCGTCCAATTAAAATAAATAAATATTTTTTAATTAAAAAAAAAACTAAAAAAAAAAGGAGTGAGTGGCATGTCTTCTGACTTGGAGAGGATGTGCTGTCAGCACATAGAATGGCTTAACATGAAGACAAAGGCCAGTCTTCTGTGTGCATATGAGTGTTTATTTCAGGGTCAAGTGTGTATGTGGCATACGGCTGGTGTGCAGAAAGTCCTCATCAGCTACTCACACTGGTTTCTCTGAGGGTCTGCCGTGGATGGATAGTCATTTTTTTCATTGATATCTTTACATAATTTCTAGATGCAGCACAAATTGTATAATTTTTAAGAATGATTTAATAAAAGGTAAAAAGCCTGGAAAGCTACAGGGGTCATCCTCTCTAAATGAACCCAAAGGAAGACTCTGGCATCTAAGTGACCCTCAGTTTGTGGATGGAGGGGGCTGTTTCGAGGTGGCTGTGGGCTGACTCCCTGCGTGTGAGAACAGCGTGGTCTCTGGGTGTCTTTGGGAGGAGAGGGGGCCCCTGCACCTGTATTCGATCTTCGGGGAGTTCAGTCTTCACGGCCAGCATTTCCCGGGCGTACACATCGGGGTAGTGGGCCTCACTGAAGGCCTTCTCCAGCTCTTCCAGTTGGTGGGCGGTGAAAACGGTCCTGCACGGAGGCACATGGGCACATGACCACAGGAGACGGCCAGGCTTCCCAGCCCCTGAGGACCCCATGCCTGCTCCCCACCTCTGCCCACCTCATGAGAGCTGGGCACCCCACCTCCAAATGAGTAGCCTCTGGGAAGTCCACAGTTTGGTTCAAGCAAAACAGAGCTCTTTAGGTCCTTTTTTTTCTCCTCAATAAATTCCACCAACTCATTTTAAGAAGACCTATTTTAGGGGCCCACAAAATCATGTCTTCAAAATGCTCCAGGGTCTAAATAGTGCTGTGTTCAAAATGCTCTGGCAGTCTTGTGGTTAAGACTCTGCTTTCAATGCAGACGGATCCATTCCTGGTTAAGGAACCAAGATCCCACCTGGTGTGGCAAAAAACTGTTTTAAATAATAATCATCATCATTAATAAAATGCTACAAAGGCTGACCTGCAGCCCCCAGGAATGGCAGAATTACATTCCAAAATGGCTACTGTGTCCTTTCCCATGCCGCCCCAAGGCAGGTCCAGACCTTCTCAGGCACAGGGTCTCAAGGAAGGTGGGGTGGGGAATCCCATGTGGTATCTTAGTACCTGTGCCTCCTCTTCTTTCTCTTGCTGGGGGCCGGGGACACCTTCCGATCACTCCTGTCTTCAGAAGGGCTGTCCTCATCTGTTAGCACAAGGAGAAGAGGACTTTAGAGGTGAGCACATTTTTCATTTTGCCCTCTGGATTTTAATTTGAGGATTGAAGCTATGAACTTGTTGGGGATGTGAATATTTAATAAGATAAGATCACAGTTGTCCCATCTGATGACGTATTCCAAGTGCTGTGCTTAGCCGACTGCCCATGCATATCAACATTATTCTTCATAAATTAAAAAAACTCCAAGACAGCTGCTATTATTATCCTCTTTTTACAGAGGAGGAAACCAAGGCACAGAGAGATTAACTTGCCCAAGATCACAAAGGTTGTCAACAGTGAAGTTGGGATTCAAACTCCAGATGTGTGTGAAGCTTAGGCTACTTGAACACTAATTGCATTTCCTGTTCCCTTCAGCTTCCAAATTCACACACTTCCTTCTGCTTCCATCTCACGTTCCTCATCTTAGCCATTACGCCAACACTTCTCAAGGGGAGGACTGAGGTTTGTGACATCAAAACCCTCCTCAGAGCTGGCCCCCTGCCCTGCTGTACCGATTTCAAATCTCTGAAAGTGGGACCTGGGAAACTCATTCTTGGCAAGGGTGCCCAGATGATTCACAGATCCGCATCAAAAATTTTAAGAACTCACTCCACTATGCTTTATCTTTTGAAATCCATTATATCGAAAGATTTAGGTTGGAAGAAAGTTTAGAAAACAAAACTATAGGCAGGTTTGTTGTTAAAAAGCATGTTTGTTTCAAAATACTAAATGTAAATTAATAAAAGCAAAAGTAGTAAAATAATATAAGTTTTACTCCTACATCAATGAGTTCACCAGAAAATTGGATTATGATATTATACTATATGTACTGTCCAGTCTGTTACCATTAGATACATAAGGTTATGGAGCCCTGAAATGTGGCCAGTCTGAATTGAGACCTACTGTGAGCATGAAATATCCAGTGGACTGAAGACAATAGACCCCCCAAAGTAAAATATTAATAACTCTTATATTGATAACACATAAAATGACAATATTTTGTAGGCATTGGATTAAATGAGACATAGTATTTAAATCTGTTTCACCTATTTATTTTTCCTTTTTATTGTGGCTCTAAGAAACTTTCATTACACTCGCAGTCACATGATATTTCCACAGGACAGTACTGGTCTTGGTCTTGAGAAATACCCTCACAGGCTAAGATGCGGTTGTATTTTGCCTTAGCTTTATGGGTCCTCACAGGGAAAAAAATCCACAGTATGAAATTGGTTCCTACATTTTTGGTGAGACAGCTAATGGAGGGGGCGGTTAGTTGCTAGATACTAGTGGTAATGAACCCCCCTGCCAATGCAGGAGACACAAGAGATGCGGGTTCCATCCCTGGGTCAGTAAGATCCCCTAGAGGAGGGCATGGCAACTCATTCCAGTATTCCTGCCTGGAGAATCCCATGGACAGAGGAGCCTGGCGGCCTACCGTCCATCAGGTCTCAAAGAGCCGGACAGGACCGAAGCAACTTGGCACCTAGCAGACACTCATGAAATAAAGTCCTCTCAGAGTGGCTGTCTGCTGACCGCGCTTGCTTCCTTTAATCAGCAGTGGAGACCAGCGCAGTTTCTGCATTCAGCCGCCTGGATGCTCAGCTCTGCTGTCTACTATCACATAGCTGTTCTCCCTCGAACTCTTCTGAAATTCTCCGTTCTCTTCCCCCCATGCCCCAGACCTCTCGACTTCTCTGCCCTGTCTTTGTCGATTTCCACTGCTCCCCGCTTTCCCCCACAGTCCGTGCCGACTTCTCTGAGGATCTGGGCACAGCTGCTGTAAGACGGGCGAGGTCGCTTCTCCGGTGCGGGGAGTAGGGGAAAAGCGGGGTGCCCAGGCTCGCTCTTCAGCACCCGGAGGAGGACAGATCCAGGCCTCCGCCCCGCGCTTGTCAAGGGCCTGTCAATCCGTCAATCAATTCGTCTAATCCCTCCTGGAGCCGGCGGGTACCGGGTTCCGTGCCGCTGATGAACGAGGCAGGCCCACCCAGGTTTCCCGAACCCTGCGGCACCCAGAGGCCGAGCCCCGCGTGGCAGAAAGTGTCCCCCGGAGGCTGGGTCGCCGAGACCCCAGGGCGGGTCCGGATCCGGTGGTGGTGTCCGCCGGGTGGCGGCGACCAAGCCCAGAGCAGAGGCCGGGGGGGGGGGGGGGGGGGGGGGGGGCAGACGGTGAAGGTGCAAGAATGCACTTCCCGCCGCGGCTACGCTCTGGAATCCCCACTTCTGTAGATCTGGGGGGCTGGGGTGGGGCCCGACAGGGCGCCAGAGTGTCACTCTGCCCACCCGAGCCGAGGGAAGAGACAGTAGGGGCGCGGACTGGCCTCCTTACCGGACGTCGACACGCTCTCGCTGCGTTTCTGCCGGGCGGCCAGGGGCGGTGGGTGGCCGGGGACGAGCGGGGCGGGGGTCTCAGGCCCCTGGGGCGGCAGGAAGGGCACGTCGGCGAGGAGCAGGCAGGGTGCCCGGGCGGCCGCAGGGGGCTGCGCGCCGAAACCGCAGAGGAGGCCGAGGCCCAGCGGAAGGGCTCCGCGTGCAGGGCAGCCTCCGAGCCCTGGGCCCGCGCGGGGCGCGGCTGCCGGGCCTTCGCACCCAGATCCCGGCCCGGGGCCTGCAGGTGCGGGCAGCTCGGCCTCCAGGCCCAGCAGGTCGGTGATGGCGAAGCCCCGAGGGCGCGAGCCGGTGGGCGGGCCTCCGGGCACCAGCGCCCGGCTTCTGGCACGCCCGTCGGAAAGCGCGTCTCGGCCGGTCATAGCTTCTCCGGCGGCGAGGCTGGACCCTCTCGTCCGTCACTTTCGCGGAGGGGGCGCAGCTCTAAGGCGCTTTATACAATCGGGCACCCGGAGGGCTCCAATCAGAGCGGCGCGGAAGCGTCACGCCCAGGACCCCGCGACATGGGGACGCCACCTGCCCCCCTCCCTTCGGTCACCGCCCTCCCAGCTGCGGTCCCCTCCATCAGCACCCTCCCCTCTCTCCTCTCCAGTCGTCCCCTCTACCAGCCCCACTCCGGTTCTCGGCGCGAGTCGTCCCCTCCCTAAACCTCTAAACGCAGAGAAACTTCCAGATTCCTTCGGAGTCTTCTCTCCCCTTCTCCGTGGATTCCCCGGTGGAGGTCCAGCGTGGAGCCGCCCTCCCCGCATCCAGTCTCCCATTAAGACCAAGACTCCGTTCCCAGCCACACTCTCCCCACTACCACCAATATGAACCCCGCCAGCCCTCCAACGCCACCGCCTGAGCCAAGGCCTTCCCTGAAAATCCCCAAGGGGAAAGGAGTGGAAAACATTTATTTAATCCGTGCCTGCTCCACCTCCAGCCAAACCCACCCCAGCGCTCTAGCGGCCGGACTGTCCCGAGTCGCAAAATTCACAGGAGCTGGAGAAGAAGTAGAGACAGGCCTGAGCGGACTGGCCGGGCCAGGGCAGGGCGCCACGTTTAGCAAACTGCATTTCAGGAAGTCCAGTGACATCGAAATTTCAGATGAACGGTGAATTTTTAAATTGTAAGTATGTACCAGTATATTATCTGGCGAGCCCTAAATGGGGAAGGTAAGTTGGAAAATAGGGCGTGTCTACTGGGACCCACCCCACACAGAAGCTAGCAAATTATTGTCAGATTTTATAATTACTCGAAGAAAGCCTGATTTTCACGTGAAGCACCCGTATTTGTTAAAGTTGGCTCGAAACGCAGCACGTGGGTAAACTCCTGGTTCCCACTCGGAAAATCCGAGCCCACCCAACCCGAATCGCGCGGAGCCCACCCTTCTCAAACCCGGGATCCGAGAAGCCGAACCTCTCAGTACAGCCCTTGAGAGGGCGAGCGGCGCGTGAAGGGGAGCGACAGCTCTCCCAGCGCAGCGTGGGCGCCGGGTGGATCTCTGCTCGCACCGCCCGGCATAGCCCGAGCCGAGCCCGAGCTCGATTCGAGCCGAGCCGGAGCCGGGACTAGCCGGAGCCGAGAAGGATCCCGAGCTGGAGCCGAACCCGGCAAAGTAGATCTCCCCCTGTCTGCGCCCCCGGGTGGGTCCTCTGCAAACCCCAGGATTAAGCTAGGGGCTTCCGATAAAGATAATGACAAGAGGCTGCGCATTAACTTTTCATTATTAAAAGAAGACCCAAATCTCCCCCTCTCAAGCTGTTCCCGAGATTAGCAAAACCATAACTTTCCCTTAGGATAATTGTTTTTTGAGTCGCTCGGGGCCGGGGGAGCTTTAGGGACCAGCGTCGTTCTGGGCTCTGCCAGGAATTTCTCCCCAAATTTATCTCTGGATTTAGGGGAAAGTGTTGGGGGTACATGATCCAGCCCCGATGCTCTGGCTCTCGGCCCGGCAGAGCAGGAGTTAGTAAATCAGGATTTGGGGCCGCAGTTAAGGAAGACTGCTGAAGATGCACACAACTGCAGACATGCCCGGCAGGAAGGCGGGACAATCTGCCTTGAGGTGGCCGGTCCTGGAGACTTCGCAGGGGCTGGTCTCGGAGGTGGACGTGTGCGCCCCTGCCTGCAGCTTGGAAGGCCGACGGCGTCCGCTAGCCTGGGCCGGGGTCTCGAAGTTTCTGTCCCCCAGCCCCTACCAGAGCAGGCCTCGAATAGATGGCCAGGGACCCCCGGGGTACCAAAAGGCCGGCCGAAAGGAGCCAAATTTCGACCACCACTGAGTGCCAACAGCACACTGGTTTCCAACGCCTTAGGAAGGATATTACAAAACCCATTTTGCAGAGGAGAGAAACTGAGGTGTATCAACCCTCTCACATCTGATACACAGAGAGAAATCGAGAAACCAAAGCGAAGCAGGGGTGGGAGTTATAAGGAGATCTTGCAATTCCTGGACGGAAGAGTTACTGCCGCCCGCTTCGGCCCCACCTACAGGAAGGCGCTCACTGAAGGGATCAGGATGGAGGGAAAGCTGAGCCCCGGGCGCCTTCCTTTCCGCCGCATGGTGGCTGCGGGGTCGGGCAATCTCACTGCACACTCTCGTGTGATGATCGTCCCCAACCCCCCACGCTAATCTGCGCCCCTATTCTCCCCCTCCGCCCCCGCAGGCCCTGCGTGGGATCGTAGGGCCTCTAGGGCTGCAGCCCCTGGGGATCGGGTCTAGCGCTCGGCCCAAAGTCGGCACTGTGAGGGAAGCGCGCAAAGTGTTTCAACAGAGGGTGGAGGGAGCGAGCTGGCCCTGAGCCCACCCACATTGCACTATCCCCCGGCGCCTTGGCGGGTGCCTAGAGTCCCGGTAGTGGTAGGCAACAGCACTGGGGAACGGTGGAAGGAAAGCGCCTCCCAGCCCCCTCCCAACATAGACGAATCTGTGGACAGAGCCGGAGGCCGCTCCGTCTTCCCGCCTGGGTCACCCCCGCCCCCGAAGTCGGTTTTTGAAACCCTAAATCCGTTAAGGGGTCCGGGTCTGCCTTCATCAACCAGGATTATCTAGGATTTAACTAATCAGTAAAGGTTTCTCCCCTCATTATTTTCCAGGGAAGGTTTCCAGCCGCTGTCTGTGGCCAACCACCAATGTGCGCTCTACTTCCCTCTCTCCGCCTGCCTGGAGGCATCCCGGCTCTTGCCCACACCAGGCGGAGGAGGCTGGCCCGGATGTAAGTGGCTCAGGGAAACCAGTCTCGGGCTTTGGGGAGGCGCCCCCTCACCAGGCTGCTAGTATAAAACGCAGCTGCACTAAGAGAGGGATTCGCACTGCGGAAATAAAGAGCATCCTGTGCATCTACACCAAGATGTCCTAGGGCTCTGCTCCTCTGAATTTTCCTCCTGCCTCTGTCTCCTTCTTCGTTGCGTGTTTTGTTTTTGTTTTTTTCTTGCCTGGAGCCTGCAGTTCCTCCAGTGCCCAGGCCCCACATCATTGCCTGCGGGCTTTCTCTGGTCTCCAGAGTCTACTGGCCAGAGATACCAAGGGGTGACATGCCCTGAGAAGTCCAGGACCAAAGATAGCAGGAGTCAGAGTATAAACACCGCCCCAGATGTTCAGTGGGATAACTCCAGCCTCCCAGAATCCCCCAGATGTGTCTGCATCAGTTATCACTAATTGTGCGCGGTCAGTCGCTTCAGTCGTGTCCGACTCTTTGCGACGATATGGACTACAGCCCGCTTGGCTTTGTCCCTGGAATTCTCCAGGCAAGACTGCTGGAGTGGGTTGTCATGTCCTCCTCCAGGGGATCTTCCCCACCCAGACATGGAACTGGAGTCTGCCTGCATTTCCCGCAATGCAGGCAGATTCTTTACCCACTGAGCTACCTGGGAACCCCTTATCACTAATTCAGTTCAGTTCAGTCATTCAGTTGTGTTGGACTCTTTGTGACCCCATGAATCGCAGTACGCCAGGCCTCCCTGTCCATCACCAACTCCCAGAGTTTACCCAAACTCATGTCCATCGCGTCGGTGATGCCATCCAGCCATCTCATTCTCTGTTGGGGAATTCTCCTCCTGCCCCCAATCCTTCCCAGCGTCAGGGTCTTTTCCAGTGAGTCAACTCTTCGCATGAGGTGGCCAAAGTATTGGAGTTTCAGCTTTAACAGCAGTCCTTCCAATGAACACCCTGGACTGATCTCCTTTAGTATGGATTGGTTGGATCTCCTTGCAGTCCAAAGGACTCTCAAGAGTCTTCTCCAACACCACAGTTCAAAAGCATCAATTCTTCGGCACTCAGCTTTCTTCACATTCCAACTCTCACATCCATACATGACTACTGGAAAAACCATAGCCTTGACTATATGGACCTTTGTTGGCAAAGTAATGTCTCTGCTTTTTATATGCTATCTAGGTTGGTCATAACCTTCCTTCCAAGGAGTAAGCGTGTTTTAATTTCATGGCTGCAATCACCATCAGCAGTGATTTTGGAGCCCAAAAAAATAAAGTCTGACACTGCTTCCACTGTTTTCCCATCTATTTCCCATGAAGTGATGGGACCAGATGCCATGATCTTAGTTTTCTGAATGTTCAGCTTTAAGCCAACTTTTTCACTCTCCTCTTTCACTTTCATCAAGATGCTCTTTAGTTCTTCTTCACTTTCTGCCATAAGAGTGATGTCATCTGCATATCTGAGGTTATTGATGTTTCTCCCGGCAATCTTGATTCCAGCTTGTACTTCTTCCAGCCCAGCATTTCTCATGATGGACTCTGCATATAAGTTAAATAAGCAGGGTGACAATATACAGGCTTGATGTACTCCTTTTCCTATTTGGAACCAGTCTGTTGTTCCATGTCCAGTTCTAACTGCTGCTTCCTGACCTGCATACAGGTTTCTCAAGAGACAGGTCAGATGGTCTGGTACTCCCATCTCTTTCAGAATTTTCCACAGTTTATTGTGATCCACACAGTCAAAGACTTTAGCATAGTCAATAAAGCAAAAATAGATGTTTTTCTGGAACTCTCTTGCTTTTTTGATGATCCAGCGGATGTTGGCAATCTGATCTCTGGTTCCTCTGCCTTTTCTAAAACCAGCTTGAACATCTGGAGTTCATGGTTCACGTATGGCTTGGAGAATTTTGAGCAATTACTTTACTAGTGTGTGAGATGAGTGCAATTGTGCAGTAGTTTGAGCATTCTTTGGCACTGCCTTTCTTTGGGATTAGAATGAAAACTGACCTTTTCCCGTCCTGTGGCCACTGCTGAGTTTTTCAAATTTGCTGGCATATTGAGTGCAGCACTTTCACAGCATCATCTTTCAGGATTTGAAAGAGCTCAACTAGAATTCCATCACCTCCACTAGCTTTGTTCGTAGTGATGCTTTCTAAGGCCCACTTGACTTCCCATTCCAGGATGTCTGGCTCTAGGTGAGTGATCACACCATTGTGATTATCTGGGTCGTGAGATCTTTTTTGTACAGTTCTTCTGTATATTCTTGCCACCTCTTCTTAATATCTTCTGCTTCTGTTAGGTCCATACCATTTCTGTCCTTTATCAAGCCCATCTTTGCATGAAATGTTCCCTTGTTATCACTAATTTTCTTGAAAAGATCTCTAGTCTTTCTCATTCTGTTGTTTTCCTCTATTTCTTTGCATTGATCACTGAGGAAGGCTTTCTTATCTCTCCTTGCTATTCTTTGGAATTTTGCATTCAAACGGGAATACATTTTCTCCTTTGCTTTTCACTTCTCTTCTTTTCCCAGCTGTTTGTAAGGCCTCCTCGGACAGCCATTTTGCTTTTTTGCATTTCTTTTCCATGGGGATGGTCTTGATCCCTGTCTCCTGTACAATGTCACAAACCTCTGTCCATAGTTCATCAGGCACTCTGTCTATCAGATCTAGTCCCTTAAATCTATTTCTCACTTCCACTGTATAATCATAAGGGATTTGATTTAGGTCATACTTGAATGGTCTAGTGGTTTTCCCTACTTTCTTCAATTTCATTCTGATTTTGACAATAAAGAGTTCATGTTCTGAGCCATAGTCAGCTCCCAGTCTTGTTTTTGTGGACTGTATAGAGCCTCTCCATCTTTGGCTGCAAAGAATATAATCAATCTGATTTCAGTGTTGACCATCTGGTGATGTCCATGTGTAGAATCTTCTCTTGTGTTGTTGGAAGAGGGTGTTTGCTATGACCAGTGCATTCTCTTGGCAAAACTCTATTAACCTTTGCCCTGCTTCGTTCTGTACTCCAAGGCTGAATTTGCCTGCTACTCCAGGTGTTTCTTGACTACCTACTTTTGCATTCCAGTCCCCTATAATGAAAAGGACATCTTTTTTGGGTGTTAGTTCTAAAAGGTCTTGTAGGTCTTCATAGAACCGTTCAACTTCAGCTTCTTCAGCATTACTGGTCGGGGCATAGACTTGGATTACCGTGATATTGAATGGTTTGCCTTGGAAACGAACAGAGATCATTCTGTTGTTTTTGAGATTGCATCCAAGTACTGCATTTCAGACTCTTTTGTTGACCATGATGGCTACTTCATAATTATCACATCCCGAATTGCTTTCTTCCTAAGTGCTGTGGTTGCCCCTTTCCAGAGCTCTTGAACCTCCCCCACCCCACACCACACAGTCCCCCGCCCCACACCACACTCCAGTGCAGGCTCTTGCCCCTAGTTAGGAGAACCACCCTCTAATCCGAGCCACACCACCCACAGGCACACTCACGTACACAGTGGTTGATTGACTGAAATGACAGTGGTACAAAGCTGCCCCCTTGCTCTCAGAGGAATGACTCTGCAAAGCTATCTCTGCTTCAAACCCCTCTCCACTCACAGGTCAGGCCAAGGCTTAACTGGACCCAAGTGTTCATCTGTGTCCACCCTTTCCCTCCTCTCTGGCCCCCTCACTACTGAATTCCACCTCCCTCCATAAAGCTCATGCATACAGGCCAGGTTTGTAGCTCTGCTTCTAGAGACCTGCTCTGTCTCACTGTCACACTCCCCTACTAGTGTTGCCTGAAGTCTCCTCCCAGATAAATGGTTGTCCAGGGGCTCAGAGTCCACTCTGGGTTTTGTACAGCAGCAGCAGTGAGTGCCCAGTACTCTGCACTCCCTGGCGCCCCCTCACTGTTACCTGCATAATTTGGCCTGGCCTGCCATGACCCTACTCTTTTTCTGCAACCTTCCATTAGCCTGGGAAAAAAGGAAACAGTGATGCCATCCTGTAAACTTCTCTGTAGCGTGAATTGGCTGGATGTGGTTTCTGTGGTTGGCATCCAAGAGCCCTGTCTTGGGCACTGGATTTCCATCTCTAGCATCTCCCCCACCTTCTCTGTGTCCCTCCCCATGCCCCAGAAATCCGTCTTTATTCCACAGCTCTCATGACCCTGCCATAGACGCCCTGTTGAAAGGGTTCCTCTGGCTGAGTCCTTCCCAGATTCCCTTCCTCCAGCGGGAAAAATCTCTTTTGGGCCCAGTGCTGTGCTAAGGGCTTGACACACTGTGAATTAATTTAATAGTTGTGATAACCCTAATGAGTGAGGTCTATTATTATCCCCATTTTGTGGTTGAGAAAACTGAGGGCAGAGTTGTAATGAGGCCGGCAGGGAGTAGAGAGATCTGGACCCAAACCTGACTGTCACACTGGAAGCAGCTAAGTCACGATGGACAATGTCCCGGGTTCCCTACACTTGTCTGAGCTTTGGCATCGGATTTATCTTTAGTTTCCTGTGAAGCCCTCAGTCTTGCATCGCTCCAGGTGCTGTCAGTGCTTGTGCCATGGGCTCGAGGCAGATTTCTTTTTTTTTTTTTCTCATCTGTTAATTCACTTATAATGTGCCTTATTACTTAACATAGATCATGACTTTGTGTATCATCACATAGGCATTTAGGACATCATTTTCAAAGGCTTTTGTCTCTTCCAGACACACACTTTCAATCCATCCTCCATGGCTGCCTTTGGTTTATTTTTGAAGAGAGCTGTGAAGTAAACATCTTCTTTCTCCTGGTTTCTGAAACTCAAGGCTCCCTCACTTGCCAATCATTATGTGAACCCATGTGACCCCAGAGAGGGCTGGGGTTGTGTGGAGCAAAGGACTAGGGGGAACCCTGGGAAGAGTTCTGAGAGCAAAGCATCACACAGCCCCAAGGCCACCATGTGATTTCGTCAACCACTAACCTCCCACCTCCCCTTCCTGAAGGGCCCAGGACTAGGCAATGGAGGGCCATGTCCCTTCCAGGGGAGTGGCTCCCCCAGGGAATCAGGCTGACAGAGTCAGGCAGGTTTCTGCAGGAGGCTCTGGTGCCCATGCTCCAGCTCTTCTCTTTAGATCCTGAGATTAACAGGGAAACCCCAGTTAGGGACCCAGGTAACTCTTTGGCCCCCTGGAACTGTATTTTCCTTCTCTCTGCCCTGACTCCTCCCATGTCTGTCCTCTTTCCTCTTCATCCCCACCTCCTTAGCTCCTCCCTCACTTCAACTCCTCACAACAGCTCATGGCCACACTCCTCAAGTCCCATCTGCTCCCCGCAGAATCCCAGGTCGGTGGAACTTGGGAAACAACACAGCACCCAACACAGATCGAGGAATCCCTGAGCAGAGACTCCAGAAACGTCTGTGTGGCCTCTGCAGGGGGATAGGGACCAGCAGATGGAAACAGGTGTGTTCCTTGGACATGGGGCAGGGGAGGCATGACATTGGCCGTCAGCCAAAAGGTTATGGGGAGAGATAAATAAGGGCAGCTGGGAGCTGTGGGTGACTTTCCGGTGTCAAGCATTCAGTCATCTACTGGCAACTGAGAAACCTATCTAATAGTAAATAGCGTGTTGTTAGCCCGTTGTCAGTGACTGAACACAAGATCACCATCCTGACTCACATGTAGTCACTCTTAGCCAAGGTGAGAAGGATTCTCCCAGGGCTGCAAGTTCCCCGTTGGACACAGCGTATCCCACCAGAAGGAGGTCCTCCTTCCTCCACTGCGCTCAGCTCCCGCCTGCCCCCGCCAAAGCACCCCCCACGACTGTAATCACTCCTTTGTCTGCTGGTTTACTGTGCTTTACCTTGCCCCCTTATGAGATGCCCAAGCTGGCACTGTCTGCTGGCTTCCCATCAACCCACCCTTCTGCTTGATGATGTTCACAGGCCCCAGGAGTGCAGCAGACAGGCCAGGGGGCCTGGGGAGGTAAGCTCCCAGCAGCCACCCTCCACAGGTGATTGGGAGTTGGTGGGCAAATACCCCAGCATCCTTGTCCCCCAGGGCTGAGGTGGGCTCCACACAGTTGCCCCAAGAACCTGATAAGGAGAGGACCTGCAAACCCCACTCTGTATCAGAGCCTTCTCTGTGTCCTGCCCCTCATCAGGGCTGCCTCGTTTTACCTTCCAGATGAACTAGTTCACCCGGTCCCTGTCTCTGGGTCTGCTTTGGTGGGGAGAGGACCCACTCCTGGACAGTCAGTTCAGTTCATTTCAGTTCAGTTGCTCAGTCCTGTCTGACTCTTTGCAACCCCATGGACTACAGCACGCCAGACCTCCCTGTCCATCACCAACTCCCACAGTTTACTCAAACGCATGTCCATTGAGTAGGTGATGCCATCCAACCATCTCATCCTCTGTCGTCCCCTTCTCCTCCCGCCTTCAGTCTTTCCAGCATCAGTATCTTTTCCAATGAGTCAGTTCTTCGCAGCAGGTGGCCAAAGCATTGGAGTTTCAGCTGGTGAACTCCACAAAACCAGGGCCTTCCTGGAGCCTGTGGGCCGGATACTCAGCGCACCGCCCAGATTTGCGGAGGAAAGGAATCCCCTGAGGGTGGATGAGAGCTTGGGGGCCCCCCCCCTCCCGCCTGCCCTGGAGCACCCTAAGTACTCCTCCCCTCCTGTCCTCTCCCCTCCCCACTCCCTCCCCCACTGCCAGGGCCGAGTCTGAGGAAGGTGGACTGAGAGCTCCTCCCAAGTACCCCTAAGGCTGGAGGGGCCAGAAGGACCCCCCCACTTCAAAACCGCAGTCCAGCCGGGGCCACCGGCCCTCTGCTCACAGGGCTGGGCTGTGGGCTTGATGCCTGCCTTCTACCTCTGTACAAGGCTGTTTGGCTCACGGCTTCCAGCGGAGGTTTGGGGATGTGTGCGCAGTCCGCCTCCCCGGGACTGTGTTTGGTTCTCGCGGGGTCTCCATCAGCGGAGACCGAGGCCGGCGGGGGCGCACGCGGTGACCTCCGGGGCCTGGCCCGTGCTGGGGGAGCAGGTCCGAGTGCAGAACCGGGCTCACTGCCCCTGACGTGAGATCTTTACTAAGAGTGGGGGAGGGAGAGGGAAAAGAGATGGAACGACTGAGAGTCCAGACAGTCCTCCGTCGGGGCACCGGCGTTAGCTGAACCGCTTCCTCAGCGCAACAAAAATGCGTCTGTTCAAAGGAAAGGGCAATCTCTGGGACACAGCGTTCCTCAAATGCGGTTACAGCCTAGGCTTTCAACTGCCCAACCAACAGAGCCCTCCCAGCGCTCTCTGCTCCTGGTCCTCTGGCCCTCGATCAGAGAGACACTCCTTGCCTCCTGGGTGCCCACTGTGAGTTCTCAGCCCCAGGTCCCCTTCATTTCATTTCTTCGGAGAAATTATCAGATTTTATCCTTTTTAGTATTACTGCTCCTCCATCATTTCATGGCAAATAGATGGGGAAACAGTGGAAACAGTGACAGACTATTTTGGGGGGCTCCAAAATCACTGCAGATGGTGACTGCAGCCACGAAATTAAAAGACGTTTATTCCTTGGAAGAAAAGCTATGACAAACCTAGACAGCATATTAAAAAGCAGAGACATTACCAATAAAGGTCCATCTAGTCAAAGCTATGGTTTTTCCAGTAGTCATGTATGGATGTGAGAGTTGGACTATAAAGAAAGCTGAGCA
Organism: Okapia johnstoni; assembly: GCA_024291935.2. NCBI lineage: Eukaryota > Metazoa > Chordata > Mammalia > Artiodactyla > Giraffidae > Okapia > Okapia johnstoni. The sequence goes on from CM044324.1 coordinate 33,976,115, forward strand.
CTGAAGAATTGATGCTTTTGAACTGTGGTGCTGGAGAAGGCCGTTGAGAGTCTCTTGGATTGCAGGGAGATCCAACCAGTCCATCCTAAAGGAGATCAGTCCTGGGTGTTCATTGGAAGGACTGATCCTGAAGCTAAAACTCCAATACTTTGACCACCTGATGCGAAGAACGGACTCATTTGAAAAGACCCTGATGCTGAGAAAGATTGAAGGCAGGAGGAGAAGGGGACGACAGAGGATGAGATGGTTGGATGGCATCACTGACTCAATGGACATGAGTTTGAGTACACTCTGGGAGTTGGTGATAGACAGGGAGGCCTGGCGTGCTGCAGTCCATGGGGCTGCAGAGTCGGACACGATTGAGCAACCGAGCTGTGACTATGACTCCACCATCATAGGGTCATGCTGGGAATGGGTTAGGAAGAGTATTCCCTCTGCTTCTATCTTCTGAAAGAGATGGAAGAGAATTAGTGTCTATTCCTCTTTAAATGTTCACAGTGCACCCATTTGGGCCTGCTCCTTTCTGTATGGGAAGGATATGGATTGCCCACTTAATTATATGACAGGTATAGGCCAATTCAGGTTGTTTATTTCTTCTCACAGAAGTTTTGGCAGGTTGCATCTTTCAAAAATTGATCCGTTTCATCTGTGTTATCAAGCTTGTGGGCATAGAGTTGCCATAGTATTTTTATCTGCTTCTAAGGGAAAAACTGGTTCTAGTTGTCTCATGTTAGGAAAGTAAAAATCCAACCAACACAAAGAAAGAGAAGGAAAGATAACTGATTCACTGGGGGACTAGCTAATAGAACACAAGTGTGTAAGTAGCTTGCAAGAGACTGCAAAGTCAGAATAAAATCCCACACAATTTACACAGCATAGAGAGTCAAAGTCCACAGGGGAATCAAGACAGCTATTTGTTTAGCTAGCTGACCTCCTCTGAAAAGGATAATAAAGCTTCCTTACCTCCAGAAAAACAAATGGTTACACCTTAAGATATGCTGCTACATCAACTCCAAATTTCAAGTGGGACCCAACAGAAGTGTCTGCATTTTAAAATTGAGTTTTTCTAGTCCCTGGAGAGACTAAACTACTTTCCAAAGGTTTGAGAAATGACCCAAGCCACTGTGTCCCCCAAATAGACACTTTAAGAAGGGGAGAGTGAGAATACCACCTCTTCCCCCTTTATTCACTTTTATTTACCCTTACACTGCCCCATACAGACCCAAGTCCTTTCCTTCTGTTAAACAAAATCCCCTCAATGTGGTATTCTGGCTTGGGTTCCAGAACAGAAAAAGAGTACTACTGGGAAAAATCTGAATAGAGGATGAGGTTAATTAATAGTGATGTGCCAGTGTTAATTTCTTCATCTTGATAAACATACCATGGTTGTGTAAGATGTTAACACTTAGTCCTGAAGTGTATGCGATTTTGTGTGTACACTTTAACACAAAGCTTTGTTTCCTACAGCCCTCCACTTCTCCTGTTTACAAGCCCCACTGGTCTGCAAAGCCAGAGGTTCTGGGGGCAAATCTTCCCAGTGCAGGACCCCCCGGGGCTGGAGAGCCTGATGTGGGGCTTAGACCCCTCTGTCCTGGGGGAGAACCTCAGCAACTGTGATTATCCTCCTGTTTGTGAGTCACCCGCTTAGAAAATGGGGCTTGACTGTACTGTGTCTGCCTCTTCCACCCATCTCGTTGTGGTTCCTTCGTTTCGTCTTTGGTTGTAGAAGATCTTTCCTGCTAGTGTGCAAGTTGTTCTGTTTGATTCTTGCTCTGGAGATACTTGTCATTTGGGAGATGGTGAGTTCAGGGGTTTTCCACTCCCTCCTGTAAAACATATAGTCTTTTCAACAAATGATACTGGAATAATAATTGGACATTTGTAGGCAAAAAAAAAATAATAATAAGTCAAGGCACAGACCTTACACCTGACCCCAAAATTACCTCAAGATGGACCATAGACTTAAATGTAAAGCACAAAACTATAAAACTTCCTGGAAATGATCTAGGAGAAAACCTGGGTGACTTTGTGTTTGGCAATGAATTTTTAGAAACAACACCAACAGAAACACTATGAATGAGAGAGAAAAATAAGTTGAAGTTTATGAAAATTAAGAATGTCTGTTCTACAAAAGACACTGTTAAGAGAATGAGAAGACAAGACACAGACTAAGAGAAAATATTTGCAAAAGATGCATCTTTTTTTTTTCTTTTTTGGAGGGGGCACTCAGATTGAAAGGCATATCTTTGAAGGACTTGTACCCAAACTATAGAAAGAACACTTTATACTCAACAAAAAGGAAACAAGTGACCCAATTTAAAAACAAGCAAAAGATCTGCACAGACCCCTCACCAAAGAAGAGAGACGGGTGGCAAATGATCCTATGAAAATGATAGTTAATATCATATGTTGTTAGGGAACTGCAGGTTAATATAATGATGAGATGCCCCTACATACTTGGACTGAATCCCGGATGCTGACAACAGAAGTTGCTGCCCAGATGCGGGTGAATAGCGGGAACCCTTGTTCACCTGTTAGGGATGCAACCTGGCGCAGTCACTTTGGAGGACATCTTGGTGGTTTCTGACACAGATAAACATAGTCTTAGAGCACAACCCAGCAATCATGCTCTTTGGTATTTCCCCAGTTGAGTTGATAATTTACAGTCTCACAGAAACCTATGTATGAATATGATAGCCACCTTTTTCCATAATAACCCAAAACTGGAAGCAACCAAGATGGCTCTTCAACTGGTGAATATATAAACAAAGAATCACATGTCCAGATGACAGAACACTATCCAGTGTCTAGAAGAAATGAGCTGTCAGCCCACAAGGAGACATGAAGGAAACTCAGATGTTTGTTTGTCAGTGAAAGAAGCCAGTCTGAAAAGGCGACATGATGTCCAAGAGTGACATGATCCCCACTCTATGACATTCTGGGAAAGGCAAAACTCTGGAGACATAAGAACATCAGTGGTTGCCAGAGGGTGGGGGAAAGGATGGTGAGGTAGAGCACAGAGGATTTTCCAGGTGGCAGACCAATTCTGCTGTAATGGTGTGTGTGTGACATTATGCATTTGTCAAATCTATAAAACATGCAACACAGAGAGCAAACTCTAATGTAAACTATGTGTGTGCGTGCTAAGATGCTTCAGTCGTGTCTGACTCTTTGCGACCCCGTGGACTGTAGCCAGCCATGCTCCTCTGTCCACGGGATTTCCCAGGCAAGAAGACTGGAGTGGGTTGCCATTTCTTCCCCCAGAGGATCTTCTCGACCCAGGGATCAAACTGTATCTCTTAAAAAAGTCTCCTGCACTGGCTGACGGGTTCTTTACTACTAGTGTCACCTGGGAAGCCCAATGGAAACTATCGACTTTACTTAATAATGTACCACCATTGGTTCTTGGTTCATCAATTGCAATAAATGCAAATTGTTAGTAATAGGTGGCACCTAGGGGTGGGGGAGAGGGGTGTCCATGGGAATTTTCTGTACTTTCTCCTCAATTTTTAAAAATAAAGAGGGAAGGAAAGTTTAATTACTGAAGCTGGCAAGGCCCACAGAGGCTGGCTTCCAGCTCTCCTCACACCCCTGGTTCTCACTCTCATTTTTGGTCCCTGGAAATTCCCCCAAATGTTGAGAAAGTTATGACTCTAAGAAGATGTGTGCTATATTTTCTTTCTAGGAGATGTTTTCCATTTAATCAGTTCACAAGTTGTGGCTGGGAATAGAACTCAAATGTTCTCCTTCAGATAAAATTTTCAAGACTCTCTGGTTACAAGTATCAGAACCAACCTGAATCAATTTATGCACAAGGCAAGTTTACTGACTTGTGGAATGTGACACAAAGTGTGATACCTGGGGTGGGGTAAGGGAAGGGTGCAGCTGGACACACAGGACCCCTATAGGCTCTCTTCCTCCGGCCCCCACCCCTGGGCACAGCTGGTCCTTCCTTGCCCAGACCACACAACATGCCAGGCCACCACCAGCCCTGTGGAAGTCTGAAGCTTGGGGGGGGGGGGGTCGATGTGAAACCTACCTGCATAAGGAACCCACCAAGCTATAGACGAAAAGCTTTTCCTCTTGTCTATTATAGGAACAAAGGTCTGTTACAGGCACAAAACTGTAAAACCAAGCTAAAGTTGGAAAATGTACATTTTGGAAACGTTCCTGGCAGTTCTGGACAAAAACTAACACAGTCCATCAATTTCCATTTTATATGTGACCTTAAAGTGCTTAAAAATAAAAGACATGACAGATGGATGGGGAGGCAGATACACACATACATAAACACACATAGGAATTGACTCTATAGTTACTTTTATGACGGATTTAGCGCAGCCCCTCCGGTCTGAGTGGGAGGAATTAATCCCACTCACATGAAGCCGGTTTTCTCAAATTCAGGGAACTGGTTCTTCAATGATGCTTTCAGAAGCTGTTTCTGCTGGGGGTGAGCGCTGTAATCCTAGCTTAGGCACCACTGGTCGCAGTCGCCTCCAAGTGCCTCCACGGTGGCCCCACCGGTGACAAGGCAGAGCAGCGTGCCTGATATTTGTGCCCAAGCTTAAATATGTTTTCATTTACACTGCGTTGGCCGAATTGACTCATTTGGGTTTTTCCATGACATCTTATGAAAAACCTGAACAAACTTTTCGGCCAAGCCTATGTTTTATATTTCATGGATTTTCAGTACCCAACAATCTTTTAGTAAAACTCAATGGAACTAGTTCCCCTACAAGCCTAGACGAACGTCTTGTTTTTGTTTTCACTGATTTATTTATTTTTGGCTGCCGTGGGCTTTCTCTACTCTCTAGCCATGGGGCACAGGCTTCTCATTGCAGCTGCTTCTCTTCGGTGGCACATGGACTCCAGGGCACGTGGGCTGCAGTACTCTGGGCTTGTGGGCCCAGCTGCCCTGCCACATGTGGAGTCTTCCCAGACCAGGGATCAAAACCGTGTCCCCTGCACTGGCAGGAGGATTCTTTACCACTGAACTGCCAGGGAAGTCCTAGATGAGTGTTTTTAAAATATATAAACTAGGAACATATTTCTAACATATGTCTTCTTTTTCCATATGGATAGAATGTTGATCAGTGAGAAGTAAAGGTGACATGCCCCCACCCTTTGCCCCGACATCAAAATGTGCAGAAGACACACGCGCTCCCTCTGCAAGCTTCCTCACGACTGGAAGGTCGGGGGTGCAGGGCGGGCCCCCTTCCTCCTTCATGGTGTTTCCAAGATGGCTTGTGTGTGTGTTGAATGTTCTGGTTCTCAGTTGGATGCAAGGTGCCTGCCCAGGTGACTTCTGGGCTGGTGTGGCCATTCCCCAGCTGCCGTGAATGTCGACAGCCATGAGCTCACAGGGGCTCCCTCCCTGGAGAACCACCCGGGGGACAGAGCCACCTGGCCTGAAGTGGCCGGGTCCCAGCCTCCCCTAGGACTGGCCACTGGCTGACCAAAGGGTCCTCCAGGGTGGCCCCTCTCTCAGAAGGGTACCACCCAGCCCCTCCCCTGCCTCATCCCACCTCCTCAGCCCTTCCTCCTGGGATCCCTCCCTCAGCAAAGCCCTGCCTCCAACTCTGATTCCAGGAAACCCTCCTGAGCTACGGGACTGCTAACAATGAACCTCCAAGGCTTCTGAGGGTTGGTGACCAGAACTCATGGATTATACATTAAAAAGAGTGGCTCTTTTTTTTTTTAATTTTTATTGGAGTATAGTTAGTTGCTTTTCAACATTGTATTAGTTTCTGCAGTATAGCAAAGTGAATCAGCCATACCCCTCTTTTTTAAAATTTCCTTCCCATCTAGGTCACCAGAGAGCATCAAGTAAAAGGATAGATCTTACTGCTCTCCAATTTTACCTCCATACAGTTACCTTTAAAAAAAAGATGAACCATGGGAAAGAGTTGCTGTGGCAAGGAGAGATTATATCTGTTTACAACACATTAACCAAGAAAAAACTTCAGAAAAGCAAAGAGAAGCATGACCTGCTTCCTGTATTTGAAACTTTCTCCTGCCTCCTGGTGGAGAGCATCTCATGGGAGGGGAGGGAGACTGAGCTTGGCGTAGGTCGTTCCCACTGGGTCCCCAGTGCTGACCAAGGGCAAGCATGGGACAAAAATCTCCCTTTTGGGAGGAAAAGAGGAAGCAGGAGACAGGGAAGGGAAGACCGAGGCAGGAAGGGAAAGTGTGTATCCAGGGCCATCCAGAGGCCTCTGGGACTCATCACACCGTCAAGACTGCGGTCTCTGTCTTGTCTTCCCTTCAGAAGAGCGCCGCTCAAAGCTCTAAAGGCCAGTGTGTGATTATCTGGGGTCTGGCTTGGTTTCTCTCTTGTTTGTTCTAATTTTCACTTAACAGCTGTGTGTTAATAGGAAGTCCCCCCTTGCTGAAGGATTTGCTGGGATTTCTGTAATAAAATAGAGGGATTTTCAACAAACGCTAGAAGAACCCTCTGCAAACGTGAAATTTTTCAAGTGATTATGAGGCTCAGAGCATATTGTCACAGGGACTGCAGGCAGCCCTCCCCAGTGAGCACAGCGACAGATGTCCCCATTAATGTCCAACGACCAAACGTCATGCAGAGGCCCCTCCCCTGGTCCACAACCTGTCCCCCTCTTCTCAAGGCCAGTGTCACCTCTTGTCAAGAAACCCACCTTTCCCTGCATGGTTCCGGTCTTCCCCAGAGGTGAGCCCACATGCCCTTCCTTGCCCCATCCTCGGCCCAGTCCCGGGACACCATGCTGAGCACAGAGGACACTTGGGGACAAAACAGCACCGTTGCTGCCAATTGAAAATAAAAGTTGGTGTAGACACATCCTCAGACAAGCGTGGTTACAAGCCAGAAGAGGAATAGAGGACAAAGCTCATGAAGATGGTGGCTAGTCCTCTCCTGGGAAGTTATCCTAAGGAAGTAATTTAACAGAAGAAAAGATGCTCAGCCTCACTGACGTGTGAGGGAAGTGCAAGTCAAAACCACCATGAGCTATCACCTCCTACCTGTTAGGGTGGCTCTATCACAAAAGACAACAAATGTTGGTGAGGATGTGGGCCCAGAAGCTTCCAGGATTGGAGACAAGTCCCAGGGTGAGTGGGATGAAGCCTGCTGCTGCAAGTGGAGAAGTCTACAGAAGGGACCAAGTGACTGCTGGGAGCCAGCCCCTTGCACCGTGGGCCACTCCTCCCTGCCCTCCAGGAGCTGGGGCTTTTTTCTGGGAAGTTGACCCAGAAAGTATCCAGAGGTACAGACATGGAGCACAGTGGCAAGCAGGGCTGAGGCACCAGGCAGGAAGTGGCAACAGTGAGAAAAACCCCTGAGGTGCCTCCTCCCACCACCTCTAGGCCACCCCAGGGCACCAGATTGATGTCTGAGTACCTGCAGGGAAACCCACCACCACACTCACACACAGAACTCCATCTCATTTCAGTTACTCATTCTCGGTAAGAAAGGGTAGCTGAAGAAAGTCCTTAATGTTGGAGACGAAGACCAAAACAAATCATCAAAAACTAGGGACATAGAAAGTACAGAATGGACAGCTGTAAAAGAACTATAGTTAATCTGTTCAATGTTATGCGGCAGCCTGGATGGGAGGGGAGTTTGGGGGAGAAAGGATACATGTATGTGTGTGACCAAGTCCCTGCACTGTTCACCTGAAACTATCACAACATTATTTGTGAATCAGCTTCACTCCAATACAAAATAGTTAAGTTTTCAATAAAAATAAAATAACCAAGAAAAAGGACTATACTAAATATCCTCAAAGAGATGAGAGATGTTGTGTCTATGAAATCAGAACAGACACGCTTTTTAAAAAGGAACAGTTAGAAAGTAAAAATGACTTCCAGAAATTAAAAACAAAACAACCAGTTAAGAAGAATTCAGAAAAAAAAAGGAAGAATTCAGTAAGATATGAGAGTGTAAGATATAAGAGAGTGTAAGATAAGGTTGAAGATGGCGCTCAGAAAACAAGTGGAGAGGAGCAAGAGAATGAACAACAAAAGAAAAAAGGTGAGAAAATTAGTGAAATTAGTGAATCACTTCAGGGATACAACACATGGGTGATGAGAATTCTGGAAAGAAAGGACGGAAAACATGGAGAGGATTTTTGGACAAAGCCCCTGAGAACATGGCTGAGGAGAGAAGAATTTATCTAAACTAGAGTGCATCTAAAGCAACAATGGAAGCCTGAGTACAGCAGGATATTTTCAAAAACTGAGAGAAAGTAACTATCAGCTAGCAGTATGTACCACTGATATTATTTTTGAAAAATGTGAACTAGGGACTTCCCTGCAGTCTAGTGGTTAAGAGTCTCAGCTTCCAATGCAGGGCGCCCAGGTTCAAACCCTGGTCAGGGAACTAGATCCCACATATCACAACTGGAGATCCCGCTTGCTGCAATTAAAACCTGGCACAAATAAATAAACTTTTTTTAAAAAAGTGAGAGCTAGTTCACAGATGACATAATCTTATATGTAGAACACACTTAAGATCACACACACACACACACACACACAAAAATGTTAGCAGGACACAAAATCAACACACAAAAATCAATCACACTGAAAATGAATATCTGAAAAGGAAGTTGAATTAAAAAATTCCATTTATAACAGCATCGAAAACAATAAAATACTTAGGAATAAATCTAACCAAAGAGGTAAAAGACTTAAATGCTAAAATTACAAACCATTGATGAGAGATCAAAGAAGATACCAATGAAAAGACATCCTGGGACTTCCTTGATAGTCCAGTGTAAAGACTCTGTGCTCTCAATGCAGGGGCTCAGGTTCCATCCCTGGTAGGGGAACTAGATCCCACATGTGACAACTAAGAGTTCGAATGCCACAAATAAAGGTCCTGCATGCAGCAACTAAGACCTAGCTCAGCCAAATAAATAAATAAAACATTTTTTTAAATGAAAAGACATCCTGTTTTCATGGATTAGAAGAATTAACATTGTTAAGATGTCCATACTATCAAAAGTTATCTACAGATTCAATACAGTACCTATCAATAGGTCAAAGGTATTTATGGTTAAAATAGAAATTCTAAAGTTCATATGAAATGTCAAAAGACCTGTACAAAACAATCTTGAAAAAGGACAAATCTGGAGGACTCACACTTCTCAATTTCAAAACTTACTGCAAAGATGCAGTAATCAAAACAATGTGGTCCTGGCATGAAGACAGACATGTAGACCAATGGAGAACCCAGTAATAAACCATTGCATGTATGGTTAAATGATCTTTGACAAGGGTGTAGCATCCATACATGTGTGTAATGAATATTCCCTGTTTAGAAGTTTCCCCTCTGCAGGTGATGAGAGGGAAGAATGCATTCATGAAACAAGAACAAGATGCTATTGGAAGGAACAGAAAATAAAAAGGAGCTCTTGACATTTGAAAATGTGGTAGCAGAAATTTAAAACTCTATGTAAGTGTTAGGAAGAGAAAAATGAGGAAATCTTTCTCCAACATATACAGCAAAAGGAGGTAGAAATAGGAGACAGGAAAATTAGAGGATCTAACAAGGAAGTTCCCTATCCAATAATGGGAGTTCCAGAAAGACAGAACAGAGTAAGCAGAGAAGAAAATGAAAATTAGCTAAATCAACTAAAAGTTCTGTCATCAACATTAAACCACATTAAATGAGACATCTAAGCAATAACATGGATAAGGCCAGGCTGAACCTCAAAGGACTGTAAATCTAAACGTGTGAAGTGATGATTGCAAATTCAAAAGCACAGATACCACATGAAACCCATGATTGTGACTAAATCCAGCTCACCACAGCCCTGTGGGAAAAAGGGCCTGGAGTCTGTAGATCTTCTGATTGCAGTTAACAGCAGAAATTTCAATTTTTGTCATTAAAAAAAAAAATCCCTATTTCTTTTAATGTAGCTCAAAGTTTTGTTTTAATATAATCTTTAGGTCAAACAAAACATCCCTGAAAACAGCAGAGGACCTGAGAGCTGTCTCTGGTGAAAGGACAGATCATCCTGTTTAAATCATTGTGGCCCCCACCTCCCAAGTGGATACCCACACTCCACCACTAAAGACACAGCAAAGTGCCCACCATTTTTGCCGTCATGTCTGCTGAGAAGCTCAGAATACCTGGCATCTTGTCCCTGAGAACCCTGCACTATACACTTACTGGGTGAACTTTATGTGCATGAATTATACCATAGTAAAGTTACTATGTTTTTAAAAGGCCACCCTAGTGGCTCAGCTGGTAAAGAATCTGCCTGCAATGCAGCAGACCAGGGTTCAATCCCTAGGTTGGGAAGATCCCCTAGAGAAGGGAACAGCTACCCACTCCAGTATTCTGGCCTGGAGAATTCCATGGACTATATAGTCCATGGGGTCACAGAGTTGGACACGACCGAGTGACTTCCACTCACTCACTCACCCACCCCAAAACCTGAGGAGCTTGGGCGCCATCCACTGACGCGGGTCAGGCACAGCCCGCGGCCTCATCCACAGGGAGGTCATATCGAGTTGCCATTAATTCACTGTGAGTTCATATTGAGTGCCCATTAATTACTGATTTTTTCTAGATAATACTTGTTAAAGAAGAATTAATACTATTGTTTTAGAACAAATACTGCCCAAATACTATCTTTAGTGGGATTGTAATCAGCTTTACCCACTTTTCATCTAATCTGATAGAAGCAGATTTTACACAAAGTCTGTTTCTTTTTTAATTTTGTTGCTATTAAAAGGTCACCTAGTTGGATCTGCATCAAACTCTTAGTTCCTGAGATGAATTTATAATAATAATTTCATAGATGACCTAAACTGGGGTTCAATTACTATACTTTTAATTAAAATAGAAAAGAAAGGAGAAAGAGAAGATACATTTTCACAGAGATTGGAATCTGTGGGGAAACGTTAGTACTACATGACTGAGTATATTTTAGCCTATTTTTCCCAGCTCTGTGTTTTCAGTCTGTTCAGCATAATGTCCTTTGACCCTCTGCACTTACTCCATCATAATTATCCTTTAATACTCTTATAAATGAACTTTTAGCTTATCCTCCATTAATTCTCCAGAACAAGCACAGCCATCGAAATAAAGTGTTTAACCCTTTTGTGGTTGGTCTTCCTTTCTCTAAGGCAAGGAGGAAATTCCTAGAGGGGAATTTCATCACACATCTGTATGGACGTGGCCAGGGTGACAATCACCCACCCCTGCTCCCAACGCCACGTGAGGCTCACGGCTCTTGTGTGAGGCCAGTGAGTCAGGAGGGCCTCCTGGCACCTGGTGAGGGGAAGGAAAGGGTGTAGGGATGCTCAGCCCAGAATCAAAGCCCCAGGAGCTGCTGCATGGGCCCCAGGATGGGATGACACCCACGGGAGATGGAGACCTCCCCCCTATCTTTGTAACATATGTTGTTCAGTTGTTCAGTCATGTCCGACTCTTTGCAACCCCATGGACTGCAGCACACCATGCCTCCCTGTCTATCACCATCTCCCAGAGATTGCTCAAACTCATGTCCATTGAGTCAGTGACGCCATCCAACCATCTCATCCTCTCTTGTCCCCTTCTTCTGCCTCCAATCTTTCCTAGCATCAGGGTCTTTTCTAATGAGTAAGTTCTTCACATCAGGTGGCCAAAGTATTGGAGTTTCAGCTTCAGCTTCAGTCCTTCCATTGAATATTCAGGGCTGATTTCCTTTAGGATGGACTAGTTGAATCTCCTTGCAGTCCAAGGGATTCTCAAGAGTCTTCTCCAACACCACAGTTCAAAAGCATCAATTCTTCAGCGCTCAGCTTTCTTCACAGTCCAACTCTCACTTCCATACATGACCACTGGAAAAACCATAGCTTTGACTAGATGGACTTTGTCAGCTAAGTAATGTCTCTGCTTTTTAACATGCTGTCTAGGTTTGTCATAACTTTTCTTCCAAGAAGCAAGTGTCTTTTAATTTCAAGGTTGCAGCCACCATCTGCAGTGATTTTGGAGCCCAAGAAAATAAATTCTGTCACTGTTCCCCTGTTTCCCCATCTATTTGCCATGAAGTGATGGGGCCAGATGCCATGATCTTTACTTTTTGAATGTTGAGTTTTAATCCAGCTTTTTCACTCTCCTCTTTCACTTTCATCAAGAGGCTCTTTCGGTCTTCTTTGCTTTCTTTCATAAGGGTGGTGTCATCTGCATATCTGAGGTTATTGATATTTCTCCCAGCAATCTTGATTCCAGCTTGTACTTCATCCAGCCCAGCATTTCTCATGATGTACTCTGCATATAAGTTAAATAAGCAGGGTGACAATATACAGCCTTGACATACTCCTTTCCCGATTTGGAAACAGTCTGTTGTTCCATGTCCAGTTCTAACTGTTGCTTCTTGACCCACATACAGGTTTCTCAGGAGACAGGTCAGGTGGTCTGGTATTCCCATCTCTTTAAGAATTTTCCACAGTTTGTTGTGATCCACACAGTCAAAGGCTGTGTAACGTAAAGAAGCTCCAATTTAGACTCCAAGCAGCTCTGGTGGGCAGACCAGAGCCCGGGACTGGGCTGGCCTGGGTCCACCTCTGCCACCTGTGACCTTCAGCAATAGGGTGGCCCCTTGTCAGCTCCTGTTTGTAAAGTGAGAACACTGTGTCCTCCACATGTATAGGAAGGACAGACAGAATCTGGAGTTTAAAACTAGACAACAGGGCCATGTGGAGTCGCTTGTGCTGAGTCACCAAACCCAGACCCGACCCAGTGTCCACTCTCCCAGAAGTGGAATCTTAACTTTCAGTCAGCACTAATGAGGTCATCTGCCTGATGGACCCCTGCTGTCCCCTAAAGGGAAGTGAGCCTTCTATAAACAACCTGCTTTTTTGTCTCATGAAACTTCCTTGTTCCCACTCCCTTCTGCCTATGAAAGTCTCACTTGGCACACCTCCTCGCAGCTCTTGGTACCTGCTGGACTTAACACACCATGATTCAAAACATTTTTTGCTCAAACCCTGTTTTTTTTGGCTGAGCATCTTTCAGGATCTTAGTTCCCTGGCCAGGGATCGAACCCAGGCCCCAGCCATAAAAGCTCGAAGTCCTAGCCACTGGACCATCCAGGAATTCCCTTAATATGCCTCAGTTTATCTTTTACCGCAGGGCAGGTGGAGCATCTCGCCCAGTAGGTGAGACTCACCATCCCGGCAGCCCAGTGGTTCAGACACCGTGTTTCCACCACAGAGGGTGCAGGTTCCACACCTGATCTGAGAACTAGCATGGTAAAAAAAAAAAAAATGCTTATTCCACAGTCTTGTTAAATGATCCTTTGATTTTAGATTCAATGTTTCCCCTAGGATGGAAAATATACATCTCCTGAGCTCCTAATGTAACTAGTCGTGTCTCCAGGCTAAACCTTTGCACAACCAGCCTTTGACAAGGCAGTGCTGGAGCCATGGCTCACCACAGGATGGGCTCCCCAAGGCTTGGAGCAGAGGACCACATTCAAAGGGTCAAGACTGCCCTTGAATATCTCTTGGGAAGAGGCTATGTGGAAGGCTGACCTACTGCCTTTCAATAAGCTCAACTGTCTGAGAATATCAGGATTCACTCAGTGTGCTTCACCTATGGGAGTGTTAGGCTCACACTCCACAATGACGTGGGGCTGAGAACAACCAGGGCAAGTGTTGTCTCTCTGGGCCACGTACTCATCAGGGGAATGCTGGTTGAATGACCACCGATATTTACATTGTCCTTCCTGATGCTTTGTCTCACTCTCTCCGTTTCTCTGTCTCTGCAAAATTGTAGAAATTGTATTTACAAAAGTCATAAAATGTGATTGCATTTCATCACCTTCTTTTTAAGAATGATGCATCTAGAGCTCAGAGAGTCTAAGTAACTTGCCCAAGATCACACAGTATTCAACACATGACATCCTAACCCTACAGGGCATGATTTTTCAGGCATACAACCTTACTTACAAAGCAGCCAGGATCATCTTATATGGAATGGAAAAGGCTCTTATGACCAGTAAGTTCCATGTATGTGAGCAAATCCCTAGGACACCAGAGGGATTTAGTGAGATTTGTACAGACATTCTTTGATATTTCAGTGCTTACTTAGTTCTCAGCCATGACATTTTGCCCAGTGACCTGGAAGGAGTAGATTATACTCGAGTACCCAGAAAATTGTTAAAGAAGCTAATGTCAATGGTTTATGGGTCAAAAGAATCATGTATAATATCAATACTTGTTCATGTCTGAGATGTGGCTTTCTCTTGGGTCAAACCTGCAACTGTCAACCATCTTGGTATGTGGTTCTGAACACAGAACCATGAGTAGATTCTTCCTCCTTGGAGGGGGTCTGCACTCAGATCCAGGTAAGTGGTGTTCCCCATCCTCTAAGTCCCCTGGAAACACAGCAGAGGAGCATAGAAGACCCCTACCTAAGCTCTGAACTGGACAAGGGCAACTGCTGACCTCCTGGTCAGGACAGAAAGTGGCCATTTTTTTCTGGGAAGCAGGTCCTCTCCTCTGGGCAGTGGCCTGGGGATAGAGAATCTGTTGTCACCTTCCAGTGGCCTAAGTGCCATGGCACAAGTCAGGGGGAATATCCCAAGATTCTGGGCAACCCCAAAGAAAGCGTGGGGTAAGCAGCTGTGGCCTACCATCTTCTCATTAGAAGCCTCAGGTCTCCAGGGGCTGGGTCGGCTCATGGGTACCAGCTAATCCCGCCTGCACGACCAGACCACCAAACACACTCTTACAGTTTAAACACAGAACTTACACGCAAATCAAACTGCTGAAATACAACTAAGTTGCATGAATCTGATTTTATTTTAAGGCTTTGGTTTCTCCACTGGTTTAGGAGACACTCTGGTGGCCATGGTGGGAGTCTTATCACCAAGTAACACTTGCTTGGGAAACTGAAGTCCCCTGAGGTGACTGGGCCAGGAAGCCTAGCCGGTTTGCCATCAGTAACATTGACTGCCCTTGTTTGCCCTTGTTCTCAACCCTTTCCTCTCCCAAATTATTTTCCCTGCTGGGATCCTATGACATCCTTTCTTGTGCCTTCAAGGTAAAGGGACCTGCCCATCAAGCCCTCTGCATGGCAGGTCCCGCTGTGTGCACTGCTACTTTAAGAAAATTTTTAATAGGAAAGGAATCTTCCTAAAAGCATTTTGTGATCATTGTTAAAGAATTCAATCCCCTCTTTTAGCTTAGAGATAAATAAAGTCCTGATTACAGGAGCAAAGTACCTTGAGAATTTCGCGTTTATTCCCCTGACGACATAATCCTCTGCCAATGAATTAACCACGTGGCATACATGCTCCTATAACGCCCACGTGTTAGTGTCAGGGAATAAAATCACAATCTGATTTGATTTTTTTGAGGGAGGAAAACCTGAAACCACATAATCATCAGACATAAAATAAACTGTTTATCAGGTTTTACATACATTCACAATCGCATCTCACTTTTGAAATGACTACAAATTATTCTCTAAAATGACTCGTTTTTCTGATTATAAAAGCCTGCATGCCTTATGTTGTAGGAAGTATGGGACATAAGAAAGTAACAATCACCCTAAACCCATAACTCACAGATTAGTCCCATTAATGTGTTTAGCATATTTTATGCGTACGTAACTTTACAACTCAGTGTCACTGTAGATACAGCTTGTCGCACTGATGTTTTTTTTTTTTAACTTCACAAGCTGTTATCAAAATGTTTCAACATCTAGAAGGGTATATCCCAAGGTAGAAACAGTGACAACCTCGGGGTGGTAGGAATATGATGTTTTCTTTTTCTTATTTTATGTATTATTATCTGATTTTTCTAATTTCCTACAATGCACATTATCATGAGGAGAGTACTTTTGAATTTGCAAATACTTTTTTCCCTTGGCTGTGTAACATTCCTTCTTAAGGATACACTCTGGTTTACTTAATCTTCACCCAAATGGTGGACAAATGCCCTTTCAAAGGCCAATAAGGAGCTCATGTGGTCATGTGCTTTTGTAAAATCCACAGTAGTCAATTCCTATGACTACAGGCATTTAAGAAGCTCCCACTGGCCCTCCTTGCATTCCCACGTGTCAGCTTGTCCTGGGAGGTTGGAGGCATCTGGGGGAAGCTGAGTTGAGACGCAATCACTTCTGGTTGCAGCTAGGTTACTGCAGTCGATCTTGCTTGGGGGTGGCTTTCAGGAATGCTCCTATGTCATCAAATCAAGGATTTAAGGGCCTTTGAACCTCTTTGAATCCTACACAAAATGGCAATTAGATACCAAAACTACATGGACATGGATGGACCCGGAGGGTATTATGCTAGTATAATAAGTCAGAGAAAGACAAATACTGTGTGATCTCACTGCAGAGACAGGTCCTGAGGGGCTGAGAGTAGAGCATTTGTTTCCCAAGGAGCTTGTCCCTGCAGGTGCAGCTGGGCTGCATCTACACAGGGGCACCCAAGGGCCCTGGGTGGGAAAGAGGGTCAAGAAACCTTCACACCCAGCCCAGACTGGCCTGGAGCTACCACTGGCAGCATCTGACATCTGCCCAGGGGGAACACTCTGAGGGGCCAGGCCAGGCAGGTGCCAGCGAAGTGAGCCATGTCTCCAGGATGGAACAGGGGGCCTGCGGGACCAGCCTGCCCTTCTTGCAGGAGCACAAGCTCAGAACCACGTCCACACACTGGCTGCTGTCACATGTTTCCACGAGAACACCCTCCCAACAGCGGCAACAAGAGTGCACCTGAGTGCACACATGCAGGATTCTACAGTTTCAAAGGGCTTGGGGATCCACCTCAGGGAGGACTGTAGGGTGCTTGGCTGTCAAAAAGCCAGGTCTCCGGGACCAGAATGGCCAAAACCATCGCTGTGTCTGCAGCCCCTCTGGTTGTCAGCCAGCTTCATTTTTTAAAAAATTAGTCAACATACTGCTCAAGGGTTCGAAGTCACGCAAAACAAGGAAAGACGAGAAACTGTCCCAAATGGAAAATTAAGGCACCGCGGTGACTAAATGCCGTGTGGAATCCTGGAGGCCCCATCTGGTTGTCAGCCAGCTTCATTTTTTAAAAAATTAGTCAAATGTGGTTCACGTCTGGGGAACTCCAGGCCAGAAGGCAGATGCAGGGCAGGGCCAGGGTCGACCCACCAGATTACTCCTGGGCAACAAGTAATCTGGTCATCTGGGGCTTCTTGAGGAAGGAGATCAGAGATGAGAGGTCCAGGATGCAATGGGGAAAGTGAAGGGCACAGAAAATGGTAATAAACAAATAAACAATAAGGACAGAGGAATTCCCTGGCAGCTCGATGGTTAGGACTCAATGCTTTCATTTGTTGTCGGCCTGGATCCAGTCCCTGGTTGGAGAACTAAGATCCTGCAAGCTCCACAGTTTGGCCAAAAAAGGGACAAATCTTGATTAAACACCAGTTGTGTAAGACCATTATGTCTTATGAGGTTAAAAAATTTTAAATATAGTATATAAATCTGGAGGTCAGAGGTGCTAGTGGTGAATGAAATAGCATTCCTTCCAAGTTCCCCAATCAGTAGAGAAGAGGGAAAGCCTAGGCTAACTGGGCTTTGATGAGTTAAATATGCATGCTGTAACTTCAGCGACAACATTTAAAAGAATGGAAACAGTGTGCAACCTGTAAATTAGCAAAGGGGAAGGAAGTAAAAAATTATAAAAACATACTCAGTGAGAGAATTCCCTGGTGGTCTGGTGGTTAGGACTCTGCACTTCAACTGCAGAGGGCTCAGGGTTTGATCCCTGATCAGGAAACTAAGATCCCAAAAGCTGCATGGTAAGGCCCCCCCCACCAAAAAATACCCAGTGAATCAAAAGAAGATAAAGAAAAACAAATATAAGAAGAAGGATAACATACAGAACTAAGAAAGAGTCTAGCAAGGATGCCAGACACAAAATTATCAATAAAATATCTAGTCAAAAATAGGCAAAAATATTTAAAGTTATTATTTATGTTATCAAAAATAAATACCTAAGAATAAACCTAATAAGACATATATGAGAGCTTTTATAGAGAAAAAAATACAGTCTCATTGAAAGATAAGTATCTAAATCGATGGAAAAATATGCCTTGTTCATAGAAGTCTCAACATCATAAGGTATCCATTCTTCCCATATCTATTATAGATTATATGCAACCACAGTCAAAAATCCTACAGGTTTTTGCTGTTGCACATATTAAACTAATCATAAAATTCATTCATAAATTCAAAAAAAAAAAAGAGCAGATTTTAAATCTGCACGATTCAAAGAATTTTCTTCCAGCAACAGTTGTGAAATGAAGGAGACCCAGGTGTTTCTTTTAAAAGAGGATTCCATGCTGCCAGGCTTGGGTGGTTCCTGAGAGAGAAGAGAAAAGTTCTAGACTGTTCCTCCTGGAGCCCCAACATCCTGATTCTGTGATTCCTTACATTCCCTAATTAAATTGTCTGACTAATCCCTCTCCTTGAACCTTGCCCCGGCCTCAGCCTTCCTGGCTGTTCCCCGTACACCCTCCGTGCAGGGGAACACTCTGACTGCCTGTTTGCAGCCTCGCCACCCCTCAACAATACGCTGCACAGACAGACTGCCCTGTCCAGTGGCTACCCCCTTTTGTGCACAGGCAAACTGGTAATGGGCAGTTGGAATGTCTTCTGAGCACACAAAAGATCCACTCAAGTGTGCAACTATTTGGGGGCAGCCGCCACTCCCTCCACGGGTGGTTAGGGTCTGCACTGCCTGGGGCCAGCTGCCGAGTCCTGGGAGAAGAATGGAGCGGGCATGTGGGCTGGACAAAAGCCGCCAGCCCCGTGCCCCGGCCAGCCTGCCTTTTGGAGCATCCTCAGCATATGGGTCCCCAGGGTCTTTGCTCATTTAACTATCATGACTTCGATCTTGGGGAGACAACAATATTTGGAGAACTTAAATGGGCCGTGAGACTAAATTAAATTCCCAAGGCAGCCGGAACCAAGATGCTAATTGGCTTGGCTCATGGTTCTTCCCTCCAAGAAACAGATTGGCTCATTCTTCAGGGGACTAATTATGAATTGAAGCCATGAATAGAAAGAGATGGCAAGGACCTGTCACCTCCTGCTTAGTAAATGTTAAAGCTTTGTTATTCACAGGCACAGTAGAGAACCAGGGTCCTGTGGGGGGCAAGTCAGGGATCTCGTGGGTACCAACTGGGCTGTGTTGGGGGTGGGGAGACAATGACCACGGCATCTCTGCTGCTGCATCTCAGGCCCCAGCAAATTCAGACTTTGGACAGAGCTTGTGTAGATGCCTCAGTTGTTACAAAACAAAGTATAATTCTGACTTACACTGTCAGACTCTAAAAGTTAAAAAGTCCTTCATACTACTGTTAATATGTGTCCCATTATGAGACACATCTTCACACTAAAAATTCCAATTTTCCAAGAATTCAACAGTCACCTTGTAAAGGGCACAACTCCACTGCACCTTATTTTGGTATATTAAAGGCATCTATGATACTTGTTAAATGCAAACAACTGAAACATTATAACTTTTTGGTAACCCATTTTCCCCTAACATTTTATTATGAAAAATTTCAAATACATGGTAAAGTTCAAAATGAACCCCAATTTAGCCACCACATACATTCCCCAGTTGTCAAAATGGCTTCTTCCTCTCATTCCTTCTCCCCATGTCCATAAGTCTATTCTCTATGTCTGTTTCTCCATTGTTCCCCTGTAAATAGATTCTTCAGTACCATTTTTCTAGATTTCATATATATGTGTTAGAATATGGTATTTATCTTTCTCTTTCTGACTTACTTCACTCTGTGTAATAGGTTCTAGATTCATCCACCTCATTAGAACTGACTCAAATGCATTCCTGTTTATGGCTGAATAATATTCCATTGTGTATATGTACCACAACTTCTTTATTCATTCACCTGTCAATGGACATCTAGGTTGCTTCCATGTTCTAGCTATTGTAAATGGTGCTGCAATGAACAATGGGATGTGGTATTTTTAGGTAAAACATATGTAATGTCATCTTGACTCCAAGGTATCCCATTCTGGATTGCTCCATGAAGATGCATCACCTTCTATCACCTTTAAAAGTTCACTGGAACCCATAACTCAAAAAGATACGTGCACCCCAGTGTTCATAGCAGCACTATTTTCAATAGCCAGGACATGGAAGCAGTCTGAATGTTCATCAATAGAGGAATGGATAAGGATGGTGTGGTATATGTATATACAGTAGAATATTAGGCATAAAAAGGAATGAAATTGGATCATTTGTAGTGATGTGGACTTTATACAAAGTCAGGAAGAGAAAAACAAATATCATATATTAATGCTTAAGTGTGGAATCTAGATAAATGGTATAATCTTATTTGAAAGCAGAAATAGAGACACAGACATACAGAACAAATGTATGGATACCCAGGGGGAAAGGACAGGAGGAGTTGGGAGACTGGGATTGACACATACACATGTATAAAATAGATACTAAATTAGAATATACATTATAGCACAGGGAACTCTACTTAATGCACTGTGGTGACCTGAATGGGAAGGAAATCCAAAAGGGAGAGTATACATGTATGACTGATTGAGTTTGCTATGCAGAAGTTCAGTTCAGTTTAGTCGCTCAGTCGTGTCCGACTCTTTGCGACCCCATGAATTGCAGCACGCCAGGCCTCTCTGTCCATCACCAACTCCCAGAATCTACCCAAACCCATGTCCATCGAGTCGGTGATGCCATCCAACCATCTCATCCTCTGTCATCCCCTTCTCCTCCTGCCCCCAATCCTTCCCAGTATTAGGGTCTTTTCCAATGAGTCAACCCTTTGCATGAGGTGGCCAAAGTATTGGGGTTTCAGCTTCAACATCAGACCTTCCAATGAACACCCAGGATTGATCTCTTTTAGGATGGATTGATTGGATCTCCTTGCAGTCCAAGGGATTCTCAAGAGTCTTCTCCAACACCACAGTTCAAAAGCATCAATTCTTCGGCGCTCAGCTTTCTTCACCGCCCAACTCTCACATCCATACATGACCACTGGAAAAACCATAGCCTTGACTAGACGGACTTTTGCTGGCAAAGTAATGTCTCTGCTTTTAAATATACTATCTAGGTTGGCCATAACCTTCCTTCCAAGGAGTAAGCGTCTTTTAATTTCATGGCTGCAATCACCATCTGCAGTGATTCTGGAGCCCCCCAAAATAAAGTCTGACACTGTTTCCACTGTTTCCCCATCTATTTCCCATGAAGTGATGGGACCAGATGCCATGATCTTAGTTTTCTGAATGTTGAGCTTTAAGCCAACTTTTTCACTCTCCACTTTCACCTTCATCAAGAGGCTCTTTAGTTCTTCTTCACTTTCTGCCATAAGGGTGGTGTCATCCGCATATCTGAGGTTATTGATACAGCAGAAACTAATACAATACTGTAAAGCAACGATACTCCAATAAAAATTAATTTTTAAAAAGTTCTCCATCAACCCAGCCCCACCTCCAGCTCACCCCCATCCCCACCCCATGCTTCTGCTGCTGCTAAGTCTCTTCAGTCGTGTCCGACTCTGTGTGACCCCACAGATGGCAGCCCACCAGGCTCCCCCGTCCCTGGGATTCTCCAGGCAAGAACACTGGAGTGGGTTGCCATTTCCTTCTCCAATGCATGAAAGTGAAAAGTGAAAGTGAAGTTGCCCAGTCATGTCCGACTCTTCACGACCCCATCAACTGCAGCCTACCAGGCTCCTCCGTCCATGGGATTTTCCAGGCAAGAGTACCGGAGTGGGGTGCCATTGCCTTCTCCTCCCCACCCCATAGGCAACAACTACTGATTTTTCCCTCTGTGTGCGCTAAGTCACTTCAATCATGTCTGACTTTTTGCTACCCTATGGACTGTAGCCCACCAGGCTCCTCTGTCCATGGGGATTCGCCGGGCAAGAATATTGGAATGGGTTGCCATGCCCTCCTCCAGGGGATCTTCCTGACCCAGGAATCAAACCTGCATCTCTTATGTCTCCTGCATTGGCAAGCAGGTTCTTTACCACTAGCACCACCAGGGAAGCCCCTTTTCCCACTGGAGTCAGCCTATTTTTGCTATTTGCATGTTAATACATAGTATAGAGGACAACCTTAGTATTACTTAAAAATTTCCCCATATAAATGCACCCTCCAGGTCTAAAAAGGGAGAGTGCAGATTCCAAAAAAAATGATCTGGTTTTAAGCCACTGGAGACAAGATGTCATTTTCTGTCAACAGGGTAAATCAAGCCTGGCTGAACTGGCTGTTTTATGTACCGCTTCAGAATAGGCCAACACTTGTCTATATACTTTTCCAGAGAACATAGAGCTTTCTGAATCATCTCATCAACCCTCATACCCTCAAAAGAGAAAATGAGTCCCAATTTTTTCAGGAAAAATTATCAGTAGATAATGAGATGAGTAGAAGCTGAAGGGGTATGGGGATCTTTACATAGTCTCAAAGTGTTTCCCCACTAGATTTTCATTAATTTCACAAGGAAATACAGTCACTGGATGATGGAAAAACCAGGAAGACAGCACCCTGACCAAGTGATGGGCCTGAATAACACCAGCAACTGAAGAGACCAACATTTAGTGCCTTCCGACCAGGTGCATAGAAAAGGGACATCACCACTTCCGATGTCCTAATCTGAATCTAGTGGTAAGGAAACAGCAGAAGGAACAAACAGAGAGGCAGTTATAGAAATAATTTACTTGAGACTTCCCTGATGTGCCAGTGGTTAAGAATTAACTTGCCCAGTGCAGGGGACACATGTTCGATCCCTGGTCCAGGAAGATTCTACTCACTGCGGGGCAATGAAGCCCATGCATCACAACCACTGAGCCCACATGCACAACCAGAGAAGCCCCTGCAATGGGAAGGTCTTGCACTGCAACTAGAGAGTAGCCCCCACTTGTCGCAACTAGAGGAAGCCAGGGCACAGCAGCAAGAAGACCCCACGCATCATTACGAAGACCCAGGGCAGCCAAAAATAATGATAATAATAATAATGATAACCCTTTCCAGGGTTTGCACGTACAGCATGCAGGGGAGTTAACACTCGACCAACGGCTGATGGGAGCCAATGGATAAACACCCCAGCTCCCTTCTGCCTCAGGCTCTGCTTTAGGGGACCCAGATGAAGATGGAGTGAATCTGGGAGTATGCTGTGAACCAAAGGACTCCTTGCTGAGTGAAGGCTGGAGCTGAAGCAGATATAGCCAGTGGATGCCCTGCACACAGGGTGGGCAGTGACTGGGAGCAAGGGCACAAGGGCTCTTTTCTAAGAGCCTTTCAAGGGTCAGCCCAGGCTGAGGGGGAGACCGGGGTCAACGAATCAGAAGGAAGGGCAAAGAAGCGTGAGGGTTCTGGTCAGACAAAGCCTTGGGGCCTGGGGGTCTCTAGCCCGAGGTGAGCATGGCCACTAACACACAGTACAGTTGTTAAACCTTGGTGTGTGGGTTCTAAGTCGAATCGGTGTTCAGTTTCTGATTGTGATGCATGCACTGTGGCTACCCACAAGAGCATCTTAGCAGAAGCCTGGGGGAGAGACTAATTATAGCTATTAAGCTAAGCCATCAGAGTCTGCTCCACCACTTATTATGGATAGTTTTGTGGCCTGACTGTTTAGCAGACAGAGGTTTGATCCTTGCAGGCTCTGGTATTTGTAACCCTCATAAGGTCTAAGATACTGGCACACATTTGTTTATCCAACAGATGCTGAACTAGAGCTGGATTTTCCAGCCTCTGTGCCAAGCTGGGAATACAGAGGTGAGTCCAGGTTCGGGCTCTCAGAGTGTCTGTTCTGGAGGGAGATGCTGAAGGGTAGCCTCAAGGGACGAGCAAAGGGAGGGTGCTGATTGGTAAAATGAGAGGAACAAAATGAATTCGAAGGAAGGAGAGGAGTCTGTTTAGAAGAAAGACAGAAATAGCAGGAGGAAGTAGCAAGATTGAAAGGCCCTGTTCAAATTATTTTTATGTGTTTTTTGTGAGATGAGCTTGGGCTTGTAAAAGTGAGAAGACCAGAGGTAATGTGTGCAAGGTCTGTGAGGGTACCATCTTGTCTAACCGCAAAGACCGGAGGCATGTGGCTAAGCATATCACAACCGTGAGTCAGGACACCATGCAGCCACCAAAGGGACTGATCTAGTCTCTGCAAGACACCATTGTGGTTACTGGGAAGGGGGCGTGACTGGGAAGGGGGCGTGACTGGGAAGGGGAGCAAGGGGCCTCCTAGGAGCTGGGCCTGCTCTCATCATGAGGGACTGGTGATGCTGCTGGTGTGAATGTTTGCAAAAAATCAAGTCCCACACTTTAGATTCAGGTTGTCCAGCAGCTGTAATATGCTATAGCTCAATTTTTTTTAAAACTTGAAAAATATTCTTTTGGGGGACTTCCCTGGAGGTCGTCTGGTTAAGACTTTGCCTTCCAGTGCGGGGGTGTGGGTTCAATCCCTGGTCGGCGAGCTAAGGTCCCACATGCCTCAGGGGCCAAAAAACCAAAATATAAGAAACAGAAGCAATATTGTAATGAATTTAATAAAGAGGTTAAAAATGGTCCACATTAAAACAAACTCTTTTAAAACCGTAAAAAAAAAATTTCTCTTTGTATTTATTGATCAGTAATTATCTCCAGGTTGTATTGTTCAATGGAAAATGCATACAGAACAAGGAATATTGAATGCACTCCTTTGCTGGGGGAGAGGTTTCAATATAGGAAATATATACTCACACCCAGAACATCAGGAGAAGGAAGGAGAAACCAGTAAGGGGGTTTATCCAGGAAAAGAGAATTGGGTGGCCATGGGCCTGCGGTGGGGGCTCACCTGAGGAAGGAGTCAATCCATCTTCTAAAGCGAAGGGAAGCATGGAGAAGGAAGAGGGCTTCTCTTGTCACTTTAACCCCACAGATAACATTTGTTTGTGGGTTTAAGTCACTGGAAGCTCACAGTTTGAGGGAAGAGGCAAATACAGACGTGTGAAGGCTGGTCAGGGAGTCTGAACTGGGAGCAGCTTTAAAATTGTGTTTCAGGGAGCCCAGCCTGGTGCTCTGTGATGACCTAGAGGGGTGTGATGTGGGGAGGGGAGGGAAGCTCAAGAAGGAAGGGATACATACATATATTTCTGTCTTTCCTCTAAGCAGATTCCTCTCCTTCCTTCGAATTCATTTTGTTCCTCTCATTCTACCAGTCAGCACCCTCCCTCTGCTCGTCCCTTGAGGCTACCTACCCTTCAGCGTCTCCCTCCAGAACAGACAATCTGAGAGTGTGAACCTGGACTCATCTCTGCATTCCCAGCTTGGCACGGAGGCTGGAAAATCTAGCTCTAGTTCAACATCTGTTGGATATATATATATATAATATATATAATTATATATATATATAATTATGATTGATTGGCATTGCTGTATGGTAGAAACCAACACAAAATTGTAAAGCAATTTTCCACCAGTTCAAAAATAAATTAAAAACACTTTTTCTCAGTAAAGTAAACATAACTGAGATGAGTCCCATGTCAGATCCTATAGCTCCACTTTCTCACAGATTTTAAACTCAACTAAGTCCTCTTTAATTTGTTAAAACTGGGTGGGCATTTACCTGCACACTTACACAGCACTCACTGCCGAGGGCTGAAGAGGCCCATTTTGCAAAAGAAAACCACATGAAATCACTAATTTTTGGCACAAGCCCCTTCCCCAGCCTCCATCTTTCAGTAGAATACTGCCACCTGGCGTCCCCTCAACAAATGGACACCAAGCACGTTCCCAGAAGTGGTGAATTCAGAAGAAAACTACTACAATATTGTAAAGTAATTAGCCCCCAACTAAAATAAATAAATTTATTATTAAAAAAAAACAGAATTAAAGGAACAAATAAGGTTGAGGACGAGCCACTTTATTACAGTTGAAAAATATATTAGAAACCAGCCCACGCAGATGCAGAAATGCGTATGCATGTACTAAATTCCTCTGGAGATACAAGCGAGTGTCAACTGTGGTTGCCTCCAGGAAGGGAAACAGCATGTCTCCAAACACTATCACTGTATGTTTTATTTCTTATGTTTTCAATTTTGAGACATCACAATGTATTATAACTGAAAACATTAAGTAAAAAGTTCAAAAAGAAAAAAATATGTTTATTAAATGTCGGTATGTTGGGACTTGCATGGTGGTCCAGTGGCTAAGACTGCGGGACCCCAGAGCAGGGGCCCGGCTTCCTTCCCTGGCCAGGGAACATGCCAGACTAAGAGTGCGCATGCCGGAGCTGAAGATCCCATGGCTGCAACTAGGGCCTGCGCAAGCAAGTAAATCAGAGGTCTTTTTAAAAAGACTGAAAATTGAGATAATTAATCAGAAAGATAAAAAACAGAATACACTCCAAAAAGTAGACAGAAAGAAATAAGATGAGAGAAATTTAGAAATATAAAACAAAGAGTCATGGTCTGATGAGTGCTGACTTCTCTCTGAAATCTCATGTAGCACAAGGGGTGATGGATCACCTCCGGGGGTCTGTTTTAGCAGGGCACTAATGCCATCTACCTTCCAGAGGCCTCCCCTCCTGACACCATCATTTCGAGGCTAGGATTTGAATGTATGAACTTGGGGAGATCCACACATTCAGATCATTCAGTTCAGTTCAGTTCAGTCACTCAGTCGTGTCCGACTCTTTGCAACCCCATGGACTGCAGCACGCCAGGCCTCCCTATCCATCACCAACTTCCGGAGTTTACTCAAACTCATTTCCACTGAGTCAGTGATGCCATCCAACCAACTCATCCTGTCATCCCCTTGTCAGCCTGCCCTCAATTTTTCCCAGCATCAGGCTCTTTTCCAATGAGTCAGTTCTTCGCATCAGGTGGCCAAAGTATTGGAGTTTCAGTCTCGGCATCAGTCTTTCCAATGAATATTCAGGACTGATTTCCTTTAGGATGGACTGGTTGGATCTCCTTGCTGTCCAAGGGACGCTCAAGAGTCTTCTCCAACAACACAGTTCAAAATCATCAGTTCTTTGGCGCTCAGCATTCAGACCATAGCCTTTTACTACGGAAAGACCTGGAAGAAGAGCTTTCCAAGCAGTAAACAGCATATGCAAAGCCCATGTCAGTAAAACAGATTAATGCCAGAAATCCTATGAAATATGGTGAAAATTTTGTGAGTTCGACAGAAGCAGGGCCATCACAGTTCCCCGATCAACAATTTCAAAATATTAAAATAAATGCAAATTGAAACTGTATGCCTGGACTGCCCTGGTGGCGCAGTGGATAAGAATCAGCCCTCCAATGCAGGGGACACCAGTTGGATCCCTGGTCTGAGAAGATTTCACACACCCTGGGGCAACTAGGCCTGAGAGGCGCAGCTACTGAAGCCTGAGTACCTAGAGCCCATACTCTGGAACAAGAGAAACCATTGCTAAGAGAAACCCGAGAACCACAGCAAAGAGCAGCCCCCGCTGACCGCAACTAGAGAAAGCCCATGCCCAGCAATGTAGACACAGCACAGCCAAAAATAAATAAATAATATATATACTTTTAACGCTTTTTAGAAAACTGCATGGTTGTGAAAGTGAAAGTGAAGGTCGCTCAGCCATGCCCGACTCTTTGCAACCCCATGGACTATACAGTCCATGGAATTCTCCAGGCCAGAATACTGGAATGGGTAGCCTTTCCCTTCTCTAACGGATCATCCCAACCCACGGATCGAACCCAGGCCTCCCTCATTACAGGCAGATTTGTATGGTTGTATGTGAGAAAGAATTGTGTACAACTGGACTGCAAGGATCCAAAGGTTTGAAAGAACTCCAGTAGTGAAAAGATGGGGAAACACATGCTCCCATACACTACTGTGGGCAGGCCAATTAGTACAATGTGTAATGAGTAATTCAGACATCCATCAGTGCTAAGTCCCTTCAGTCGTGTTCGACTCTTTGAGACCCTATGGACCATAGCCTGCCAGGTTCCTCTATGAGATTCTCCAGGCACGAATACTGAAGTGGGTTGCCATGCCCTTCTCCAGGCGATCTTCCCAACCCAGGGAGTGAACCCATCTCTCTCAGTCTCCTGCAATGGCAAGCAGGTTCTTTATCACTAGCACCACCTGGGAAGCCCAATTTAGCCATATGGATCCAATATTTAAAACAAAAAAAGGCAAAGGGCACATCCTCTACCATTGCAATTTCTCTTCTGGGCATTTCCCCCACAGATATACCTACACGTGTGCACAGAGATAGTCCTTGGGATTGTGTAGCATTAATCATGACAGCAAACTTGTGGAACAAGGGACAGTGTTGGTTAAGTGTTGTCTGAACAACCAGATCTCCTGGCTTGGCCTGTGTTGAGTGGTTGAGACAGCGAAGAATATTTTCTGACCTGAGAAGGAACCATGAGACTGAAAGAGAAAGCAGCAACTTTATAGAGCAATGACGAAGTTTATCGTGGGTGACTTATACAGGCATTCGAAGCTGCACTCTTTTCTGCCAAATGGGTACAGGGGAACTGAAAGGAACCAAAGCTGAAAATAGAATCTGACTGTGGGGAGAAGTAGTGTTACTGATGGCAACCAGAGGTTCTTTCTCCCCTGGGAAGGAGGGTCTCAGTGACCTTTAACCATCTACACAAAAGGCGCTCTTCCAGTGTTCACAGCAGTTGAAGGCCTGGCAAAACGTTGATGGGAACTTATCTGGGTGGCGTTCATTCCTCATGAGTGGGCTAACGTTCAGTCACCCAGAACAGGGAAGCGGTAGCACTGTGAGCCCAAGGTGGAGCTGATCAAACAGAGTCAGTGTTCAGCCACACAACCTGGTAAATGAGGCCAGTGTTCCGCCAGGTGCTGCAGTGAGGAAACGTGGCCCCCTGCCCAGGCCTGGCCTTAGTACTTTTGTCCCTACATCCCACCTGTCGGCACCCACTCACTCTCAACTGCCCATGTTTCAACAACAAACTCAGGAAGACCCCGAGATTCAGGAACCACCAAGGTTCTCCCAGGGCCAGGTCTGCAGGGGGCACACTGACACCCCACTGGCCAGGTACCATCTGTCACACGTGCGCATCCACAGTAAGAGATGCTGGCAGGCCGGCCGCACTGTGGCCAGGAGAGGAGACTGGCCAAGGGGACACATGGGGAGCCCTGCCAGCAGGACCCTGAGGAAACAGGGCTGCGTGAACGACTGCCCTGCCCAGGAGCAGGGAACCCGGGCCCCTTCTAGGAATAGACAAGAACATGGGGGTCAGGAATAGGAGAGCCTTGGTGGTACTGCCTGTTCTGTCGTGGTGGCATTTTCTACTGTGAATTACCTTAAGGGAAGAGGGACTTTAGATGTCGTGGAGGGGAACCGGAGAAAAATCAAAACTTCCACAGTTGGCCAAGGTTGTGAGACTGCAGGGCTGACTCCGGCCAAGCACGACGCAGGCCTGCTCCGCAGTGCCACGGGGGAGAGCCAGGAGCTAGAGCCACACAACCGAGACCCTATCACCCAGGACCACACCAGCCCAGAACGCGGCGCTTGCGCGCTGGGCCGCCCCGCCCCCCGCCTCCACGCTGCGCCTGCGCACTGGGACGCCCCGCCCCCGCCGCCACGCTGCACTTGCGCACTGGGCTGACGCAGATCACACGTGGGCGGGGCCGAGGCTCCCGGGTCCACTGCCTGCGGACCCGGGGGGTGGAGGCCGCGCTGATACCGGTGAGGCGGAGCGCGCGGGGAAACGGCCTCGGAGGCCTGCGAGCTCCCCGGGGACCGGCACTCCGCTCTGCGGGTGGGGCGCAGGTCGCTGAAGGGTAAGCGGTGGGTCCCGCCGGCCCCGGGGTGCAGACGCACGTGGGCCGCCGCCCCCCCACCCCGGGCACTGTGCGCTTCGCCCCGGGGGACGGGACCCATCCGGGGCCTCCGGGGCGCAGACCCGGCGCCCGGCAACTCCCGTCTCCAGGCGGCAGCGCCTGGAGGTGGCCTAAGGGTCACTGACACCCGGGCTCCGCTGACGTCTGGGGGGGCGCAGTCTGTGTTCTGGCACGGGGATAGACGAGACCGCCCAGGTATCCACCCTGGGGAGCCCGGAGCCTGCCGCCTCATTCATTAAGCTGGCGTCTGCCGACCCGCTCCCAGCCCGGGCGCAGGAGACCCTCATTTGCGCGCACGGTCCTTTGGGGGACTTTACCCTTGAAGAAACTGGCCTACAGATATAAATCGGATAGAGGATAGAGCTCGTATTTCTCGAGCCGACCTGCCGGTCCCCACCCCCAGCTCCTAGAAAGCTTTCCCGGGGGATGGGGCGGGAAATCACTGCCGTTGGTCCACACCGAGACTCTCCTCTCTGACCCAGGACATGGGGAGGCAGCCCCACCCCACTCCCGTAGCCAACTGGGAGCCAGATTAGCTCAGCCAAACCTCTGTTTGCCTTTGTGCAGCTAGATCCTGACCCACCACCAGCCGAGTCCTCATTCCCCACCGCCTTGCCTTAACAGCGTTGTTCTAGACTCTCCTTTAAAGAGCAAAACTGAACGAAAATTATTTTCTTTGGTGATCCTCTGGGGAGGGGCATTGAGGTGTCGGTAGTGTCACCAAAATGTGACCCGCCCCTCCTGCGGCTGTCTTAGCTCTGGACAAGCCCCTTACCCCAAGGAATGAAGCTGGGTTTTAGGCTCTGGCCTCAGGGACATGGCTGTTCCTGGCTCGGGCCCCCTCAGAGTTATGTTCTTTTTGACTTCTGTTTATGCCACCCTGAACTTGGTGTGTAACTTGAATGATTGTGCTCAGTCATGTCTGACCCTTTGCGACCCCATGGCCTGCAGCCCACCAGACTCCTCTGTCCATGGGATTTTTCCAGACAAGAACACTGGAGTAGGTTGCCATTTCCTCCTCCAGAGGATCTTCCCCACCCAGAGATCATCGAACACACGTCTCCTGCATTGGTAGGTGGATTCTTTACCACTGAGCCACCTGGGAGGCCCCCTGTAACTTTAATGATTATGTGTGTGTAATTTCATGTGTTTTTTGGTCGTCTGAAGTAGTCTTGTATTCACAGGGACAGGGAAGTGATGAATGAAGCACGTTTGATTTGGATTCAGAAGCCTGAAACTCCTCGGCCTTGCTGTGAGCCAACCGTGTGATTCCAGGCAAGTCCGTTTACAAACATTCCTGGGCATTGGTCCTGTTGTATGGAAGTCAGTCATCATGTGGTATATAGGTGCCCGCACTGTGGGCTCTGGTAACAGGATATATTCATAGCGTGTTTAAAGTGGTGTTTTTTAAATGGGTAGACAAATTTAATTAAGAGCAGCCTTTGCCTCAAAATGTAATATTCTACCTGTTAATCTGATTATGTATATTATGGCTCTCAGGCTAACATAGGACATGATGAAATTTGCTCATAAACAAAACAGTAAAATTTGCTCATAAACAATAAAACAGTGAGCTCAGTAAGTTAATTATCCCTAGGACATGCTCTCTGCACACAGAGAAAAACAATAATTTCTGGACCTAGCCTGACCGTGTAGGGACAAGAAAGCTCCCCTGCCCAACTGGAAGGAGGAACTAATGATGGAAGCATCACATCTACTCAAGAAAGACCAGGAGGTTCTCCGCCTTCCCACTTTTCCTTTGATTAGAAAACTGTAGCCCAGTAAGTTCTCAGGGCATGGCATTTCTCGCCCACCCGCTTATAAGCTTCACAAGTGTTGCATTCTAATAAATCCCTTATCTTTAAATAAAAAAAAAAACTGATCATGTAAAAGGATTTCTATAAAACACTTTCAGAGTTGTAAGATGTTAGTTTTGCTTTTGTGTCCTTGCTAACCATCCTTGGAAATAGCTGCTTTAGAACTTTCTCTATAAGTACTTTTTTCAGAGATCACTTAGCCATGGGAAACTTTGGGTTACTGTAACCTAAAAACAGGAAGCCTCTGAAAGGGCCTGTTCCTGGGTGGAGCTGGCTGCCCGGGGATGGCTGCTCAAGCACCAACCCCAAACCTGGCATCTCTCACAAGGCTCAGTTCTATGTCCAACTGAAGTCCTGCTGTCATTTCAAACTCCACATGTGGAAAACCTGGTCACTGCCGTCTCCTGCCCAAACATTCCCATCTTAGATGGCCATCACCTGGGTCCTGAAGCATCCTCCATGCCTCCTGGTGAATTGCTGCGTTATCAGCTAGCCTCCTTCACCTGCAGGTGTTGGCTGAGCAGCTGCTGGTTTCTGACCTTGTGGTCGGGAAATCAGGATGAGTGGGCTGGTCCCTGCTTCCAGAGAGGCCCCTTCTCACCAGAGGGCAGGGCAGCACAAAGAACTGCAGCTTGCTCGAGAGTGGGATGGGAGAGCACCGAGGAGCCCAGAACCCAGCTGCAGAAGCTCAGGGAGGGGTGTGCTCTCTCCTCTCCATTCCCCAGGCCTCCAGGCAGGCCCTCCCCCCACAGGAGCACAGGGGCGCCCAAGGTTTGGGCCATGCTCCAGGGGCCGTGGGCATCCAGTTGTAGCTGAAGGACTAGATCCCCTACTGTTCTGTCTGTCCTCCCTAGACAGCCTGGGGGTGTTATGAGTCCACCCAAGACTGCCCCCTGCTGTCCAGGCCTGGCCTCCACTCCCTATCCCTGCAAGTACAGTCACACTGTTCTCCAGCCCTCCTCTCCCACTGTCTTTTGTGTCCTGAGCACCGAGCCCCATCACTTGCAGGTGAGATCAGCTCCCCGACCAGGGGCTCGCCCACGGGCACACACCCTGCTTCCCACCTAGCCAGCACTGCTGTCTTCCCTCCCCTGGGGTGTCCACTCCATCTCCTGCAGCCAACAGTGAAGGTGGACAGATGGTGGACGTCCCTGAGGACGGGGGAGCCCAGATAACCAGGCACCTCCCTTCTTATCCTCTGAGCCTCTGGTTGCCGCCTGGTGCCTCCATTGAGCAAAGGCCTCCATTTTGAGGTGCGCTGAACCAAAAATAGTGGGGCCAAATCAATTTATTTTGTCAGGGACTTTGAAAGCACATGGGCTTGATTTCCTTCTTGGCAGGAACATGCGTGTGAATGAAAGGGGGTATCTGCTATGAAACTCCCAGAACGAGCTCTTTCTCTGGTCTTATATGGCTCTGCAGTCCCCAAGGGACCAGAGTTTAAACCTTTAGAAAGTAAATCACCAACGTGGGAGGAAAAGTGAGACTGGGGAGAATGAACTGGATATATATCTGTTCCCTTGAAAGGTCCAGGGACACCATGTACACTTGACTTTTAAAACAGCACCGAGTCTAGAGCCATCTGCCTGGACCAGCCCATGGAGAGCACCATGGGGCTGGGGATTGTGGCCCTGGTCAGCACCAGCAGGACCAACGGTCTTGGACAGGTTGTCTAGTTTCTATAAATCTCAGTTCCTCTTCTGTTGCATGGCGATTCCACCTTCCAGAATCATTCTGAGAAGCAAATGAAGCTTCTAATTCCACAGGAAAAATGCAGATCGGGGCAGCAGGGGGCAGGGAATTAATATTTATTGATTATTATTTATTTGGCTGCACCAGGTCTTAGTTGCGGCACGTGGGATCTAGTTCCCTGACCAGGGATCGAACCGGGGCCCCCTACATTGGGAGAGCAGAGTCTTAGCCACTGGACCACGAGGGAAGTCCCTGTGGAAAGAATTGTGATTGAACAGATTTTGTCCCTGAATACAGGAATTTCCTACTGGCCCTGGAACCTTACAGCCTAGTGTGTTTTTCCTCCCACCAGCTGCTCTAGCACCATCTTCCGCACACGAGGAAATGAGAAAAATACCAAACAATGGGAACCTGAGGATGACGAAGGTGGCGTACCCACTGGGGCTGTTCGTGTGCCTGTTCATCTACATCGCCTACATCAAGTGGCACTGGGCCTCCGCCACCCAGGCCTTCCTCGGCATCCCCGAGGCAGCCACGGGGGCCCGGAAGGGCCAGCAGGCCCGCAGTCCCCCAGGGCTGGCCGCCCACGGACCTGAGGTCTCCTACGGCATCATGTTTGACGCTGGCAGCACTGGCACCCGTGTACATGTCTTCCAGTTCAGCCGGCAGCCTGGAGGTACTGGGCAGAAAGCCCCGACCGCATCCCCTGCCCTCCATCTCACAGCAGAGCCCAGACCCTCGGGGTGGACAGGACCTCCCACCCGGCACTCCCCAGGGAGCTTGTCGACAGGGCTGGTTCTCAGGAGTCCCTGATGTCCTTGCTCACACTGGTGTCTGGTGACCAGCTAAGGGCAGCTGAGACCTCAGAGGGTGTGGGGGTGTCCTGTCCCCTCCCAGCGTCCCCGGCGGGTTGGGTGGCTGGGACCATGACTTAGGCCAGAAGTCACATGGGCTGAGTTCAAGGCAGCTGGTAGCCCCAGGTTCAGGCCAGTGGGAGCCGCGAGTTCAGGAATGTCAGGTACATGAACAAAGACACAGAGCTGCCCACTGGGGCCAGGCAGCGAAGGGGTGCCCGATAGCCATGGCCTGAGTAAAAGGGGAACTGTGGCCATCGCCTGTGGGCCTGCTTCCCAGGTAGGGGCTGGGGAGGGATGAGGGTGGAGCTGGGCGTCTTCACCTGCTGGTTTCTCCCATGGGGAGACCCCCATTGTTGCCCAGCACCCCCCCCACCCCTTGGGGAGTCAGTTCTGGGGTCCCTCTTCTCTGCTTCTGAGCTGATCCTTCTGCGCATTTAGCTGAGCTGGAGGCACCAGGTGCCTTCAGGAGGCCCCTCCAAGGCTCTTGTGGCACATTTTTCCACTTCTCATCTGCTTTATTTTTCGACTTGTTACAATAGTTAAATGTTTATATGCTGGACTTTGCCTACCTCCAGAATTGATTTGAAGCTAAGTTTAAGGCAACACATGTCAGCGTATAACCCTTTAGTAGCCATGTTGGTGTAGTTTCTTTGGAGAGATGTCCTTACAAAAAGTTTGTCCCTGACCTTGCCTTGTGTCTGTATTTTGACAACATTGCTCTGCCTCGGTGTGCCTGGGAATACTCTCCCCTGGTGTAAGCACGTGAGCCCAGGCCCCGAATAATTTAAGACACTGAATTTTTTAAAAAGAAGAATGAAATAGTCTTTAGAACCAGTAATGTGTCCATGCTAGAATCAAGAAAATTATTTTCACATTTTTAGTTTGAAATCATTTGCCTTGCTCCTCTGCTTGTTGAATCAGCAAGAATTAACTGTGTTAAACTTTAACACTTTAAATGGATAGGTTTTTGGTATGTAAATTATACCTCAAAAAAGTTGATTTGGGGGATTCCCTGTCAGTCTAGTGGTTAAGCATGCATTGGACTCCACGCTTCCAGTGCAAGGGACAGGGGCTCAATGCCTGGTTGGGGAACTAAGATCCCACATGCCTCGTAGTGTGGCCTAAGTAAATAAATAAGGTTCATTTTTTTTTTTTAAAGAGGAAAAGTTCTAGCCGAAACATTAAGTATTATGTTCCTCATTTAGCCAGACTAAAGAGGCAGAGTTTAGACAAGAAACAGTGAAGGTCTGTTTTCAGATGTCTGCCTTAAAAGTGTGGCTCATCATAGTTATAGAGATTCCTGTACTTGTGTTTATATTCACACTTGGACCTTGTATAAAATATGATTTTCCCTTAGAAACTCCCACCTTGACCCATGAAACCTTCAAAGCACTGAAGCCAGGTCTTTCTGCTTATGCTGATGACATTGAAAAGGTAACAGTTTTCTCTCAGGTCTCTGTGCTCATCAAGTTTGTCTTCTGTGGCCTTATTAAAGTGACTTCCTTCCTCTCAGATGCAGCATCTCTGCTGTGCTGACCTGGGATGCTCCACAACGTAGGGGGTCTATGGAGGACACTGGCACCCATGGGAGGCCCCCCCATATATACACAACACCATGTACATCACACATGTGTACACAACCACATACATAGCACACACACACACCATATACACACACCACACATGTATACATACACACAATGACATATATACATCACACCATATATACAGCCACACACACCATACATATATACACATACACACAACCACACACCACCCCACATGTGTACACACACACACACACACACACACACACACGGGCCCTAGAATTCTCTCATGGTCTGCCCGAGGTGGCCGGGCCGGGCATGTAGAACACACGGGCCCTGGTCCAGTCACACACACACACACACACACACACACACACACACACACGGGCCCTGGTCCAGTCACACACACACACGGGCCCTGGTCCAGTCACTCACACACACACACACACACACACACACACACACACACACGGGCCCTGGTCCAGTCACACACACACACACACACACACACACTGGCCCTAGAATTCTCACACACACACACACACACACACACACACACACACACACACACACCGGCCCTAGAATTCTCACACACACACACACACACACACCGGCCCTAGAATTCACACACACACACACACACACACACACACACACACACACACACACACACACACACACCGGCCCTAGAATTCTCACACACACACACACACACACACACACACCCTACACACACACACACACCCTACACACACACACACACACACACACACACACACACACACACCGGCCCTAGAATTCACACACACACACACACACACACACACACACACACACACACACACACACACACACACACACACACACACACACACACACACACACACACACACACACACACCGGCCCTAGAATTCTCTCATGGTCTGCCTGAGCATGCACACACACGCCCTAGAATTCTCTCATGGTCTGCCCGAGCATGCACACACATGCCCTAGAATTCTCTCATGGTCTGCCCGAGGTGGCCGGGCATGTAGAACCCCAGTCCACTCCGCTGCCACAGGTCCGCCCCATGACCCCGCCAGCACCATTTGAGTCACTGTTTCTGCCAATTTGTAAAATCAGGAAAAAAATACATTTACAGATGTATAAACCCTAAAGGGTGGGGAGCAACTGTGACCACGCTGCGGGTGGACCAACCCTGCTTTACCCACCACATCCACAGAGCACCCTGGGGATCCAAGAGCTACTGGACGTGGCCAAACAGGACATCCCCTTTGACTTCTGGAAGGCCACCCCCTTGGTCCTAAAGGCCACAGCTGGTCTGCGCCTGTTGCCAGGAGAAAAGGCTCAGAAGTTGCTGCGGAAGGTGAGGGCCTCCATTTCCTCCAAGGGTTGGCTGATGATAACCGAGACCGTGGAGCATCCGTCCACGTCTGAGCAGGGCCCTGGAGAAGGTCTCACAGGAAGGAAACATGTCGACACGTTCACAGTGTCACCTTAGGTGGAGGGCTTATGGATGAAGGATGCTTTCTTCCTCAAGATGTTTAAAGCCATTCATGTTTTCTAGAATGAATCAGTTTTATAAAAAGAACAAGTTTGTGTGGAAAATAATATGTCTGAAGGGCTTCCTTCCATCCAAGGACTTGCTGTGTGTCTGAGGCAGTGGGACCTGAATTCTTGAAATTTCGGCGCAAGCTGGTCACCCTTACAGGAAGCGCAGGCCCCTCTCTTGGTCTGACGCTCAGAAGGGACAGCTCAGGAGGCCGTTGGCATGTGCCCAGGCACTACACCTCCCAAAGGTGGCCCTGGAACCTGTCTTTGACGGATGCTTGTAGGAGTCTTAACCATCAGGAGTCAGGGAAAGTGTTCTCAGCAAAATGGTCCTGCTCTGAGCTGTTTCTGCACTTGTCAGCTGCTAAATGACGTTGTTGCAGGCCTGTCAAGGTCCCTTTATAGAAACTACCTTCATAGGCTCAAGTCAGATTCTGGGATACAAGTGCAGACATACTGATGTTTCTGTGTATCTATTATGGCTAAAACATGGAGAAGGAACTACAGCCAAATGCAGCTGCTCCCAGCCTCTGTCTCCCCTGTGCCAGGCCATCCCCTGGGCATGTGCCCACCAGTCTCCATGGGGGCGCAGGGCTGGGATCTGCCCCATGGGGCTTCCCACCACCCCTCCTGTCCTGCCCTAACGTGGGGCAGTGACTGGGGACTGGGAGTTTAGATTCTCAAGGTTAAAGGCGCCTCTCTCTTTACATTTAGGTGAAAGAAGTGTTTGAGGCGTCGCCATTCCTCGTGGGGGACGACTGTGTTTCCATCATGAACGGGACAGATGAAGGTAATTACCGAAAATGCCGCGAGGCCATCCCTCAAGGTGGGCTGCATGCAGCGCTGCCATCAGCATGTCGCTGGAGCCTTCCCTGGCCGGAGGCACAGACACCGAAGTGACGGCCCTGCCCCACCCCCCATCCACAGTCTGACCATCTCAGAGCCTTCTTGGGGCCAGTGTTAGATTCTCCTCATGACTGGCTGCCAGCCTGGCACAGATCACAGTCCTGAAAACAAATCCTCTCTTCTAAGAACATTTAGAGAGAACCCCCAGTTGCTGTGTGAGTACACTGCTGTTGCCTTAATTCCCAGAGCATCGCTTAGTAAGGTTCCTTACCAGCCCCGACTCTAAATGTGACCTTAAGAGTCTGTGTGGGTGGAAGGAAAGAGAACATTTGGTTCTCGTCCCTCCTCTTCTGAAAAGAGGCAGTCGATAAAGAGTGGGAGCGCGGGATGGGACATTTGGCCGAGCACTCTGGCTTTTAGTGCAGTGTCTTCTAGAGCAGTCTGCCAGAAGCCGCTGTTGGCTCTGAGTGACGCCCCTTCCCGTAGCCGATCCAAAGGCTGAGAGTAGTGGGGAAGTGGTCTCCTCGTGCCCCTGAAATCCAAAAGTTGCCATGAGCCCCTGGCACTGTAATTACAGCCTCTCAGGTGATTCAGGTGCCCTTTGTGACCCTGTCCTGCAGGTGTTTCTGCGTGGATCACCGTGAACTTCTTAACAGGTGGGTTCCCTTCATCACAGAGCCCACTGTTCACAGACCCTGGTCTTGAGAGCAGGAACCTCATTTCTGCTCTTTAAAATAACCCCCCCAGGGTTTTGCAGTGTTACTGACCCCAGCGTGGGGCGGGCCCCGACTTTGTGGATGCAGGTACTGGGGGTGGTTGTGGCCTGCGGCAGCACCATCCTCTTTCCTGAGAGAAGCCCTGAGTCACCCCAGTCAATGTCAAATGTGAGGCAAGTGCCGATCACCTTATAATTGAAGTCCTGATGGAGGAATACCGGGGACCAGGAACATAGGCCCTTGGAAACAGGAATCGTTTTTCTCAGATGACTCTCCGGATGTGAGTTTTTGGCCCTCTGTTGTAATTATGGACAAGCCCAGCATGTCTGACACGGGATGAGAGAGAGGGAAGTTGCCTGTAGGCTCTGCCACCCTGGGGTGGACAGCCGTGCCCGGGGCAGGTCCGGAACCCAGGTGAAAGCTCAGATGAAGGCCCCGCCAGGCAGCTGCTCTTCGTGCCCTCTCCCAAACATGTGGAGATTTTTAAGTGGCTGCAGCCTCTGTTGTCTTATTCTTCTTTCCACGGAAGGGCCTAGCTTCTGACCTCCCCCCCACCTTTTTTTTTTTTTGCTGTTCTGTTTATTAACTGTCATTGCCGTGTGGATTTTACTTCCGGTGCTGCAGGCAGCCTGAAGACCCCTGGAAGGGGCAGCGTGGGCATGCTGGACCTGGGCGGGGGGTCCACCCAGATCACCTTCCTCCCGAGACTCGAGGTAACCAGCCCCCACCCCCAAGGCTGCCTGCCCTGTGGGGGAGCGGCAGCCCCCTGGAGGCCCGTGAGCTCAGCTTCCCTCCAGAGGGTCATCACACACAGTGAATGCTGCTTAGTTTGATTTTAACTCTGCCTAGAAAAAAAACCTAGGAATTTGCTCTTTGCTGAGGTAATAAACTATCAGCAGGTACTACCTGGAGCCCTTTGGGCAGAGAGCGTGGGATGGGTTCCTCCCTGCCCCCCAAGGGCTTCCAGGGAGGGGCCATCAGTCTGACTCACATGGGACAGGATCACAATCCTTTTCAGGATGGACACATTTCCAGTTAAGATCACATGCTGTTATTAAAAAGTACTTTCCTCATCCACCACTTTTTAAATTTTTTTTTTTTTTCAGTTTTAATGGAAGAGCTTTAAATATACTCCAAACTGTTCTGGTTGGGCCATATTTGTCAGAATGGATAAATATTACTCAAAAAGAGGGGAGACACGGGACTTCCCTAGCAGTCCAGTGGTTAAGACTCCGTGCTTCCACTGCAGGGGACGAAGGTTCCATCCCTGGTCAGGGAGCTGAGATCCCACGTACTATGTAGCACAGCCCCCCGCCCCCCAACCCCCATAAAAAGGAAAAACCCAAGTGTTTCATTGCTTGGTCTAAGCTGTTTCATGGCTTGTGATGTGATGAAAAGCTAATTGAATACATCTGTGCATATCCCTGTGCTTTCATATGAATTGAGGGAGGTGGGGGACGGTTTTCTAGAACCTTTCTAGAAAGGCCAGCAGGAAAGGAGCAATAACCCTGTGTTCTTCCCAGGGCACCCTTCAGACCTCGCCTCCCAGCTTCCTCACATCCCTCCAGGTGTTTAACAGGACCTACAGGCTCTACTCCTACAGGTGCGTCCTCAGGACTGAGGGTGGACAGGGGTTCAGCTTACCACTGCAGGCCTCCCCTGGGAGCGACCAGAGCTCTATCCACAGACTCAGTCCCCAGACCCTGCCGTGGACCCCCCTGCAGCCTCCCCCTCCCCCTGTGGCCACCCTCTCCCCTCTCCTCTTCCCTTTTCCTCCTTTTAAAATTCACCTGCAGTATTTCTTCTTTTGTATGTATTCTATTCTGCCTCGGAAGAGGCTTTTGGGGAAGTGGGGAAGAGCCCGTGGATTGTGCAGGCATTTTCCTGGGTCGTCTTCTTGCCACTGGCACCTTGAGTAGCTTCTTTCCACGAGCCTGTCCACACCATGAAGGTAGAGGCCTGCCTGTCACTCTCTGCAGTGTCCACAGCTCCTGGTTGAGCTCCGCGAAGGAAGGGTCTTGGCTTGTTGAGCCAAGGAGCTCCTGGGAGAAGCAGGAGGCCGCTGCCCCGCCCCGCCCAGCCCCGGCCCCCCAACCCCCTTGGGTCCAGTGAACATACCCAGGCGGCGTGCAGGGCGGCACCTGGGCCTCCGGGCAGCCTCTCCTCACCAGGGCACTCTCTCCACAGCTACCTGGGACTTGGCTTGATGTCGGCGAGACTGGCGGTCCTGGGAGGCGAGGAGGGGAAGCCTGGTGAGTGGGGTGCAGTGTCCAGAGCCCTTCTGGCCGGCAGGATTTGGGAGCCTCGGAGAGTGTCCCCATAGACCTGTTGGGGGCCCCTGAGGACCTCCCCAGTTACTTTTTAAAGAAAGATGGCTAGTGAAGTGGTTTCTGAATCACTAAGAGAGAGCATCTTAGGAACCTAAGAAACGACACCATCGGCATCGGCTTGTTTATGAGGATTTACCACGAGGTGGCTCCTGAGAACATGCCCTGCGTTCTCCTGCACTAGAGGGAACTTGGAACGGGCTTGACCTTCCTCCTGGTGTGGCATTTGGGGACAAAGCCTGTGTGTGCTCCCAGGCCCTCTCCATGCCATCCCATCCTGACGCGCTTGGCTCAGACAAGCCAGACCTTGCCAGCAGGCGCTTGCGCTCCTGGGATATCTAGGGAACCGTGTACCCAAGGCAGGCCAGAGCCCTGCTCTGAGGCCACCTCAGCCTGTCCCCCCAGAGGCCTTGATCAGATGTGCACAAGCCCTCGCGTGTTCCGCTGGAATCCTCTTCCACACATGTCCCGCTTCAGCTCCTTTATTTCAGATCCTGCCGTTTAAACTTCTAGCAGTGTCCCCTTTGTTGCAATCCAAAACCGTGTCTGTGTCTCACAAACACCTGCAGCCTTGTTCTGGTCTGAAAAACACCCATTAGTCAGTGGAGGACAGCAGGCACCCGCTTGCCTGTCTGCACCAGCCTCGGAGCCCTGTCCCTCCTGCAACCCCCACCCCATCAGAGCAGCAGGGGAGCCGTGTTTCTCCCCAGTGTGATGGTGTCTCCTGCCATCACTCAGCAGACCACACACCAGACTGAGCGGTTACAGACAACGTCTTTTTATCTCCTGCCTTCACAGGCCGTGGCACCCCTGCTGGGGTCCCATGGGGGCCGTTCCACTGGTGCAGGAGGGCCCAGACCAGAATCAGACAAGGACAGGGGC
The DNA here is from genome assembly GCA_024291935.2 of Okapia johnstoni. Lineage (NCBI taxonomy): Eukaryota > Metazoa > Chordata > Mammalia > Artiodactyla > Giraffidae > Okapia > Okapia johnstoni. Next base: position 34,018,136 of record CM044324.1, read on the forward strand.
GTGCTCAGCGGGAGGCCAGCAGGTGTGTCCCCGGGGCTGGGGCCCTGGAGGCCGGCCACCGCCCTTCCTCTGCCGGTTGTGGGCCCAGTAGCACAGGCTCCTGGTGAGCAGGCCCCCACTGCAGGTCCTGGCCCCCCCGGCTCCATCACCTGCAACCTCAAAGCCCCTCCTTGGCAGTGAACTGGGAGTGGCTCTGCTGGGGTTTCTGCCCCCCTGCCACTGACCTGGGGCGCTCCCAGAGGTTCAGCCTCACGGCAGGAAGGAAGCGCGTTCCCTTGACCCTCTGAGGCCCTCAGCACCATGGGCCGCTCTCCGTGGGACTCATCTTGTCTCCACCGTGGCCAGTGCTCTTCATCTCCTCTCTTCTTTCAGCTGAGGATGGACAGGAGCTGGTCAGCCCCTGTCTGTCTGCCAGTTTCAGAGGAGAGTGGGCGCATGCTGAAGTGACATACAGGATTGCAGGACAGGAGGCAGGTATGGCATGGAGGTGGGAGGCTCAGGAGGGTCGACGGCAGCCCCTTACCCCCCAGCACCTGAGAGAAGCAGGGGGCCTGTCCAGCCTCCTTCACAGACTGGCCTGTGCTTGCCCGTGAGGTAAGACTCAGCTCTGGAGCTCCTGCCTCCCCCAGGCTCCCTGCACAGGCCTCCCTGTCTGCCGCCAAATGCTCCTCCAGAGGCCTGGTTTCCCAGCAGGCCTCCAGTGAGGAAGGGCCTGGACATCCTTCGGCCTCGAGCTGACAGCCAGGCCCGGCTGTGGACCGTGCCACCCTCGCCTGTGCTCCAGCGAGGACAGGAGAGGCCAAGGAGCCCCCTGCCTGTCTCACCCATCGTGCCCCATTGCTCTATGCTCTGAGTTTCTCCTGAAAGGACTACTGAGATACCATGTCCAACCTGGACATGGGTGTGAGGACATTGCCACTGATGGGGCTGTTTCCACAAACAGCACTTCTGACCTCAAATGTGGGGTTTTCCCCTCACCATCCAGCTCTCTGCCACCAGTGGGTATCCTGCGATTCAGCTCAGTTCTGACACTAACTTACAGAGTCAGGGCAGAGACCCCTCAGGTTGAGCCCCCCTCCTCAGATATCCCTTGCAAGTGCTGGTCCCCTGTTCCTCTAACCAACCTGTTACAAGTCAGGGGTTCCCATGACTCCGTCCTCAAATACAGTAATTTGCTGGGAGGGGATCACAGAACTCTGGGAAACACATTCCTGTCGCTGGTTACTTCCAAAGGACACAGCTGGGAAACATGGGAGAGAGGCACAGGGCAGGCGTGTGAGGAGGGCACCTGGAGGCCCCTGCCTAAGGGTACTCCGCCACACACACACGTCTCCAACCCAGAAGTTCTCTGAGCCCCTTTGTGAAGGTGTTTTACAAGGCTGCTTGCAGAGGGACTGATAACTCAGTGGCCCGTGGTAACTGACTCAGCCCCCAGCCTCCTGCCCATGCCCTCCAGGGGCTGCTGAACGTCCCAGTCCTCTAACCACCAGCCCCCATCCTGAAGCCATCAAGGGTCCCACTGGGAGTCACCTCATTAGCACAAAATTAGGGCTTGTTGAGAATAACAGGACACCCCTCTCACCCGCACCACTCAGGGCCTTACAAGTCTTTACAAGCTCTGTGTCAGGGACCAAGGATAGAGAGCAAATTCCTATTCTTTATTATCTGGCAATAAACAGGAGGGGACTGGGAAGAAGGGTCGTGGTTTAAGGACAACCAGGGAAGGCCTCATGGCATGAAGAGACAAGACGTGATGAGCTGGGCAATGAGCTCCAAGCTGAGGGGGGCAGCTCACCAAAGGCCCTGAGCTCGCTGCTGCATTTAAGGAGCAAGGAGGAGGCAGTGTGAGGGTCAGAGCCGGGAGAGGGCAGGGAAACACGATCCAAAGGGCGAGGGGGAGGCTTCGGGGGCCAGAGGGCAGCCAGACAGAGCTGCCGTCGGATGTGGAGCAGGACTGAGGCAAGATCAGAAACAGGTAAGGGCATGGGCTGTGGGCCATCCACGTCCACTAACTCAGCCTGTGCTTGTCGCATTTCTGAGCAAGTGTCACGACCAGCCTTGTGAGCTTGGCAAGCTGCCTCTGAGGCCCAGCTCCCTCCTCTGTGACAGGAGGGGGTGCAGGCCCCACCTAGGTGGCTGCTGAGGTGGGTGAGACGCTGCACACTCAAGCTGAGCGTGGGGCAGGCAGGGTGAGCATGGAGTGGACCCACTGGGCTGCTTCAGGGCAGCACCAGGAGCCCAGCCTGAGGCTGCTGGCCTTCAGGGTTGGCGTCACCCTCCAGCCACCTTTGTGCTTGCAGTTTCTCCCCTTGACCTGGCCACAGCGCGTGGCCCCTGAAAGGTTGCTGGTGAGCACCCCCAGGTCGTGGCCACCCTGGGCCGTGTGGTCAGGTGCCCAGAGCCCCCTGACTGCTGAGTCTGCTTTCTCTTCGCCCCAGCGGGGAGCCTTTACCAGCTGTGCGCCCGCCGAGTGTCCGAGATCCTCCGAAACAAAGTGCACAGGACGGAGGAAGTGAGGGACGTGGAGTTCTATGCCTTTTCCTACTATTACGACCTTGCCGCAAACGTGGGCCTCATAGGTAAAGGTGGGGCTGGGTTTGCTATGTGGGGGTCTGGGGTGTGGGACCCTGGGCAGAGGGCCCGCCAGTCACATCAGGGTGGTGGGAGGGCAGGGACCTGTCGTGAGTAGAAAGTACTAGGCCCCTGTTTTATAAATAATTCAGTTCTCTGAGCTGCTTGGTGCAGGAAGGCTTCCTAGCTGTTGGTTCACTATCCTCTCACCTGTGTGATTCTCAGACCCTCAGCTGCTGGCACTCAGGCTGGCACCCACTCCTCTGACCACCTTCAGGAACTTATATGTCACCCTGACCCCTTCCCGACCCTCGAGTGCCATCAGGGCAGAAGACGGCATTGGGAGTCTGGGACTGATGCTCGTCAGACCCACTAGAAAGTCTCGAGAGGGTCCTGAGGTCACTTCACTGGGTCAGGACTGGAAATATCTTTTGATGAGATAGATTAAGGGTATCAGAACATTGTCCATGGTGAGGATGAAACATTAGTGTGCATAGAAAATCGCCCTGGAGAGACAGAGGCTATCAGGTTGGCTATGCTATCGGTCCTGTGGATGACGGCCAGCAGGGGAGGCTGGGGTGGGGAAAGGTGACCCCTCACCGCTCACCTGGGCCCAGGTCCGTCTCTCTGGGGCATCCTAGCAGCTGCCCTGCCTGCAGGCTCCTCTCAGCTGGAGCCAGGGCACCTCGTCCTCATTCTCTAATGCCCAGACATGCAGCCATACACCTCTGGACCCCTCCCCCAGGGTGCGTGGGCCCCGGGGCCTCAGTGCCATCTCTGCTTTGCAGCCCTGGTGCCAACGGGGCGCTTCGTCTCATCCACAGATGCAGAGAAGGGAGGCAGCCTTGTCGTCGAGGACTTTGAGATAGCGGCCAAGTATGGTGAGTGGCTTGGAGGCAGAACGCCGTCCTGGGCTCGAGGCAGGCCCTGGCCCCGGAATTTCTCTTCAGCTCCTGCCTGTCGCCCAGACAAGCCTTCAGGGGTGTGAGCGTGTGAGGGACCACCGAGCTGGCCAGACCCAAGCCCGCCGCGCCCTGTGTGGCCTGAGCAGTGGGGGCGGGGATTTTAGTCCTGGGGTGTGAGGTGTGGACTCCCCTGATTTCACTTTTTCTGACTCTGTTTGGCTAGGGTAACCTCAAGCCCCCAAAGTGTCCCAGCAGATTCACAGTTGCCAGGGACCCCTGCACAGCAGAGCCCAGAGAGGGGGACCAAGATCCGTCCCCCCGGGGTGTGGCCGGGGGTGGGTTGCCCACCCCTCCCTCCTCACTCCCCACCGGCAGGTGTGCAGGCCACTTGTAGCGGTTCCACCCTGAGTCCCTTTCCCAGTTGCAGGTCCAAGGAGTTAAACTCTCTATTTCTCCATCGAAAGACCTCTTTCCCCTCCCGCTGCCCCCAGAAAGGCTTCTTTTCCATCGTTCTCCTCACTTCTGGGTTTGTCTCCTGGACACCAGTGGGAGAAGGCTCTGAGCAGAGGCTGTGGGTGGTTTGTCTGTCCTCGTAAAGAGGGGTGGGTTGCTCTCTCTCACCAGCTTTGAGGGCATTTCCAGTCCTCAGGAGGCTGAGGTCCACACCCAGGAGAGGTGGCTGGGGTCACCGGGTGGAGACAGGGCCAGGGTGGGTCGTGGACCCTGGGTTGACGTCGAGTCCCTGCCGGTGCTGGGCTCTGACCAGCAGGGAGGCCCTGGGCGGCGCAGGGCCTGGGGGGTGGTGCCCCACGTGGGTGGAGCTGGGTGGCCTGGGCCTGCGCCCCCGCCCAGAAGCCATGTCCCCCACAGTGTGCCGGATGGCGGAGACCCGGCCGCCACCCAGCCCCTTCCTGTGCCTGGACCTCACCTACGTCAGCTCGCTGCTCCAGGAGCTCGGCTTCCCGAGGGACAAAGTGCTGAAGGTAGGGACCCTGGGGTGCCCCCTCCCTGCCCGTCAGGAGCACATGCCCGCCTTCCCTACACACGTGCTCCTCTCCCCGCTTGTCTCTTCAAGCTGACCCGGAAGATCGACAACGTGGAGACCAGCTGGGCTCTGGGTGCCACTTTTCATTACATCGACTCCCTGAGCAGACACAAGAGCCCCGCCTTGTAGCCGCCGAGTTGCCGGCCGTCCCCGCAGAAGCACAGGCTCTGCGAGAGGAGGCCCCTTTGGGAACCCCGACTTGCGGTATGAGGGCCACGGCGCCGGCCGGGACCCTCCTCCCCATGGCCACACACACCAGCCCCTGGGTGCGCTGGAACGCAGCCCAGGCTTTGGCTCCAGGTGGACGGTGTCCAGACGGGGCAGAGGGCGCAGGCTGAGGCCAGGGTGGCCCTGCTGCCATCTAGTGTCCTATCTCAGGCCTGGAGTGGCTGTGACGTGCATCCTATGACAGGAGTCTTGTTCTGTGCTGCTCTCCAGCGGGCATCCCCCCAGGCCAGTGGGCCTGTGGTCCCCGTGGTTGTGGTCTGTGACGTCATACAGAAGCCGCGTCCTCAGGGGGCTCAGGCTTAGCTGCCAGGTTGGCACTGAGTGTGGGGGGGGGGCTGGAGGGGATGCCTCTCCATGGCCCACCTGCCCGGGCTCCTCGAGGGGTCTGAACGTGAATGTGCGCTGCTGTGAAGAGTGTGTGTGTGTCTGTGTGTGATGTCTGTGTGGTGCCAAGCACTCAACGCAGAAGCTGTGTCCTGAGCCATGTATGTGTGTGTGTGTGTATCTGAATGTGAGTGTGCACTGCTGTGAAGAATGTGTGTATGTGTCTGTGTGTGATGTCTGTGTGGTGCCAAGCGCTCGCATAGAAGCTGTGTCCTGAGCCTACTGGATGTATTGCTGCCTGAGCCACTGGCCGCCAAGCAGTGTCCACCCGGCCACAGCCCCCACGGGCTCGTGGGGTGCTGGCTGAGCCAGGCACAGGGCTCTGTGGGCCCCAGGCCCACAGCTGCTCCTGTGGTGAAGGTACAGTTCTCAAAATAAGCTGAACCTCATGTGTTCCACTTGAAATAAAGGGTTTTCCAGGGTTTCTCCTCCTCTGATTCTTCTTGGTGAGCATCAGCCCTGTCCCTCCACCCCAGCGCCCACTTTGGGCACCCGAGGTTCCCATTCACTGAAGTTGAAACAAAAACCTGCCCCCATGAGTGACCCGTGACGGCAGGATTAAAGTCCTGTCAGTGCCTCTTGGGGAGACAGCAGCAGCAGGACACACAGAGGCCCCACTGGGCACTCCTGGTGTCCCCTGTCCAGGGTGGGCCTGTGGAGGTCCAGGCTTTTCTAGGGTCTGGGAGAGCAGGGCCACCTCTGGACTGTGACGTCTGTGGGCTCATCGCCTCCAGGGCCGAGTGGTCTGGAGCGGGCACTGACTTCCAGCTGCAGTGTGTCTTGTGAGGATCTGGTTTTAATCAAGGACCAGCAGAAGGGGGTCACAGCCCGGACAAAGACCAGACCTCTCCCAGGGCTGCAGGGGTCCAGAGTGACGTGACTGCTGCATAAGCCCACGTGTCAGGCCTGCAGGGATGGAGCCCTGACCTCCAAGTGGGCAGGACCAGGAGAGAGAGAGAGACAGGTGTGAAACCTGAGAAGGCCTGAGCCTGCAGGACAGACATGGGGAATCTGCATCCTCCCCCAGGGGCCTGACTAGGGGGGGGTCACCACAACCCCAACTCCAGAGGGCTGGGGGCAGGCCATCAGGATGCAGATGCTGAAAACTGGAGCCAACTGTCCTCTGCCCAGTGGGTTCCCTGAAGTGTCAACCTTGAGGTGGGGGACAGAGGTCTGCTTATGGACACGGCAGGAAAAGACAGTGAGGAGACGCTTTCCCCAGACAAAAAGCCACCTCAGGACTGAAGCCTGAGGATCCACTTGACAAGGAAATGAAAACCGGCTCCCGCCATCCTGCACCCCAGCCTTGGCGGGCCTCCCAGCCCCTTCCTTCCACGATAGCAGCTTAGCTACTGCGCAGACTCCAGAGGCCAGGGATCAAAAATGCACGAAGGCCAAAGTGAAAATTGATTTGGTCCATTTATAGGTCGGTGATCTCACATCTGAAAAAGTAAACAACTGGACGTCTCCCAAGATAGTCCCAAATAAGTCATGGAACATTTTTGAGCCGAGCAGACTATGCAAGTCATTCACTGTCTTTGTGATAATAAAGCAGGCTCTTGTTTTTTCAAAAATAGCCACCCAGTGCACATCCCAGCACATTGTGGGTGATGCACACAGGCAAGAGGTTCCCACCCACGTGCCCTGCCCCACGGGTCCCGTGCCCACCTTCCCATGCTCACTCAGAGTAGCCATCCTGTCTGCATGCAAGACCCCATGGCGTCCAGCTTGCACTCCCGCACACGTGCGTGAACCAACCTGACATTGCAGACCCAACGGCAGCAACATGCGAATGTGCTTTGTTTTAGGGTGCTTCTCAGAAGCGTATTTTAATAAGGAGTTTAAAATCGAAGTTAAATTGCTGCTTAAATTGAATGGTGGTCGAGAGGCTTGGATCGACAGAAATTATTAAAAAATGGAACTAAGCTGAATCTTTCTCCCTAACATGAAATGTACCCTCTGGATACTCAGAATCATTCAACTAACTTCCCCTTCATCCTCACGGGGTTAAACATCGAGAAAATAGGAAATATGCCTCTAGCTCTGTGGTCTTAGGTGGCTCTCGGAGGGGTTGACCTCTGGGGTCAGGCTCTGAGAGCCTGTTGTGTGGAGTTGGGAATCTATCTTTCCCACCCTCGTGAAGAGATGGGACGAGTCTTGAGAGAGAAACAGAGTGGCTGAAGGGGCAGCCTTGCCAATCCAGAGAACCACTCGACTGACAAGCACCCGTGAAGATCAGGGCCCCCTTGGGAGCCAAGTCCTTTAAGAAGCTACACTTTCTCCAGAAGACAGTTCTGAGAACCCCTAGAAGAGCTCTGGGAACGACTACACTCCAAATGCTCCTAAGAGCTTGCCTGCTTCTCTTTCCCCACCTCACGTAGGAACAGGTTCCACAGCCAAGACAGTCTTGAACTGTTCTTTTCTTAATTGAGGTTCAGTTGACGTATAATTGGATTAGCTTCCCTCTACGACATAACGTATATGTCGTGGGATGATCACAGTAAGTCTAGTTAACATACATGACATACATAAGTCTAGTTAACATAACAGTTACCATACACAGTTACAGAATACTTTTTCTTGTGATACCTACCCTCTTAGCAGCTTTCAAACAAGCAATCCAGTATTGTTAACTATGGTCACCATTCTGTATATACATCCCCAGGACTTTTATAACTGGAAATCTACCTTCTGATCTATTTCATGCCCCCCACCACACCCCACATCTGGAAACCAGCATTCTGATGTCTGTTGCGATGACTTCTGTTTTTTAGATTCCACGTGTGTGGATACCTCAGTTGGTAAAGAATCTGCCTGTAATGCAGGAGACCCCGGTTCAATTCCTGGGTTGGGAAGATCCCCTGGAGAAGGGATAGGCTACCCACTCCAGTATTCTTGGGCTTCCCTTGGGGCTCAGCTGGTAAAGAATTGGCCTGCAGTGCAGGAGACCTGAGTTCGATCCCTGTGTTGGGAAGATCCCCTGGAGAAGGGAAAGGCTACCGACTCCAGTATTCTGGCCTGAAGAATTCCATGGACTGTATAGTCCATGGGGTCGCAAAGAGTCAGACACAGCTGAGCGACCTTCATTTTGTGTGATCATACAGTACTTGCCTTTCTCTGACTTACTTCACTTAGCATAATGTCCTTTAGGTTCATCCATGTTGAAAATGGCAAGATTTAAGTCTGTCTTATGGCTGAGTGATATTCCATTACATACATAAACTGCATCTTTATCCATTCATCTGTTGATGGACATCTAGGTGGCTTTCATATCTTGACTATTGTAAATAATGCTGCTATGAATGTCAGGGTGCATGTATCTTTTCTATTTAGTGATTTCAATTCTTTTGGATATAGTCCCTGAAGTGGAATTGCTGCATCAGATGGTAGTTCTATTTTCCTTAAAGGGAAACTCCACATTATTTTCCATGGTGAATGCACCAATTTATATTCCCACCAACAGGGCCCAAAAGTTCCCCTTCTCCACATCCTCGCCAACACTTAACTCTTGGCTTTTGATGATAGCCTTTCTGACAAGTGTGAGATGATATCTCATTGTGCATTTTCCTGATGGTGAGTGATATTGAGCATCTTTTTCTGTGTCTGTTGGCTGTCTGTATGTCTTCTTTGGCAAAATGTCTATTCAGATCCTCTGCCCATTTTTAATCAGATTGCTTGGTTTTTTGGTATTGAGCTGTATGAATTCTTTATATAATTTGGATATTAGCCCCTTATCAGATATATGATTTGTAAATACTTCCTTCCCTTCAGTAGGCTGCCATTTTGTTTTGTGGATGGTTTGCTTTGCTATGCAGAGCAAGAACATTTTAAATTGTGACTATTTTGCCAAATTTCCCTACAACTCCACTGGCAGTCAGGTGCCACTTCCTGAGCTCTCATCAACACAGCTCTGGCCAAGCTCTTTGCTCTGCCATACTAGCACATAAAATGATGATTTTGCTAGGCACCAATCTAATTAATCTTGTTTGTGTATGTCTAGGAGTATTTCCTTGTCTGTGAAACATCTGTTCATGTCCCTTGACAATTTTTCTATAAGATTATGGTCATTTTCTTACTGATTTTTAGGAAACTTTTATATATCAAGGAAATTAGCTGCTGTGACAGAATGTGTTGCAAATTTCCCCCATTTTATTAATATTACTACATTTTTACTTTACAGTATTTTTTCAATACACAATTTTACTATTTTAATATATTCAAATGAATCCAATTTCTCTCTCTCTCTTTTTGTGGCCATACTGCACGGCTTGTGGGGTCTTAGTTCCTTGACTAGGGATTGAACCCAGGCCCTGGCAGTGAAAGCACCAAGTCTTAACCACTGGACCACCAGGGAATTCCCTAAATTTGTCAGATTTATGACAGTTTTTGTACAGTTTATCTTGTTGAATACTGGGTTTTGTGTCATCATTAGAAAGGGTCCCCCACTGAGAGAGTTTTAAAAGTTAACAAAACAGTTTTTTTAAGATATAGTTTTCATTTTTACATTCCTTTCAGTATCCCTGCACATGCTTTTGAATACTCTCAAGGAAAACAAATCACTGTTTCAGGGTGGATTTGATTTTTAGAACAATTTCATAATCATTGGAAAGCAAATGGATAATACCATTTTGGGGATAAAATCAAGGATGGCAATAAAGTCATGAGGTGATTCCCTAAAGGAATTTTCAGAAAGTGTCCAGAATCATCACAGGTCAGTAATATAAACACCGCATCTCCCAAGGTAAGCACTATGAGAAGCCACACTTGGGTGTGCAATTTCTGGTAAAGCTGTTTTTAAATGCCTTGTTTGGAGACCATGAACTGTGAAGAGGGTTCATCCTCATAGAGGAAACTCTGTTTTCTACCACTCCGCTCGCCCCTCGATCTGCTGTCAGCGCCTCATGCTGAAACCAGACATGTGGGCTTTTTCCCACCAGGCAGTTCTCCGAGCCCAGCTGGGTGTCCTCTGCAATTCAACTCCATCTGACACCATCCACCCGGAGACGGTGCCAGACCCCGCAGGTAAGGGCTCAGTCCTACACGACCGCCCACCCTTCAGAGGCCCTTCTCAAGTCCCGTTACTTGGGATCGGACCTGTGCTTCCAATCGACCAGCTCTAAGTCAGAGGTCCCCACAACGCGCCCCTCAGATTCTGTATTCGCTAGAGAGGCTCACACAATTCAGGAGAACAGTTTACTCCTTATTGCCAGTTCATCACACAGGATACAAACCAACAGGCAGATGGAAGGGACAGGAGGGGAGGGCTTGGGGGAGGGTGTGGAGCGCCCACGCTCCCCGGGCACACCACCCTCCTGATTACCTCATCACTCTGGAAGCTCTCCGAACCCTGTACTCTGTGGATTTTTATGGAGGCCTCATTATATAGGTTTGGTTGACTAAGTCACTGATTTCCAGCCCCGTCCCCACCCCAGAGTTTGGGCCTAAAAGAGGCAGACTCCCTGAGTACTCTAATCACTTGGTTGGTTGCCCCAGCAACCAGCCACCACCCCGGCTGGTACCTGGAGACTTGCCAAAACTCACCTCATTAACCCAAGTTCAAGTACTATTGAAGGGGCTAACAGAACTGAGGATAAGAGACCAAATACAACAAAAGATGCTCCCGCTGCTCTTATGCTTACGAACTCCCCAGAGTTTGGGGACATGTGAGCCAGGAACAGGACGAAGACCAAACATATATTTTGTTCTATAAATCATGACATCACAGTCCTGGAAAGAGGCTTTAGATGGGCGGGGGTCCAACAGCCCTGTCTTCAATACTGTAAGGGTTGGGACTTCCCTGATGGTTCAGTGGTTGGGACTCCATGCTTTCATTGCCCAGGTCGCAAGTTCAATCCCTGGGTAGGGAACTAGAAGCCGGCAATCAAAATGGCTCAGTCTAAAAAAGTAAATAAATAAAACAACCTGAAAGGTTTATCAGAGCCTGGCCCCACCTGCATGGCTCCAGAGGCCAGAATTCAGACTCACAGAGAAGCTGGTAATGGGGAAAGATGTCCTGAAAGAAGATGGCTCTTGATTCAAGGGTGAGCATTCAAGGGTACCGGAAAAGGGCTCCTTGCTTGGGGGGTGAGAGGTCAGCATCGGTTGCCTCCCTGGCTGCTTCATACTTCCCACTTCCTTGGATTCACCTTGAAAATTATGTTGAGTGCGTGGCCAGGTAAGCTAACCACATGCTGCGTCCCTCGGTTCTGAGCTACAATAACAACCATGGTCTGTGTTGATGAAGGGCTTACTGGGTGTCAGGCATGGAGCCAACAGTCCATCATGTACCTCAGAGGCTGGGATGTCTGAGCTGAAGGTCAGTGACAGGGGATGAAGGGGGCTCCTTGCACCCAGGTCTGCAGGCTTCCAAACCCCAAGTTAAGAGGGTCTCCAGATAAATTTTTCATCACATCAGGCCTTGCATGTAGCTATTTATCAAAAGTGGGTTTCCCTGCTGGAAAATCAATCATTACAATACTCATGAGCATGGAATATTTAGAAAAATAAAGAATCAAGAGAAATTTTAAAAAATTAGCCCTAGGACTTCCTTGGTGGTCCAGTGGTAAAGAATCTGCCTGCCAATGCAGGGGACTCGGGTTCGATCCCTGGTCTGGGAAGATTCCACATGCAATGGAGCAACTAAGCATGTGAGCCACAACTGCTGAACTCTCGCTCTGCAACTACTGAGTCTGCGCCACAACGACAGGAGCCACGGCAATAAAAGGCCCGTACACCCCAAGTGGAGAGTGGCCCCCACTCCACAGTTAGAGAAAGCCCGCACACAGCAGTGACGACCCAGTCTGCCAAATAAAAAAAAATTTAAAGAATCACATAAAAAAAAAAAAAAAAAAACAGCTCCAGGCTTGACTTCCTCTGTCACTTTGATAGTCCAGATGTCTTGCTTTGCTGCATTATTGACTGGTGGATACAAGCTTCTCTTTAAGAGCCTAAGTGCAGCCTGTAAACCTTAGTGTCTGCCTTGGGTGGACATGGCTAAGAAGCAGACATCTCCAGTACGGCACCCTCTCCAGAAGCCTCTCTGAAGGTCAGGAGGGCACCAGAGTGGTGCGTTTGTGGCACAGAACACAGGCAGTGGGATGGCTCCAAACATACCTTCCAGGGCGTGAGGTGATCAGCATATGCGGCTGGTGGTTCTCCAGACCCACTGGAAAGCAGCTCCAGATTGACCGGGTTTGCACAGGAAAATGCTGGAGTTCGGGGCCTGCAGACCCTTGTTCTAAAGCAACAAGGGGAGAGGGGAATGTGAACCAGGGTTTTCAGCTTTCTCTTCTCTTTAGAGAAGAGATTTCAAATAATTTTTTAAAATGACTCTCCATGCATTTGTAATATTATTTGGCAGTAAAAATGGCATAATCTATAACATGGATGAACCTTGAAAACATGAGGGCAAGTGAAAGAAGCTAGACACAAGAGATCACATATTGCATGATTCTGTTTACACAAAACATCCAGAATAAGCAAATCTAAAGAGACAGCAAGCAGACTGGGGGTTGCCTAGGGCTCTGGGAGGGGGTGGGGAGAGAAGTGGGAGTAGCTCCTAATTGTGGGGGTACAGGGTTTTGCAGGGATGATGAGAAGGTTCTAAATTTAGATTATGGTGATGGTGATGCATGACTCTAAAATATGAAACACTGCTAAACACTACTGAATCAGGCTCTTTAAGGGGGTAACTTATGGAATATAATTATAAATGGTATTTAATATACCATATATAATACCTCAGTAATTCAGCGTGCTGAGTGCCCAGTTGCTCAGTCATGTACAACTCTTTGTGACCCCATGGACTATAGCCCACCAGGCTTCTCTGTCCATGGAATTTTCCAGGCAAGAATACTGGAGTGAGTTGCCATTTCCTCCTCCACGGGATCTTCCTGACCCAGGGATAGAATTTTAGTCTCTCGCGTCTCCTGCATTGGCAGGAGGGTTCTTTAGCACTGAGCCAAAATAAAGCAGTTTGAAAAATGAAGACTGGAACTCTGGGAAGGCAGCTACCTAGAACAGTACATTTCCCCTAGAAAGTTCCCTTTTTGCTTGCTGCTGCTGCTGCTGCTAAGTCGCTTCAATCATGTCCAACTCTGTGCGACCCCATAGACGGCAGCCCACCAGGCTCCCGCGTCCCTGAGATTCTCCAGGCAAGAACACTGGAGTGGATTGCCATGTCCTCCTCCAATGCATGAAAGTGAAAAGTGAAAGTGAAGTCGCTCAGTCGTGTCCGACTCTTTGAGACTCCATGGGCTGCAGCCTACCAGGCTCCTCCGTCCATGGGATTTTCCAGGCAAGAGTACTGGAGTGGGGTGCCATTGCCTTCTCCCCCTTTGTGCTTAACCACATCTTATCATTTTGTTCCAGTCTGAAACCACAAGATTCTTTCTCCCTTTTGCAGCTCCTAGGCATTTTTTAAAAAGTTGATTTCTCTACATTTACTTACTTTTAATTTAATAGACATATAACACTGTATTAGTTCAGTGTGTACAACGTGGGCTTCCCTGGTGGCTCAGACAGTAAAGAATCTGCCTACAATGCAGGAGACTTGGGTTTGATCCCTGAGTCAGGAAGACCTGCTGGAGAAGGAAATGGCAACCCACGCCAGTATTCTTACCTGGAGAATCCCATGGACAGAGGAGCCTGACGGACTACAGACCATGAGGTTACATCGAGTCGGACACGACTAAGCGACTAAATAGCAGTAGAACAGCAGTACAAAATAATGATTCAATACTTGAATATATTGCAAAATGATCACCACATCTCTAGTTACCATCCACCACCTTATATAGTTACAAGATTTTACCCTGGGGTTTCCCCAATGGTCCAGTGGTTAAGAATCTGCCTTGCAATTCAGAAGACATGGGTTCAGTCCCTGGTCCAGGAAGATCCCACATGCCCCAGAGCAACTAAGCTGGTGAGCTGCAACTACTGAAGCCTGCGAGCCTAGAGCCTGTGTTCAGCAACAAGAGAAGCCACCACAAGGAGAAGCCCCCACACGATGACGAAGAGTAGCCATGCTCTCTGCAACTAGAGAAGGCCCTCCACAAAGACAAAGACCCACCACAGCCAAAAGATAAATAAATAAATCTTTAATAAATTATCCTTTTTTTTTCCTTGTGATGACAACTTGAAGATCTACTCTCTTGTGTGGGTGCATGCTCAGTTACTCAGTCATGTCCAACTCTTTGAAACCCTATGGACTGTAGCCCATCAGGCTCCTCTGTCCATGGGATTCTCCAGGCAAGAATACTGGAGTGGGTTGCCATGACCTCCTCCAGGGGATCTTCCCGACAGGGATGGAACCTGAATCTCTGCATCTCCTGTACTGGCAGGCGGACTCTTTACCACTGAGCTACTTGGGGGAGAGGGGAATGGCAACCCAGTCCCTTGCCTGGAGAATCCTAAGGACAGAGGAACCTGGCGGGCCACAGTGCATGGGGTCAGAGAGAGTCAGAGACGACTATAGTGACGTTGCACACATGCACACACCTGGGAAGAGCCAAGATCTACTCTCTTAGCCACTTTCAAATATGCAATGCAACATTAGTAGCTATAGTCCTACTGTATGTTACATTCTCAGGGCCTTTTTTAAATTTCTTTCTTTCTTTATGGCTGTATCGGGTCTTCACTGCAGCCTATGGGCTTCTCTCTAGTTGAGACTTGTGGGTTTGGTTGCCTTGCAGCATGTGGGAGCTTGTGCAGCCCCGCAGCATTGGAAGGTGGACTCTTAACTACCTGGGAAGTCCAGAAGTTTGCACCTCTTCACCCATCAAACCCATCTTCAATACCCTACCTCTGGCAGCCACCAAATCTGTATCTATGGGATTGGTTTTTTTTGTTAGTTTGCTTTGTTTTTTATATTTCACATGTAAGTGAATTCATGCAGAACTTATCGTTCTCTGTCTGAGTTATTTCACTTAGCATAACATCCTCTAGGTCCATCCATGTGGTTGCAAGTAGCAAGAAGATACCTTCTTTTTTCTGGCTGAGTAGTATTCCATTGTATACATATACCACATCTTTATCCATTCATCCATCAGTGGACACTTAAGCTGTTTCCATATCTTGGCTGTTGTGAATAATGCTGCAATAAACATAGAGGTGCACATATCTTTGAATTAGTGTTTTTGTTGTTTTTTCTGGATAAATACTCAGGAGTGGAATTGCTGGCTCAAACGGTAGTTCTATTTTTATTTTTTAGGGAAACTCCATACCCTTTTCCATAGTGGCTACACATTCCCAGCAACAGTACTCAGGTTTTCCCTTTCTCCACATCCTCACCAACACTTTTCTTTTCATGTGCTTGGCCATCTGCATGTCTTCCTTGGGAATCATCTATTCAGATTCTCTGCCCATTTTTTAATCAAGTTGTTTGCTTCATTTTTCTGTTTTTGCTTTGCTATTGAATTGTATGAGTTCTTCATATATTTTTAATATTATCAGATATGTGGTTTGCAAGTATTTTCTTCCATTGAGTAGGTTGCACTTTGTTGTTAATGGTTTCCTTTGCTGTGTGGAAGCTTTTCAAAATCTTGTACATTGGAAATTGTAAGACATTGATGAAAGAAACTGAAGAAGACACAAGTAAATGGAAAGGTATTTCATGTTTATGGATTTGAAGAATTAATATTGTTAAAATGTTCATACTACCCAAAGCAATCTAAAGATTCACTGCAATCCCTATCAAAATTCCAATGGTATTTTTCATAGAAATAGAAGAGTCCTAAACCTTGTATGGAGACACAAAAGACTCTGAATAGCCAAAGCAATCTTGAGAAAAAAGAACAAAGCTGGAGGTATCGTGAGCTATAATAACAGTAATATAATAATCAAAATGTTGTGGGATGGACATAAAAACAGATACATAGATCAATGGACCAGAATAACAAGTCCAAAAATAAACACACGCATATGTGGCCAGTTAATTTACAACTAAGAAGTCAAGAATATACAACGGAAAATGGACAGTCCTTTGAAAAATGGTGCTGGAAAGACTGGAGAGCCAAAAAAAAAGAATGAAACTGAACCACAATCTTACACTACACACAAAAATTAACTCAAACTGGATTAAAGACTTGAGACCTGAAACTGTAAAACTCCTAGAAGAAAACATAGGTAGAAACTCATTGACGTCAGTCTTGGCAATGATTTTTTTTTATCTGACTCCAAAAGCAAAGGTCATAAAAGCAAAAATAAACACTGAACAGGAAGAAGATTCTGCACAGCAAAGGGAACTAGCAATTATCTGAAAAGGCGACCCCTAGACTTTTTTCAGTTTCCTCATGGTCTCCCCTCAGGCCTGGGGGCTGAGAAGATCCCCTCCCAGTTGGGGTGAAAGGTCAGGTCAGCTCCTTCCAGTGAAGCCCTGGGTCCTGCAGGGGCTGGACTCATGGGGAGGGGCACTCAGCTGCCCTCCTAAGTCATAAAAGATTGCCTAAAAGAAAGCAAGAGAAGTGAAAATCCACAGAAGAGGGACACTGACCTTACCTCCCCTCCCCCCAAATTTCCTTGTGGAACCAAGGATTCTCTTGTTTTCCCAGTGAGAGTGCCTGGTAGGACTCCACCCAAAGCAAACAGCAGGGCTAAAAGGTTAGCAAAGCAAATAAAGTTTCAGCAAGAAACCTTCCTTCGCTTCCCTGTTGGGTGGACTCTTCTCACTCTGAACCTCAGCTGGAATTTCTCTGCACTGAATGAATCTCAGAAGAAACTCAGGGTCGCTTCCTAGAGGCCTGGATTTTCAAAAGCTCCCTGTTTGACGGAGCCTGTTTTTAGTACTTAAGCTCTTTCTAGCTTTTGCTACTGACCTAGGGAATTTTTCTTTTTTTTAAGAATATCTTTATTGAGGTATTCTCCTGTAGTAAAATGTACCAGTCTTAAGTATAGAGTTCAAACAATTTTGACAAATACAACCTGTAGCCTACCTTAGTCTGTCACCCCAGAAAGTCCCCAGACAATCCCCCTACCCTTGGCCCCTGGGGGACTGTTCTGAATTCCATCCCAACACATTCCTTTTGCCAATTCTGGAACTGCGTGTAAATGAAATGGTACAGTTTGTGCTCTTTTGTGTCTGGCCTTCTGTTTGGCATCATGTTTGTAAAATTCACTGGTGTCAATTCATTCCTTTTTACGGTTGAGGTAATATTCCACTATTTCAGTATCCTACACATTGTTTCTTCACTTCCCTATTGATAGTCACGTAGGCTATTTCCACTCCAGAGTAGTAGTGATAAGGCTCCTGTGAACCTCCTTGCATTTTTTGTAGACATACATTTTTTATTTCTCTTGGATGAATACCTAAAAGTGGAATGGTCGGGCCACATGCTAAGTGTCTGTTTGACGATTTTAAAAGAACCTGCCACACCGCTTCCAGTGGGACTCTAAAGGTTACTCTCCCTTGAGCCGCATGCTTCAGTCTCTCCATGCTGTTGGTCACTTTCATGTTGAGGATTGGGGCCTGCTGGGGTTTTTATGTGTGTCTCCCTGATGTGACCTAGTGAATTTTAAAGAGGCTTCAAGAATCCTGCCCAGGCCAGCCACCTCTCCCGCACAGTGCACCCTTGCCTTGCATGTGGCAGGTAGAACCACAGGGATTTGCTCTATTTGGAGTATAATCATGGAGCTTAACATGGGAGGCCATGCTGGGGACATGGGGCCCTCTCAGAGGAGCACATGTTCTAGGCCAGGGGCAGCACCCTCTGTAAAGGGCAGATTCAGGGCCCACAGCTGACATTAGTCATGATGCTCAGCTCTGTCGTGGACATGTGAAAGCAGCCTAGACAAAATGCAGAGGAATGAGTGTCACTTTATTTGTAGACAGTGAAGTTTGGATTTCATGTAATTTTCATATGTCATGAAAATTATTCTTTTGATTTGTTTCAATCATTTAAAAATGTAGACAGTGTTCCTAACTTGAGGGCCATACCAAAACAGGTGGTGGGCCAGCCCAGGCCGAGGGTAGGCAGAGGCAGCGCCCTGAGATGCAGCTTGAAGCCAGGCTGGCAGCCTTCACAGCAAATCTGCCCTGCCAGGAAGAGGCTCGCCAAGGGCGAGGGCTGTGGAGGGTGAGAACCAGACCAGGGAGGCCTGCGGATGTCGGCTGTGTGTCCTTCACCGCCTCTCACAGCCCCACAGGTGGCCCCCAAGCTCCACCATTTAGGCACTGCTTCTCTCTCTCCACCCCCAGCTCTCTCACTGACCCTGGCTCTGACCGCTTCCCCTTTGGCCTGGTCACCTCAGAATGCCTGCCCATAAGCTACAGGGGGGCCTGCCCTCACCTGTCACCTCAACTCCCCCACGTCAGCCTGGACCCGCTAGGGAGGGACTGAGACTGGTTTAGCAAGCTCACCTGGCCGGGGTCATGGTTTGCAGAAGCTGTGTTGAGGCACCTGATTTGGAAACAGGCAGGAAGGAAGGCACTGGCCTAGAGAGGGATCTGGAGCCCCAATGGGTGTGCAGGGAGGGCGAGGAAACAGGATGAGGTGTAGAGAAAGATGGTGGAAGGCCCTGGGCTGCATATGTGAACCCCCCTGACCCTGCCCAAGAACTACATCACTACACCCACACCGGGTGACTTCTATGTGTGCCGTGGCGATATCGCACACCATGTGTGATCAAGAGCTTTCCAGAGACACCTCCCACCCAGCTATGTCCACCCCTGAGGCTCAGGACCAGCCTTAGGTCTGCAGGCCCAGAGACTGGCCAGTCCTACACCCTCATGTGAGTGGAGTCCTGAAGTGCTGCCTTCTCTCACGCAGCATTGTTCCTCTGTGCTGTTGGATGTGGGCCATCGTTCTCAGCGCTCTGGGCTATGCAATTGTGGGAATATGCCACAATCTATTTAGCAGGCCAGCACTGGTGGGCATTTGCATTGTTTCTTGTTTGGGACTGTTTCGAACATTTGACTGTTATGAGCATTTCTGTGCATGCCTTTTGGTCGGCCTAAGCATTTCTGTTGGGTATTTTCTTTGGAGTAGTATTGCTGGGTCAGAGGTAGGTGTTTGTCTAGCTTCAGTGAATGCTACCAGTTTTTCCACGTTCCACCTACCTGTCAGGACTCTCGTTGATGCAGAAATCACAGAGGCTAAGATAGGATCAAGAAGGAGCTGAGGCAGCAAGACTGAAGACAGGGACCGGAAGATGACCCTGGGGGACAGTGCTGGTGAGAGTGAGCGAGGGGGTCCCAGCCCAGGACCTGCAGGTAGGAACTAGCTGAGAGGCTTTGGAGAGGGTGAGGAGCAGGAGGAGACACCGTCTCGGAGGCGTGGACAGGAAAGAGATGCTGGCAGGAATAGGCCGCAAGCCCAGGACCTCACGCTCAGCTTTGCGCGTGGAGAAACTCAACAGTGCTCCTTCACTCGGGCGTAGGTTCTCCGCCCTTTCTGCGGCCCCGCCCCCATCAGGCCCCGCCCCTCCTGCGGCCCGGCCCCTCCAGCAGGCCCCGCCCCGCCCGCGGCCGGCGCTGCGCGCAGTCGCGCCCGCGGCCCCTCCTCTCCTCGCCGCCGCGGCGCACTGCGCAAGCGCGGCCTGGCAGCTGGTGAAGCCACAGCATCCCTGGCGCGGGCGTGTCCCAGCGGCTCGCCTAGTCCTCCTCCTCCTCGTCGTCCTCCTCGTCCTCGTCCTCCCCCGGGCGGCCGGCGCGATGGCAAAGCCGCTGACGGACGGCGAGAGGCGGAAGCAGATCAGCGTGCGCGGGCTGGCGGGGCTGGGCGACGTGGCCGAGGTGCGGAAGAGCTTCAACCGGCACCTGCACTTCACGCTCGTCAAGGACCGCAATGTCGCCACGCGCCGCGACTACTACCTAGCGCTGGCGCACACCGTGCGGGACCACCTGGTGGGCCGCTGGATCCGCACTCAGCAGCGCTACTACGAGCGCGACCCCAAGGTGAGGCGCGCCGGGCAAGAGAACGCCCGGGCGCAGACGGCTGCCCGGTGGCTGGGACGGGGAAGCGTCCGCCTGCAGTGCGGGAGACGCGGGCTCGGTCCCCGGGTGGGGAAGACCCTCTGGAGGGGGCACGGCAGCCCAGTCCAGTGTTCCTGCCTGGAGAATCCCATGGACGCACGAGCCTGGCGGGCTGCGGTCCGCGGGGTCGCAGAGTCGGGCATGACTGAGAGAATCTCTGTTTTTGTGTCTGTCCCTGGTGGAGAGAGACTTCGGTGAGGAGGGACCTCCGGGGTGGGAAGAGACCCCCCAGGTGAGGAGGGACCCCCCTAGATGGGGAGAAACCCCGCACCCCCAGGTGAGGAGAGACCCCTGGGGTGGTGAGAGACTCACAGGGTGGGGAAGGACCTCTGGTGAGAAGAGACCCCCGGGTGAGGAGAGACCCCAGTGAGGAGGGATCGACCACCCTTGAGATGAGGGGAGACCGCCCGGGGAAAGAGGGGACCCCAGGGTGAGGAGAGATCCCTGGTGAGAAGAGACTCTGGGTAAGCAGGGACCGCTGGGGTGGAGACACACATGCACACACACACAGGTGAGGCAGCCCTGCACACACACACACACACACACACACACACACACACACACACACACCCGGGTGAGGCAGCCCTGCACACGCATACACCCCAGGTGAGGCGGCCTGGCACACACACGCACACACACACACACACACCCTGGTGAGGTGACCCTGCACACACACACACACACACACACACACACACACACACACATACACCCTGGTGAGGTGGCCCTGCACACACACACACACACACACACACCTGGGTGAGGCAGCCCTGCACACACACACACACACACACACACACACACATCCCGGGTGAGGCAACCCAGCACACACACACACACACACACACACACACACACACACACACGGGTGAGGCGGCCCTGCACACACACACACACACACACACACCCCCAGGTGAGGCGGCCTTGCACATACACACACACACACACACCCTGGTGAGGTGGCCCACACACACACACACACACACACACACACACACACACCCTGGTGAGGTGGCCCTGCACACACACACACACACACACACACACACCTGGGTGAGGCAGCCCTGCACACACAAACACACACACACCCGGGTGAGGCGGCCTTGCACATACACACATACACACACATACCCTGGTGAGGTGGCCCTGCACACACACACACACACACACACACACACACACACACACCCAGGTGAGGTGGCCCTGCACACACACACCCTGAGTGAGGCGACCCTGCACACACCCCCCCCCCCAGTGAGGCTGCCCTGTGCACACACACACACACACACACACACACACCCCGGGTAAGGTGGCCCTGCACACAGCTTCGTCTATACCTGCACACCACACACTGAGCGCCTGAAGCCAAGCGGGGGGCCTGCTGTCCTGTGGTGGAGCTGGGGTCACCGGGAAGCCTCTGAGACTGAGGCCCTCAAGGATGGGCCTGCCTTCCAGGAGTGCACACCTGCTCTGGAGAACTTAGCTGAAGGTTGGCAGACAGTAAGGAACTGTTGATTCTTTTTACATTTATACAAGCATAGGTTTATGGTAGATGAGTACAAGGTGCACAAGAGAGAACTTGTTCATCACGTCCATTACTAACCATGTTAAGAATCCAGGTGTGTGTCCGTCTGCATCTTCTCCTGTTCTAGAATATATATGCACACCTTTCAAAAGCATATTGAGTGTACAGTCTTGTGGCTCTTCTGTTTCATTCATTAACATTTGTAACACTTGTAGCTTTTTCAGCAGCTTTCCAAGTAAATATGATTCTTTAGTATCATTGATAGTTTTCAGTCTGATGCATATGTCATAGGCTTGACCAGGCCCCTGCTGCCAGTTTTGTTTGGTTGGTTTTTTGGTTTTGTTTCTTGCCTCTTGACCATGGAGCATTTTACCCTTTCTTTTATACTAATGTAGAATGAAAACTGGTGAGGGAAGGATACACCTGTAGGCCTAACACCAGTTTGCAAAGTTTGGTTTGCAGTGGACACCTGGGCACTGGGCAGTTGCTTTGTTGATACTGTTTTTGTAGGGCGTTAGGAAATGTTGAATAATTTCTAAGTCTGAGATCGGTTGCTTTTCCAAGCTTTTTCTGGGGCACTCCTTTTTCTAAAAGAGTAGTGGTAAAAAAAGACAGATTTGTTAGAACACTAACCAGCCTCTTGGTGTTTAGTATGCAAGACAGTGAAGAAAGAAGTCGCACCAAATGGCTAAAACAGGTTATTTCAACGAGGGCTTGGGTCGACTTTGCCAGGGAAGCTGGCCAAGAGGCAGGGCTCCCACAGAATTCCCTGCTGGTGGCAGAGCTCTGCTTTGAAATATCATTGTTATTCATGCAGCAGGTGACAAGCTACATCTCTGCCTGCACACTCAAGGGCATTTCCCTGCAGTGAAGCAGAATGTACCACAGCACCGTAGGGACCCGTTAGAGTCTTTATTCTATGTTTAGATCCGAAAAAGACCGGTGATGGGCTCAGGGATTGCGGAAATAACCTTTCCTGAACAGGATTAAATTCCTCTAACAAAACAGGTTTGCTGATCCTCACTGACGGCTAGAGTGGCCATAGGTGTAAATCTTCCTCTTTTAAGGAAACCACACAGCCTGTAAATGGAAGGTTGTTTGCCTCTCCTGGATAGGAAGGTCATTTGAAAGTGGAAACTTCAAATTGAACTGCTTCGGTCTGTCTGATACATGTTGAAAATAGGCTCATCATCTCTTTTTTCTGCAGAAGTTACATGTTTGCTTATAAAGCAGGGGTCCCCAACCTTTTAGGGACCAGGGTCCGGTTTCATGGAAGACAGTTTTTCCACAGCCCCTGGTGGGGTGGGAGGGGATGGTTTCTGGATGATTCAAACATGTTACATTTATTGTGCACTTTGTTTCTATTATTATTACATTAGCTCCACCTCAGACCATCAGGCATTAGATCTTGGAGGTTAGGGAACCCTGTTGGAAAGGACAAGAAACCCTGTTTTGTTAGAGGAATTTAATCCTGTTCTGGAAAGGTTATTTCCGCAATCCTGAGTCCATCACCAGTCTTTTACAGATCTAAACATAGAATAAAGACTCTAACAGGTCCCTACGGTGCTGTGGTACATTCTAATTCAGCTGCAGGGAAATGCCCTTGAATGTGCAGGCAGAGATGTAGCTTGTCACTGCCACACCTCTGATCCCGGGAGGATCACAGCATGAGGGAAGGTGGGAGGGCTCCCAATAATAATCCTGCAGAGCCATACCCCCACCCTAAGGATGGCCTCAAGGATCTGTACCATTACTTCAGACTTTGGCAGCCTGACGATCTAAACAATAATCAGACTGCTTTTATTTAATATTTTTATTTACTTAAAAACAGTTATGCAGGTCCTTGTGATTATTGGAGACAAAAATTTGAAAACACAGATAAGCCAAAAGGATACAGTTAACTGTAATCTCACCACCTAGTGATAGCAATGTAAATGCTACAGACATCTTGTGTTCCACATCTCTTTTTCTGGGCAGGTAGGGAGACTTGTTTTTATTACACAAAATAGTGCAGTGCCATGCTGCACCTATTGTTTCATAACTCCTTCAAGCATTCTATTTTTGGTAATAGTAGAAACAATTGAAGCTCAGTGCTCAGAGGAAGAGTTTTCAAGTAAGCTGTCTGGCAAAGCAGCAAGTCAAAATATCTGGCTAAAATTAAGAGGTCTGCACTTGGCAGGACACAGCGCTTAATTCTAAAGAGGCTCCAGGAGACTGAGGAGATGGGGAGGTCAGGACTCAACTCCAGACTTGGGGACGGAAAGGAGCTGGGTGGTAAGGGATGGCTCACACAGATCCAAGCCCCTCAAGGCCTGGCTTTACCACTCAGATTGTTCCACCCTGGGCTGGGGTAGGTTTCTTTCTTGGTCTCAGTTTTTTCATCTTTAAAATGAGGAAGGTCAAGCTAGGTAATCCATTTCTGAGTCCCTTGCCTTTCTAAAACATCATAGTTTTGTGTTTGCTGGTAAAATGTTTCCATTTTACATTGACATTCCATCTAAAAAGAATTTGAGAATGCTTTAGCAAGACGTGACACAGGGGCTTCCCTGGCAGTCCAGTGGTTAAGAATTCACCTGCCAGTGCAAAGGACACAGATTTGACCCCTGGTCTAGGAAGATTCCACATGCCTCAGAGCAGCTAAGCCCGTGTACCACAACTGCTGAGCTTGTGTGCAGCAACTGCTGAAGCCCAAGGCCCCTAAAGCCTGTGCTCTACAAGAGAAGCCACTGCAATGAGAAGCCCGAGCACCACACACACAAAAAAAAGACCCAGCACAGCCAAAAATAATAAATAAATAATTTTTTAAAAAAGATACAGTACAAAAGCCTCAACTTCATAGAAGACCTCAAAGAGAAAGTTGGGGCAAAAGACAGTGAGGGTAGGAAAGTGGATTAAGTTCAGGTGTAAAGTCAGGACACAAAATGCCAACCTAAGTTCTGGCAACCAGAGCACATGGCAGGTCATGCCCAGTTACGGGAGTCTTCAATCTCTACTAGAGATTCTAGAATGAGCAGGTGGGAGATTTCTTCCATGGATCTCTAGAGCAGACGTTGTACAAGGTGGACAGCTGGCCCGATGGCACCCCTGCAGTGCATGGACTGGTCAGTTTACCATGGCTCTTCTCCATGAGCTCTTGGCATAACCATCATGGTAGACTAAGAAAAGGAGCTCTACCACTGGGCCCAAGCTCCTGTCTTAAATGTTTCTAGTAAGATAATCATAAAGAATACAGTCAATCTTATGGTTTTACTGGATTTATGAATTGAAGAAAGATAATCTAGAGCAGTGTTTTATAGCCTTGGCTGCCCACAACCCCCACTTCTGAACTTCTGTTCTCATAAGGCAGGAGTGGGACCAGCACTGGGATATTTTTGACCCAGGCAGCGGTTCTGATGTGTTTGGTGTGTTTGCACTCTGTGGTTCTGGTTGTGGTTGTGGTGTTCTAATGTGTTTGCACTCATCTGTGTGAACTTGATCTTGTATCCTGTAGACAAGCCTCCCTGATAGCAGAGAGCTCAGAGTTACTGTCTGTGGCCAGAAGCTGGGGAGGGGCAGACGGTTCGTGTTGCTGATTACCCTGACAGCTTGCTGAGTGGAAGGTCAGGTGAAGCCATCGTCTATGAGATGGGGAAGCTCTGCATGTGTGCCACAGTTTCTCATAGAAGACAGCCTAACCTCTGCTCCTTCAGGCTGTGATGGTTCATTTTCTGTGTCAGCTTAGCTGGGCTATGGTGCCCAGATATTTTCTCCGATATTAATGTGGATGTTTGTTTGAAGGTGTTTTCTGACTAAATGTGAGAGTAACATTTAGTCAGTGGATTTTGAGGAAAGTAGTATCTTCTGTAATGTAGATGGGCCTCTATTCAGTTGAAGGCCTAAACAGAGCAAAGACTGACACCCCATTTGGAGTCCAAATGCCACTCCTCTAGGCCTCACCTCGCCAGATTTCGGTCTTGGACCTCTGTGATTATGTGACCCAGCTCCTTAAAATAAATCTCTGTGTGTATGTCCTGTAGATTCTGTTTCTCTGGGGAGCCCTGACTTATCCAAGCTGCTGTGGATGGCAGGCCCTTTGTATCTTTATGAAATATTGTAACCCATCTCACTTCTGCATCCCAGCCCTTTTCAGATGATTTTTTTAAGTTTATTTTTTGACCGCATCACATGACATATGGGATGTTAGTCCCCCCACTAGGAATCAAACATTTGTGCCCTACCATGGAAGGCAGAATCTTCATCACTGGACAGCCAGAGAAATCCTTGATGATTTTGTAAGTGTTTATTTTACATGATTTCAGACTTTTCAAAAGTTGCAAGAATGATGTGAGAATTCCCATATGCTCTTTATCCGAATTCCCCATTTTTAACTTGTTTGTTACATCCTTCTCTCTTTATAAATACAATTTTTTTCTGTGAACCATTTGAAAGTAAGTTTTAGACTTGATAACCAACACTTTCCCTCTAAAAACTCAAATGTGTGATTGGAAAAAAATCAGGAGACTCCCTTATACTAGCAGAGCACTTTGAAAAAACTTGGGGTGTTCACACCATCACAGTGTTGTCACCTGCAGACCTTACTTGGCTTTGTTGGTTGTCCCACTGGTAAGAAATACAAGAAAACTGAGAGGACTTTGTACATCTTTTCACATATACCTCCTTCCCCACCCTACCCCCACCCCCCCATTAAGCAGAGCAGGCTCTAACCCATATGGAATCCCATACATTTTAAGACACGAAGCAGGTAAACAGCAGGCAATAGATGGTTAGCTTTTTCTACCTTGTAGAGAAGGGGGTTCTTAGAATATGGTGAAAGGGCAGGAGAAATGAATACAGAAGTTTAGAAAGGTGATTGGATGACAAAAACGTTTCACTAGATCTTCTGGAGTGGGAATTACATATAATTTCAGTTTGAGCTGAGTGTCTTTTCTCAGCCTTGAAACATCACTTCAAGGTGAAAGTAGCTCTGTTTACCAGGCTTTCCAGGTGTCGCTAGTGGTAAAGAACCTGCCTGCCAGTGCAGGAGACATAAGAGACATGGGTTTGATTCCTGGGTCGGGAAGATTCCCTGGAGAAGGGCATTTCAACCCATTCCAGTATTCATGCCTGGAGAATCCTATGGACAGAGGAGCCATAGGGTCACAAAGAGTCGGACACGACTGAAGTGACATAGCAGACACGCACAGCTCTGTTCACAGAACTGAGTCATAACGCTGAGTCACAGATAGAGCTTGACATGGTCTAGATCACTTAATATAAATTGATCAGGCTCTGGCTATCAGTTAGTGACAAGGAGGCCTCAGTGACTGTCTGGCTCTGGGCCGAGTGGACACTTTGTAGGGCTTAGCAGCATGTGAGTTGGACGGCCCAGGACTGTAAAATTGACATCATGGAGCACAAAGTGAATCTGTTCCCTGCAGAACTAAATGATTTCTAAGATCCCTGCAGGTTCTCAAATCCTGTAATTTTATCCTATTTTACATTTCCAAGATTTACTTTGAGCAAACAGACCTGTGTTCTAATCCTAGGTAACAGTATCTAAACTAAAAAAAAAAGAATTTGTGGTCTACATTGAGACACAGCCTACCAGTTGGGAGAAACCAAGTTTCCTTGGCGTTTCACTCCAAAAGAAAGTGCTGAGTGTGACTTTGTAGGTTGGGCCCTAAGACGTGTGGTAGATATCACCCTTCCTCTTCATGCGAGCAGAGTTGTGGTTTTATATAGGAAAGCCTTTTCCTCCAGAAAGCCCCTCGGACGCAGTGGCGTGGACATGGAGATGTGCTCAGGACAGGAGTGAGCCTCAATTCTCTGGCCAGTTGGGGGGCCACCCCTCATCCCACAGCAGCTCTCCTCTCGCTGAGCTGCTCGAGTGGGATAAGAGACGCAAGGGGGCCTCAGCGGCTTTGGAGAGGCTGGGGGGGCCCACCGGAGCTGACCTCTGTGTTGGGTCAGTGATCAGTGTCCCTCTGTCATGTCAGGGCCAGTTCTGTCTGGCGGGAGCCTCTCTGTGCTGGGAGAGGGCAGCTGGTGAGTTAAGATGACAGGAGACTGTGCGGCTGCATGTTCCTGGCACAGATAGAATCGAGTTCTTGGTGGCGGGGAAGTGGATTGCCCCAGTCTGCACCCAGCTTTGTTGCCCTGAGTGTTGAGAAAGTTCTTTGTTTCCTCTTCCTGCAGAGTGTTCAGACCCTGCTGTTAAACAAGGGCTCTGAACACACTTTTAGGAGAGGGAGAGGAAATTGGAGATCTCAGAAAGCCCAGTTCTATTATTATTAATCTCAGTTCTATAGAGAGCAAAATGAGGCTGTACCTATTTATATTAAACTCCATGTTCATAGAGTTCATTAACTCCTAAGACTCTTTATGAAGTCACTCAGTCATGTCTGACTCTTTGCGACCCCATGGACTGTAGCCTACCAGGATCCTCCGTCCATGGAATTTTCCTGGCAAAAGTACTGGAGTGGGTTGCCATTTCCTTCTCCAGGGGATCTTCCCAACCCAGGGATCGAACCCATGTCTCCTCATTGCAGGCAGATGCTTTACTATCTGAGCCACCAGGGAAGCCCCCTAAGACCTTTTAGGAGATTAATATGCTATATAATATTTGTGTTGATAGTGTTTTCATCTGTTTTTGTTGAAGAGCTTTGTTGATGCTTTTCTGTGATGTTACTTGTTGGGGTGGGCTCTGCATGTAATAAATAAACCCAATTGATAAAAAAAATCAATGCTGCCTCTAGGCCACATAACACTTGTTACAGCCATATTGAAAAGAAGGAATGCAGCCAAAAGGTTCAGTGACCTAGTTCAGCCCTGGAGATGGCCCCCCAGTGGTGTGTGGCAAGGTTAAGGGGTCCCTGCTGTTCTCAGGCTCTAGGAGATGAACGTCTGGTCCTCAGTCAGCACCCCTGAGCCGGGAGGCCCTGTCCAGAGTTGCAAAGATAATGCTAGGACACTGGGCTGGGCCTGGAGGGCTGTGGGCCCACAGCAGCAGAGTTTGGGGCCAGCAAGTATTGGCCCTTTGCAGGTGAGCCCCCAGGCTTTTTCTTGGACCAAGCCTGTGCCCTCAGCTGTTTTGGTTTGTTTTTTCCAGAATTACTACCCTGTTCTACAGGTTCCACACTCCTCCCTGAAAATCTTGCCTGGTGAGGGGCCCAGCATTGCTGAGTCCAGGGTGGACATGGTGCTCTCAGGGACATAAAGGGAGCAGGTCACCCCATCTGCCAGGGAAGGAGCCAGAATGGGACCCGGTCTGTGTGGTTCAAATGTCATCAGCCACCTTCTCAAGAGCCTTCACTTTGATGGTTTCACGCCAAACCGTCTTAAGGAAACTGGGGAAAGCAAAATCAACGTGTATGGTGAAACTATAAACATACTCCTCACACAGGCAAAAACAGCAGCAGAAAACAAGGCACAGACCCTGAGACCAGAGCTCCAGCCTGGCGGGGTCTACAGAGGTGCCTGGCACAAGGCTGACCCTGGTCAGTCC
Source organism: Okapia johnstoni (assembly GCA_024291935.2). Taxonomy (NCBI): domain Eukaryota; kingdom Metazoa; phylum Chordata; class Mammalia; order Artiodactyla; family Giraffidae; genus Okapia; species Okapia johnstoni. The sequence continues at coordinate 34,047,245 of CM044324.1, forward strand.
CTTCTGAGTGGGGACGGTGCTTGGGGGACCCCAGTGCCATGCTGTCCCTGCTGTCCTCTTGTGCAGGGGGCCATAGGAGACTCTCCCAGGCCTGTTTGCAGAACTGAGTACACTGCTGAACCCTGGACACCTGTGTTCAACTTGGCAGGAAAGTGAAAGAGATTCAAAGATTTTAAGGCTGATTGCAACATTTTATGCCTCAGCACCCATCTCTTAGGAAAAGAGATAATCAAGCTATTTTCCTAGTGCTAGTTAAAAGCTGGAAAGATCAAACTACAACTTTTAAAATACATATTTGTATGAATAGTTACAGGCAAAATGAAAACATCTCAACCATATCCCTGACCGGCCAACTTCTTATAAAACCTCTCGGGAGAACCCCAGAAGGAGGTCGGTGGGGGAAAATGCCCCTTGTGTGTGCCTGGGAGAGGGGAATGTTCACAAGATGTTCACTTGCTCAGACAGCTAGATGCTGTCATCTCAGTGTGCTTGCCCGTTGGTTATCAAGCCCCGTGGGAACCCCATATACTAATAAATAAGTTCAAGTTTAGGGTAAATACTGTCCAGGATGATGAAAGGTCAGAAAGAGGCAATGGGCCGTGAGCAGCAGTGACGGCCGTGGTGGGTAGACAGAAGCTTGTTACACCGTGATGAGTCTGTGATTTAAAGGACACTGGAGCATGGATGGGAATTTTAAAGCCAGGCATTCATATGATCAAAAAACGTAGAAGGCTGTCTGAGATTGAAATCTGTATTTTTTTTTTTTATGCATGCACGTTCTTTTGATTTGTAGATTTGATATGTATGGAAAGTTTTCTTAAATTAGATTTTTTAAAAGTACATTTCTTATGGCAACCCACTCCAGTATTCTTGCCTGGAAAATCCCATGGACAGAGGAGCCTGGTGGGCTATAGTCCATGGGGTCGCAAAGAGTCGGACACGACTGAGCGACTTCACTTTCACTTTCTTTTGCGTGTGGGGAACATTGTTACAACATATGTTGCTGAGTGCTCTATACACTGATATGTTAAGTCCAGCCCGCTCCATGTCATGTGTTCCTTGGGTCTGACACATGCACAGTGCCACGACACCCCTGTTACAGGATCCCAGGGGGTCGTCAGTTTGCCCTAAAAGTGCCCCAGGCTCCTATTGCGCCCACCCCTTCCTCCTTCCCTCCCGACTCCTGGGAACCCCCCTACCCCGAGCATTTCATGTTGACTTTCTTTAAAAGGAAAGGCCGCCAGCCCTTTGGGTCGGGGACGTGGTGGCGCGGCTGGGGGTCCCCAGTGCCTGGGAGGGGGCTGGCCCACCCCTCCCCCCCCCCAAAAAAAGTACATTTCTTTATTTGGCTCCACTGGATCTTAGTTGTGGCATTCAGGATCTTTAGTTGTGGCCTGTGGGATCTGGTTCCCTAACCAGGGATCAAACCTGGACACCCTGCATTGGGAGCGTGGAGCCTTAACCACTGGACCCCCAGGGAAGTCCCCCCAAGGCCTTATTCTGGATGACTGGAAGCAGCATGGAGGTCCTGTGTAGGAGCAGGACTCTGTGGGCTGGCTCTCGACTCTGCCACTGCCTTCCGTGGCCCATTGAGTGGTTGTAGCAGGGGGGCAGACGGCCCCAGGCGTGGGGAGCGTTGGAATCCTGCATGATCCCCAGCAAGTGTCGGTGGTCGTCTCTTCTTTTATACAGAAGTTTATCTCTCAGTCCCCCAAAGCCAGCAAATAGGCAGCAGATAGAAATAGGCAGACATGTCCATCCGTCTGTCCCATTGTGTTGACCGTGCTGTTGGCACTGAGTGCCCAGGGCAGGTGTCAGGAGCTGTTCACCCTGCAGGGCTGGCTCACCCCCACCAAGCATAGACAGGGCTCCGTCTGTCCTGGGGGTCGGTTCCCCACCACCGCCCTACCCCACCTCCCTGCCCTCAGGGGAGGTTCCTTTTTGTCCCCTTGGGGACTCCAGAGGGGCAGTGCACAGAATCTGCTTTTGAAGGACCCTCCCTAGGGGGCAGCCCCTGGAAAGGTGAAATTGGCAGAGGCTGAAGGGAGGGAGCCCATTTTAGAGGTGCAGGTAAGCGCAGAGCAGCCTCTCAGAAGGTCTACTCTGCACTGGGATCTTCACGTACATGGGGCAGAACCAGCTGTTTCAGATGCCTCCTCTTGCTCCCTCAGCGCATCTACTATCTGTCCCTGGAATTCTACATGGGCCGTACCCTACAGAACACGATGGTGAACCTGGGCCTCCAGAATGCCTGTGATGAAGCCATCTATCAGGTGTGGTCCTTGGGGCTGGGCTGCTGGGTTGGCCTCCTGTGGGCACCGAGCCTTAATCCAGGCCTTGCAGAGGCGAGTGCTGCTGTCTGGGACTGGATGCTGGGGTGTTGAGGGGGATGGGTGGTGGGTGACGCACCTTCTCAAGGAGAGAAAGTGAGGACTGGATGGGAGCTAATGCCCAGTGGGCGGGGACGGGGGCAGGTTGTGATGCCGAAGCTCGAAGCTTCTAGACCATTGTACGTCACACACCCACCCCACATGGCAGAAATGCCTGATATTGCTCCATTTCTCTTTACTTTATTGACCTGGTGACCCACCTCCAGCTCCCCTCTCCCACCCTAAAGACACTTGTCCTGCACCTGCTTGTAAAATTGCCCTTCTCTCCTACTTGGAATTGTTGTCATTCAGTTGCTAAGTCATGTCGGACTCTGTGATCCCATGGGCTGCAGCACTCCAGGCTTCCTTCACCATCTCCCAGAGTTTGCTCAAACTCAGGCCCATTAAGTCAGTGATGCCATCCAACCATCTCATCCTCTGTCATCCTCTTCTCCTGCCTTCAATCTTTCCCAGCATCAGGGTGTTTTCCAATGAGTTGGCTCTTTGCATCAGGTGACCAAAGTATTGGAGCTTCCATGGACAGAGGAGCCTGGTGGGCTATAGTCTATGGAATCATAAAGAATGGGACACGACCAAGCAACTAATACAAGCAATAGAAAATACAGGGAGGCATGTGTCTTTTTAAACCTTGTACATTTTTTCCTCCTAAAATGCTGTTTCACTTGCTGTTTAGCTTTTAGTTAAGTTTGTGCTGGAAAGATTTCCATGATGACGGAACTTGAGAATCTCAGGCACATGTTGGCAGTGCCTGCCTTCCAGGCACAACGCAGGTACCAGAGGCTGTGAGCTGAGCTGTCGATGCTGCAGGGCTGGACGGCCTCCTCCCCAGGCTCCCCAGTTACAATGCAGTGTAAAAATTACATACACGGGACTTCCCTGGTGGTCCACAGGTTAAGACTTGACCTTCCAAAACAGGAGGTACAGGGAGCTAAGATCCCACATGCCTCATGGCCAAAAAAGCATAAAACAGAAGCAATATTGTAACACGTTCAATAAAGACTTTTTAAAAAATGTTTAAAAAAAGAAAAAAACATCCCACTGCTGCATCATCCTGGGCTCCAGTTCCAGAGCAGGTTCTGCTAAAAACTAGAAATTCAGAAGAAGCCACTCTCTCCTGAGTGTACCGTCAAGGACACACTTAAAATTACAGGAAAGTTTAAATATACATGGAAATTGACTGCTATGATGAACGTCTTCACACACCATCATCACCTGGTTTCCCCAGTCCTCAAGCCCAAGTCATGGCCAGTCTTATTTCCCGTATACCCCCACCACTCTCAAGTTATTTAAGAGCCAATATCAAATGCCATAATATTTCATGTGTAAATATTTCACTAGATATTTCTTTTATTTTTCTTTGGCCAAGCTGCACAGCTTGCCAGACCCCTCTATCCTTCACTATCTCCCGGAGTTTGCACAAACTCATGTCCATTGAATCAGTGATGCCATCCAACCATCTCATCCTCTGTCATCCCCTTTCTCCTCCTGCCCTCAGTCCTTCCCAGCATCAGGGTCTTTTCCAATGAGTCAGCTCTTCGCATCAAGTGACCACAGTTCCTATTTTATAAATAAGTTCATTTGTACTATTTTTTGGTTTCCACATATAAGCAATATCACATAGTAGTTGTCTTTGTCTGGCTTATTTTGTTTAGTATGATAATCTCTAGTTGCTGCAAATGGCACTATTTCATTCTTTTTTATGCGTGAGTAATATTCCACAGATACATACCACATCTTTGTTATTCATTCATCTTTCCATGGACATTTAGGTTGTTGCGTCCACGTCTTGGCTATTGTGAAGAGTGCTGCAACAAACATTGGGGTGTACGTGTCTTTTCCAGTTAGAGTTTTCTTCTGACTGATATATGCCTGGGAGTAGCATTGCAGGATCATATGGTAGTTCTCTTTTTAATTTTTTGAGAAACCTCCATACTACTCTCCCAGTGGCTGTACCAATGTACATTCCCACCAGCAGTGTAGGAGCGTTCCCTTCTCCCCACATCCTTACACCAAATTTTAATGTTGGGTTCTCAAGTCTAAAAGAAGGCAGACTCTAACCTATGATTGCTACAAGCTCACAGGATTTAAATATCTTTCCAACTATTACTTGAGGAAAAATATGAAGTACTATTAAAGTGTTACTTCTGTTTCTGTTCACAGTTGGGGCTGGACTTGGAAGAACTGGAGGAAATAGAAGAGGACGCTGGCCTGGGGAACGGAGGCTTGGGGAGGCTGGCAGGTAACCCCGGCCCCTGTTTAGGACAGGCCTTTCCTGACACGGCGCTTGGTCAGTGAGCAGCACACGGCAAGGCCAAGGTCAGCCATGCTCCCAGCGCTAGCCTGTCGGGGCAGATTGGTCCCTCAGAGTGGATGGGACAGTGTGTCCTCCAGGTCGAAATCTTTGCCACCTTTAGGAAGAAAAAAATCAACTTATACTATTCTCTTTCATACAAGGGGCACTTCATAATTATGGAGACAAGACTTGCCAGTCCTGGGGACCTGGTGCAGAGAGAGGTTTCCGACATACCTACCACTCTCCTGATTGGGAGGAAGACAGGGATAGAATCACACACACATTTACGAATGTAGCCCAACTTAAGGCACCTGTTCCTGCCCTACTGCAGTGAGCTGACTGCCCCAAAGAGGCAGAGCTGTTCCTCTCAGAGCTGTCGCTCCCTCCTCACCCAATTTGAGAGCAGCCTCAGTTTGCTGATTTTTTAGTTTGGGGTCTTTTTCCCCCCTCTTATTTTAATTATTTTTGCCGGCCTTTATGGGGCAAAGGAGCTGGGTTAAGAACTCGGAAGGGGAAGCAGCAGTCCCAGTGAGACTGGATTGCACTGTGTCCTGCTGGGCTCTTGGGCCTGGAGCTTCTGGAGCCGAGAAGATTGATTCTGTGCCGCCCTAGAGTGTGCGGGGCCCCAGAGTTTACAGTACCATGTGATGGCCCCGCCTACCCCTTCTGAGAGGCATCCTCCTGTGAAGGGAGCAAATGCCCTAACACTGGTCCGTGTGAGTGTGTGTGTATGTTTATGTTTTCAGAATTCAAGTTAAATTCTGCAGACATTATAAGTGCAGCATATGTTTCTGGCAGATGAAACATCCCACAGATCTTCACCCTTGGCCAGGTCTGCCCCACATCTGGGGAAAGGCCCTGTGCACCCCACTTGAGGGCGGGGACAGTGTGTGGAGATGGGCCGAGTTTGGCTGTGTCCTTTGTGTTCGTCCCCCTTCCCACATCCCAAAGTAGTCCCCACATTGATGCTGTCTTGGCCTTAGGCTCTCAGGCTGAAGGGCCTCAGTGGTGGGGTCCGTTTTCCTTTTCATGAGACCTGAGGCTGGCGGGTGCCCACGGAGCCTCTGCCTGCCACCCTGGGGGCTGCCCCCCTACCACGGGGTGTCTGCTTGCCTCGGTGTCCAGGCCTGGGCTCAGAGGCCTGGGATCTGCTGACTGTCCCTGTGTTTGGACTTCCAGCCTGCTTCCTTGACTCAATGGCCACCCTGGGCCTGGCGGCATACGGCTATGGGATCCGCTATGAGTTTGGAATTTTCAACCAGAAGATTGTCAATGGCTGGCAGGTGGGTGTGGTTTTCTTCCTTTGCTCACTTGCAGCCCTCAGGCACACAAGCAAGTCACCAGGCACTGTTGGGTCTGCTTCTGGACTTTCTGCTCCTCCAGGGCTGCGTTCTGGCCCTGGGTAGAGTGGAGGAGGTGGGGGGGCGGTGCTGAGGGCCCCGGGCACTCCGTGCTGTGCATGCCCTCGGCCAGCAGGGCCTGTCGCCCATGCGTTCTCATTGCACGTGGCTTCTGTGTGGCAACAGGACGTCTGGTGGGCTCAGGCCAGAGCCTGGCTGGGCCTCTTGTATTTGGGAAGATGCTGCTTCTGCAGACAGTTCGTGGTCCTGCTCCGCAGAGGAGACCAGGCTCTGATGTTGGAATCTCACTGACATACAAGGAAGGAACACCTTCCTGCCACCAGGAAGTCAAAGGCAGGACCAGTTCTGTGATGAGTGTCTGCCTGCTCCAGGCAGAAGGGTCTCGCCTTCTGTGGAGTCCTGTGGAGAGGGACTCGGGAAGCAATAACCTCAGCCACGTCACTGTCCCCAAACCACGATCCAAATGCTCCTTCTGAGGACTTGCCTCCTTTCTGTCTCTGACTTGGCTGTCCTGGACGTGTGATGTAGACAGAGCCATCTTTCTTTCGTGCCGACTGTCCCGGTCGCATCATGTAGATGGAGTCACGTGGTGCGTGGACTCCGAGTAACGTCTCGAGGTTCGTCAGTGTGCCTCAGGACTTCTCCCTTTTACTGCTGAATTCAAGCCATTCTTAATGTCTTTTTATTTTGATCTGTTCTTCTGCATTTTATATGAATTTTCTTAATAGTCCAAAAGTGAAAGTGAACATTGCTTAGTCGTGTCTGATTCTTTGCAACCCCGTGGACTATACAGTCCGTAGAATTCTCCAGGTCAGAATACTGGAGTGGGTAGCCTTTCCCTTCTCCAAGGGATCTTCCCAACCCAGGGATTGAACCCAGGCCTCCCGCATTGTGGGCGGATTCTTTACCAGCTGAGCCACAAGGGAAGCCCAAGAATACTGTAGTGGGTAGCCTATCCCGTCTCCAGTGGATCTTCCTGACCCAGGGATCAAACCAGGGAGGGTCTCCTGCATTGCAGGCAGATTCTTTACCAGCTGAGCTACCAGGGAAGCCCTAATAATCTGAAGTGTTCACTTTTAAACCGAGAACCTTGACCAGAATTGGGAATCTTTACCTTGTAAATCAACTGCAGTTGTGTTTCCATGCTGGGGCTCATCGTATGGCTGGCATGGTTGTGCAGGTGGAGGGCAGGGCCCACCGGTGCCCAGGACTGCGGCCCCCCCCCTCACCTGCCACCCCTGGCCTTACCTGCCACCTGCCCTCACCTGCCACCCCCTCACCTGCCACCCCCCCTCACCTGCCACCCCCCTCACCTGCCACCCCCCTCACCTGCCGCCCTCCCTCACCTGGCACCCCTTCAGGTGGAGGAGGCTGACGACTGGCTGCGCTACGGGAACCCCTGGGAGAAGGCGCGGCCAGAGTACATGCTGCCTGTGCACTTCTACGGGCGTGTGGAGCACAGCCCTGAAGGCGTGCGCTGGCTGGACACACAGGTACCACGGGCGCTTCCCGGGGCGGGGGTCTGAGTGCAGGGACCCTCGACTTGCCTCCTGTCAGGGGCTTCCCTTGGGGCTTCCCTGTGGGAGCTGCCTCCCCACATACTTGCTTGGTATGGTTCAGACCCTGACTGTGAAGCTACCTCTACAGTTTAACGGGAGCTGTGTCTCAGGGTGTTTTGTGGCGAGCAGGTTGGTGCCGGGAGGGGCAGGGCACTGGGGGGGATGGTGAGAACAGCTTCGCATCCCAGGGGCCGGTGCTCACTCACTGTGTAGCCCTGGCTCTCAGTAGGGTCTCCCGGTGCAGCTCACCGGTTATTTGGAGCCATCGGCGCTCTGGTCAGGGAGCCCTGGGTGGATGTCGCAGAACGGAGCACCCCCACCCAGCTGGGCCCTGGTAGGGGGACCAGGGCAGGAACACCAGGTGCTGGAGGAGCATGGTGCTGGCTTCGGCAGGCACACACGCAGAGTCCCCCCAGCTCAGAGATGGGAGGGTCACGGGAGGGCTTTGTGGGGGCCGGGGCGGGGGGGATAGTTTGCAGTGAGTAAGAAAGAGTCCGCTGTCCTGTGATCCGGGCAGATGAGCAAAAACATGGCAAGCCTGTGAGCCACAGGTGTTCTTGTGGGCTGTCCAAATTCAAGTCTGAACTGGGACTCAGGCCAGGCAGGCTGGCGGCCCAAGATGCCAGAATAAGTTGTATTTAATTTTAAAAGTGGGGAAGGGGTCTGGTCTTCTAGGTGTGTGTCCCTGTAGAAGACGAGTGAACAAAGGCCTGGAGACCCCAGTGGGATGCGATGAGGGCCTTCCCGTGGGGCCGGGCTGTGGAGAGGGCCAGAGCAGTTTGCAAATGCTTTGCAGGGCTGGTCGAGGCCAGGGTCGGGGACAGGGTTGCGGGGAGGTGGAAGGGAAGGATGAGGCTGGGGGATAGCCCCCCACCCAGTCCTTTGTGGCTCTGGGACCTGCCTTCACACCCTGAAGCCACCTTTGGAAGTGGACCTGAGTGTGAGCAGCGCCATGAGAGGGCCCGAGGGCAGCGGGGACCCAAGGTGGGGGCGCCTCTGTCGGCTAGAGTGCACTGGTGCTTCCAGGCACACGGGCATGGGAAGTGGGGAGCACGCAGGCTGCCTTGGTTTGCTGAAGTTCGAGGCCAAGGCCACAAGAGGAGTCTCCACAGACGTGGGGCATGGTTAGAAACAGCGGCTGTGTGCGAGGCTAAGCGAGTCCCGAAATCAAAGTCGCCCACACAGAGTTGAGGGACGAGAGGGCAGGTGTGGAGGGTGGAGGCCAGGGACACGGGAGAAGGGGCTGCCCAGGGCCCGGTGACCGTGGACACCGGCATGGAAGGTAGAGCTGGAGGAGGCCTGGAGAGCAGTTGGTGTTGTTTGGGGCAGGAGGAGAGAAGCCAGAGGAGGGTGGCCACCAGCGGGAGGCTGCTCCTGTGAGAGAGCCACCCCAGCCTCGGGGGGCGTGGCCCAGGTTGGGGACCACGCTTTCCCTTGGCAGGTGGTGCTGGCCATGCCGTATGACACCCCGGTGCCAGGCTACAAGAACGACACTGTCAACACCATGAGGCTGTGGTCCGCCAAGGCGCCCAACGACTTCAAGCTCCATGACTGTGCGTCCTCTCCTGTCCCCACCTGGGGCTTGATCCCAGACCGACCCCAGCTGCACTCACAGCCCACGGGGCTCCCCAGCATGGGAGGGCTGAGGGCAGGTTCCCTGTGAGCCCTAGGCTTCCCAGGGACCCCATGTCCTCCAGAAAGAGCCAGGGCCTGGGGTGGGGAGGGGCCGGGCAGCAGAGCAACTGTGGGGCGCCTTCTGCTCGGGAGTGCTTGTCCTCAGACCCATCAGGGCACTTGGGAGCCTCACAGGCTCGCAGGTCCTGACCCCACTCTCTCTTCTCAGTCAACGTGGGCGGCTACATCGAGGCGGTCCTGGACCGGAACCTGGCCGAGAACATCTCCAGAGTCCTGTATCCTAACGACAATGTGAGTAACTGCTGCGGTACCAGGGGAAGGGGGGCTCTCATCTGTGCTGCCTCTCCGTGCAGGAAGCTGGGCTCCATTAGGGCCCCCGTGCGCTCCACGCTGGTCTCAGCTGACCTCCTGAGAGTGAGAGCAGACACGGCATCCCCAACGGGGCCCAGGAACCCCCAGCCTCACACCTCCAGTCCTCCCCATAAAGACAGGGCTGCGTAGCCCTCATACCTCACCTGCTGCTGGAGTCTGCTCTTCAGCACCTGTTGTGGCTCCCTAAGAATCAGGGGGTGCACTTGTCAGGCGGGGCCGGCAGTGCTTGTCCTGCAGTGATGCCTTGAGACCCACACGGTCGTGGTTTAAAAAGCTCTTTGTAGGCGTTTCCCCACATGCAAGACGGGGGTCTCAGCCACGTGTTCCACGGACCCCAGATTCTTAGCAGATGAGCCCTTAGGATTTGCCCAGCTCTGAGGGCAAAATATGTGCACACAGCATCACAAGGCCCTGGGCTGAAGGGCTCACAGGAAAATGCCCCCCACCCCCCATCCCATCCCCCAAGATTGCGAGAAGAGGCTCCTGCTTCAGGCATGAGGCCTCCTGATGCCCGCACCCAGGAGGTTGTGTTCCTGGCCTCAACCCCTCGCTGGCCCCTCAGGGCGCTGTGACCCCCTCCTGGCTGCCTGTGCGCTCCCTCCCTGTCTGAGGGTCATCTGACCTTGGCCCCAGATCTGGGCTGGACCCCAGCCTGGCTCTTCCCTGGGTTGGGGGCCCCATGGGTCCATGGCCTAGGCTGAGCCCGGGCGTGTCCTCCGGGCATGTCTGCAGTTCTTCGAGGGGAAGGAGCTGCGGCTGAAGCAGGAGTACTTCGTGGTGGCCGCCACCCTGCAGGACATCATACGGCGCTTCAAGTCGTCCAAGTTTGGCTGCCGCGACCCTGTGAGGACCTCCTTCGAGACGTTCCCAGATAAGGTATGCTTGCAGAGGGCTGAGGGGAGAGCTGAATCTGGGCCATTTCCAGGTGGGGCCTCCTCCTTCCGGCTGTGGCAGGCTGGGCCAGGCCAGGCGGGCAGCAGCTCCGCAGCCTGGGTCTCTGTGTCCCCGGGGACTGGGCCTGGGATGCTGTGAAGGGCCCCGTTGGGCAGAGCAGCCAGGTTGCAGGCTCAGTGGAGAGGCCAGCCGCCTGCGTCCACCAGGTGGAAGCAGTGTTCCGAGGTGACCTGCTCCCTGCTCCTCAGCCGGTTTCCACGCCGGGACCCAGAGCCCATGCCGCACCCTCCACTGCCCGCGGCCTGCCCCACGACCAGCCTCTGCAGGTGGGCAGCTGAGGACCCCAGTTTTTCACAAGTGGTAGAGAGGACTGAAGGGGTCACCCCATGTCAACGCAGGTGGCCATCCAGCTGAACGACACCCACCCGGCCCTCGCCATCCCCGAGCTCATGCGGATCCTGGTGGACATGGAGAAGGTGGACTGGGACAAGGTGAGCAGCGAGCCTGAGGGCCTGGTGCGGGGTGAGCTCCGCGCCCTGCCCCAACAGCAGGGCTGAGGACTGGGCTGGTCCTGGGACATGGAGCGGGGCCTCCCTGGGGGAGAAGAGAAGGGCACTGTCCCTGGGAAGACAGGGCCAGGGGTAGGAGGATGTACAAGAGCGAGTCTAGGGTTTCTCCCGAGGGCAGAATGCTGAGTACAGTCAGCAGGGCAAAGGCCAGAGAAGAGCGGTTTTCTGGACAAGGAAAGGATTCTGACACTTGTCAGAGCTTCTCACATATGCTTTTTTATCTTAGAGCTGTGGCCAAAGACCCAGAGGTGTTTAGCTTACAGAAATACATCGTTTATTTATGGGCTTGTTCTCCTCACCTCACTTATTTTGGTCTTAGACTCTTTAGTGGGGTTTTCTTGATATCACTAAATTAAATCAACATATAAAGCCATTTTACCCCCTTTTTTAGGGCCAGAGCCCCTTTCTGGTTTAGGGTGCACCTGTGGGTGGGGCTGAGCTGGTGCAGTTCACCTCTGGCCAGCAGAGGGCTGGGCCGCACACTTCATCAGCTGTCCCTGGATACGTGTGTGAAGTCAGTTTGGTGGAAATAAAGCTGTCTGGAGCTCTGTTGGGTTTGCAGAGGAAACTGTGGTGATTCCCAAGTAGCGAAGAGGTGCTCGATTCCATGTATATCCTGGGTCATGTCAGGAGAGTGAATCAGTTTGGTGTATGTGCTGGGTCACATCAGGAGAGTGAAGGGTCCAGGCCCCAGAGCAGAGACGTGCAGCTGGCAGGGCCCTTCTTGGTGGCATCTGAGCACCTGCTTCTGACACTACATGTGCCCCTCGGCTTGGCTTCCAGCAGCTGGTCTTCTCTGAGCACTGTGGGGTGTTCTGGAATATTGCAAGCTGGTCTTCTCTGAACACTGTGGGGTGTCCTGGAATGTTGCAAGCTAGTCTTCTCTGAAGACTGTGGGGTGTCCTGGAATGTTGCAAGCTGGTCTTCTCTGACACTGTGGGGTTTCTGGATTGTCACAGGCCTGGGAAATCACAAAGAAGACTTGTGCGTACACCAACCACACGGTGCTGCCTGAGGCCTTGGAGCGCTGGCCGGTGTCCATGTTTGAGAAGCTGCTGCCACGGCACCTAGACATCATCTACGCTATCAATCAGAGGCACCTGGACGTGAGCACGGTGGGGTGTCAGGGGTGCACCTGCAGGGCCTGCCCGTCCTGTTGTGATGGCGGGAGGAGGCCCGTGCCTGCTCCCCTGGGCCCTCTTCTTCACTCCATATCGGACCGTCAGGCCTGGGACAGGTGCTTCTTTAATGGAATAGCCTCTGCTCACAGAGGACTTGGGGCCTGGGGGCTGGCCCTTGGCAGAGCTGTTGGCTGGTCCCCACACTGGGAGCCCTGCTCTCGGGATTGGAGGGAGCCCTTTTCCCCATATCTGAGGAGGTTCAGATGTAAGTGTCTATTCCTGGCATGCCACAGGCCTTGGTCCTGAGACATCACTTCAGCGTTTGGGTGATGGGGAAAAAGTCACCTGTGTCTTTTCTCTGTCATGCATAGAGAGGATGCTGGTACAGGAACGGGGGGACTTAGGGTTCAGGTGTTATGATTTTCCTCTTTTTGATCTTTCGGTGAAAGAGTGGCTGTTCTCACTGGTAGACTGTGGTTACATCCTGCCTGGGCCACTGGGCGCAGCATCTTCATCTCTTCCTGTGGGTCACACGGCACCTGCTCAGCTCCACCAAGTCTGCGGGCTGAGCCTGCGGCTCAAGGCTAGCCAGCCTGGGCTGCAGCCGCCCTGGGGGAGCAGCCCCCGCCCTTCCGCTCACCACTCTGTCCTTACAGCATGTGGCCGCCCTGTTCCCTGGGGATGTGGACCGCCTGCGGAGGATGTCAGTAATTGAGGAAGGGGACTGCAAGCGGATCAACATGGCGCACCTGTGTGTCATCGGGTCCCACGCCATCAACGGCGTGGCGAGGATCCACTCGGAGATCGTGAAGCAGTCAGTGTGAGTGGGGGGTGTCCTTCGGCTCCCACCCCACCCCTGCCACCCGCAGCTCAGTGACTGAGGCTGATAACCGCCCAGAGCTTGGTGGTGGGAGGGTGAGCCTCTGGCTTGATGGACGATGCTGGGGGCTGAGCCCTCTTGTCACCAGGAGCCCCTCCGGCTGTCAGTGTTCTCTGTCTGTCCAGGTAGAAGATCTGCTCCTGGAGCACCTGCCTGGGGACGAGGGGCCTGGGCCAGACAGGGGGAGGTCAGGGCGGAGGTCAGGGTGGAGGTCAGGGCAGAGGTCAGGGCTGAGGCCCGTCCTCAAAAGGAAAGAGGGATTCCAAGGGCAAGTTCCCTGCTCCAGCCCCTCTCCATGGGACAGGATCTCGGAATTCCGTCTTTCAGTCCTCGTCCCAGTCCTCGAGTGGGACACCTGCCATGAGCGCACCGTGGCTTGTGTCCCCAGGGCTGGCCTGAGGCTTTGTGTGATGTACTGTTTTATCCCCACTGTCTGTCTGCGGCCCGCTGTCAGGACCACTGGGAGGAGGCCAGGCTCCAGCCACCTGCCGGGTTGGTCGGGGTCCTGGGGAGACAGAACAGCAAGGCTGGGTCCAGGGCCCCTCCAGGGGGCCCTATGCCGTTTGCGTGCCTTGTTCCAACCAGCGTTTGCCGAGTCGCCTGTGGTCTGTGTGTTTAGCTTTAAGGACTTTTACGAGCTGGAGCCAGAGAAGTTCCAGAATAAGACAAACGGCATCACACCCCGCCGCTGGCTGCTCCTGTGTAACCCAGGGCTGGCAGAGACCATCGTGGAGGTGAGGCTGGCGGCCCCGGGCCCGCCCAGGGCTGTGTGGGTGCAACCCACCCCCTTGCGTGTGGAGAGTGGAGGCTCCTGGATGAGTGGGGGGTGGGCACTGCCGCCCACAGGTGTGACCAGCCTGGCAGTTGGTCGGCAGCCCTGGCAGTCTGTGCAGGAGTTCAGAAAGGATCCTGGGCTTCAGGTCCAGGTTGTGAGTCCTGACGAGATGTGTGAGCTGGGGACGCGGTCATTGTTGAGTTGTTCCCATGTTCTCGAGCGGGTCCGGCGTGCAGGATCTCCTGGGAGGGGGTGTGGTGGAGAGGAGCGGCCAAAGGGGATGCAGAGCGCAGAAGCCGTGTCGCCCTCACGGTTCCGCAGAGGATCGGGGAGGGTTTCCTGACAGACCTGAGCCAACTGAAGAAGCTGCTGCCGCTGGTCGGGGACGAGGCGCTCATCAGGGACGTGGCCCAGGTCAAGCAGGTAGGCCCATCATGGGGCCAGGAGCCCAGCCCCCACTCGGCCCTGCGGAGGGGCCCCAGGTCCTCAGGGAGAGCTTGTCTTGGGGGGAAGTGCGTGGGAATCGACACAGGCCCAGCATCTCTACTCGAGGTGCTGTCTGTGCCCCCAGGCCCCCCTCAGCCGCCTCACGGCCAGGCAGGCCGGCTCCCTGGATGGCCTCTGAAGACTGAAACTGACTCTCTGCTGCGCCACTGGCCTGGCCCTGGGGGCCCAGAAATAGTGTTCGCTTCAGGGTCTCTGTCCCTGTCTTCTCGTCTCCTTTTTCTGCTTTTCTCACCCTCGCTTCTCTCCCAGGGTTTGCTTGTTGGTCCAGCTTCTCGCTTAACTCTGAGCTCTCGTGTGGATCCACTCTCAGGGTCGCGCTTCCCTGCTTCTGCCCACATGGACCCGCATCCCTCCGTGTCCTCCCTGGGGCGGCCCCTCCCTGCCACGTCTCTGACGGGCTCACAGGCTTGGCGCTGTGGACATCCCACTGTCCTTATCTCTGTTCTCCCAGGAAAACAAGGTCAAGTTCTCCGCCTTCCTGGAGAAGCAGTATGGGGTGAAGGTCAACCCCTCGTCCATGTTCGACGTGCATGTGAAGAGGATCCATGAGTACAAGCGGCAGCTGCTCAACTGCCTGCATGTGGTCACCTTGTACAACCGTGAGTGCCCTGCCCGCACCCACCGAGGACCAGGCCTTTTTCTCATGCGCTTGATCTGACCTGACACGTTCACTTTAAGCAGCGGCTTCTGGTTTTCTGTGTTCAGAGCAGAGCAGCTACGAGGAGTGAGATGTGAACTCAGAGTTGGGGAGCTTGAGGCCCAGGGGATTCCCTGCCTCTGGGGTAGGGCCTTGAGGGTCCCTGGAGGCTGGGTTGTAGGTTCAGTGTAGCCTTTCTTTCACATTTAGTTCTTATTGTTATTAGACTTGTTTAAAGTTACCTGGAGACACTTTACTTAGCAAGGGAGGCATTTAAAGTGCACTCTTGGAAGATGACGGAGAAGGCAATGGCACCCCACTCCAGTACTCTTGCCTGGAAAATCCCATGGATGGAGGAGCCTGGTAGGCTGCAGTCCATGGGGTCGCTAAGAGTCGGACACGACTGAGCGACTTCACTGTCGCTTTTCACTTTCCTGCACTGGAGAAGGAAATGGCAACCCATTCCAGTGTTCTTGCCTGGAGAATCCCAGGGACCGGGGAGCCTGGTGCACTGCCATCTATGGGGTCGCACAGAGTCAGACACGACTGAAGCGACTTAGCAGCTTGGAAGATGAAATAATATGTTACATCTGTATACTTTAAACTAGTAATGTTTAAGTGGCATTTAATTTTGAAGCAAATGTGAATCAAAGACCCCCTCTAACCGCAAAGTCGCTATGAACATTTTCTAGTTCTATAAATGAGGTAATAAAGCCTCAAGGAAACCCACATGGTTTTTAAAATTTTGTAACAGTAATAGTAACATAGTAACAGCAATAGTAACATAGTAATATTAATAGTAAAATAGTAAAGTGGATCCTGATTTTGAAAACAAAGGAACCACAAATACAGCTCTTCTGGAGAATGTGAGCTCCGCAGTTCCCACGAGGGAGACTTGGTCCTGAGGGCCCCACCCGGTCACTCATGAGACAGTTCGGATGCCGGTTTCCATTGAGCGGCTCTGACCCAACGCTCAGAAAAGGCCCAGGGGAGCGCCCTCCCATGCGAGGGACCCAGGCGTCTCCTTGGTCAGAGACAGCAGTTCCCGGAGACCTTGTTTTGTGCCATGGTTTGCTTTCGCAGTTGTGATTTTCTGCATTTTCTTTGTTGTTGCCCTAGCGGTGCCCCCAAGTCCCCTGCTCCTAAGCAGTGGGTCTCCTGGTGGCCTGCCCTTCCTCCCTGCCCCCTCTGGTGGCCAGGGCTGCCTACTGACCCCTGGACCGCCTCTGCTCAGGGCCCTGGCAGTGTTTCGACAGGGCTGGCAGGGCGTGCACCCCCCACCCACTCATCCGCAGGTGTGTGTGTGTGCATGGGGGTGTGTGTGGTCCCCCCACGGGAGCTCCCCTCGCCGTGCCCTGACTTGGGTCCCAGTCTGCTGTGAGGGCCGTCCAGTTGCCCTCCTGCTTGGTTCCTGCGACCCGAGGTCTTCCGTGTCCGCGGCATCAGTGGCCTTTCCCAGGAAGGGTGGCTGGGCTGAGGCGATGTCCTCAGACTCCCTCTCTCCTCGGGCAGCACGGTCAGGAGGGTGGTCCTTGGGGGGCAGCTCTCTCAGCCAGCGCTCGTCCTGCTGTGTCGGCCGCTGGCCATCCGGTCAGTTCTCTCCATGCTTGAGGCCCTCTGAGTGTGTTGGTTGGTGTCTCCTATCCCGTCTAAGAAGTTCCTTGAAATACATGGAAACCTGGATTCGGCTTTCTCCTCCCGGGGCTCCAGTGAGGTGTGTGGTTGGTGTTTCCTCCCACCTTCTTTTTGCCTGTTGATGGCGCTCTCTCCTTTTCTGCTCCATGCTGTCTGCTGGTCCTGTCTTCATGCTCTGTGTCTGCTATTCTCTGCGCATTTCTCCTCCCTGTGGTTTCTGTGATCCGGTCGCACCTCATGGGGCCGTTCTGCTTTGTGGCCCGTTTTCCCCCTGCCATGGTATTGCGTTTCGGGCCGTGGGCTCCTGTCTGCGTTGACCATCCTCACAGGCTGGAAACTTTCCGGGGGCGGCTTCCACTTCCCTTATCTGTGGCGAAGCTGTGTGTGGGGGTTGGAGGAACTGCATCAAGACCCTGGCCAGAGCCTCATGAGCTCAGGGAAGCTGCAGGCCTCCCAACTCCAGACACCTCTCTGAGGCCATGTCCCCTTTCTGAGGCAGTGTCCCCTCTCTGTGGCCATGTCCCCCTCTCTGTGGCTCCAAGTCCAGGCTGGCTCAGGAGGCCTCGTGGCCTGTGGGCCTCTGCGCCTGCCCAGCCCTTGAGGGCTCTTTGCCTGCCTCCTCCCCTCCCCAGGAGGCCGGGATTCCTGAGACCCTGTGCTCACAGCCCCATCTCCCACCCATCTCGTGACCCAGCAGGACTTGCTCAATGATCTGGAGTTCGCATATTTTTCTTGTTTGCAATGTAGCTTGTGGATTTTGGGCTTTTTTTTTCCCCCTTGTTCTCTAGGTCACTCTGTCTGCTACCTGGAAGCGGGAAGGTTCAAAACTCAGGGACTATGGGAACCTGAGGTCAGAGGTTAAAGATAAGCCATGCCCCTTAGCGGTTCCCAACCCTGGTGAATACTGTTCAGGGCAGCCCCGCACCTCTGTAGACGCCACCACCCTGATGAAATCTGAAAACCCAGTGACCTGGCAAGGACACCTCATTCTGCTGGGGCTGGAGGCGAGCTGTCTGCTCCTGTGCAGGAAAACTCTGGGGGGCTTCTCACCTTCTGTCCCAGCAGGGAGGGGGCCTGGGGTCTCACTGACACCCCGCGCAGGCTGACAATTAATCACCACCGTCCCAAGGTCAACCCATTTTCGAGTGCCCATCACATGCAAGGGCCTTCAGTCCTGGTCACCAGACCCAAAGGAGCTCCTGTCTTGGGCTGTTCTGGACACAAAGGCGCAGCTTTTCCACTGAACCTCCTGGAAGAATCTGCTCCTGGTTAGCCTTCGGCACCAACCTGGACGCAGTGCTGAGTTCTGTAAATGGAAGCTCCTGGCGGCGCACCACTTGCATCAGGCTGGTCTCTGAGGACACTGGTTACTGAGGCAAGCGCAGGGCTCAGGCATGTCTGGCTCCAGTTGCCTCACTTGGCTGTCTTCTATTTCTCTTGCAGGAATAAAGAAGGACCCGACCCAGGCCTTTGTGCCCAGGACTGTCATGATCGGGGGCAAGGTGAGGTGATGGCCTGTTTGCTCTTGCTTGGCGATGGGCAGGGACATACAAACCACCATGCTTTTCCGCAGTGTCCCTGTATCTGGGCTGCACGCTGCGGGTGGTTAGGCGCCGACCTGCACACAAACCCCGGAGGTCCCGGCCCCGGCTGTGCCTCTGGGCCAGGACGCTCAAGATTTCCTGTTAGCTCGGCCACTGGAAGGGAGCTGGATGGGGACCCTGCCCGCCCAGGGCCAGCCTCCAGTGGGGAAGCACCATTCCTCGGTGTGATTGCCAGCGTTCCACATGTCCCCTGCACTTTTGTGCTGAGTGGACACTGGTCACTGGCTGCTTCATCAGCTAGATGTGGGCCTGCTCTCAGCCTGGCCTCACGCGTTTTATTTGCCATGGCACGTGCTTTAGGACACGTGATCGCGGAGTCCCAGTGTGTCGCCAGGGGGCGTTGCTGGGTCCCACCACAGGTCTCTGGACTCTAGGCCCCGTGTCCCCACCCTCTGCCACTTTTCCCAGGAGCCCGGGCACGGCTACTTCATGGGGGCTGCAAGCGGGCCCAGGTGTGTTCTCTCCTCTGACTTGAGCACCTCCACAGGTGGAGGCACCCTGTGGGCTCCCCCAGCTCAGAGAGCAGCTCACACCAGCCTTGTTCTGTTTCAGCCACCCCCCACCCCTGACTCCTGCTGTTCCTGAAACAGATTCTGGACAGCACTCTGTTTCATTTGTCAGTATTTCCATATGCATTTCTCAGAGATATGGACTGTCAAAAAGTTTTAAAATGTTTTTTAGAAATGAAAATCTAGAGAAAAAGAATCGTAGAACATCCACAAACCTGTTGCTTGACTTTTGCTGAACCTTTTCAAAGTAGATTACAAACACTGTAACATTTCACCCGTAAGAACTTCATCAGTTGTCTTCCCAATGACGTTTTCCTGCAAAACCACACAACGCCACCATCACACCTACAACACTTGACAAGAATTCCTCCACGTCATTAAATATCCAGCTAGGGCCACATGCCTGGCTGTCTTATTAGAAATCTTGAGTTGGTTTGAATCAGGACCCAGTGAGGTTCTCACATGGTGCCAGGCAGCTGTGTCTCATCTGTAGGTTTTCATCCACATCCCCCCTTTTTGCCCCTGAAGTTTTTTACAGAAATCGGGTTGTGTGTCTCCCCCAGCCCGTGTCCCTCTGGTATCTCCCAGAACCTTCATGGGTTCCCCATGTTTCCTGTAGGTTGGTAGTCCTCAGGGGTCCTTGTTTCCTCTCTCTATTTCTGAAAAACAAACTAGAATCAGGAAACCAAGCTTGAGGCTGACAGATCTGTGCATGTGGGTAAGGGGCTGTCACAAGAGGCGCTCGGTCGGCACCAAGGGAGCAGCTGGGGTGCTGTGCCCTGTGGACCCATCTGCCAGGCTGAAAGACACACAAGGATGCCATGATCTCAGCGCTGGAGTGTGTCCAATCCAGCCTCCAGCGACTCTGCCCTGAGCACAGGGTGGGTGCTGTGTGCCCCTTTCCCCGTTCCAGGCAGCGCCCGGTTACCACATGGCTAAGAAGATCATCAAGCTGGTCACATCCATTGGCGACATCGTCAATCATGATCCAATTGTGGGCGACAGGCTCAAAGTGATCTTCCTGGAAAACTACCGGGTGTCCTTGGCCGAGAAAGGTGAGCTTGCCCTGCCTGGATGCAGCAGGTGGTCCTTGCTGGTCAGGGCCTGTCTTGCCTTCAGGCAGATTAATGGCCCTGATACCACATTCCCCAGCCAGAGGGGCCCTGGTCTGGTAGCCAAGGCTCTGGTCTCTACTTCCTGCCCTCCCCTCCTTGTGCCTCTGCTCCTCAGCTTGGCCTTCCTGCCCCTGGGCTCACTCTTGGTGGCCCATGCCCCCCGCCCTTCCCCCACACTCCCCCCACCCCAACGATGCTTCTGCTTGTCCCCACCTGTTCACTCTGGCCTGCGTCTGCTCTGGGGGCATCTAGCTGGAGCCTCTCCACTGTGGGAGTCCTGGGTATGTGTTGCCACCCAGAGAAGGGCCTGTGGCCACATGTGCCTCCGAGCAGGGCTCTCCTGAGCTGGACTTGCCTTTCTAAGTCAGCCACATCCGGAGACCTGGCAGGAAGTGCTAGGAACCTGAGCCTGGAATCATGGCCCAAGTCGCAGCCCCTCTGGTCCAGTGGGGCATGGGTAAGACCCGTCAGTCAGGAGGCACAAGAGCAGTCCAGTGGAGTATGATGGTCCAGTGGAGTACGCTGCCCTCCAGGCGTCCAGTGGAGGGCAGGCTCTCACACTCCCTCCCCTTCCAGTGCAGCCAGGTCATCAGCACTGTGGTCCTGCCACTGCCCTGGACCATCTGTGGCTCTGGGGTTGGGTTGTGTTTCATGCTTCACTGAGCTTCTCACACGTCTCAGGCCCTTTGCCGCCTGGAAC
Organism: Okapia johnstoni; assembly: GCA_024291935.2. Lineage (NCBI taxonomy): Eukaryota > Metazoa > Chordata > Mammalia > Artiodactyla > Giraffidae > Okapia > Okapia johnstoni. Next base: position 34,067,801 of record CM044324.1, read on the forward strand.
TCCTAGGCCAGCACCTTTACTTCATAGAACTGACCTTGGGGACAGCCTGGGGTCAGGCCCCACACTCCCCAGCTCTTGGACTTGCTGTGGTCACGTGTCCACCATCCCGTCTGCCTGTGTCCCTCTGCCCAAGGGGCCGGGGGTGCCTGTGTCTTCATCCTGGCACCTGGGCCTGACCATGAAGACGGGGCCAGACTCTGGACTTGGCTGACCCCCAGTGCCCACCGGCCAGGTCGGGGAAGCAGCATCTGTCAGCCCTGAGGACTGGCTAAGGATGCAGAAGCAGGGACGCCGAGGCAGGCAGGATGGAAGCTGTGCTCCTGCCGCCATGGCGAGACACTCACAGGAACCCGCGCATGGGAGAAGCTGCCTGGCTGCTGGGGGGTTGTGACTCAGCTGCTATGCCCAGTTTGTACAGAGGGACTCCCGGGCATGAGGCCATGGGAAGACTGTCCCCGGTCCTCTGCTTCTGTGAGAGTCGATTCCTTTCGAAGTTGTTTAAGGAGTCTATGGGCTGATGGACTAAGATAGCAGTGATGTCAGGATACAAGGGAATGAATACCCCACCCGGCTTTGGTACGGCCCTGGTCCGCAGGTTCTAGAACAGAGGTCCTCTGCCACCTGCAGGGCTTCTCGGCGTCTCCACGTGGACCTGCTGCCTTGGGCTGCCCTTGGTCAGGAAGGGGAGCTGTGCGGCGTGGGAGGCAGCGGATGGTGTCCCCTTGCCGTTCTTGTTGGCTCTTGTGCCCCCTAACAGATGGGTCTTGCCTGCTCCCTGCTCCCCGCAGTCATCCCTGCCGCCGACCTGTCGCAGCAGATCTCCACCGCGGGCACCGAGGCCTCGGGCACGGGCAACATGAAGTTCATGCTCAACGGGGCCCTCACCATCGGCACCATGGACGGGGCCAACGTGGAGATGGCTGAGGAGGCTGGGGCCGAGAACCTCTTCATCTTTGGCCTGCAGGTGGAGGACGTGGAGGCCCTGGACCAGAAAGGGTGGGTCCCTTTCAAGGCCTCCGTCTCCTCTAAGTGTCCTCACACCTGTGGATACCTTGAGGGGGTCCCGGCTTGGCCTAGTTGCCTGAAATCCCTCAGGGGACCCGGAGAGGCCTCAGGCGCCACAGGCTGAACCCAAATGGTGGGAAACTTGCCAGCCTGTGAGCACTTCCCCTTTTGGTCCTGCCCCGCGTCTGCCGCACGCTTCACTCTCCCCAGATTCCTTGATGGCTCTCAAGTCTGACTTCACATGTCATTTTCTTCTGCAAGGTCCTGGCCCAGACTGGGGGTGGGGGCTCTGCGGGGCCCTTTGAGCAGCCCCTCCTGGAGGACCGTCTCAGCCACCACGTGTCTGTACCAGGAGGAGGAGGTGGGGGTGACGTGCCCTTGGCGGCCAGCCCAGCCTGGCTGGCCCCGGCCCCACCTGCTCATGAGTCCACTGTCTCCTGCAGGTACAATGCCCGCGAGTACTACGACCGCCTGCCCGAGCTGCGGCAGGCCGTGGACCAGATCAACAGCGGCTTCTTCTCCCCCAGGGAGCCCGACTGCTTTAAGGACGTTGTCGACATGCTGCTGAACCATGACAGGTAGGACAGGACCCTCGTCCCTCTCCACCGCCAGGTCAGACAGAGGGTGCCCAAGACCACACATCATTTGGGGCAAAGCCTGGGCTTCTGTGAGGCTCACCCCACAACCAGAGACTTAGCCACACCTAGGCACTCGGGCTTGTGGGGCCTCTGACCATGCTTGGCAAGCCTCAGAGCCTGGTGATGGGATTGCATGACAAGCAGGAGGTGATGTCACCTGTGTGGGTGGATGGAGGTGATGTGCCTGGGGTACAGGGAGCCTGGGTGTTAACCACTCCTGGAGTCCCAGGAGTTCAGGTGGAATGCACTTGTGAGGCTACAAGTCTCCATGTGGTTGGTGTTTTATGACAAGGCCACTGACATGGGGTGACGCTCCTCTGGGCACAGCCTTGCTCACTTGTCACAGGTTGACAGTGCCATCCGGCTTGACCATAGGCTTCTGCTGCACCCTGGTAAAAGGCGGGTCTGTTGAAGGCCGAGAATCGACCTTTACTCCACTTTCAGTTCCTATGGGTTAGTCTGTTGTGTTCCAATGAATGTTGTCTGCTGGCTTCTGTCAGATTTGATCATAACTCCACGCACATCTGCGGCTGGGCACTCAGCCCTGCTGATTCTGGGATCCAGGAGGGACTTTACAGGGTTCTATGAATTGTGATCCTGATTCAGTTGTAACCAAAACACGTTTATGTGTCATAAATCCTGCACCACCAGTTGTCAGCTCGTGAGACCTGAGAACAGGTGGTAGTGGAGCCTGAGTCCCCTGGGCCCCCTGGAGGTGGAGGGAGACCTTAGTCTGTGTTCCTCTAGCCCACAGGCATGGTTTCTTTCAACAGCATGGGGCTATAATAAGGTTTTTCTAGAGTAGTGTCTCCAGGACAGCAGTGTTGCTCAGAGAGAAGCCACTGTGGCCACCTGTCATGTGGAGCACAAGCACACAGCCAGCCAAATCTGGGGGCCCTTTTCCTGACCTCCCATTCACCACCGACCCAGCCCAGCTTCCTGTCTCCCATTTCAGGTTCAAGGTGTTTGCGGATTATGAAGCATACGTGGCCTGCCAGGCCCGGGTGGACCAGCTGTACCGGGTGAGGTTCTTGGGCCCTGGCAGGGAAGTCAAAGGGTGGGACCATGTCCTGCTGTCTTGGGCCACTCCCGGGAGCTCACAGCTGACCTACTGGCCCAGAGCAGGTCGGGCTTCTTCCTCTCCTGCTCAGGGACTGCCTCAGCTGGGTGTCTGCCTGGGCTACCGCCTGGGACCCTTGGGGCCAGGCTGCTATCCACACCAGCGCACGTGCCTCTGCAGCCTGGGTGCTGCCACAGAGCCGGCAGGCAGGGCAGGACTTCCCTCCCAGAGGCGCTGCTGAACCCCGGCCCACAGTCTGACTGCCTGCAAGCGTGAGGAGGGCAGGGGTGATGCGCGGCATGAGGCCCAAGGCAGGAGACGGGGCTTGTGGGCAGTGAAAACCTTTGTGCTCAAAGGGAGATGAACAGTTTCTCGGGCAGTGGATGCGTCGCCAGCGAGCAGAGTGAGGACCTGCAGCTCTAGGGCGGGCACAATGGAGTTGGCTCTCCACTCCCGGCCCCAGGTCCCACCACCATGTGACCTGCAGGGAGAGGGCACAGCCAGGGGGGCCTCCCAGGAAGACTCAGCTCCTGAGCCCAGGGAGGTGACAGGGTGTTGTAGCCCATGCACGTGGCCAGGGATGGCCACAGGAGGGGACACTAGCGACGGGGGCGTGGCTGTGTAGTCACTGCCCAAATCATTAAAGTAGGTTCTTGGATGCGGCCCAAGGGGCTTGTGTCTCACCATCCCCCTCAACTCAGAAAACAGCTCCTGAAGTCCCTTCCTGAGACAGGACAGGAGGAGGCCTGGGAGGCCAGGTAACCCTGGGCTCAAGGAGGTACACTGGCTTCCTTTCTAGGAGTGCCCTCCTGGCGCTGGCTGCAGTCTGGGGGTGAATCCCCTCCTGGCGGGGTGTCTGTGCATTGTGTGCACTCTGCCCTGGTGGGACCCCTCGGGCTCCAGGCCCTGTCTGCTCACCTGGAAGCTTTCGTGGTGGGTGGGCCCCCTTCCCAGTGAGCTCTGAGCTGTGAGGACCTGCCTTCCATCAGGCTGCCCAGGGCTGAGTGCATCTGGGAACAGGCCGAGGTCACTGAGCACCCGCTTCCCTCTGCAGAACCCCAAGGAGTGGACCAAGAAGGTCATCAGGAACATCGCCTGCTCGGGCAAATTCTCTAGTGACCGGACCATCATGGAGTATGCCCGCGACATCTGGGGCACAGAGCCCCCTGCCCTGCAGACCCCACCGCCCAGCCTCCCCAGGGACTAGGCCCCGGCCTCGGGACCAGCTTTCGTTCCCTTGCTGACTCTGCCCGTTGTTCCAAGCATTTTGCTAGCGCCCTGCTTCTTTCAGTGCCGCTTCCAGAAGGGCTGGGGGAATCGTGGTGGTGGCTTTGAGGGGCTGGGGTGTGGCGATGCCCCCTCATTGCCTGCCGGAGAGCAGGTCCCGAGCACTGACAGAGCTCGCCGCCTCACCTCAAGATGCCCACTCAGCTTCCCCACGGCCTCGTACAAACCTGTGTGGGCTCGTATTCAGTTTTGAGCCTCTGCATTCTGGGGTCCAATCAGGTAGCCGTGACAAAGCTTGGGCAAGTGTGTGTTTCTGCAGCACACAGGCTGGCCATCCAGTCTCTCCCAGCCCAGCTCTGCCTCCTGGCCATGCTGGGAGGGTCCAGTGCACTGCGCCGTGTCCTCATAGCTGCCATGTGGGCACCCGACCTGGGGTTTCCAGATTGAGCAGATAGCAGGGCCCCAGGGCAAGCGAGGGTGACACTGGGGAGGACACCTGTGTCCAGCACCAGGGGCTTCAGTTAGGACAAGGCTGGCTGGTGCAGAATTGGTTTGATTTTGCTTTTTCGAAAGATTTTTCACAAGGAAATGAAACTAGCTGAGGTATTTCCTTGTTTAACAACGAAAAATAGCACTTTTGAAGTTTATGCCTGGGGAGGCAATGCTGGGGTATTTTCACCTGGGGTCCCCACCTCACTGGGTGAGGCTGAACGCCAGCCCTGGGCCTATCAGGAAGGAGGCAGCAGGAAAACCTGGTCTGGAAAAGGACTAGTGGGCCCAGAGGGGAGCCCACCCTCCATTCTACCCAGATGGCAGGCTGGCACCAGGGATGGTGGCTGAACAGTGGGAAGGACGAAGCCAGGGAGCAGGCGGGAGCTGGGGTCAGAAGCTTCCAGAGGCTCTGCACCCTCACATGCTAGACCTGGGTGGCTCAGGGCTCGGCCCTCACCCCACCAGAGCCAGGGGGGTCTGCGGTCGCGCCCCCAGCACCCATTGCTGCCCGCCCTTTAGGCCAAGCATGACCGTCACTGTGCCCCTGTCACTGCTCGTGTGAGAAAGCGATTAAACCTGCTTGAGCTCGGATGCTCTGGCGTGTCTCTGCACCCAGGGCGCTGCGTGTCCCAGCCTGGATACACTATGACCCAACACTCCCGGACTGGGGAGAGGATGTTCTCACCCAGCTGCTGTGGGACTCGGAGCCCCGTGAGCCTGAGTCATCAAACCCAGCACTGGGAAAACGTCAGCTGGGTGTTGGCATTTTGGCTGTGAATTGTACTGTTCTTTTGCACCTGTCTTTTGCCACCCACTCCTGGTCCTGGGAAGTGGAAACTCCTGGGGACCAAATTGTTCCCCTCCCCAAACTGGATGGCTGCAGGTTAAATCAAAAACCTAGCGGGATGTGAGCTCAGGGCTCAGTGTGAACCCAAATGTTGGGGGAGGGGCACCTGGTCTCGGGTCTGGGGCAGCTCCCAGGACACTCGCTTCCACAGGCTATGACCACAGATCAGCAGGGGGCATCCTGAGCCATTCCTGACCACAGACTGACTTTGTGACTCAACAAAGGGTCAGTCCTACTCCACAGTTTAAGCTGAGCTGCTTGGACTGAGGTAATAAGCAGAGACACCCCCAAGCAGAGATATGTAGACCTAATTACCTGAAAGGTGTTGAGGGCAGTAGCTACCTGCTCAGCAACCTTGTTATGCTTTATCTTCAGGCTGTCAGACACCTGTAGAAACACTAACAGGTTGTATTTTTACTTTATGTCCTACTTTATCCTCCCCGCCTGCCCCCACCCCCCACCCCCCACCCCCCACCCCCCGCCACCGTAAAATCTGAGGCAACTTACACAGACAAAATTTAAAGAAAAAGGATAAAGACTTGAGCCCAGGCAGAGTGGGAGAAGTGTAGATGGTCTCAGACGGCCTTGCTGGTCAGGACGAGCAGGGGGTGTGGCCCTGGGCTGCAGGGCTGCCAGGAGCCCCAGGGGGCCACCCTGGCCACATGGGCTTTGTGCTTTAGTTACATGAAGGCAGTGTCAGGTCAGGATGGGCGTCCCAGAAAGCCAAGAGGACGTGAAGCTGAGGGCCAGGTGGTTGAGAATTGCCATAGGCAGCTCTAAGGTGTTTCGAAGAGAGAATAATCTGTTTCTGGGCCTCCAGCCAGTCCATAGCTGCTCACAAGCCAAGGGCAGTGGGGGAGAGAAGGCAAATAAGTTCCTCCTCACCCCAGGAAATTTCTGCACTGACTCGAAAGTGTCAGAGCCTAAGGATCTAGGGGAGGAAGGCCTGCCTTTAGGAGAAGGTGAAAGTTACTCAGTCGTGTCCGACTCTTTGCGACCCCATGGACTACATAGTCCATGGAATTCTCCAGGGCAGAATGCTGGAGTGGGTAGCCTTTCCCTTCTCCAGGGGATCTTCCCAACCAGGATTGAACCTAGGTCTCCCACATTGCAGGCAGATTCTCTACCAGCTGAACCACACGGGAAGCCCAAGAATACTGGAGTGGGTAGCCTATCCCTTCTCTAGTGGATCTTCCCAGCCCAGGAATCGAACCAGGGTCTCCTGCATTGCAGGTGGATTCTTTACCGACTGAGCTACCAGGGAAGCCCAAGGAGAGAGTTGGGTGAACCAAAGCCCTCCACCCTGAGACCAGCCCTATAACTACAGCGTGCAACCCCCTTAGAAAGCCACACACCATCTCCCTCTGGGGGTGAGAGGGGGCGGTGAGTGGGCACTGGCGTTGTGCATGGGAGGCAGGTTTGGCCAGACGCCATAACTAGTGAGTGAATCAGCTGACACTCCCAGGGCAGAATGGGAGTCCCTGGACTCCAGCAGCCTGAATCCTTTCACGAGTGGCCAGGGGCTTGTCCCACCACCAATCCATCGACACAGTAACATTCGATGAGCTTGCTAACCATAAGGCTGAAAGGCTCACCCACAAAAGACCTGGTTTTAGGAAAATGCCATCTTTCCATGAACACGCCTCCTCCAACACAACACCCCTCCCCGTGGGACCTCGGTGTCTGCAGGAGGGGGAAGAAAGCCCGCAATCCTTGGCCTTACAGAGCCACCCCCTCCTCCCATACGCCTGGGTTCTGAGAGTGGCCTGGAGCTGTGGGCACAGCCTGGACACCGCTGGAGGCAGCACTGAGAAAACAGACAGACCACCACCACAATTTTATTCTTAAATAAATGCTCAGTCTAAGGCCTGGTTAGGCAGACAAGTGGGTGGACATCAGAGGAAGGCAGATCGCCGGCCCCTCCCTGGCGGGGAGCAACGGGGCGACCCAGGGAGGCAGGGACACCGAGGAAGGCAAGCAGGGCAGGCAGGGCAGGAGGGGCTAGTGGAGCCAAGAGTGTCCATTCTGGGGGGGACAGAAAGAATGCACGTTCGCCCACATTTTCGAGGGTGGTGCCAGAAAGCTCAGCGTGGTCCCAAGACCCCTCACCTCCTGTCCCAAGCTCCCCGTGCCCGGCTCAGGAGGTGTGGGGTCGACTAGCCGATGGCCAGAAAGTTCTGTCACTGTCTTCCCAACAAGCCCTCGGGCTGAGGGGCAGCATGAGGGGGAGAAGGCCACATGCCGCCTCCGCGTGGTCCACAGAGACCCCTGTTCCCCGCCACTCGGGGCAGTGCCTCAGGTCTGCCAGGACCTCCCCTGGCATCCGTGTTCCCTCTCCAGGCGCATCTCCGGGGGGCCGGGCTGGCAGGAGGAAAGGGGGACGAGGGCAGAGGCCTTCATGCTCCCGGGCAGCGAGCGACACTCAGTGCTGGCGCTCTGGTTCCGACTTCCCCAGGAACTCCCTGGAGCAGAGGAGGACACCTGTCAGCCAAACCGCTCTGGGCCAGATCGGAGACCCCGCCTCCCACAGTCCTCCCACAGCCCACCCAGGAGGCCACAGAGGAGCGCCGAGGACCACACTCAGCCTCGAACACCCTCTGAGGCAAACGGGCAGGGCGCCAAGGGCAGTGCCAAGTCAAGTCCTGACAGAGAGTGAGGACAGGTCACTGCACCCCGATGCTAGAGGGGCTCTCTGGTCTACATTTTCTGTGATGTGTGCCTTTTACAAGAAAAACCACAGTCCCAGAGCAATGCCATGCTCTTACCATCCCCTCTCAGCAACACACGTTCCATGCACCAAGAAACATCAAAAACACAGAGCGCTGCCCCTGGAACTTCAAGGGCCTCACGTACCAAGTGGAGTTCCCTAGCACACATTCCTCCAAGGGCTGATTCCAGCAGCCCGGGCTCAGCAGGGACCCTGCAGCCGGGACGTGGGGGCGGCCTGCACCCCTGAGTGGGAGGCAGGGAGTGTCTGGTCCGTCCAAAACCTTCCCTCTACCACCAGGGCACCCTCGTTCCCAGGCTTGGGACAGGTGGCCGGGCTGTAGTCCACATGCCGGCCTCCCTCCCTGAGGCAGCTGGGGACCAACAGGCTTTGGGGCAGCTGGCCCAGACCTGCATCACCCCTATCACATACACCCCCTGCAGGGGCAGTGACCTGACGGGCCTGTGGGAGGGCACAGGGGGGCCTGAGCGCAGCAGCCGTGGTGTCCTCACTGCCCGACCGCACACAGGGGACTGCAGCCCAGCAGGCCACACGTGCTAACACTGGACCCCTCTGACCAGCCCTGCACGGCTGTCCAAGCTAGAGCCATAGGGGCTTGCCCAGCTCCCGCACGCCAGGGCAGGGCAGAGTAGCACCTCACCTCAGGATCCGAGGGAGCTCAGGGCTCTTGTAGATGTACTTGTGCCTGTAGCCGAGGTCCGAGTGGAAGGGGATGAACTGAACCTTGAAGTCCCGGAAGCTGCGTGACGGCGCGGCGATATTGTAGAGCTGGGGGAGGGAGAGGAAGGTCATCACCCGGGGCCTGGGGTGACCTGCCTCAGCTACAGGACCCTCAGGCCACCCCTCGATACCCTCTCTGTCCTCACCCTGTCTCGAGACCAGCCTTCCTCAGGGGCCCTCAACACCCTCAGGCCACCTGCCCCGGGATGCTGCAGTGGTCTGAGTGCCCAGGGCAGCCTGACAGCTCTGTCCCAGGGCTGAGTAGCCCGTATGCCTAGGTCAAGGCCCATCTACAAGCTGGCTTGTGGTCTGTGGCACCTCAGCCCCTCCTTCCAGCCCAGGATGCCCAGGTACTAGGCCCAGACCTGTCTGGAGGCAGCCTGCGCCCCCTGCCCTCTAGCCTGCCCCTGCCCCTCACCACTGCCACGGTCAGAGGGTGCTCCCTCCCACCTGTAGATCTAATCCTGCTGCCTCGCAGCAAAGGCAGATGCAGCAAAAGCAGACGCAGAGGCCCCACAACGAGAGGACGTCCTCGGACATCAGCCCCATCCCAGAGGCCAGAGATCACGTGAAAGTTCTGAACCGCCAACCGCCCCCGCCTTCCCCCTCACAAGGGGCCCGGCTGGTAGCAGGACCCTCTTCCACACCTGCCTGGCCCGAACATGAGTCTGCCCGATGCCCACCTTTCTGCCAAGCTGGAAGGGCACGACTGGGTCGTCCTCGGCGTGCAGGATGAGCAGGGAACAGGAGATGTGCTTCACACTGCGGGACGGAGGAGGGAGAAAGGCACTGGATGGCCAGGAAGGGCTGGGCCTCCCGGGCTCCCGGACTGCCGGCAGCAGGGCCCAGTGAGGGAGCGCTTCACCATGGTGCAGAACGGCTCAAACTGCCAGGCATTTTTAATACAGAGCTAGCAGCTGATTTCTTAGATGTTTCCATCAGTATCTGTTCTAGGTGACAAGTGTCAATCAAATCTAGAGACCAATTCATTCACCAAATTGGGTCCCTGAATATTTCCTGGAAATTTAAAAACAAAACAAAAAACTTTGCCAGTACACTATTCTTAAAAAGTTACAAAATGATGTTTACAAACTGAGTAATAGGTGGGCCAGGAAACTTACTGCAAATGAACATTACTGGACATCAGTTGGCAAAAGAGCCACCCTCTAATTTCTCTTTTGGGTATATGACATTTAATTTCTGAATGTTTCAAATAAATGAACATTCTCAAGATGGTCACTGAATCCAAACCCTTCAGCAAACCGCCTACCGAAGGACAGGCTGCAGGACTGGTGGGCCCTGGGCGCTCCTAGCTGCCCCTCACTGAGGCCTCATGGGGAGCTGGTGGACGCAGCAGACACCTGCTACTGGCGATCTCATGCTGGTCTGGGGCTTCGTGCAGGCAGCCCCAGGGCAAGCCTGGCACCTGGCAGAACCAGGCCTGGGTGTGCACCCAGCAGTCTGGCAGGCTGCACTGCTGCTGGTGGCACCCAGATCACCCACTCACCACATTTTACTCCCAGGGTGAGGTGCTTGCTGGTGTGCAAGACACGCTTTGACATTCGACATCTTTTCAGAACTTCCACCCACGAAGCTGGTCCTTCGCTTCTCCAACTCTTGAGGCCTAGCTCACACGCTGTCACCTTGGCAAGTATTTGGGAACAGACCTGCCCACCAAGTAGGGGCTCCTGACTTACAGGGGGTGAGGGATGGCCGGCCCCCCCCAACACTCACACTGGCTCAGCTGGGGGGCAGCCACAAGGTGACTTTCTCACTGTCGTCATTTTTAGAGGAAATCCAGTTTATTCAGGAAATTCTTCTTTTAAAAATGTAGATTTTTAAACGCTAACTGAATATTCAGGTAAAATTTTTCTTTTTTTAGAATAAATTAAAGTCCATGAAATAAAGATATTACAAAGATAATGTTAATTGAACTTGAATGTTGTTCAAAGAAAGAGTTCTAAATATAATATGTAACTTCTGGTTTACCTAATAGAAATATTTTTAATATTAACCTTCAGAACATCTTTACATAACCAAACACAAATCAAATGACTAAGGCAAAGTCATTTTTTGAACAACAGTTACTCTTGCTGCTTTAACACCTATTCAGGAATTCTGGTTTTGACAAATAATTTCCAAGTAAAACAGTTTTATGGACCAAAAAATATGCTGTTTTCCTATTTCTTTAACTCTACAGTCTTTCCACCTTCCTACTTCCCTTTCTCTACCTGACGTTCCTTTTATAGAGATGTGTTGCTTAGAAAAGACCTCTACATGTCCAGAATCCTACCCTCCTTGGTTAACATGACTCAAGACACTTATTCTGAGGGTTCTTAGGGTTCTTCTAAATTCTCTCCCACAGTACTCACTTTTCATCATTTGCAAACTGAATTCCACTGCTTGTGATGGGATCAAGGAAGAACCAGTCAAATCCAGGGAAGTATCGATAGATCTGGAGGTGACATGTAGACAACAAGGAGAGAATCAATTACTACACCACCGTGGGGGCTGAGGTCACCCCTGCTTCCTATAAGGCTGACTGGTGGGCCCAGAGCTGGGGGGGATGGGTGGTAGCCAGGGTCACCCCTGCTTCCAATCAGGTGGCCCCAGACCTGGGGTGATGGGCGGTAATATACCCCCATAGGGGCCGGGGTCACCCTTGCTTCCAATCACGCTGATTGGTGGCCCCAGAGCCAGCGAGGGGGGTGGTGGTCCTGCTATCCCTCCCCTCACCCTCAGACTCCTTGCTCAAGAGGCCCCAGACTGGCTGTGGGGGATTGCCCACAAAGAGGGCTCCCACACCCGAGACTCAGAGACCAGGCTTCCCATACACAACGGGCCAAAACCCCCAAGAAAACGGAGGACCGTGTGATTCGGGAGAAGAGTAATATCAAACAACACTCAACAAAGGACTCTTCTGTCTGCAGCAGGCAGCGTGAGGTCAGGCAGGGCTGACACAGCGCCCCTGGACACACAGAAGCAGTGGGAGGAGGAGGAGGAAGCAACAGGACACAGAGGGGCCGCTTCCGGGCCCAGCCTGTAAACGGAGGGTCTCAGGCCTTGAGGCCAGCCAGTGAGGACCCAACAGCACAGGATTCCCACCAAGGGTTCCCTGGAGCACCCACCAGCTCCACTCCCAGTCCGCACTGGGCCCCAGGGGCAGCAATGCCAGTGGGCAACCTGTACCATGGGGCAAGGCCTCCTGTGGGTCTAGCGGCCCTCAGACAACCTGACTGTGACCACACCCTTCTACCTGGCACGAAGCTATAAATATCCTGAGTGGCTCTGAAGTCAGGCCAGTGCCCAGAATTAAATGAGAATTAACTTTCAATAACGTCTGTATTTATCAGAATACTTAAATAACTTTAATGACATTTTAATTTACTTATATGCATATTTACTCATAGTCATTTTCATATGTTATAGCTATTATTTCCATTATATAAATAAGTCCGTCTTTAATAAGCTCTGTACTTGCCACTGAGAACGGATGGCTCTTGGCTTCTTCACGGATATTAGTGAATGGAGATTCCAAGATAAGGGCATCTGGAGGAGTCTCTAGATAAATAAGACCAACAGGGAACTGAGAGGTGAGCAAGAAGCTCCAACAGGACACTCCTCATGCCACCATCCCCTTGATAGGACCATGGACCCAGATGCCCACCTGGCTGGCCCTGCCCCTCAGGTCCTCCCCTGGGGTCACATGAGGGAAGTGGTCTCGAGGGGACCCTGAGAACCATGTCTGCTGAGGCTGCCTATTTGGAGCCCAGCCCCTGTCAAGGCGCCACCAGTTGCCAGAGAATCTGGGGAACAGCGTTGGGCCCTCGGGGGTTCTGCTCAGGCCCCCATTTCAACGCCTGGCTCTTGTCTCAACACCCCGCTCATCCACCACCACCCACTTCACAAGAAGCTGGCAGGGCCCGGGGCACAGCCAGCGCCCAAAGAGCCCTCCTGCGTGGGAGCCAGGCCATACCCGTGGCGTAGGACCCATGCAAGCGCTTACCTCGCTCACAGAGGCGCCGCACCAGATTTGTGGCCACTCTGGAAAGAGGGAAAAGTTCAGTTGGATCATGACAAAAACTGTTGCAGACAAGATTGTTCCCAGGGAAGCCAGGACCAGCACAGTGATGGGTGGGGTTTTGGGTGGGGGTGCACAGGGCCCAGCGGCCAGCCCCTCCAACAGGGACTCCACGATGGCATCTCCACGGCCCCGAGGCACGTGCTGCGCCTCACCTAGAACTGCCCCTGCGGGCTGCACAGTGATGCCCCAGCTCACACTCGGTCCTACAGACGCAGATGTGAGGGGCCCAGAGCACCGCAGGGCCTAGGAAGCCCCAGTGGTGGGGAGGCGGCCCCCGAAGGGGGCAGCACCTGGACTCTGCCCAGCCTAGGCCTCCTGCTTTCCCAGGACCAAGCTGGGCAGGTCCAGGCAGATACCCAGGGTGGGAAGGCCTGCTTCCCTCTGGCCAGGGCTCACTCCACCCACAAGGACAGGCCAGGAGGGCTAGTCCCAGACACCGCCTAGCCTGCAGCCAATGTGTCCAAAGGAAAGGCAGCAGGAAAATGGAGGTGCTGAAGGCCTGGGGTGCCTTTACACCAGCCCACATGGAACATCAGAGCGCTTCCTCTTTCAGCAGATGGAACAAGGGAACCCCGAGTGCTGCCTCCCCAAGTTTTTAAGTAATGATGCCACTTGTGGGCCAAAGGACCTGCGCTCCTGGACGCGCTGTGTGGCATAGCCACGCTCAGCCAGGCCCGCGTGCCCTGCACTGTGGGGCTTCATCCCTGGCCCCCACCAGGGCAGCAATGGAGGCTCCAAGACACCGGGAGCCCCTCAGGCAGCCTGGGCTGGAGAGCTGCCCGTGAAGACCTGCTCCCGCCAACGCCACGCTGGGAACTCTCACCCGGTGCCGAGGGAATGGCCCCAAATATACACGGGGTTGTCTCCACTTCGCACTTTGATCCAGTCAAAAACATGGAGCGCATCATACGTCATGCCCCGCTCCGACGGCGTTCCTACCGAGTCACCCCAACCTGGGAAAGCAGCATCAAAGAGGATGTCACGAGACCGCAAGGGGCAAGCCCCCCTACACCCCCTTCTCAGCAGAAGGCCCAGGCCATCTGGGGCCTCAAGTCTCGGCCAGGCCAGCTCGTTTCTCCCATCTCCTCAGCCATCGCAACCTCTGAACCCGACCACCACCCTCACCTGAGTCTCAACGAGCAGAAGCAGACAGGGTGGTCGGACTTGCAGACCCCCAGCACCGAGCCAGGCTCAGCCATTGACAATCCGGCCTGCCCCGGCCTTGAGCCCAGCCCCGGCTCCGTGGCCCAGCTGTGACCCAGCTGTGAAGAGGTTTCAGGATGGGCGATTCCAGGCTCAAGGCAACGCTGACCCACAAAGGAAGGGGCTCCTAGCATCCTGTTTGCATTACAGAGAAAAGCCAACTAAACTCTGACCTCCCAAGGGCCCCTCCCTCCAGATTCTGGAAAAGTCAAATGTGACTGTCATTTCCAGCAGCTCAGCAGTGAGTCATCATCAAATGATCTGAAAGCACCACAAGGCTCATAGAGAGCAAGTCCTGCAACACAAGCAAAACCTAGAGGCAGGGGCACCACAGGCCACCTCCCAGGGGCGTCCCAGACCCAGATTAGTGAAGAAGCCAGTGCCAGGAACAAGGCCAGAGTGAGGGCTCAGGGCACCAGCAGGGGCAGGAACAGAGACAGGGAGAAACACAAGAGAGATGGAGACAGGGGGAGACAGAAATGAGAGAACGAGACGGGGACAAGGAGCCACAGCCAGAACTTTGGTCTCTTGTACAGCTTAGAAAGGAAGAGATTCAACAGAAACTGAAAAGAGAAAGTGTTAGATGGGATCTTATTTCTGTTAGAAGCGCAGGAAGGTGAACAAGGGAGAGGGCTGCCCCTCGCTGCCCTGAGGTTCCAGCAGCAAGCACAGGAGGGAAGGATGAGCCTCCTTTCGGAGTTTCTTCAACCCAGCACCTTCCTCCTAACGGAACACTCTTTCACAAAAGAACCACCCCACACCCTAGGCAGGTGGAATAATGGCCCTCAAAGACGTGCGCATCCACACCTGGAAACCCATGCCTCTGGAACCTTACACAGCAAGGGCACTGAAGGAAAGAGGCTGCCAAGCAGGGGACCCCGAGACAGGACAGTGTCCTGGTCAGTATGAGCCCCACGCAATCCCGGGTCTTTACGAGCAGAAGGGACAGAGTCAGGGCAAGAGTAATGCACACTCAAGGGGCCACAAGCAAGGAACCAGCATGGCCTGGAGAAGCTGCAACAGGCCAGGAACTTGACTCTCCTGGAGCCTCCGTCATGTCCACACCTTGACTCATCCCAGTGGCTAAAGACTTGGAACCTTGACCTCCAGTGCTTCAAGATAGTACATCTGTGCTGTTTTGGGACATTACATTTGTGGCAGCCGTGGCGGCAGCAAGAGAAGACTCTCCCAACGTGCACAACCAGGCAATGCCAACAGCTGCTGGGTCTACGGGTGTGGAGCTCCGCCTCCCCCCAGACAGGGCAAGCTGGATGAGAGGCCTCAGCCCTACGTCCTCTCCAGGCGAGGACTGTCTGAGGCACACATCGCTGCCACTGCTGCTCCCTGCTGACACAAAGCATCTTCCTCACGCAGCAAACTGCGGGAGGCAAGGAGAAACAGAGGGACGAGAAGAAGAGTTCCTCTTTCCTGTCTCCATAACTTCAACAAGACAAGCTCTGCTGAGCATGAGACGGGCCCAACACCCAGCTGTGGGGAAAGTCTGAGTCCCACGAAGAGGAGACAGCACCTTTGACACGTGAAAGGGGCCAGCAGAGGGCGCGTGCTGGGGTTCCAGTGCCCGCGCCTCCCATCTGGGGGAGGATGCATGCAGGACGCACCGCCAAAGACCCGGACCCTCCACTACCTCCACACGCTGACAATCTCACAAGGGCCACAGGTCATGGCAGAGCCGCCAGCCTTTCAGAGTGACACCTGGCCATCCCACACCAACCTCGAAGAAGCGGGGTGAGCAAGGAACCCTCACCTCTGTAGTCAAAGGTAACCACATGGTAGCCGAGGGAACTCAGCACCTGAAAGCGAAAAACAAAAACTGAACAACGCGGCTCTGAGTAACCCACCTGACCTCGCTCCAGGGAACTTAGTGAAGGCCGTCACCTCACTGCCCCATCCTGACGGGACCTCCCAAACCCAGATGTCAGCTGCTGTGGGACACTCGGGAAGGCGGAGGCCAGCCTGAGCAGCACCCCTGCCCTCTGAGGGGCTTGCGGGCTGATGGCTGTCCAGGGGTTGCCAGGGGCTCTGACCACCCAGAGACCCAGGAGGAAGGACCCTGCAGTGTGGAGTCCACATCTGGTGACCCTTAATGCAATCAGCATTGTTCATATTTAAGCTTCCATTGAATTTTTCTCATTTAAAAGAAAAGAATCTCTCAGGATTAGGCGACTGCTTGCATGAAATCACTGTTCACAGTCCCTCCCGAGCCCGGGCTGGGTGTGCTCGGAGCCACGAGGAAGCTGCCAAGGACACCAGTGTCACCACCCTAAGAAACACTCCCGTCCCAGAGAAGAGAGCTCGCCCGGGGACTCCCAGCCACCACAGGATCTCCAGCCTCTGGAGCCACAGCTGTTCAGTCACCCATCCCGACCTCGCCTGGATCCAAGTTGCTCCAGGGAACCAGCCCTCCAACAGCCCAGAGCCATCCACGGGGTGCTGGATGGACAGCAGTGCCCGTGTGTCTGCCTTGTCCCTTTGGCCCTGTTCCCAAACACAGATCCACCTAAGAGGAGGGCGACAGGCGTGGTGGCCCCCACACACCCTCTGACGATAGCCACACGGCGGGGGAGGGTTTGCATGCACCCTGGGGCCCCGCACCCAGACACCTGCTTCCACCACGTTGGCTGGCAACCTGTGTCAATGGTGCCCTGCGCCTGGTGGACACGAGAAACCCCAGTGCTGGCAGAATTCCTGAGCCACAGCCCAGAGGACAGTGTAGCCCTCGGCCCCTCGGTGTTCTCCCGCCATTCCATGTGTAAGTAACTTTACAAACAATTGCAAATCACTTTATGTTAACTTGTTAATTTCTGGCATACAAGCCACAAAGTCCATTCATCCTGATCTTGGAAACTATCCCCAGAGGCAGCAAAATGGGAAGCACTCCATACGGAGATGTCCATAAAAGGCAAGATGAAAAAGACCGACAATGATTAACTCAGATTATTAGGGGGAACTCTGTTCTGTTCATGACTCCTGGAAAGTACAGCCAGAGGCGGTAGGCGAGCAATGCTCTCTCTGTCCACACAGTGACAGTGAGCACTGCTCTGTCCATCTGTCCACTGCATGGCCTCTTCTGTGTGCCCTAAGCTAAGGGCACTGCTTGCCATTGGACGCCGTGAGCCGACCTCACCTACCTTATAAAGCTCCACCCGGTGGTCGCCGCCTCTAGACCGTCAGGGAAACAAGAACAGCTGTTAGTGCATCTTTTCAGAAAGGAGGTCGGGATGAACACTGCAGCATCCAGGCACTTAGAGCCTGGTCCCAAAATCCATGTGGGAGGGTGATGGACAGGTCATCTCCTCCTCTGGGCACCTACGTGGCTCCCAGCTGGCCTCCACAGTATGGTTCCAGGCAAGGGACTGTCTGAGCACTGTGGGAATGTTTCTTAATCATTACCTCCCCTCTGGTTTGACTAGGTGGCAGAACCTAGGAAACACAAAGGCCCCTTGGCTCTCTGGTGTCCAGGACCACAGGTGAACAGAAGGGACGCACGTCCTCGCTGGCACACCCACCACCGGGACAGGCCACAGGCACCTCCTGCCTCAACTTCCTCACCCACGGAGCTACCGCCGACCCTCAGGGCGCTCCTCCTTGGCTGTTCACGCCCCCACCACCTGGTCACTGGCTCTCCCCCACCTGCTCCTGACAGTCTGCTGCTGCGCCTCCCACCCTGCCGTCCTTCCACACACGTGTGCCCGCGGGCAGACGCTGGGTCAGAGGCACCATCGTGATCCGACAGCCATGGAGAGCCTCCCAGGCCCTCACTGGCCGCCTCATGCCCATCCCTCTCAGGCAGACAGGGTGAAGCCTGTCTGCCTCTGCCTCCCACTTCCTGCCCAGATGCTGTTCCCTGCAGACACCCCGAAGGGGACAGGGCTGCATGACAAGCGGGAAGCGCATCAGTGGGCAGGCTCACCCTCGACAGATTTCTCCACTCTTTCCCTTCCTCATAATGAGCATTTGGACCATTTCGGGTGTGTGTGTCGAGAGAGAAAGTGTCCTCAGGGGAGGCAAGAAAAAGATGGAGGAAGAAAGCCAAGATAACCCAGAAACAAACATCAAAGGGCTGAGTTTCAAGACTGGAGAGAAATAATGCAAAATGTTTTCAGTTATCTTTGCAAGACTTTGTCACGGTTCTTTTGTAAGATCTCCAGTACCCTACCCTGAGCAAGAAGAGGGGTTCAGAGCATAATGGGGTCCCGGGGCATCCTTGGGGTCCAGGCCTCAGGGAGCCACAGCTGCTGCCATCCTGCCCAGATGGGGTGGCCACCAAGAACTGCACGCTGTGCTGTCCTTGGGGACATGGGGGGAGGGGGGCAGCAAACTTTCAGAGTCACAAGATGCCTTCCATCCTGAAGCTACAGACAGACTTTGTCTTCTTTACCACGTGACTGGCACTGCTCACAAAGAACGCCCAACTTCCCTCATTTATAGAAAGAGGCTACAGGAGCTGTTTGTAGTCATTTGCTCTTTGAAAAGCAGAAGAGAAACCCGCCGCAGCTTGTCCCAGACAACGGGGAAGTGGGCGCCAAGTGTGTGCTGAATCAGCAGCTCAGCTCTCTGGGCTCAGGGCGTCCTGGGGGCCAAGTCCCGGACATCCTGCTGACCCTCTGTGCAGCCCCTCTGCCCAGACACCCACTGTGGCCTGCTCTGTCCCCCTCACCGGCTCTGCCTGTGAACTGACAGGCCCCAGCCCGGCCCCACGGAGCCGGACTCCTGTAGCCACAGGGGCGCCCCCAGGGGTTTCAGGCAACGCTTGCTCAGGTAATGCCCTTCTTCCTCTGCCCCGCTGGCTCTCGTGCAGATGCCTCTCAACAAGGCCTCCGTGAGGGCTGGAAGGAGCCCTCTTTAAACAATGGGATCCAAACCTGCAAGTCTGAAAGACGTCCACTGAACCTGCCCTTGAAAAGCTCCCGGGATGACCGTGGGTAAGGACAGCTACATGGGGATGCGCTTCCTCGATGGCCCAGTAGGATGTGCTGGCATTGCCTGCTCAGGGCTGGAGGTACCTGGCCTGACAGCGTGGCAGGGCGGCCCCCCAGACAGGCTTGTCCCTGACTGCTCCGCTGGGGTCTCTTCGTGTGTCCCCCAGGAAGTGTGCCTCCCCTTCCAGCAGTGCAAGCCTGCCAGTGAGAAAGTGTCCTCAGGCCAAGATGGCAGATGCTGGATGCGCAGGGGCAACTTCCCGGGCGCTCCGAGGCCTTGGAGGGTCTCAAAGCCTCCGCCAAGGGGCTGTGCTTCCTGTCCACTGAGGAGCCTGGGTCCCTAACCCAGGAAGAGCAACACCCCCTGGCTGAGGCTCTGGGTTGCTCGGGCAGACACAGCCACCTCCATTCTCACCCCAGGCACGAGCTTCTGACCAGGGCTTTCTGGACACAGCTGCCCACCTCCACTCAGCTGGCGGTTCCCAAGCAAACAGGCCCGGCCCACCTGGCATGCAGCCCTGCCCTGCTCTGGGCCTGTGGGAACAAGGGTTCACAACCGCCTCTCCCAAAGCCCAGACAAGCCCTGGCTTTTCCCGAGCTCTCAGGACGCCCATGCCCAGGTGCGCCCTCTCCCCCTGCAGTGGGCCCCTGCTCACCTGGTGCCCGCGTTCCCATGCAGGTACAGGATGATCGGGTGGCTGGAAGACAGGGCATCCTCATACCACATCTGGTCCTTCCCCTGGGCATTCTTCCACCAAACAGCGGGGACCGTGTGCCTGGAAGCAGTAGCAGAGGGGAGCGGCAGGTGACATGCCTGCAGGCAGGATGCCCGTGGCTCAGGACAACTGATTAGAGAGCAGGAGGCTGGGGGGGCAGACCCCACGCTGTGAGGGCAGTGTCTGGCAGCCGAGGACATTTTCTGACTCGCAGAAGGGCCCCCTCTTGGCCTCAGTAGCTTGCCCCGGCAGCAGTGACTCTGTCCGTAGAAAGGGGAAGCCATGTGAGACCCCTTCCAGCTGGGTCAGAGCACGGAATGGGCACTGAGGCTGTTCCATATCCCCTCATACCTGCCCATGTTTATAAGCTACATGAAACTGCACCCAGAAGTACACAGGACAGTACTGTCTGTCACATGTGCTAATTCAGTTAACACTAGTCACATGTGCTAATTCAGTTAAAGCACTAGTCTCTGCAGGAGGCATCACAGGCCCCTGTGGGCAGCCCAGATTCTTGCACACCTGAGGGTGGTGAGCGGAGCGGCTGGCGCCCCAGGGCCCGCGCTGCCATCGGGATGGCACTGGGTGTAGACGTGGGTGGGCAGCGGCACCCACCTGCACACAGTATTGTCGTCCTGGAGACCCACATGGTCATCACCAACATGACCTTCACGGGTAACTGCCCACAGATACCCATCCCGTCACATGACTGCTCTGCTTGAGGAAGAAGCCTGGCTGAGCCCACGTCTTCAAAGCACAGATCCTAATAACCATCAGGAGAGCCGCCAAGTCCCCCAGACAGCTCTGAACAAGATGCGCAAGCTTCTGACTGAAGACAGACATGCAGAGCAGACCACATGCACACGCTGGCCCTGAATGCTCCACTGAATCACACCAGAAATGACCACAGACAATCCCAGCCTCAGCCACTCAGAACCAGAGCCTCCCTCTCACTTTTGGGTCTTCACCCAGGACGCCCTGGCCTCGCACAGGGGAGCGGTTCAGAGCACTTCCCTCAGAAGCTCCTCCCGGGCACAGTGGTTCTCCTGAGTCCAAAGAGCGACTTAGAGCCGCTCCTGAGACAAAGAGATGCTGCCACAGGAAAGTTGGTCCGTTCTGGTTCCATTGATTGGAAACACCCACTCGTCCATAGAAAAAACATTAACTCGTACTCTGAAGAAAAGCCAAGAAGTCACAGAGCTTAGGTCCAAAACTAAATTTATGGCTAAAAAAAGTAAATACTAAGAAAAAAGCAAATGCCACCACCACTGTCAGGGCCTGAAAGAGCTGTGTGTGAAAGAGAGGCAACTGCTTTCAACACCTGGATGGGCCCTTCTCTGAAAGACAAGTGTGACTCAAGCCTGCGCTCATGATTTTGTGATACAGTCTCTTCCCCTCCCTGGAAATATGGCTTTCTGCAAGAACTTCTAGGGGGAAGCACGCTGACTGAAACCACCCACCCTGGCCAGGTACCACAGTAACCATTTGCGTGAGTTATTTTATGACAGAAGGTCCTGGTAAGAAACACGGAACTAACAAGCCACCACTAACCAGAAGAGTTCGGGAAAGGTCTAAACCACGTGTCCAACCACGGCCCGGAACCCTTCCCGCTGGCATCCATCTTGGCTAAGCAATGAGTGCGCCCCCAGGAAGGACTCTCAGAGCGATTGGTCAGAGACAACCCCGGAAACTAACCCCATCGCCATAAAACCTGAGACTGCGAGCCACGTGGCAAAGCAGTCCTCCCGGGTTCCCTTTCAATCAAGTCTCTTGCTCTGTCAGCTCATGTGTCTCCTTACACAATTCATTTCCGAGCGTTAGACAAGAGCCCACTCTTGGGCCCTGGAAGGGGTCCCCCTTCCTGCAACAAAAGCAATCTGGTTTACAAACCCTTTGCTGTTGAAAACCTGAGAATAGAGTTGGTGCTGCATTATCATGGAATCTAGCGGAGATTTTTCCTTTGGAAACAGATAAAGATAAAAATGGACAAGCAACAACAGTTTCAGAGTCTGCTGTCAGGACAATACTGGCCATGCCTCACAGGCCCTGCTGTCTCAAGGCCACTCCGCAAGGGCTTGGCCCTGTAGTCCTAGGGCCAACACTCACCAGACTCCAATGGTCACGTCTTCCTCTGGCTGGAGGTAGTAATTACAGGTGTGATTCAAACCTTGATCCTGCGGTTTTTTCAAATCAATGAAATAGGGAACCCGCACTGTGGGGGACAAAGAGATGGAAACAAGGATTAGGGGGGGTGTTACTTTGCCAACAAAGGTCTGTCTAGTCAAAGCTATAGTTTTTCCAGTGGTCATGTAAGGATGTGAGAGTTGGACCATAAAGAGAGCTGAGCGCCGAAGAATTGATGCTTTTGAATTGTGGTGTTGGAGAAGACTCTTGAGAGTCCCTTGGACTGCAAGGAGATCCAACTAGTCCATCCTAAAGGAGGTCAGTCCTGAATATTCATTGGAAGGACTGGTGCTGAAGCTGAAACTCCAATACTTTGGCCACCTGATGTGCGAAGAACTGACTCATTGGAAAAGACCCAAATGCTGGGAAAGATTGAAGGTGGGAGGAGAAGGGGATGACAGAGGATGAGATGGTTGGATGGCATCACTGACTCAATGGACATGAGTTTGAGTAAACTCTGGGGGTTGGTGATGGACAGGGAGGACTGATGTGCTGTAGTCCATGGGGTCGCAAAGAGTCGGACATGACTGAGTGACTGAACTGAACTGAAATGAACAGACCACCCTGTACACAGCAGAGCTGAAGCTCTCAAATACTTTCTCGAACCCTAATGCCTGGGGCACTGGGCCCTGCAGCCTCAGGAGCAGGTATGGGCAGATATATCTACAGATCCTTCGGCAAGGGTGAGGTCCAAGCAGAGATCCACTGAAGGTTGTTCAAGGTATGTGAGGACACAAAAACTTAAAAAGAAAACTGACACTCAAAGGAGGTGGCATCCTACTTGCTGGCGCACGTTCCCTGTACTCTGAACACCGTCCCCAAAACAGGCAGGTGCGACCACGACCACAGCGCTTGCTCAAGCGTGACTCACATGGGGTGACTCTGGGATCCGCACCCAGGCGACCAGAGTCCACACTCTTCACTACTCGACAGGAAGTGGGGACAGTAAGCCGGTTCTGGTCCTGGTGGGCCCTGAATGCTCTCCAGTTGGGTCCCCTCGAAGGACAGTAAAGAACTAACCCCAGCACGTCAGAAGGGGACCTCAGCTGGAAACAGGGTTTTCACAGAGATAATAAAGCTTAAGTAAGGTCATTTGGTGGGCCCGATCTAACATGACTGGTGTCCTTATCAAAAGGGGGAATCTGGACACAGGAACAGACAGAGGGAAGACAACATGACGTCCTGGGGAGAAGGCAGTCCTGAGATGGAGGCAGGGGCGGCAGTGATGCATGTACAAGCCAAGGAACACCAGCCACCACCAGAGGCTGGAGAGGGAGCCAGGAATTTCGAAGCTCCAGAACTGGGAGAGAATACATTTCTGTGGTTTTAAGCTCCCCCATCTGTGGTATTCATTATGTTGTGAAGGGACCAGCAGGCATAGAAAGGTCTCCCTGGATGCATCTCTTTCAGATGCAGGCTCCCACTCTTGCCACACTCTGACTGCTCCTGCTGGGCAAGCCAAGGCTGCAGCATCGTGTACAACTGAGGGGAAATGACTGATCAATAAAACTCTGAATGTGCCCAACGAGCCCAGATTCAATCAACTCTACCCCTGAGGCTGGAGATTCCGAGCCACAGAGGAGACGGTGCTGCCAAGGGCACTGCCATCAGGTTGGCGAGTTCTGTCCCAGAAAAGGTGGCCACATGGTTTAGCGCCCCCTCAAAGCTCCAAGGCGGAGAAGGCAATGGCACCCCACTCCAGTCCTCTTGCCTGGAAAATCCCATGGACGGAGGAGCCTGGTAGGCTGCAGTCCATGGGGTCTTGAAGAGTCGGACACAACTGAGTGACTTCACTTTCACTTTTCACTTTCACGCACTGGAGAAGGACACGGCAACCCACTCCAGTATTCTTGCCTGGATAATCCCAGGGACGGCGGAGCCAGGTGGGCTGCTGTCTATGGGGTCGCGCAGAGTCGGACACGACTGAAGCGACTTAGCAGCAGCAGCAGCAGCAGCAGCAAAGCTCCAAGGGCTCCCCACTAGTGAAGAGTGTCTTCCTGGGATCAGCAGTAATCCTGAAAGCTTCCACAGCCGAGAAATCTAGAACCAAGATACTTGATTCTGCTCTAGGAGAGGCTCTTTCCACAAGGCTCGTCCTCCAGTTCACTTCCATTTCTATGTTAGAAACAACCATGGAGGGGCTTCCCTAGGAGCTCAGTGACGAAGACTCTGCCTGTCAGTGCAGAAGATGCAGGTTCCATCCCTTATCTGGGAAGATCCCACATGCCATGGAGCAACTAAGCCTGTGCAACACAACTATTGAACCTGTGCTCTTGATTTTATTATTTTTTTTTAAATTGTTTTATTTTATTTATTGGACACACAGCATGTGGGATCTTAGTTCCCCAACCAGGGATCGAACCCATGCTCCCTCCATTGGGAGCTCAGAGTCTTAACCACTGGACCACCAGGGAATCCCCCCGAGCCTGTGCTCTTTAGACCGTGAGCCACAACTACTGAAGTCCATGTACCTAGAGCCTGTGCTCTGCAACAAGAGAAGCCAGCACAATGAGAAGCCCGCGCAGCACAACTAGAGAGTAGACCCCACTCGCCACAACTAGAGAAAAAGCCTGAGTAGCAACAAAGACCCAGTACAGCCAAAAATAAATAAATAAATTTTTTTTAAAAAATGGAAAAGGGTGCAGATTAGTGCAGAGGTGCCCCGTATGCCTCCCAGCTGGCTAATAAGGGTATGGTCAGTGCTGGGGTGAGACAGCCCAGACAGCAGTGGCCAGGCCAGAGGAACCACCTGGCCACTACTGGTAAAAGCCTGTAGGACTGCTGCAAGGGAAGGAAATGGGGTCAAGGGGTGCAGGGCCCCAGGCTGGCCTGAGGAGGGTCTGGGATCTGCCTGGGCTGGAACTTGGCTTGATCCTGCAAGCCTCTGTGGCCTCAGCCCTCAGCTTGTGACTCTAGGATGCCGGCTGGAACCCACGCTCCCAGCCCCTGCGTCCACCAAGGACAGAGCACTGAGCACACCAGCAGCCCGAGATGGCCGGGCAGGAGCCGGCAGGGTTTCCCAGCTCCACATCACTGTCAGTTACAAGCTCTGCCACACATGGAGGTTGGTGCACAGCCACCAACCCAGCACACAAGCCCGGGCAGCTTCGAGAGCCAGGCCCTCTGGGGTCCCCTGCTTTCCCAGCTGTGTTATCCACTGAGCATGCTGTCATTTATCAGCAACCACAAATATCATTAAGTGACATTTAAGGTGATTAAGAAAGGCCCCTGCACAGACATGCTTGGTAAACAGTGAGTAAACACATGAACAAACAGAAAACAACTGAGTCGGCTATCCTTTAGATGCTGGTAGGGTGGGAGGCCAGAACTCCAGGGCTGCAGGGGACATATCCAACCACCTGAGAACTATAAACACTGGGGCTACGCCCTGTCCCAGGCACTGAGTAAAGAGCAAGAGTGAAGAGATAGGGTGCCAAAAAGGGAAGGGCTGGGAGGGCCCTCTGGGTTTTATCAAACTCCAGCTGCCCCGATGGACTTTGGGCTTCCACAAGAAGAAAGAGATAAAGAAAGGGATCAGGGGTCACTGTGTTGGCCAAGGGGAAGGAAAGAGAAGAGGCTGAAGGATGGCCATTCCTTGAAAGCTGTAGTGGACAGGCTGTTGCATTAACAACAAAGTAATTCATATATTAACTCTAATCTCCAAAAAAAGGCCCAGAGCAGTATGCAGAGAAGAGCATTTCTACCCCAGCCTCTGAATTGAAACATTCCTTCCTGCCAGGAGACAGTTCTGGATTCCAGGGCAAAGAATTCGAGAACTGGCTGGTATCACCCTGACATTGCTGGGGGCAGGGGAGCTGACTTTTGAGTGTGGGTACTGAAAAGTATTTATATTTATGTTTACATTGCCTGGAGAATCCCAGGGACAGGGGAGCCTGGTGGGCTGCCGTCTATGGGGTCGCACAGAGTTGGACACGACTTAAGCGACTTAGCAGCAGCAGCAGTAGTACAGACACATACACAGAAGACCAGCAGGAAACAGACAACAATGTGACAGCAATTTTCTGTCAGCAAGTTGCATTTTCTTCTTCATGCCATTCAGAGCTTTTCAGTTAATTTTTTGTTTTTACGAAAGTCATCTATTTTTTTGTTTACAAAAAAAATATATTTAAAGGAGAATAATGCCTTAAATCATAGATGCTACCCCTTTGTCTAATGCTTATTTATCTGATTTATAGATTTAGTTTCAGATAGATTTGTTATGAACTTAAGAATACTTTAATCATGTTTGGGGCTCAAAAGATGGTTCCACTTCATTCAATGTCCAGATAGAAACCCACAGCTCACAATTCACACCCCGAGAAGAAGGAAGGTACCCCAGAACACACAGGCCCTCCAGCAGCACGAGGTGCAACTACCATGTTACTGCCCAGAACACCCCACCTCCACAGGGGATGGCAGGGGCCCTGGCAGCTACGCTCCACACAGCAGGCACAGGGAAACAAGCAGTTGGGGACAGGCGTTTCTCTGCAGGGGTGCAGGGCGGCCCTGCCAACCCCTTCTTTTCTGTGCCTAGAGCCTGAACAGGAGAATCCAGGAACATCCTGCCATTTCATTAGGAAATCAACAGTGCAAAATTCGTGAGCTGCATCTAAAGTGACCCCAATGATGGAGCTAAACAAAATCAACTCAATTCAGAGAGCTGCTGGGACCCACAGTGAAGCAGCCCAGAGGGCAGCAGGCCACTGGCTGCCAAGACGCCTGCCCAAGGTGCCTGGAGGTGCCCGGAGGCCTGCCCTGTGGGAGAGCTGGGCAGGGTTGACTCTAAGATCTGCCATCAGGAAACCTGCAGCCTGTGGCCTCATATTTGCATGTAACCCAGACTCTCTTCCACGCTAGGCTGACTGGACACTTAAGGGACATTACAGTCAGAAAAATAGAACTTTCTTGATTTTAGTATGGTGTGAGCTCCTTCCAAGTTCGATGGAAGCGATGAAAACTCAGAGATGATAAACTCCTAGAACTTTAGCCATGTTTCTGTTAGAAAAATCAAATCCCTCTTAGTGTACTGACATGTCTTTTACACTTACTTTCAGACACCCAAATAAAAACCTCTATGGTATTTATTATATTTTATTATCCACCTTACTACTTCTGTTTCTCTTCCTCCTCTGGCTCCTCTTGATTTCTTGGCTGCCCCAGGCAGCACGTGGGATCTTAGTTCCTGGGTCAGGGATGGAACCCAGGCCCTTACATTGGAAGTGCAGAGTCTTAACCACTAGGCAGCCAGGGAAGTCCCATTCTGCTTCTTTTTAGAGCACAAATTTCTTTTCAGCAGTGACATCTGCTTTTCTGTGATCAAGTCTGTTGCAGACTTAACACCCCAAACTCATATGTCCCAGTGCCCTGCAGAGCCTGCAACACTGGTGTTACTTAAGGGGAGGGGCCACCCACCCCCGCCCTGCTGTCCCAGGCCAGTCATCACACAGGACACCTCAATACCTCCAGTCTGTCCTCTCCTCTCCCTCCCCTTTCCCAGCTCTCCTGCTGCCTCAGAGCACCAGCCTGGTTTCCCAAGCCTCCGGTTCCCACACACACAAGTCCAAACCCGCTCTTTGCAAACTGGCACAGCTGCAAGAACACAGAGCCCACTTCACCTGCCCCGAATGCTCCCTACACCCAACGGCAAGGCCATCTCTCACAGGGCACCACTGTATGCCAAGCACCAGGTTCTATCCGCCGACCCCCAATAGGGGCGGTCCCTTCCCTCCTGGCCTCATCTTGTGGGTGTAAAAAGATGTTCCTTATAATGATTATTCCCGGCAACTATACACCTTCCACTTCATAAACCAGATGCTTCTACCCTATTTCCTCCCACTCGTCCAAAAGTAAACATATAGCGTGAAAAATAAAAACAAAAACAAAAAAAACAACTTTGGAACACACCAGGTCCAAGTTAACTGAAGGGGGTTATAATCTAACCTCTAACCCTCACCTCTAAAGCTGGCATACAATTCCATAGAAACCAAAGCAGCATGCTAGGGTTCTTAAAGGGAAGAAAAAAAGGTGTAGGGGTGGGTGTGTGTGTGTGTGTGTGTGTGTGTGTGTTTTAAAGAAAAAAGACCAGATTTATGTGTGTGTGTGTGTTAAAGAAAAAAGACCAGATTATTTTTTCAGTCATTACAGTTTCAGTGGCCACCTTTTCCAAGGACAGGTAACCTCCTACAGACAGAGCACTCCCAACATGACAGCTTCAGAAGACTCTACATGTCATCAACACTTCTACCCACCTCAGTGAAGAAAGACCCCCAGCCATGCAGCCATCATCTATGCACACAAATGCCAGCCCTGAGAGCAATGCCCTCGTTACAAACATCCCTTAACTGGGAAGGGACACAGGGAACCTTCTGGACAGTAGAAAGGCTCTACTTCCCGAAAGTGAAAGTCGCTCAGTCATGTTCAACTCTTTGTGACCCCATGGACTATACAGTCCACGGAATTCCCCAGGCCAGAATAATGGAGTGGGTAGCCTTTCCCTTCTCCAGGGGATCTTCCCAATCCAGGGATCGAACCCAAGTCTCTTGCATTGCCAGTGGATTCTTTACCATCTGAGGCACCAGGGAAGCCCAAGAATACTGGAGTGAGTAGCCTATCCCTTCTCCAGTGGATCTTCCCGACCCAGGAATTTAACTAGGGTCTCCTGCATTGCAGATGGATTCTTTACCAACTAAGCCACCAGGGAAGCCCTACTTCCTGAGCTGAGTGGTAAAGATATAAATACATAAATCACTATGAACATGAATTCTTACTAAAATTAAAATGAAAATAGACACACAGCACTTACCGAAATTCAAGAAAATCAGTTTGGCCTGTATCCCAGGACATAGTTTGATGAGAAATGGAATGGCCACATACAATCCCAAGACACAGAAGAGTATCTTCCTTAGTCGGAAGCACAGGCCCTTTCGCCTGCAAGAGAAAAGCAGTGCACAGGAGTGAGTCCACTACAGTTTAGTAACAGCATCGTCAAAATCACTCACCAAGACCCACACCTACTGTGCCCAACAAGAATATCACCCACCGAGGACGAGAGCAGCCTCCCACCTGCGTGTGCCTTGTCATTTGCTCAGAACTCTACCAGAAGGATAAAATTTGTTTCCTGAAAGCCAAAGAAACAGTCCTGCTGGTTTCCTATGGGAGCCCTGGGATCCTTCAGATCTTCAGAAAGTGCCCAACCTCATGTCAGACTGTGGCTGCAACTTCCCCTCCGGAGAGAGGCTGCCTCTGGACCTCTGATTCTCTTCCTGCAAGCAGGCGTGGGCTCCCCAGTAGAGGAAGCACCTATGCACAGAACCTGTCAAACCAGATCCCAGGAGGGAGCAGGGGGCAGAGGACAGGACAGTGGCCACAATTCTATGTTCTCATATTTCTGCCTGCATACCTTCCGGAGGCCCTGCTCAGGAAGCCTCAGGCCAGGTCATCAGCCCAGGTCTCAAAACCCTCTCTAATTCAAAACCAGCTCCAAGACTTTCCTCACCCTGGTCCTGATCCCGTTAAAATGGGTTCCTAACCCAGAGATCCTCAAACTTGGACTATGGGCCTCTCGACAACTGAAAAACTGAGGGCCCAAAAGACCTTCATATGATTTGTGTTTATCAGTATTTGTTTTATGAGACATTAAAGAAAAATTTTAAATATCTATTATACTAAGTCATTCAATAATAATAAACAACCCATGACAAGTTAATATAATTAACATCTGTTATTTAAAAAAGATTAAATTTTCCAAAAGGAAAAATTTTAGTGAGGAGATTTTTACAAATTTCAAGACAAACAGCTTAGCAGAAGACAGATGGGTTCTAGTACGTGCTTCTGCATTCAATCTGCTGCAGTATGATACATCACATGGCACCTGAAAAGCTCCTGGAACCCCACGAGAGATCGAAAGTGAAAAAGGCAAACAGTGCTACCACGAAATCTCTCTGACATCGAGGTTCAACCTCAATGGGGTTACTTATACCTGTGCTATTTCAAATAAGTATTCAAGGTGGTTTAAAAAATATACCTAGAACTCATCAGTTCTAGATAATGTGAACTCACCACATGCAGCAATACAGAAGGCTATAGAAGCATCAGGCTAAGTTAAATAAGATGCACACAAAAGACTACACATTGTATAATCCCATTTGTCAAAAATTCCAGAAAAGGCAAAACTACAGAGGACAGGGAAGCCTGGCATGCTGATGCTCAAGCGGTCAGAGAGCTGAACGTGACTAAGTGACTGGACAACAACAACAACAGGCAACAGCAGAATAGTGATCTCCGGGGCTGGGGGTAGAGGGAAAAAGAGATGACAAGGGGTGCGAGGCAACTCTTCCAGTGATGGAAACGATTGTTATCTGGACTGTGGTTGCGGACACATGAATGCATACGTTGGTAAATTTTATCTCATGTAAACCAACACTCAACAAAGCGGACTGATGTAAGTAATACTTCAGTACAGCCGATGACAAATACACATATTTGACAATGTAATCCTTTCACTCAATCACCTGGCTCATCCTCCAGTTGTTACTGAGCACCAGGTACTCCTTGGGCAGTGGACAATAAGGGCAGAAAAGGATGCATCTGCCTCTGTGCTGTGCTCTCAGCTCAGCAGGGCAGCCAAAAGGCCGTGACAGCACAGCTGCACAGGGTGACCTGACCTAGTCCGGGCTGCCAGGGAAGGGCCACTGGTGGGAACACTAAGCCAGGAATATAGGAGTTAGCCAGATGACGCAGGAGAAGTTTAAAAGGGCATCCTGGGACTTCCCCAGTGGTCCAGTGGTTAAGAATCTGCCTTGCAAGAGGGGACGTGGGTTCCATCCCTAGTTGGGGAACTAAGATCCCACATGCTGTGGAGCAACTAAACCCACGCGCGCCAAAATTAGAGTGCCCACATGTCAGCTGCAGCAACTGAGCCTGTGAGCTCTGGAGCACCCACACCACAGCTACTGAGCCTGCACGCCACAATAAAAGATCCTGCATGATGCAACTAAGACCCGACACAGCCAA
The DNA here is from genome assembly GCA_024291935.2 of Okapia johnstoni. Classification (NCBI taxonomy): domain Eukaryota; kingdom Metazoa; phylum Chordata; class Mammalia; order Artiodactyla; family Giraffidae; genus Okapia; species Okapia johnstoni. The sequence goes on from CM044324.1 coordinate 34,098,657, forward strand.
AGAAATAAATACATATTAAAAGGGCACTTAAAGTCCATGCACAATCTACGCTTTCACTGACAAAAGGCATACGGTGTGGTGGTTAAAAGGAAGGCTGTGGAGTTAAGGTGATCTGGGCCAATATCTAGCCACTCACTAGCTATCATACCCCTCTTGAACAAGAAATACATATATAAATAGAAATTTCAACATACTATGTATCTGCAGCAGTAAGGCTCCTACATTAAAGTCATTTTCTTCTGGATTGAGTTAGGATTATTACCATACACATGAATCAAAATGACAAATGCTTCATTTTTGGTAAATCATTATTAAACATGGCAAGTAAGCTTTTACTGAAAACGCATCTCTAAATGAGATGGATTCCACTACTTTCCCAGATGCATCATGTCTCTCTCTATATATATATTACTTATTGATACAGAAAAGGGAAGGGTTAACATTAATTAAGGTGGGAGGAAAAGGGGATGACAGAGGATGAGATGGTTGGATGGCATCACTGACTCAATGGACATGAATCCGAGTAAACTCCGGGAGCTGGTGATGGACAGGGAGGCCTGATGTGCTGCAGTCCATGGGGTCGCAAAGAGTCGGACACAACTGAGTGACTGAACTGAACTGAACATTAATTGTAGTTCTATTTTTTTGGTTTTTGAAAAATATAAATATTGAGAACTTATTCACATCAGTAAAAGGGATTGGAAGTTTACTAGTATTACCAATTTTTCAGGGTTATATGCCAAAAATCACACAGTGAAAAATACTCACGCCCTTTTTCACTTCTGTTGACAGCTAAGAATTTGACACCACTGGACTTGTACCATTTTATGCAGTCATTAGATATTCACTTAGTTTCTCAGCTTTGACCAAGAACTGAGCCCTCTCTTCCTCTGCGCCTTGACCTTGAGCTGCTTTAGTTAGAATTCTGTTGTCATCCCCCATCTTGATATCTCGTCAAGCCCCTCATCCCCACCTTTGATGTCCAAACCACTGACCTGCCTTTGCAAGAGCTCCCCTACCCTTGATATCTCAACTGTTTCCACCCACTGACCCCCTAACTCTACTTTCTGTCTGGAAATCCCAAGCTGTTGCCTCAGAAGGCACTCCAGACAGGACTACATGCGAGACTGACCTTTCTACTGACTTCTCTGTCCATCTTGCCAGGTCTTTCCCCACCTTTCTACAGTCACTAGAGTTTTAGGCCTCTGCCTCCTTGGGGGAGCTGTTAAGGGACTCAGGAACTTCACACAGCCTCTATCTGAGGATGAAAAGGAAAAAATGACACACGGGAAACAAGCTGGGTATTTTACTCCTCAGCTGAGCTATGGAAACACCCAGACTGCTGCTTGGTATTTTTAAGAAGTCCCTCACCTGAAATTTAGTCCATTGCCTCCACAGATTACACATTATGGGAAATGAAAATCTTAAAAGTTAAATATTGTACAAAAGCATTAGTCCTCATCTTGAGCAGGTAATCTTAAATTGTTCCATTTGGCCAAAACTAAATTCAGATAAAAAGACAATTAAAGCAGGGCAAAGACAAGAACCAACTCTTATGTTACCTAAGCTGGTGAGCTTGGTTTGACTATGGTTATGCTGACTGGTGGCCCAGCTGTTAGGATAAGTGCAGTAACATGCCTCTGTGTATGTGTGTGTGTGTATGTAACCTACAGCTGACCCTTGAAAAGTGAAGGGCGTAGGGGTGCCAACCCTCTATGCAATTGAAAATGTGAGTGTAACTTAGAGCTGGTCCTCCATTTTTGCTATTCCACATCTACAGATTCAACTAACTGTGGATCACGTGGTACTGTGGCACATCTTTGGTGAAAAAAACCAATCCGTGTATGAGTGGACCCACACTATTCAGACCCATGTTGTTTAAGGGGCCACAGTATTTGTGATGTTTTCCTAGCCCTGGGTGGTATTACCAAATTAATTTACAAAATCCCTTAAAGGAGCTCTGCTCCAAATGACTTACAGAGAAATAAGTGCTAAATTAAATATTCATAAAACTCCCAGATGTATAAGAACCCAAATATTTTTCAAGTTCATGTATAAACAAAACCAGTTTAGTAGTGTCACTTTAATAAAAGCAGTTGTCCTCTTGAAATGGAGGGAAGGGGGCAGGGCATAACCTTTAAAAGAATGACAAGGCCATAGGACATGACAAAACTGGTTAGAACCAAGTAGATCCAAGATAGCAGGAGATTCAACTTTCAGTAGACCTTGAGCCTCATTATACGCCCATTGTAATGCATTAGCTAAATGACACACCAACCAGCACCATGACACTTCTGAGGCTGACCATAAAGGCCAAAAGTAGGTGGTGGCCCAATTCGTGGAAATCCCCACCCCTTCCCTGAAATAATTGGAATAATCCTCCCCCTCATTGTTGTTGTTCAGTTGCTCAGTCCTGTGATTCTTTGCAATCCCATGGACTGTAGCATGCCAGGCTTCCCTGTCCTACACCATCTCCCAGAGTTTGCTCAAAATCATGTCCATTGAGCCAGTGATGCCATCCAACCATCTCATCCTCTGTCACCCCCTTCTCCTCCTGCCCTCAATCTTTCCCAATACCAGGGTCTTTTCCAATGAGTCACCTCTTCGCAACAGGTGGCCAAAGTACTGGAGCTTCAGTTTCATTAGCTTCCCCCCCATTAGCCTGTGAGTTTACCCGGCCCACAAAAACCAAATTATATTTTGGGGTCTCTTGATGGCCCATAGAGTGTGTTTCTAAGTTAATTCATTTCTTAATGGCCCATAGAGTGTGTTTCTAAGTTAATTCACTTCTTACCTATCACTTTGTCTCTCACTGAATTCTTTCTGCAAAGAGACATAAAGAACCTGGGCTTCATTAAGTCCTGACACCAAGTGCGTGATCTCAGTGAAAAAAGAGTGGTTCTTGACCTGGTCTGACTCCCTCACTTGAATTCAAGTCCCATCTGTGGTGCACATTTTCACCCTGAGTTATTAGCATTAAGTATAACATGAGCACACATTATTTGACAAATAAACCCAAGTAGAATAACAACCTAATATAATCTACTATTAACAGATTTTAAAAATTATAAATTCAACCTAAAAGTACAAGTAAATATGCAGTGAAATTGCTTGAAATCCATTATTTCATGTATATCAAGTGCAGCAATAAAACAATAAAAAAAACTAAATTTAACTTTCTAAGGTTTTTTACTTTCTAATTTTTTTGATATCTGCCTAACACATGTGTTATAAAAATAATAAATAGGGAAATAACCTGACAATGGTTAGCTTATGGCAATTTCATGAACAATCCAAGTATAACTGTTAAGAACCAGTGTGTTAGGTTGATCTAAGTGAAATAGAAATTGTATGAATGGATTTTTCAGCAGTAGTTGAAACTCACAGGACCCTGGAGGGCCCTCCAGAACACAAAAGCCTTTCTGCATCTTCTGTTCCTAGGAAACAGGCTTCACTCAGACTCTTTGACTTTCTCTGATTCCCAAAGGGCAGAAAACAGTTCCTAATCAGGGAATGGAGCCAAAGCAAAAACAACAGAGGGGCACTCAAGAATAATGCAGCCCTGGGGCAAGGTCCTGGTTCCGCCTCAAGGGATATCTTTTAGTTCAGAATCCATTTGTACTGCAGAGACAAAGGTCTGTATACTAGAAACTATGGCTTTTCCAGTAGTCATGTATGGATGTGAGATCTGGACCACAAAGAAGGCCGAGGGTTGAAGAATTGATGCTTTTGAACTGCAGTGTTGAAGAAGATTCTTGAGAGTCTCTTGGACCGCAAGGAGATCAAATCAGTCAATTCTAAAGGAAATCAATTGTGAATATTCATTGGAAGGACTGATGCTGAAGCTGAAGCTCCAATACTTTGGCCACCTGATGTGGAGAACTGACTCACTGGAAAAGACCTGATCCTAGGAAAGTTTGAAGGCGGGAGGAGAAGGGGATGACAGAGGATGAGCTGGTTGGATGGCATCACCGACTTGATGGACATGAGTCTGAGCAAGCTCTGGGAGTTGGTGATGGACAGGGAAGCCTGGCGTGCTGCAGTCCATGGGCTCTCAGAGTTGGACATGACTGAGTGACTGAACTGATACTGATCTTGGCTTGGCTTTCTAGCTTCAAAAGACTTAAAAGTTTAATCTGAGATTCCTTATGAAATGTTCTAGCAAAGGAAACTATTAAGAGGCTTATGTGGTCAGCTGGCATTCTTGATGCACCTGTGTAAATGATTAGGCCAATTTAAAAAAAATCTGAATTTGAGTATCTTTGATCAAAGAAGGACATGACTGTACAAAGAAATTTAATGTTTCAACAGAAAACTAACACACCCTAGTGGGTTATTTTGGATTCTAGTGCTGTTCATTATCTTTGACCTTTTATGATCTGTCTGTAAACTGGCCTAGATCCTGCCCTCTTGCATATTTTATCAGTCTTTACCAAACTTTCAATTCTTTGGTTTTCCTTCAAAGTCTGGTTACAACCCTCCTAACTGACACTTCTAATTTTCTATCTGATGCAGGAAAGAGCCAATTCTGACTCCATGATGGATCTGTTTGACTTTAATCTCCGCTTTCTGTTGTTTTTGGCATTATAACCATAATGGCTTGCCTCAGGGGACTCAGCCTCTCTGCCTTACAGTTAAACAAAAAATGCCTTTGTTAGCTCACAGGGAGATAATCTGACCCTGCCCACCTGTGAATGGCTGTAAGAATGAAGAGATTAACACATCCCCACCCCAGCCTGCAATGTGGTCTAGAAGTTAAGAGCACGACCTTCCCTGACATCTTGGGGTTGACCAATCTTTGAAAGTGTTAGCTCCTCAGTTCTGTCTGACTCTACGAACCCACAGATTGTAGCCTGCCAGGCTCCTCGGTCCATGGAATTCTCCAGGCAAGAATATTGGTGTGGGTAGCCATTCCCTTCTCCAGGGGATCTTCCAGACCCAGGGATCAAAGCCCGGTCTCCTGCATTGGCAGCCAGGTTCTTCACTGTCTGAGCCACCAGGGAAGTCCAGGGAAGACTTGACCAACCTTTCAGTTCAGTTCAGTTGCTCAATCGTGTCCAACTCTTTGCGATCCCAAGGACTGCAGCACACCAGGCTTCCCTGTCCATTACCAACTCCCGGAGTTTACTCAAACTCATGTCCATCGAGTCGGTGATGCCATCCAACCATCTCATCCTCTGTAGTCCCCTTCTCCGCCTGCCCTCAATCTTTCCCAGCATTAGGGTCTTTTCCAACGAGTCAGCTCTTCGCATCAGGTGGCCAAAGTATTGGAGTTTCAGCTTCAACATCAGTCCTTCCAATGAACCCTCGGGACTGATCTCCTTTAGGATGGACTGGTTGGACCTCCTTGCAGTCCAAGGGACTCTCAAGAGTCTTCTCCAACACCACAGTTCCAAAGCATCAAGTCTTTGGCACTCAGCTCTCTTGGTAGTCCAACTCTCTCATCCATACATGACCACTGGAAAAACCATAGCTTTGACTAGATGGACCTTTGTTGGCAAAGTAATGTCTCTGCTTTTTAATATGCTGTCTAGGTTGGTCATAGCTTTTCTTCCAAGGAGCAAGCATCTTTTAATTTCATGGCTGCAGTCACCATCTGCGGTGATTCTGGAGCCCAAGAAAATAAAATCTCTCACTGTTTCTGTTGTTTCCCCATCTATTTGATCAATCTATAGTCAAAGGTAAATAAATCTTGCAATTAGAGCTTCTGGTGAGGGGGGTCAATACTCTCATCTTCTGAGAGAACAACAAAATTGCAACTAGCTGCCAAACAACTATCAACAGGAAGGCGCTGGAACCCACCAAAAAAAAAGATACTCTGTGTCCAAGGACAAAGGAGAAGCCACAAAAAGATGGTAGGAGGGGTGCAATCACATTAAAATCAAATCCCATACCTGAGGGCTGGGAGACCCACAAACTGAAGAACAAATAATACCAAAGAAGTTCTTACTCTGTTGCGAAGGTTCTAGACCCCATATCAGTCTTCCCAACCTGGGAATCCAGCAAAGGGACTGGGAATCCCCAGGGAAGGACAACAGGATGTGATTACAGAACTTCCACAGGAATGGGGGAAACAGAGACTCGTGGCGGTCACAAACAAAACCTTGCGTGCATCAGGACCCAGGGGAAAGGAGCAGTGACATCACAAGAAACTGAGCCAGACCTGCCTGTGAGTGTTTGAGGGCCTTCTGCAGAGATGTGGGCCAGCAGTGGCCTACCACAGGGACAGAGGCACTGGCAGCAGCAATCCTGGGAGGCACATGTTGGCATAAGTCCTTGGGGAGTTCACCTTTACCCTTACTTACCATAGAGCCTGTAAACTCAGGCCAAACAACAGGGAGGGAGCACAGCCCCACTCATCAGAAGAAAATTCGATTAAAGATTCCTTGAGTGTGGCCCTGCCCGCCAGAGCAAGATCCAGTTTTCCCCATAGCCAGTCCCTCCCGTTAGGAAGCTTGCACTAGCTTCTTACCCTCATCCATCAGAGGGCAGACAGAAGAAGCAGGACCTACAATCCCATAGCCTCAAGAATGAAAACAACAATCACAGCAAACTAACCAAAATGATCACAGCCTTATGTAACTCAGTGAAGCTATGAGCCATACTGTGTAGGGCCACCCAAGATGGACGGGTCATGGTGGAGAGTTCTGACAAAACGTGGTCCACTGGAAAAGGGAATGGCAAACCAACCCAATATTCTTGCCTCAAGAACCCCACAACACTATGAAAAGGCAAAAAGATATGACACCGGAAGATGGGCACCCCAGGTTGGAAGGTGTCCAATACGCTACTGAGGAACAGCAGAGAAATAGCTCCATCAGAGGAAGGCCATGAAAAGGCTGGGCAAAAGGGAAAGCGACGCTCAGTTGTGGATGTGTCCGGTAGTGAAAGAACAATACTGCATATGAACCTGTAATGTTAGGTACAGGAATCAAGTAAAATTGGACGTGGTCAAGCAGGAGATGGCAAGAGTAAACGTTGACATTTTAGAAAGCAGCAAACTAAAATGGACTGGAATGGGTGAATTTAACTCAGACCATTATATCTACTACTGTGGGCAAGAATCCCTTGGAAGAAATGAGTACCCCTCATAGATAACAAAAGGGTCTGAAATTCAGTACTTGGCTGCCATTTCACAAACAACAGAATGATTTCTGTTCATTTCCAAGGCAGACCATTCAACATCACAGTAATCCAAGTCTATGCCCCAACCACTAATGCCCAAAGAGCTTAAGTTGACTGGTTCTATTGAGGACCTGTAAGACCATCTAGAACTAACACCAAAAAAAAGATGTCCTTTTCACCACAGGGGATTCAAATGCAAAAGTAGGAAGTCAAGAGAAATCTGGAGTAATTTTGGCCTTGCAGTACAAAACAAAGCAGGGCAAAGGCTAAGTGTTTTGCCAAGAGAACGCACTAGTTATAGCAAACACCCTCTTCCAACAAGACAAGAGATAACCCTGCATATGGTTCACCTGCTCCCAGCACCTGACACAGTGGAGGCTTCACTTCCCACAGGCCCTCTGCAGGGCTGCTGGCACAAGTCCTCAGACTTCCCTGGGCAATAAAGGCTTAGCACCTGCAACATTCCCTGTGCAACCCAGCCTGTCTGCTTCCAGACAAACATTTCCCACGTGCTACTCTGACACCCAATGGTTGACAGGTGTTGGGAACTGGCCACCGTCTCTTTCCTGGCAGTGTAATCTCAATCAGTGTAGCTACTGCTGAGATGAATATGCCAACCTCTTCAGCCCCAGGACTGGAGCCCTCCAGGCACCAACCCAGGGACTGACTCTACCTCCATGGGCTGGGTGAGCCGCTCTCAGATGCACCCAAACAGGCAGACAGGCTGCGGTTTGGGAAAGCGTGTGAAGACCAGGAGGCGGGTGCCGGAGCCGCACCTGCTCCCCTCCGATTTCCGTGACTCGCTTTCCCGACTTATTGCTCCCCAGGCAGATGCTCCAACCACCTGCCCGATCCCTCTGCCAGGGGGAGGGAACAGAGTGCTGGATGAAGACTCAGAGCAAGGTCTCCTCCAGTAAAACACCCACTCAGGCCGTGGGGGCCCCAACATGCTTCCCTCCAGCGGGAGCCCCCAAAAGTATGAGGTACCACGCTCCCGAACCTGGGCTCTGAGTGGCAGTGGGGACAGAGCTGGCCTGTCCCTCCTCACATTCCAGATGCCAGGGCCGATCCACTCTCTGAGTCTCGGTCTCTTCAACTCTAACAGAATCTACCTGAGACGCCTGCTGTGCAGAGCAGACCCGCAAGAAGTGAGATGCTTGGCGCAGTCACAGTCTCCATCTTGAATGTGGGGAACACTGAGCTGAACTGAAAGGGTCTCTGTCCGGGGCTGGCGGGAAGTGAACGCGTCCTGGCTTTGTCCAGCCCAGCCTGGCCAAACTTCCCAGCTGAGTGCTAACTCCCTGCTCCAGCATCCTAAATTACAATCACTCTTTAACCACATTAGTGCTTAAAAACAGCAGTTTGACACTTCAGAAATGATCCTGAACTCCGTGTACAGCATCAGAAGGGAAGCAAAGTGGAACTCAGGCACCAGGCTGGGGTGGCCAGCCTGCCCAGGGTGGACCCCACCCGGGCCTGGCAGCTCACAGTCAGACCCACCTCACCCTAAGGCCCTTGGGCTCCAGCCCACGTGCACTCTCCTAGCGGAGTCACAGGACCTACCGTTCAGCTTAAGTGGTGTTCCACTCCGGGCCCCCAAGGACAAGTCCCAAGGAAGCGAGGCGGGTCACAGCACTCTGAGCTCAGTGTTATCCAGGCCTGGTGCTCCTCGACTGTCACCTGCTCAGAAAGGCCGCTGCCGTCAGCTCGTGCCCAGAACTATGTGGCGGTCGTCAGACATGAGCACCGTTATCTCCGGCTCTGGGCCTTCCCAGGCCACGACTTACCCCTGCAGTTAGGGGAGGCCTAGTGACTTGCTTTGGCTCAGGAAACATAAGTGGAAAAACCACGTCCCTTCTGGGTGGATGCTTCAGGAGCAGCAACGGCCCACAAGGCAGAGCTAGAGCGTGTGGAGCTGAAGGCCTGCCGGCCTGGCTCCTCAGCAACCCTAGTGAGCAGAGTTCACGCCAGACACCCAGCGGGTAAGAACCACCAGTGAGCTGAGGGTTCTGCTCCATGGCCTGGTCTGCCCTGACAGCACTCAGGTCAGGTCAACAACATGCAAGCCTGAAAGGACTGAGCTCCCAGTCTGTGTGTCATGTGTCTCCAGGTGGAGTCCCCCAGGCAAACCAAACTAACACGTCCAGAGCTAAATGAACACTTGGGCTTCTGCCCTCTCCTCCGGCTAGGCTTCCCCTCCAGTTTTCCATCTCAGCACATACCTGTGCCCGTGGCAAACCCTTAGCAGTCATTCCTGACCCCTCTTCTTGCCTCACCTCCACTTCCAATGCCACCAAGTCTCTAAAACATTTTGAATCTGTCCATCTCTAGTTCCCTTGCTGGCTGCCTCTCTGCTCCAGGCCAGCCACATATCTTGCCTAGACCGGCAGGCCTAAACTTTTTTGACTACACATTTAATCAGTAACATTTCTGAAGCACGCCCTCAATATATATGTACATATTAAATTACGCACACATATAACTGGGTGGTTAATATCTGAATATGAACATAATTAGAAGTCCCAATATTTCCTTCCCATATCTTAATGACTGTCTCACCCACCTCCTGGGTGAACCCACCCCATTCTGGAGATCAATACCTTAGCCTTCTTTGAAAGGGACTTCTTAAATGGAACCACCCCCAACCTCCACCTGCCTGCTACATAGCCAAAGAGAGCCTTTGAGTCTCCTCACAAGAAGACTTGGTCATAGCACTGCCCCCCTTAAACAATCAGATGCAAGTGTATCTGAAACAGGTCCCAGGAACACTGCACACCTCTGACCTTCCAACCCTCAGTCTCCAGCACAGGCCTAGTGCTTCCCCACTTCCTCTGACCTTCCAGCTCTGTCTTGGGCATGGGTTTAGTTGCTTCCCCACTTCTGAGACCTGTCCACATCCCCAGCCCTGTGTTCCCTCCAGGTTTCAGCTTCAAGGCTGTTTGCTCCAAGGTCTCCTTGGCTGTTTATTCTAATTCCTCTTACAATCATTATATATTAAGGATATTATCCCTCTGTCTGACATTATATATATAAAATATTTTCCTCTACCATTTGTCTTTTTAATTGGGAATATTTATAATTATAAGAGAACTTCTAATGTTTTTTCTGTCCTTATTGAAATACATGCAAGTTTAGAAAAAGATGCTGAAAATCTCAGCCTTCTTCCTCAGCTCCCTGAGAGGTGGTGAGCTCAAAGGCAGCCTCCCGGCTCTGACTACCCTCTGCTTACCACCTAGTCCCTGGTCCCTGGTCCCTGGCTTGCTGTTTGCAACTGTGGACAATCTGTGTTCCCAGGACCTACTCATGACCGTGCACTCTGCCTTCCCTAAAGGGAAACTGAGGCAGACTGATCCCAAACAGAACTGCATTAAATCTATTTGGGAAAGAAACACCATCTTTGGACTTCCCTGGTGGTCCAGTGGTCACGAATCTGCCTGGCAATGCAGGGGACATGGGTTGGATCCCCGGTCCAGGAAGATTCCACATGCTGCAAAGCAACTAAGCTCCTGCACCACAACTACTGAACCCATGCACCTAGAGCCCATGCTCTGCAACAAGAGAAGCCATGGCAGTGAGAAGCCTGTGGACTGCAACAGAGTAGCCTTTGCTTGCTGCTAGAGAACGCCGGATCTTGGGTAGAGGTGGCTAACACATTACCAGAAGTTTGTACTCACCCTTTCTTAGGGCAGAGCTATTTTCCTCTTACAGATTTTGCATATATCTTTCCAAGGCATTATTCCTTATAGGTATTTTTTGTTACTAGCGTTTTTGGTCTTCTCTTCGACTACATCTCACAACCAATTTTTGTTGCTTTTATCAATGAAAGCTATGGTTCCAGCACCTTAACCTTCTGCCTCCCACACAGGGGACCATGCACCCACACACCGGGGTGACATGCAATGACGGGGGGAGAAACTGTTCATGTCAGGGGAGACGGGAGTAGAGAATTTACCACTTATGTTTCAGTATTTTAGAATTTTTAAAATATATTTCTTGTATATAATAAAAGATTTCAAAAATGGAGGGACTGTATTAGCATGAACAGGCTACATCTCATGGCAGTAACGACCACCCCCAAATCCAGCAGCATGAACAACAGCTCACACTTCCTGCTCTGGCTGCATGTACAGCACAGGTCAGCAATGGCTTCTGCTAGTCCTTGTTGCCCAGGAAGCACTGTCGCTTCATGACATCATTAACTCCACAGTGTTAGGAAAGAGGGCATGGAGAACCAAGAACTGGCTGTGAAACACTTCTACCTAGAATCACATGTCACTTTCTACAGACCACAGGACCACATCTCCGCTTCAAATGGGCAAGGCCTGGAACTGGAAATTCAGGGAGCGGCAGGGACGTGCCCACAGGGTAGAAGAGCTATGAGTGCAAGCACAGCACTCACAAACGGATAAAGTGAGCTACTTCACAATTTCACTTTGGAAAAACTCGCTCATTAAAGGAGCCCTAAGTAAATTTTTTAACAAAGGGCTATCTTTAACAAAGGGCAAGTGAACCTGCCTTCTCACTTTTGTTTTCCCATCTGAGAAGCCCTGTGCTTCTGTGCTCTTTACACTATTAGAAGAGTGCACACAGGCATTGCAAAAACCCCTACTTAACCTCATTAGAGCTGCCCGGGACATGCTCCACCTCCAACAGCAAGGTACCCAGTGTTGATGACGTGGGAGTCCCAGATAACACTGGCTCACCAGAAAGCCACAGGGGCCAATGAAGCTGTCTCTGGGGACATTGCCCCCAGGCTCCTGGCTTCCCCCGGCACCTGCTGCGGATGGGCAGGCCTAGCCAGCCACTCCAAACCTTCCACAAGGAGGGGGTGCCAAACCAACCAGGAGGTCCCAGAGTGTGATGCCCACCTGAGAGAAGGCACTGCAGCAGGCCTGTGAGCTTAGAAGCCCACTCTTCAGCAGCTCACTGTGTCGCTAATGTGGTCAGAAAAGGAAAGGAACATCCTGGCTAACCCATTAGTTTCCCTCAACTGACATCTGCCCAATATTTTCAACCCATGCCATTTCCTTGTTCTAGCAGTCAGGCTGTGTTGCAGCCCTATTAGAGGCAGGAGCACACCAGCTCTGCCTCCAGTGGCTGTGTCACCCTGGACAAGCTATAATGCGTTAACTATCTGTGCCTTGATTTCCTCATCTGTGAAATGGGGATTACAGTATCTTGAGAGATAGCTGTAAGCATTTAAGTCAATACAGGGGATTCCCTGGCAGTCCAGTGGTAACAACTGAGTTCAATCCCTGGTTGGGGAACTAAGATTCTGCAAACTACATGGTACAATAAAAATTTTTTTTTTAATTATTATAACGCCCTTTATACTCAAGAAGCAGTATTTGTTCAGCACTAGAACTGTCAATAAAAGATAGAACAAGTCTCTAAACAAGAAAGTACCCACCCTACCAACTATTAATAGAAACTACCTGCTCGCCAATGCTAGTTTCATAGCAAAAACATATCTGAGAAAGTTCTGAAAACTGTAGCAATACAAAGCAAAAAAATAAGGACTTAACAATACAGGTGGGACTTCCCTGATGGCCCTGTGGTTAAGAATCTGCCTTCCAACACAGAGGGACGCAGGTTCGATCACCGGTCAGGGAATTAAGATCCCACATGCCACAGGGCAACTAACCCCTTGCACCACAATGATATTGCCAACGTGCTGCAATGAAGACCAAGAGCAGCCAAAAATAAATAAAAACACAACCAACAATACAGGTAATTCAATTATCTACCTAAAAAAGCATAAGAACTAGGGAAACAGATTAACATGTAAAATAGGTGTCTCTTGTGAACTTTTTTTAAACACAAAAAGTAGATGGAATGAGTGGACAGGAAAAAAGCAATATACCCCTCACTCTATAATGATATATAATGCTGCTATAACCTTGCTGAAATCTTAGTACAACTCATGAAGCAGGTAAAATAGGTAACACTCCTATTTTAGAGATATGGAGGGCCATATGTAAGGCCTCCTCAGACAGCCATTTTGCTTTTTTGCAATTCTTTTTCTTGGGGATGTCTTGATCCCTGTCTCCTGTACAATGTCATGAACCTCTGTCCATAGTTCATCAGGCACTCTATCAGATCTAGTCCCTTAAATCTATTTCTCACTTCCACTGTATAATCATAAGGGATTTGATTTAGATCATACCTGAATGGTCTAATGGTTTTCTCCACTTTCTTCAATTTAAGTCTGAATTTGGCAATAAGGAATTCATGATCTGAGCCACAGTCAGCTCCCGGTCTTGTTTTTGCTGACTGTATAGAGCTTCTCCATCTTTGGCTGCAAAGAATATAATCAGTCTGATTTTGGCATTGGCCATCTGTTGATGTCCATGTGTAGAGTATTCTTTTGTGTTGCTGGACGAGGGTGTTTGCTATGACCAGTGTGTTCTCTTGGCAGAACTCTATTAGCCTTTGCCCTGCTTCATTCTGTACTCCAAGGCCAAATTTGCCTGTTACGCCAGGTGTTTCTTGACTTCCTACTTTTGCATTCCAGTCCCCTATAATGAAAAGGACATCTTTTTTGAGTGTTAGTTCTAAGAGGTCTTGTAGGTCTTCATAGAACCGTTCAACTTCAGCTTTTTCAGCATTACTGGTCGGGGCATAGACTTGGATTACTGTGATTTTGAATGGTTTGCCTTGGAAACGAACAGAGATCATTCTGTCGTTTTTGAGATTGCATCCAAGTACTGCATTTCGGACTCTTTTGTTGACTATGATGGCCACTCCATTTCTTCTAAGGGATTCCTGCCCACAGTAGTAGATATAATGGTCATCTGAGTTAAATTCACCCGTTCCAGTCCATTTTAGTTCGCTGATTCCTAGAATGTCGATGTTCACTCGTCATCTCCTGTTTGACCACCTCCAATTTGCCTTGATTCAGCAGCCTGACACTCCAGACACTGGCCCTCAGTTCAGGAAGAAACAAATCACCTGTCCACTCTCCATGTGGACACTCAAGTTCTGTGGCATCACGTTAGGCATTTGACTTAATCTGTCAGTTTTCAAGACTGTATTACAGTTAAATTTTCCCTGTAAACTGCATTTTGGAAGGAAAAGTGCTCTAGTGGGAGGAGCAGGAGGAAGACCCTGAGTCTGGAAAGGTGTCCCATCTCCACTGCTCTCAGCAGAACCCTGAGGCGATGCCCCATCTAAGCCTCTCTCCAAGACTACCTCTACGATAAGTGTCTTCTGGAGCTCTTAGTCTACCTAAAAAGTAACTCCTGCATTTGAGCAGTCCATGTCCAACATTACTGTAGAGGACAGGCACTCCCTTGAGAAGGGAGAGTACACACTGGCTGAAAGGAATTGGGAAGTAAGCAGAGATACAGGACTCAAGTTCCAGGGTCCTGAGATCCAGGGCTGGAATGTGTCCCTGCTAAGATAAACCGCAACTGGGAAGAGAGGGACTCAGTTGGGAGCCCCACGTGAAGTACCATAAACGTAGCCTCCCCGGCTGCTTGTCATAGTCCAGGAACAGACTGTACCCTGGGAAGGGCGAGGAGAAGAGGGTGGAGAAAAGTAGACTTTAAGTACAAAAGCTAGCTGAGAGCACTCTCTTGTCTCCAGATGTAAAGAAAGAGATACCAGGCAGAGAGGCTTGTCTGGTGAGCTCCCTATTCACCCTCAGGAAGGTGAACCACCCGCCTTTCTGGGTTAAGATAAAGCCGTCTGCAACCCTGCACGAAGTTCCTTCTTTTGGGTCAAGGAGGAACCAAGGGTGATGCCTGCATTCTTCTGTATTGACACACAAAGGTCATCAGCTATGAAACCTCCCTGGTAGTCCACCGATCTTGATTATCTGGCAGATTTGACCTCCGAGTTGGCAGTGGGAGGACAGTCTAGTTCACTTAAACACAGACTTACACATCTCACTGGGCTTCCCAGATGGCACTAGTGGTCAAGAACCCGCCTGCTAATCCAGGAGACACAAGAGCCAGAGGTTTGATCCCTGGGTTGGGAAGATTCTCCTGGAGGAGGAAATGGCAACTCACTCCAGTATTCTCACCTGGAGAATCCCATGGACAGAGGAGCCTGGCAGGCTACAGACCATGGGATCACAGAGTCAGACACAACTGAGCACTTGTCTTGAGTCTTGATGCCTTTACTGAATAGTGCCAAGAACTCCAGGATTACAGAAGAGAAGATCAAAGGCCCACAGAATCCCTCATTTGCCTCCTCATACCAGACAGGTGCAAAGCAAAAGCAGTATCCAGTCCCTCCTTTCATAGAGTGCAGGGCTAACATGTAAGCCAGATGCCTTCCAAAATGACCCTTTAGTCCAACTTAGTCCAAAACAAACCCAAAGGGAGCTACACTCAATATTTCGTAATAACCTAGAAGGGAAAAGAATCTGAAAAAGAATATATATATATATTATATATATATATATATATATTTATTAAACTAACACATTGCAAACCAACTATACATCAATTTAAAAAAAAAAAAAACACCTTGTTTTACCTCCGAGGTAGTTGTCTTTATCTAAATTAGTTGTCACCAACATTTAAAAAGTTTAAGAGGTCACGGACACACACCCAGCTACTCTTCAAGAAAGACTGGAAGATCTGGATGCCCTGGAGCCACATTCCTGTTGGGCAGTCACAGGAAAGAAAACAGTCCCTGCTGCCCTCTTCAGAGAGAGCACGTTCTCTCCACTTCTCCACAGCCTCAGCACCATCCTGGGCTCCCAGAAAAATACACACAAAATATTTTTTATTCAGGAGAAAATCCAAAATTTTCTAGCTCATGTGCACACATGAGCTAGAGCAAGAAAAAAGAGGGGAGGGTGTATAAATACCTAAAATAGGAAACAAGACTAAGGAAGAGCCCCAAGTATAGAGGAAAAGCTAGATGTAACAGATGATTTTCTATAGACATATAAATCACCACAACTGAACCCAGAAAGAGACTGCAAATCTAAGAAACTATGACAGTTATAAAAGTGCTATATTCTAAAAAAGCACCATGCTCAGGAAGTTTTACAGGTGAATTCTACCAAAACTTAAAGAAAAAGATCATTTCAAAAATACAACATTTAAACTGGCTAATGAAGAGAAAGACAAAACTTTTAATAAAGCTATAAAAAACTCTAAAATCACTTGGTAAAGATGGCATTACAAAAGAAAATTACAAACTAGTCATACAAATAATGGTGTAAAACTTCCTAGTAAAATATTAATAAATAGAATCTACCTACACAATAAGAGTTATTATTGATGATTCAATAATATAAAATGATGACTCAATAATATGAAATCTATCACTACGACTCAGCATATTAACAGGTCAAGAGACAAAATTCATATGATAATTTCATAGATGCTAAAACAGCATTTAATATAATTCAACAACCATTTTTGATCTTAAAGACAAAATAGAAGCAACACACCCCCTAGTAAAGTAACTAACTTGCCATAAACACTAAACTAATTCTCCTTAAAGTCAGGAACAAGATAAGGATACTCAGTATCACCCCTATTATTCAACCTTGTTCTGGAAATACAGTGTAATCAAAAACAGAAACAAAAGACACAAAAAGTAGAAAACAGAATTATTATTAATATTTGCAGCTGATATGATAGCATACCTGGAAAATTCAGGAATAAACTGCAAAAACTACTTGAAACTAAGATTATGTAAGTTGCTAGATACAGAATTATAAATACAACTAGTAACAATGTATAATATAAGAAAATAACAACAAGCGATTAACTAGGAATACACTTAAGAAATGTACAGGATTTTAAAACTGACTTAAAAAGACACTTCTAAGACAGGGAAATGTATATGTAGACTCATGCTCAGTTGTGTCTGACTCTTTGCAACCCCATGGACTGTGGCTTGCCAGGCTCCTCTTGTCCATGGAATTTTCTAGGCAGGAATACTGGAGTGGGTTGCCATTTCCTACTCCAGGGGATTCTTCTCCATCCACATCTCTTTGTTTCCTTCATTGGCAGGCAGATTCTTTACCACTGTACTACCTGGGAAGCCCAGACAGGATACTAAATATATTAAATTAATTATAAATAATAAATTGCTAGTTTTGATACAATTCAATAATAGTATTGGGGTTATATATATTTCAAAATCCTTATTTGTTCAAGATACACTGTGAAAATATTTATGGACGAAATCAGTTGTTTTAGAACAGTCTAGTCTCCCCCCCATATCAAAAATGGAGGAGAGGAGGAAGAGATGATTCAAGACTGGCAAAACATGGAAAACTATTGAAATGAAGGGACGGGTTCATGGAGGTTCAGTATACCGACTCCTCTACTTTCGTCTGTTGAACATGTGCATAATAGAAAGTTAAAAGAAATGTGCAGGGGGACCCAAACAAAGATAGTTCAAGATGTAAATAACCCCAAAGATGTATAATAGGCTTACAAAAACACACAAAACTGCCACCTAACCACTAAGAAAAGCAAATTAAAGTTACAAATCAGATGTCAATTTTCAGCAACCAAGTAGAAAAAGATCAAAGTATCCGGTAATCTTCAATATTTGGGGGAGGTGATTGACACTAGTGGAGGGTGTACCAATCGTACAAGTTCTTGGGAGGGCACTTTGGTCTTTCCTTTCAGTCATAAGCATGCATCCCTTGGCTCAGCAATTCCACTTCTAGGAATCTATTCTGGATATTCACTCAACAAAATATTTTCTCCCACCTATGATGTGCCAGGCCCTGAAGACAGAGGCCCCAGGAACAATGTCCCTGCTCTCACAGGGCTTCCATTCTCCTGTGGGAGACTATGCACAAAGCCAGTCAAGTGTGCAGGCAATTAAGGGGGATGAAGAAACAAGTAAACAGAAAGTGGCCGGTGGGGGCCCAACGGCTATTTTGGATGTGCTAGTCTGGGAAAGCCTCTCTGAAGAGGTGACACCTGAGCAGAGAGACCAGGCTGAAGGAGAAAACTCAGGAGGAGAAGGTCCAGGAGAGCATTTCAGGCAATAGGCAAGGAACCATGGGGTAACTCACAAATTTGGCCTTCCTGCCGGCTGCTTTTCTTTTTATTCCCATAACAGCCTTTTGCTTATCCAAAGGAAGTGGCACCACTAGAATGTCTCTCTTTGTCTTCAACTCAAAAATAAAAATAATCAGACACTTTTAATACAGTAGATCTTTCAAGGAAGACACCAGGCCAGCACTGCTTCCCCAAACATTACTGTGCATCACCATTTGTCTTCTTCAAAGGAAAAGCTTACAACCTAAATGTTAACGTCAAATCTGTTAATAAAAGTGCATTAAAGCCAACTGTGCATTTTTAATGCAGATAAACCTTTCCACAAAAGAGATTATCTTCACAAAAGATGCTGATCAGTTGCTAGATAATTTTACACAAAAACAAAAATTCTGTCGATCCCTGGACTTCCAGCAGGAAGGGGAACCACTGACTGAGATGTGTATATAGTTTAACCTCGTGATCTTTTAGGCAATGAAGTTAACATTTTTAGGGGCTCTTTGGATAAATATTTTACACTGCAGAGGCCTGTGTCAATTAAGGGCATCCCAGAGGACCTCAAAAGCAGTGACTCTTGCTTCATCTGATAACATTACATACTAACTTTTTCAGTTACCAAGAAACATCAAGACTTCAAAACTGTCATGAGTGATAAGTTCCACAAACAGCCAGATAATAAAGACACCAGCCTACGGGGAGAGTGCAGCCGGCGTGAAATACGCTCCTCTCTCAACTGTGAGATGAATTCAACGTCAACGCGTTCATCTCCCCAAAGGGAGGCCGAAAACATCTCGGGGTCTTCCGGACCGGACAGCGCTTCCCAAGGGGTCGACTAGGGTGGACACATTTCACGCACCAGAAGCCAGCGGCTCGCGATCGCCGGCCATCCTCCTGCCTGCCCTCTGCATTCGAGGGTGCAGCGCCCCGCGACCCCGCACCCCGCCGAGCCCTCAGCCTCCCCGAGAAGGCGGCGCACCCTCGCGCCTGCACACTGCTGACCCTCCACCGTCCCCAGGGGCCCCGCGGGCGTCGGTGAGCTGCCCACCCCGCGGGAGGGACGCTGGGTCCCCGCCTCGCGCAAGCTCCCCGGCCCCGCCGGGCATCCAGGGACCCCCCAACCTCGTCGGGAGGCGCTCTCCAGCCGGGCGTCGGGGGGGCCCCGCAGGCCTGCTCGGGGAGGCACCCAGGGATGAGCCGGCTCAGAGAGGCCGGCGGGGAGCAGGGTGGGCAGCTCCGAAGGGGCGCGGGCCCCGGCCGCCCCACCGCCCTCACCTGCCCAGCGCCCGCTTCATGCCCGCGTCCGCGGCGCAGCACGGCTCGGCCGGCCCCGGGCCCGCCAGGCACAGGTTCTGCTTCAGGCGGCAGTCGGCATCCAGCGCCGCGGCGGCCGAGCCGGCGGAGGGCGAGCCCGAGGCGGCGCGGCGTTCATGCTCCAGGGCGACGGGCTCGGTCCGCTTCCTCATTCCGTGGCCAGCACGGCCAGTCTCGCCCGCGCCGCCCGCCGCCGCCGAGGGGAGCCACCGCCAAGGGGAGCCGCCGCCGCAGCCGCCGCCGCGAGCCCGCCGCCTTGACGTCCGTGCCGGCCGGCGGGCCCGCCCAAGCCGGTCAGAGCTGGCCAATGAGAGTCGGGAGGCCGCCAACCCTCCCCGCCCCCCAGTCCCGCCCCCTCCTGGCTCCCGCAGCCATCTTAGAGACGGGCAGACGACGCCTCGACGGGCGTCACTGTCCGGGCGTGCCGTCGCGGCGGGGCGGCGGAGCTGCGCTGCGCAGAGGTCGCGCTAGGTCTGAGCCGGGGCTGCCGGGTGCCCGCCCAGCTTAGCGGCCCGAAACGACCCTTCTTTCCCATCCCAGGCTCTCTGACTCCCTCAAGAGTAGAAACCCCCGAAAGGGTCTTTTAAGGGTTTACACAATGAAAAGAGAAAGGTGACATCATAAGTCTGTCCTAATAATGATTTACAACTATTAAATTTTCCCACAAGGCCTTTAAAAAATATGCGATCAGGTAGGTTTGTTTTTTAATTTGAAATACACATGTATATTTTTTTTTCTTGCGGGCCAAACATGAAAACTGAGCTGCTACAAAACCAGTATTAGATTCCTTTTTTTTTTAGTATTAGATTTTTTATAAAGCAATTAGAACTAGTCGATGAGGGAAGAATCCGTTCACAAATTCCCAGTTGTGAAATACAAAGTAAGTAACAATTCAACGGATCCTAAAAACACAAAAGAAAGCAGTTTTATCTATTGGTTTTATAACCTTGGCTCTCTTTAATATGGCATTATTTTTGTGCAAATGAGCTACAACCAAGAGATTTGCTTATTCGTTACTAAGTAACTTATAATTTCAAATTTTGTGCTAGTGAAAACTACTGGCAACTGATGATTTTAAATTAACTAGCAATGTCTTTAGAAATTCAATAGTTCCTTATATTGGCTTTCTAATGACACTTAGAAACTGCAAAAGAATTTCACTGACCATATTACTAAGTATCACAACCAGCATTCATATTTGTCCAAATATACTTTTGGTAATTTCTTTAAAATAATGTAGAAGCATATACTGATAGATTGGGAATCCAGAAACTGAAGTGTAAAACAATTTTTACTCCATCGCTCACTAAATTCTTTTCAATCAATAGACAAAAAAGCTAGGAAGGGAGGACTAGAAAAATAGAGTAACGGCTACCGAGTCTTTCTTGATGGTATCAGGTCTAGCCCATCCAGTCCTCAACTCTTGGATCACACTCCAAGTAATCTTTTCCAGGCTCTGATCTTAACCCGTGTCACCCCACAATAGTGACACCTACACTTGTATTTCTAGTCCACACCTCTTCCTTGAACCTCAAGCTCCTTGTCTCACTCATCCACTCTGATATCCTATAGGCACTTAAAATTATGTTCAAAGCTGAGCTCTCAGCTCTTCTCCCACCCCAACTCCATCCATAACCTTCCCCACCTCCAGGATGCTAAGTCCATGCTTGCAGTTCTCAGGCCAAAACCTTGGGATCCTACTTGAATCCTCCCTGCTCATGACACAGCAGGTCTATTACCAAGCCTGGTCAGCTCTCCTTTCAAAATCTATCCAGAGTAGACCACTTCTCACCACCTCCACCATGGGCCAAATTGCCATCATACCTCATTTGGATTATTTATTTTTTCATTTTTTGCTGGGCTACATGGTATGCAGGATCCTAGTTCTCTGACCAGGGATCAAACCCATGTCCCCTGCAGTGGAAGCATGGAGTCTTAACCACTGAACCGCTAGGAAATTTCCTACTTTTGGAGGCGGGTGGATTATTTTAATAGCCTAAATGGTCTCTTGCCTCACTTCTGTCTACTTAATTCAGTGGCCACAAAGGGCTTTTAAAAATTCTAGATTCAGTTCTGTCACTTACTTGCTCAAAATACTTCAATGGCTCCCTACCTCAATGGAAACAAAACTGAAAAGCACAAAATGGGTCAAGGGCCCTACCTGACTTGGCCTCAGCCATCCGCTCACCCAGCTCCAGCATCACTGCCTCCATGCTGCTACAGGGGCCCTCCAGGATATGGGTGACATGTACATGAGTTGTCAAATCCACATGGCTAACTCCTATTTACTTGAGGTCTTTGCCTTCTCTGAATGCTGACTTGAAAACTTCAGTACCTCTCACTGTCACTTTTCAACTTTCCTGACTTACACTCTTCTTAACACTTTTCACAAATGTATTTGTCATCAGTATATCTGTATTTGCTGTTACCTGCACTAGATCTTAGACTCTGACAGCAAGGACTCTGCTGCTTTATCTTCAGTGTCTAGAAGTGCTGAATAGGCACTTCATAAATACTTGCTGAAGGAATAATGAACCATCACAACCCCTCAGAAGTGGGTACTATTACCCCTCCCTCCCCCAACACACAGATAAAGAGGTCAGTCTCGGGCCTGGGGTCTGAAATAATTGAAAAGGTTTATGGCAAAGCTCCAATACCTTGGCCACCTGATGAGAACAGTCGACTCATTGGAAAAGACCCTGATTCTGGGGAAAGACTGAAGGCAAAAGGGAAAGAGGGCAGCAGAGGATGAGATGGTTGGACAGCATCACCGACTGAATGGCCATGAACTTGGGCAATCTCTGGGAGGTGGTGAGGAACACAGAGATGTGGCATGCTGCAGTCCATGGGGTCGCAAAGAGTGGGACACGACTGAGTGAAGGAACAACAACAGGGCAAAGGAAAGATACTGGTGTTCTTTAGATTACAGTCCTGGGGCACCCAGAGTCAGTGCCGTCAGATTTGAAGTGGTGACTGTTCTTAGCTGTTGCTTTGGGTCTGGGCTCCACGTGCCAGTATGAACCAGACTGCAGAGACAGGTATGGCTTCATGCCCTTCATGGACGCCATTCAGTGTGGCCACACGGACGTGGCCAGACTGCTCCTAGAAAAGCACAAGATAGAGAAACGGTTTGGTTCTGTCCCTTTGGTTATTCCTACTAGTTTTAGCCCAGGGAATAAACAGGAAGCATGGTGATTCAGATGGTGGGTTCAGATCTCAACTCTGCTACCTTCTCTGCTGTAGGCCCACTTTAACTTTTTAAGCATCAATGTTTCCATGTGTAAAACAAACAAGTTTCACTTTTTCACAGGGTTACTGTAAGGATAAAACAATGTAATGTACAGAAAGCAGTTAGCAAAATGTCTTCAGCACTCACAGGCAACCAGTCTCTCACTCCAGGGCTGCAGAGGGAAGCCACTGAGTCCAGGGACACAAACTTTCCCCTGATGGCAAGGGAGTGAGACCCAGGATCTTCTGGCTCCCAGGAAGCATACTGGAAACCCTCAGTGTCAGTTTCCAACCAGAACAGAAGCTGTGTCAGCAGTTTTTCTTTCGTTACATCTTTCTGACTCATTGTGATATTTTCCACTTACACAGAGAATTCACAAAATTTTGAAAATGTCTTCTGTATCATTTAAAGTCTGTTTCTCATTTACTGACGTGTGTTTTAGACAAGTCTCTCAAATCCTCCCCAATTGATTCTATTACTTTTCAAACCATTTTTGACCAAATCAGGTTAAAAGGAAAAATGTTCAGATCCAGAATAGACAGTCATAGGAATGAATACGAGACTATGAAATCTGTGCAGCTGAAGGAACCAGCGTTTCTATCGGGCACCCCGCTCCCCTGTATGTTTCCAGAGGTAGACAAGTGAATCCACAGGAACACGTGTGCTGCTGCTTCAGTCGCCAGCAGGTGCAGTAAAATAGGCCAGGAGCTGGTGTTTTCTGCACGCCCCCTCGGGTGGAGGACCGCCCCCCTCCCCGCCCCGGGATGAAGCGGCTGGCTTCCTGGCTTGATGACAGCCCACTGCAAAAGTCGGACTCTTTCCAGGGTCTCTGATTCACTTCTTCTACCTTTGAGTGGAGTCGATGATGGGAATGAAGTCGGCGTCTGAAATCCTTAGAGAAGCATGAAAATACAGGGTGGGGACTTCCCTGGTGGTTCAGAAGTTAAGACTGCGCTTCCACTGCAGGGGCCAAGGTTCAATCCCTGGTCAGGGAACTAAGATCCCCACATGCCTCAAGATACAGCCAAAAACTACAATAGTTTTCTGAAAGAAGAAAATGCAGTGTGCAGACTGTTACATGTATGTGAGATGTTTTGTAATAAATCGCCTGTGGCAAGGCCATGGTAATAACATTTAGAATGTAGCAACTTGCCTTTGCCTTGAGCCACAAAACATGGCTGGCCTGTTTATGTGCTTCTTTCACAGGCTTTGCATTAGCCAACAGTGGTTTAACTTTTGGTTTCAAAGCCAGGAAAGAAATGCTGGGATATTTACATAGACATGACTTCCCTGGAGACTCAGACAGTAAAGCATCTGCCTACAATGCGGGAGACCTGGGTTCAATCCCTGGGTTGGGAATAGCCCCTGGAGAAGGAAATGGCAACCCACTCCAGTATTCTTCCCTGGAGAATCCCATGGATGGAGGAGCCTGGTGGGCTACAGTCCATGGGCTCGCAAAGAGTCCAACAGGACTGAGCGACTTCACTATCACTTTCTTTTAGTTCAGTTCAGTTCAGTCACTCAGTTGTATCCGACTCTTTGCGACCCCATGAATCACAGTACGCCAGGCCTCCCTGTCCATTACCAACTCCCGGAGTTTACCCAAACCCATGTCCATCGAGTCGGAGATGCCATCCAACCATCTCATCCTGTCGTCCCCTTCTCCTCCTGCCCACAATCCTTCCCATCATTAGGGTCTTTTCCAATGAGTCAACCCTTCGCACGAGCTGGCCAAAGTATTGGAGTTTCACTTGAACATCAGCCCTTCCAATGAACAGCCAAGACTGATCTCCTTTAGGATGGACTGGTTGGATCTCCTTGCAGTCCAAAAGACTCAAGAGTCTTCTCCAACACTACAGTTCAAAAGCATCAATTCTTCGGCGCTCAGCTTTCTTCACCGTCCAACTCTCACATCCATACATGACCACTGGAAAAACCATAGCCTTGACTAGATGGACCTTTGTTGGCAAAGTAATGTCTCTGCTTTTAAATATGCTATCTAGGTTGGCCATAACCTTCCTTCCAAGGAGTAAGCGTGTTTTAATTTCATGGCTGCAATCACAGTGATCTTGGAGCAGTGATCTTGGAGCCCCAAAAAATAAAGTCTGACACTGTTTCCACTGTTTCCCATCTATTTCCCATGAAGTGATGGGACCAGATACCATGATCTTAGTTTTATGAATGTTGAGCTTTAAGCTAACTTTTTCACTCTCCTCTTTCACTTTCATCAAGAGGCTCTTTAGTTCTTCCTCACTTTCTGCCATAAGGGTGGTGTCATCTGCATATCTGAGGTTATTGATATTTCTCCCGCAATCTTGATTCCAGCTTGTGTTTCTTCCAGCCCAGTGTTTCTCATGATGTACTCTGCATATAAGTTAAATAAGTAGGGTGACAATATACAGCCTTGACGTACTCCTTTTCCTCTTTGGAACCAGTCTGTTGTTCCATGTCCAGTTCTAACTGTTGCTTCCTGACCTGCATACAGGATTCTCAAGAGACAGATCAGATGATCTGGTATTCCCATCTCTTTCAGAATTTTCCACAGTTTATTGTGATCCACACAGTCAAAGGCTTTGGCATAGTCAATAAAGCAGAAATAGATGTTTTTCTGGAACTCTCTTGCTTTTTCGATGATCCAGCGGATGTTGGCAATTTGATCTCTGGTTCCTCTGCCTTTTCTAAAACCAGTTTGAACATCTGGAAGTTCATGGTTCATGTATTTCTGAAGCCTGGCTTGGAGAATTTTGAGCATTACTTTACTAGCATGTGAGATGAGTGCAATTGTGCAGTAGTTTGAGCATTCTTTAGCATTGCCTTTCTTTGGCATTGGAATGAAAACTGACCTTTTCCAGTCCTGTGGCCACTACTGAGTTTTCCAGATTTGCTAGCATATCGAGTGCAGCACTTTCACAGCATCATATTTCAGGATTTGAAATAGCTCAACTGGAATTCCATCACCTCCACTACCTTTGTTCTTAGTGATGCTTTCTAAGGCCCATTTGACTTCACATTCCAGGATTTCTGGCTCTAGGTGATTGATCACACCATCGTGATTATCTGGGTCGTGAAGATCTTTTTTGTACACTTGTTCTGTGTATTCTTGCCACCTCTTCTTAATATCTTCTGCTTCTGTTAGGTACTTACCATTTCTGTCCTTTATCGAGCCCATCTTTGCATGAAGTGTTCCCTTGGTATCTCTAATTTTCTTGAAGAGATCTCTAGTCTTTCCCATTCTGTTGTTTTCCTCTATTTCTTTGCATTGATCGCTGAGGAAGGCTTTCTTATCTCTCCTTGCTATTCTTTGGAACTCTGCATTCAGATGGGAATATCTTTCCTTTCCTCCTTTGCTTTTCGCTTCTCTTCTTTTCCCAACTATTTGTAAGGCCTCCTCAGACAACCATTTTGCTTTTTTGCATTTCTTTTCCATGGGGATGGTCTTGATCCCTGTCTCCTGTACAATGTCACGAACCTCTGTCCATAGTTCATCAGGCACTCTATCAGATCTAGTCCCTTAAATCTATTTCTCACTTCCACTGTATAATCATAAGGGATTTGATTTAGGTCATACCTGAATGGTCTAGTGGTTTTCCACACTTTCTTCAATTTAAGTCTGAATTTGGCAATAAGGAGTTCATGATCTGAGCCACAGTCTGCTCCCAGTCTTGTTTTTGCTGACTGTATAGAACTTCTCCATCTTTGGCTGCAAACAATATAATCAACCTGATTTCAGTATTGACCATCTGGTGATGTCCACACGTAGAGTCTTCTCTTGTGTTGTTGGAAGAGGGTGTTTGCTATGACCAGTGCGTTCTCTTGGCAAAACTCTATTAGCCTTTGCTCTGCTTCATTCTGTACTCCAAGGCCAAATTTGCCTGTTATGCCAGGTGTTTCTTAACTTCCTACTTTTGCATTCTAGTCCCCTATAATGAAAAGGACATCTTTTTCGGGTGTTGGTTCTAAAAGGTCTTGTAGGTCTTCAGCGTTACTGGTCGGGGCATAGACTTGGATTACCGTGATATTGAATGGTTTGCCTTGGCAACAAACAGAGATCATTCTGTTGTTTTTGAGACTGCATCCAAGTACTGCATTTCGGACTCTTTTGTTGACTATGATGGCTACTCCATTTCTTCTAAGGGATTCCTGCCCATAGTAGTAGATATAATGGTCATATGAGTTAAATTAACCCATTCCAGTCCATCTTAGTTCACTGATTCCTAGAATGTCGACATTCACTCTTGCCATCTCCTGTTTGACCACTTCCAATTTGCCTTGATTCATGGACCTAACATTCCAGGTTCCTATGCAATACTGCTCTTTACAGCATCGGACTTTGCTTCTGTCACCAGTCACATCCACAACTGGGTATTGTTTTTGCTTTGGCTTCATCCCATCATTCTTTCTGGAGTTATTTCTCCACTGATCTCCAGTAGCATACTGAGCACCTACTGACCTGGGGAGTTCATCTTTCAGTGTCCTATCTTTTTGCCTTTTCATACTGTTCATGGGGTTCTCAAGGCAAGAATATTGAAGTGGTTTGCCATGCCCTTCTCCAGCGGACCACATTCTGTCAGACTTCTCCACCATGACCCATCCGTCTTGGGTGGCCCCACACGGCATGGCTTAGTTTCATTGAGATAGACAAGGCTGTGGTCCGTGTGATCAGATTAGCTAGTTTTCTGTGATTATAGTTTTAGTGTGTCTGCCCTCTGATGTCCTCTCACAATACCTACCGTCTTACTTGGGTTTCAGTTAGTGGAAACACTTCTTATATTCTAAGCTCTGCTTCTTAATGTTAAACATTAATACATTTAATGTGCATTAAAGCATTTAGTTAAATGTTTAATGTCAAAACATTGGACTATAATGTTTTAATCCTGAGGTTATTATTTTTGAAGTGCCAAGTTCTGTATTGGCTCACTTTGGATAATAAATGCATCTAAAAATACATTGAAGATATTTTCAAACCTTTTTAATAACCTTGTTTGAAGGATGGTGTTTTTTTTTTTTTTTTTTTTTGACAAATCCAACAGTTTATTTTTTCTTTAACAAAATCTTAGCACTTTCTCCCTGTAGCCCCACTCCATGCCCGAACTGGAAGGAAGGAAGGAGGGGAGCAGAGACTACACCGTTCACTCTGGACACCGAGGGCACCTCGACCTTTTCTTGTGGTGAGTGACCTCCAGCAAGGCCTCTGGCTTCCCAGTTGTTACGTTGCTGTCAGGTTACGGTGGAACGAAGGGGTACCACGGAGCCCTGGACAGGGCACGGGGCCAGCCTCAGTCAGCTTCAGTGCAGCAGGGTCGGCATCGTCCCCGCCCACTGGGCGCCCTGGAGACAGACACCTGGGTCTCCTGAGATGGAGTTGGTGCTGGAGAGCTGGAAGCGCTCACCAAAGTCCAACTTCTTAAAACACAGCTGCTTCCATACTGTGTGTGTGTTAGTCACTCAGTCGTGTCCGACTCTTTGTGACCCCATGTACTGTAGCCCACCAGGCTCCTTTGTCCCTGGGATTCTCCAGGCAAGAATACTGGAGTGGGTTGCCATTTCCTTCTCCAGGTGTTTGTTCTTGAAGCCACAGGTCAAGTGTCCTGTCCCACCTGCCCACAGAAAGTGATTTGTGACTGTCCAATAAATGAGACACTTGACACCATAACTTTAAGAAATTCTGTAGCAACTTAGATTGAAGAGAGGATAAGGCCTGAAGCATTTGGAACCTTTTTCTTTTTTTTAACACAAAGAATAATTATCAGTCCCAGCCAATCCGTTAAAGAAAAATGTATGTGTCAATCACAAGCAACTCAGTCCCCTCGTTCAGAGTAATCTGGTGGGAACTTAACAGACGTGGCAAGAATGTCCAGTTCTTCATTCTTCCCAGGTGGCACTGGCTGATTTTTATCTCTAGCAACGAGATACATGCTCTGGTAGAAACATGACAGGCATCCCCCGTCACTCAGTTAAGAACCTGCCTGCCAATGCAGGAGACATGGTTTTGATCCCTGGGTGTGGAAGATCCCATGGAGAAGGAAATGGCAACTCACTCCAGCATTCTTGCCTGGGAAATCCATGGACAGAGGGGGCTAGCAGGCTACAGTCCATGGGGTCACACAGAGTCCGACACAACTGAGCAACTAACACAATAACAACAGAAACACCACTGTGACCTCTAAGTAACACAATCTCCACCTGTACCTCCTCGAGCTGCACCTTTACTGCTGCCCCGGAGGTGTCTCTGTGTCACTTACTCTGGGTCTGAGGCTGGCCTGTGAGCAGGACCCCTACTTGCAGGTGGGACAGGAAGACCCGCCGGATGCTGCCCGTCTCCCCTCAGTGCACACGTGATGCAGCTTTTCCTCTGCAGTGACTGCTCGCAGGTGCCTTCCCGTCCGTACTATGCTCCTGATGTACACACTCACCCTGATGCTCGTCTGTGGGGTTGCAGCTGGTTCCCCAGGCCACGGCTCTCCATCTGAGAGGCTCTTGTAGCTGGACCTAGGCCGTCAGACGGGCTGCCAAAACCACTGGGGAGCCAGAGAGGGCAGCGATGACGATAACATTAACTGGCAAAGATAGGGCGATGACACAGTTACAACCTGTTCCTGCAATGGTGACGCTCTGAGAATGCTAATCCAGGGGCGGTGATCATTAGCATTATTCCCTCACTTCCTAATTGTAGGTACTTTTCTCACTTCCTTTGGGTTTTCACTAAATGGGGCCCTTCCCTGGCCACATGCTCTAAAATTCCTTTCCCTCCTTCAACGGTATATCTTCTTCCCTTAGTTTCTGCTTTCTCTGTAGCACTGACCACTAAGGAATACACCATACAGCTTGAGTTGTTTGTCTTCTCTCTGTCTCCCCAGCTAGAAGGTAAGCTCCTCGGCCGGGGCTTCTGTGTCTCTTGCTCACTCACTGTATCTACAGGGCCCAGAACAGCCCTGGCACGTGTGATCTTGATACGGTCAGTGAGTGGAGGATGACTCCCGTGGTCTTGAGCGCTGACTGCGTCCTGCATGCTGCACTGAGCACCCTTCCTAGCCAGCCTCGTCCTTCCCTGGCTCTTCCGCAGTGCAGCCCTTCTGACCATCCTCGGCCTCAAGCATCCTTTCTCATCCCGACCTGCCCTTGGTCCCCGGCTCCTCGGCACTGCCGGTCCCTGCCCCCAGCTTCCAGCTGCTGCTCTAGTTCTCAGGGACCTCACTGCCAGTTCAGGTGACGTCCTTCGGCCCTCCTGTTCCTGATGCTTTCAGTTCAGTGATCGATCACCCCTGCCTTCCGAAAGCTGGTTTCCTGTCACCTCCAACAACCTGCTTCTGGGCTTTGCTCTCTGTTTCCTTTCCCGTCTCCGTCAGGTCCTGACCTGTACGAGCTTCTGTCCCCGCTCCATCCTGCACAGCCACATCTCACCCACTCTCATCCCACTGCCCCTGACCACTGAGTCCTTCCTGCCTTGACCCTTTGCTGCTGGCTGTACATTTTTGCATGGACGTCCTAAGTCGGCCCCACATCCAGCTCACTTAAAACCTAGCCTCCCCCTAAAAGCAGAAATTTAGATTTGGGCCCCTGGTCATGCTGTCATCCTCCCAAGCCCAGACTCCAGGGGCACTGAGTTGCTCACCAGCTTCTTGCTCTGTTCCACCATGACTTGCTACCCCCGGCTATTCTGGCACCAGATGCACATGATCGATCATCAGCTCCTCATTGGCCGAAGTGAAGAAGGCCTCCAGAGTCTTACACAGGAGCTTGGCCCTAATGAAGCTGCCCTTCCCTTCAGCAAGGAGACAGCTGACCATGAAGGGCGTTAAGTTGAAGAGATTCACCTTCTTTCTCAACGGGTATCTGGAAGGCACGTCCCAAGGGCACAGGGTGGGCCTTCCTGGCCATGTGGGAGGCTCTGCTCCCGTCTCTCTGATGACACCACCAGGTCCCTGGCAGTGGCTCATCCAGGTGAGGAAAAAGGCTTAAAGGGCTGAGTGCTTCCAGGCCACATGGGACTGGAAAGGGCTCCATTTGGCTTTCCAAAATTCATATCTAATAACGCAGGAGACAAAGTGGCTCACAACAGACACCGCTCTTCCACACTGTAGACAGGACTCCAGGAGGCCCCAGGGGGACCTTGAAGCTCCCTGAAGCCTTCCTATCCCAGGGAACACAGCTCAGAGGCCCCAGGAACCTGGGTCTAGTGCCTCTTAGCCTTGTCCTCTCCCCTCCTGCTTCCAAGGAGAGATTGATCTGAACGAGTCAACCAGGCCATTGGTGCCCGAGACTGCAGACACGTTGTCTGACCTGTACCTAAACTCCAGACACATGAGCCTGCCTCCCTGGGTGACAATGTATCTCTCTGGGGTAAAAGTATAAATCACTAAATCTTTTGTTATATTCCCTGCCTATAAAGGGAGATTAGGCACTAAGTTCTCTCCTGTGAAAGCAGTAACCAGACGTGATGGTGATAGCGGCACCAGGAAGCTCACTTGAGCCCGATGTGATTGCAGGCCACAGAGTGGACGTGACCACAGGCCATGGAGTGGAATGTCTTGCAGATGACGTGGCTGGGGAAGATGAGCTCTGGCTGCCTAGTGATGCTCTTGTTGAAGGTCACGTGTGGAAATCTGCTCTGAGACCACTTCTTGGCATACATGACCAGGGTGGAGGTCTTCCCAGTCCCTGAGGATGCCAAGAGGAAGGGGGTCACCTCCAACCAGGAAGACACACTCCCACAGTGCCCTAATCAGGATCTTCCCATGCTTGTCTCACCACCAGCCAGGCACCCAACAGTGGCACACTCTTAGTACTGATGAGAACTAAACGCCAGGTGATGAAGGGAGCAGCAGAGCCGCCTGGGTTAGAGCCTGAGGCAGAGCCACCTGGGTTGGGGTCGAGGCCCTAGCAGCTCCAGTGAGAGGCCCCTTGACCTCCCTGGGTTTCAGTCTGCTCCTCAGCCGTGTGTCTGTAACACACACAGAGAGAAAGCCATATGAGCAAAACTCAAAGAATGACCAAGCACTTTAGGAGCCAGGCAACACAACTAGCTAACCCTGGCACAACACTAGACATTGTTCGATGCATGCTATAGGGTGCTCAGGCTGGTGCACCGGGATGACCAGGAGGGATGAAGGGGAAAGCATGTACACCCATGGTGGATTCATGTCAGTGTATGGCAAAACAAATACAATATTGTAAAGTTAAAAAACAGATAAATAAACTAATGAAAAAAAATACTGAGACATTAATTACTAGATAGAAAAATTAAAGGTGTTTGGAAAAAAAAAAAGAACACTAGACATTGCATTTGGGGATGCGTGTTCAGACCAGAAGGTGGGAGGCCCTTCTAGGCTTCACCGTACAGAAACCCAGGAGCTCCTGACACTGTCTGAACAGGAAAGTCACATGACTGGCCACCCCACAGCCATCCATGTCTGAGCAGATGTGTTGATAGGTAACAGGCCGGATCAACCCCCACCAGATGGGCCATCTGTCAATCCAGGGTGGATGCTCCCTGGAGTAGTAAGAAAAAGCAATTATTCCTTAACAACTGCTTTTTGGATGATTTAATTGCAGCAGTTCAATAACAAATTAAGGTAAAGACACTCTGGCAGGTGGCGGGAAGGGGGACGCAGTGACGAGAAGTCTTCCAGGAATGGCAGCCCCTTACCTGCAAACGTCATTATTTTCACCACCTGGAGAGGCCCCACTGCGTGGCTTAGGATCAGCTGTCTCTTTATGTGCCAGTTGGATGGTAGTTTTCTTGCTGTAATCATTACAGAAGAGAAATTAGGGAAAGAGCAAGAAATTGAAAAGATCAGGTGATAAACTACCAAAATGAGGCTGGGGTTGCTCCTGGCTTCCAAGACATTTAAGAACCCCTGATGATAGATTCTACACGATGGAGGCAGAACACAGAGGACTATTTCCAGTTTCTCATTAACTCACTGTGTGTCAGCATGAAGCGCTTCATTTCTCTGGTCCTTTCAAATAACCCAAGTTGTTACCAATACAGTGGGCTGCCTTGTAAAGCTATCCTTACTGATCAGTGTTCAGAAGGTAGATGACTATCCTCTGTTGAGCAGTTCCAGCAGTCCCAAGGGGAAACTGGGTGGAATGCTTTTTAAAATTCCTTCCAAATTAAAGAATCTGTGGCCTTTTATTTCTCTAAGGGACCAATGACAAAGATTAAAGCTTCAAAGCAGAGATTGAAGGAAGATTTTGAATATAAATCTAAAATAACTTTCAGCCAAACTTGACCACCAAGACACATTCTTCCAAAAAAAAAAGGTGACACCTCCCCAGCCCTCTCTACAGACTCTTCACATATGGCAGGGGGAGCATAGAGGTCAGGGAGGTATTGGCACAAGCAGGTCTCTGCCTCGGCGAGGAGGAGGTGCTCCATCAGACTCCACAATGCCCGTCCAGGGTCCACACTCAGGGAACACTTAGTGGTGACTATGTAGCTGTAAGACATTCACAGCAGCGTCCATGGCAAAGATGATCCATTAAATGCTGATATCTTGGAAAGGACTTCAGAAACCAACTTCCTCCCAGGAGACGGTGACTTACCAGATGAGGTTCAGCACGTACAGGTCCGACTCTTTCTCTATGCCATAGCTCAACAGGATGCCATGCACCCTGCTGATGGCTTGCTCTTCATTCATTAGGTATTGGCGATACAACTTTTTCCAAGGAATGAACTAGATAGCCTAAGAAATCCAAAAGAACATGCAGGCAATGGCATTTAGAGCCATTAGGCAGGCAATTAGAGCACAGATCAGGCTACAAACATACAGATAGTTGTTTAAAACACAACTAGAGCCCACAACTCAAAAGCTGGAGAAAAGGACAGAAACATTACACAAATTTATTTGGAAACTAGGAAAGGGGGGGTCTTATTTTTGGTTTCAACACCAACTTGACACAGAATCTGTGGAGAGCTAGTGCTTCAATTTTCCTATCTGAAATAGTGTCCAGTTCCTGTTGGGACACTAATGACTCAGAGTTTCAAAGAGGATTAAACAACATAAGAGCTGTGGCTATAATGGCATTAAACAAAACACACTTTAAGTCAAAAATTTTAGAAGAGACAACGAAGAAGATTATAAAATGATAAATGGATCAATTCACCAAGAAGATATAACAATTATAAATATGTACATACCAAATAGCAGAGCTCCTAAGTATAAGAAGCAAACACTGATAGAACTGGAGAGAGAGACAAGACAACAGGATAATAACAGGAGACTTCAATACTCCACTCTCAAGAATGGATAGAAAAAACAACACTAGATCAACTGGACCTAACAGACATATAATGAACACTCCACTCAACAATATACAATCTTTGTGAGTACACACAGAACATTCTCCAGGATAGATCACATGCAAGGCCACGAAACAAGTCTTAACACATTTTAAAAGACTGAAATTATATAAAGTATGTTTTTCAATCACTAAGAATGAAACAAGAAATCAGTAGTGGAAAGAAAAC
This sequence comes from Okapia johnstoni, assembly GCA_024291935.2. Lineage (NCBI taxonomy): Eukaryota > Metazoa > Chordata > Mammalia > Artiodactyla > Giraffidae > Okapia > Okapia johnstoni. The sequence continues at coordinate 34,132,780 of CM044324.1, forward strand.
TGAAAATCTCACAAATATGTGAAAATTAAAAACAAAAACATTTTTAAAGCAACCAATGGGTCAAAAGGAAATCACAAAGAAATTAGAAAATACCTTGAGACAAATAAAAACACAGATACCAAAATGTATGGGATGAAATGCAAGCAATGCTAACAGTTTATAGCTATAAACACTTACGTTAAAAAATAAGAAAGATCACAGGGACTTCCCTGGTGGTCCAGTAGCTAAGACCCCAAGCTTCCAATGAAGGGGCCAAGGTTCAATCCCTGGTCAGGGAACTAGATCCCATGTGCTGCAACTAAGACCCAGTGCACCCAAATCATAAATAAATAAAATTATTTTTAAAAAATAAGAAAGATCACACATCAGCAAGCCAACTTTACACCTAAAAGAACTAGAAAAAGAACAAACTAAATCCGAAGCTAGCAGGAGGGAGGAAATAATAAAGACTATCGAGCAGAAATAAATGAAATAGAGAATTGAAAAATATGGGGGGAAAATTAATAAAACTAAGAGTTTTCTTTTTTTTTTTAAACAAAATTGACAACTCTTAGATATTTAATGGAAAAAGGGAAGATCTGAATAACTGAAATCAGAAATGAAAAGGAAACATTGCAACTGATGTCACAGAAATAAGAAGGGTTGTAAAAATACTTCAAACAACTGCAGGTCAATCAAATGGATAACCAAGAAGAAATGAATAAATCCTTAGGAACACACAACCTACCAAGACTGAATCATGGAGATGCAGAAAATCTGAACAGAACCAATAATGAGCAAGGAGATTGAATTAGTCATCAAAAGCCTCCCCAAAAGGAGCAGTCCAGAAACAGATTGCTTCACTGAGAAAGTCTACTGAACATTTAAAGAACTAATATCAATCCCCCTCAAATTCTTCAAAAAAAACTGAAGAGGAGGGAGCACTTCCAGACTTATTCTGAGGCCAGCATAACCTTATACTGAAGCTGGACAAAGATACCACAAGTAATAAAATGAGAGCTTTGACAAGGTCACTGGAAGTAACTCCATCATGTCATTGCTAGTGATGATAAAAAGAGTACTGTTGTAACATTTCAAGAGGTAAGGATAAGCTGAGATATCTTCCCAAAATCTTCTCAAGCAGAGTGGAGGGAATCCTCACACATCCCCGTTCCCATCAGAGATCTCAATTAAGTGGGTAGATTTACTGACCCAAAACAAAGTTCACAACTAAAAACAGAACAATATTTCTCTGAAGGTAGGAGACAAGACCCCAAGCAAAGAATGGAGCAAGCGTGATGTGAAATTTCCTCCAAAGTTTTGGGTTTGGAAGAGGAATGTACTGAGCCTTGACATACCCATCTTGCCTCAATCTCTAAGGTTTTAAACTTCAATACGTTTGAAGAATGGGTTAAATTCTCCACCTCTGGCTTATTGCCAATGGCTGGTCTAAGGGACATACAAGTTAAGCAGAACATTCTCACAACCTTCAGGCTTCCTGGAGATGTGAACCTGGTAAGTATAACGACAAAGGGAACAGGCTGCAGGCTAATGGTACTGGGAACTCCTTTCTGAGAGCACAGGGCTGCCCCCGTGTCATCCTTAGAAGGTACTCCTGAGACTACACACAACACTCATTCAGTAATCACCTATTAATATATATAAAATATCGGGCCTCCCAGGTGGTCTGCCTGCCAATGCAGGAGACATAAAAGATGCGGGTTTGATCCCTGGGTGGGGAAGATCCCCTGGTGGAGGGCATGGTAATCCACTCCAGTATTCTTGCCTGGAGAATCCCATGGACAGAGGAGCCTGACAAGCTATAGTCTGTAGGGTCCCAAAGAATTGGACAGGACTGAAGCGACTTAAAAACAAAGTATCGTGAGATCCAATGGAGAATGCACAAACAGGACAACAAGCCCTCCAGCCATGCTCTAATAGCTCAAATGAAGGAGGAAGCCTCTCTAAGATCACACCTGCACGTGACAGGCTTGAAAGTGAAAGTGAAAGTCATTCAGTCTTGTCCGACTCTTTGCGACCTCATGGACTATACAGTCTGTGGAATTCTCCAGGCCAGAATACTGGAGCGGGTAGCCTTTCCCGTCTACAGGGGATCTTCCCAACCCAGGGATCGAGCCGGGGTCTCCTGATTGCAGGCAGATTCTTTACCAACTGAGCTATGAGGGAAGCCCGAAGAGGTCTAAATCACTATAGCGGCACAAGGAAGAGAGACAGGGTGACGTCCGTGGGATGGAGCAGAGAAGTTACTCGGGGAGTGGAGCCTGGAAGAGGTGAGACGTCCACAGAGACATGAGGGGGCCCTTTGGGCTGGTTGGACGTGGGGTGCAGATCAGACCAAGCTACGGAAGGTACCACACGGTCCACAGCCGGGAGGCAGCACATCGTTTGCTGTGGACAGAATACAGGGATGGACTGGAAGAATAAACAACACTCTGAGACGCGCACGGAAAGGTCTCAGGTGCTTCCAGGGGTTGGGATCTGATTCTGGAGGACAACGGGACACGAACATTTCTGAGGAAAATTTCTGAGGAAAGGCCCCCGTCAGGAGCACGCGTTAAGCGAGGCGGCGCCGGGCACTTTTCGAGAGAACTCGGTAAAGCGTCTGCCTGCAATGCGGGAGACCTGGGTTCAATCCCTGGGTCGGGAAGATCCCCTGGAGAAGGAAATGGCAACCCACTCCAGTATTCTTGCCTGGAGAACCCCACGGACGGAGGAGCCTGGTAGGCTGCAGTCCACGGGGTCGCAAAGAGTCGGACACGACTGAGCGACTTCACTTTCACCTTCACTGTCAGAGAACGAGGAGCGCGCTCCGTACCAGCGGATCACTGACGACCCTCCTCCAGAGGGGCACACACGCTCAGGTTCCGGGAGAGGGCTTCCACCCGCAGGAAGGCAAAGATGTGAGCGGGCTGCGGGTGCGGCTCGGGGCAGGGTCCCACGGAGCCCGCAGGGAGAGCTAGGAAGGGCGTCCGGACCAATGTCCTCCACCTCCTGGTCGGGAGCTCCAGGCTGCGCGCAGCGCCACCGCACATCGTCCTCCGCTTCGGGCCGCGCTTCCCCGGGCTGTGGGCACAACACGCGTCCCCCGGGAAGAGCGAGCTCCTGAGTACTCCGCCGACCGCCTTCACCAGCTCCGCCTCCGCCGCCGCCAGGAGAAGAGCCCGCCGGCGATGCTGACGGAAAGCATCCCCGGTCAATCATAGCGCGCATACGGAGGGGGCGCGCTGACGGACGGCTCCAGCGGCCAATCGAAACGCGCATCCTCACTCTCCCCCCACCCCGCTAGCGGGCCTCGTCCAGTACGAGCTTCCGCTAGCGCGGAAGAGGCGAGCAGAAACTTTCCCAGAGTTCCTCGAGGCTCTGGGTTCTGCGCAGGTGCGGCGGCCGGCGCGGGTGGGCGGGGTCGAGGTTGTGGGAGGGGACGCGCTGGTCCCACCCCGTCCAGGCGGGGCCGGAGACGCGTGTGACCCGGGTCTTCGGCGGCAGTCCAGCGGGTTCGCCCCAAAGCGAAACCAGAGCGGGCGGCGGCGTCGCGGTGGCTCGCTGGGCGCGTGGTCAGCCAGAGACCTGAGGGTCCGGGGGGCTGGGGGCGTCCTGGGGAGGGTCCCCAGGGGTGGGACGGCCCCGGTAGAGGATCGCGAAGGCAGGCCCCGGCGGAGGCGGGGCGGGCCCAGAGGAGGGTCCTAGGCGGTCCCCGGCGGGCCCGAGCCCGCGGCCATGGCCGCGCCCACCGACGCGCGGCGACTGTGCCGGCTGGTGCAGGACGGCCGGCTGTGCGCCCTGCGCGGGGAGCTGCGGGCGGCTGGGCACGCGGGCTGCGCGGGGCCGGCCGGGGACACCCTCCTGCACTGCGCCGCCCGCCACGGCCGCCGGGACGTCTTGGCCTATCTGGTCGAGGCCTGGGACCTGGACATCGAAGCCGCCAACCGGGACTACAAGCGGCCTCTGCACGAGGCTGCCTCCATGGGCCACCGGGATTGCGTGCTGTACCTGCTGGGCCGGGGGGCCGCGGTCGACTGCCTGAAGAAGGCCGATTGGTAAGTGGTGGGCCTTGCAGAGACCTCCCCCACCCCTCCCCGCTGATGGCAGATTCCCACTCTTGGTCGGCCTCCACACTGTAGCCGGTCAGCCTTCCCTTTCAGAACAGAGCATCGTTGCTGCCCTTGTGAGGTTAACTGTTGCAGCCTCCTGCTCCAGACTGCCTCCCGTGATAAGAGCAGAGAGCAGTAAGGAGCATGCTCAGATAGAATAGAATCCAACTACGACTTCCCTGTAGGTACTGCGTGTTGCATAGGCCCCAGACGGGATGTTCTGGAAACATCTAGCTAAATGATTACTGCACCGATGACACTTTTTAACTTTCCGTTTTGAAATTCCTAGTTATAGCTTCTCAGAAATTTCCAAAGACAAGTGGGAATCCCATGCACCTTCCCCCAGTCTTGCCCCAGAGTTAACATCTTACAGGGGGAGTACAGTAATAAAAAGAAGAAACTGACATTGCTATAATCAGGACACTTACTCAGATTTCACAGTTATACAGGTGAGCACAGGTGAGTGTGTGGGGTGCTCTGTGTGGTTTACCACATGACCACCTCCACAGGCACAGTGTTCACCTCTAGTCCATTAGTTCAGTTCAGTCTCTCAGTCGTGTCTGACTCTTTGGGACCCCATGGACTGCCACACACCAGGCTTCCCTGTCCATTACCAACTCCCAGAGCTTGCTCAAACTCACATGCATTGAGTTGGTGATGCCATCCAACCATCTCATCCTCTGTCGTCCCCTTCTCCTCCCACCTTCAATCTTTCCCAGCATCAGGGTCTTTTCCAGTGAGTCATTTCTTCACATCAGGTGGCCAAAGTATTGGAGTTTCAGCTTCAGCATCAGTCCTTCCAATGAATATTCAGGACTGATTTCCTTTAGGATTGACTGGTTTGATCTTCTTGCAGTCTAAGGGACTCTCAAGAGTTCTCCAACACCACACCTGTAACCATCACATGAAGCAATTACATTCTGTTGATAGATCCACATGGTTTTCAGTCCTCACTATGTCTGTCCACTTGCTTAGAGGTTTGAACACCTGAAGGTTCATAACATAATGAAGTTCCTGAATGAATCTGCAAGGAATCCCAGATCTTCTATAAAAAAGAATTGCATCAGACAGCCATATAGCTAAATAAAGTGCATCTTGCCCACTGGCATGGGGGAATAGGCTCCTTATGTTTTGAAGTTTGCACTTTGGCTGTGACTAAGCACAGGACATTTTCTTCTGCTGCTAGTAAGTTGATCTAAAGATAGTGGAGGCATATTACCTCTTTTAAAACAGTTCTGTGGATAAAGAATAGCTAGGAGAGATAAGAAAGCCTTCCTCAGTGATCAATGAAAGAAATAGAAGAAAACAATAGAAGGGGAAAGACTAGAGATCTCTGAACTGAACTGAAGATAAAGAAACAGCCTCCCCAAACAACCATCACAAGGGCAAGTTTCATTTGATTGTGGGCTCAGGAAGTGCAGTTACAGAAAGACATTTTTGACTATTCTCACCTGGCTTTCTCAAATCCCTTCTTCCCTGGAGTCATTCCCTCTGCGAAGCCCCTTCTTGAAGATTCCAGCCTTCATTCATCCAGGTTTCTCCCTCTTGATCTTTCATTCATTCTCATTACTACATTACCAGAAGTAAAAAACCGAAACATTTTAAATATAGCAGTGTGTACATGACCATCTCAAATGCCCTAGCTGTCCCAATAAGGACATACTATATAGCACAGGGAACTTTGCTCCATGTTATGTGGCAGCCTGTATGGGAGCAGGGGTTTGGGGAAGATTGGTTCCATGTATATGTATGGCTGAGTCCCTTCACTGTTCACCTGAAACTATCACAACATTGTTAATCGGCTGTACCCCAATACAAAATAAAAAATTTTAAAAAACGAAAACAAAATTGTCGATGATTAAGTAATACCAAGGCAGTCTCAGGACAAATCCTGGCTGAGACCCATCTAGTTGTATTGAGCTCCAGCTGGGCCAGACCCTGGGGATAGGAGGTAACCAGGGTCTACCTTGCTTTCCAGGGGTCGTGGGCATGAGAGGGTTCCCAGGTCGCTCAGAGAATAAATACCCTACCAATGCAGGAGATAGAAGAGACGTGGGTTCGGTCCCTGGGTCAGGAAGATCACCTGGAGGAGGACATGGCAACCCACTCCAGTATTCTTGCCCGGGAAATCCCATGGTCAGAGGAGCCTGGTGGGCTACAGTCCACGGGTAGCAGAGTCGGACATGACTGAGCACGTCACACGCCGGAGCAGATGAGAAGCAGAAGCAGAGAATCAATTGGTGGGAGGAGAGGAGTTGACAGTGATGTAGTTCAGTCTCCCCAGTTGTGGACACACATCAGGTCAGGAACTTACTGTAATATACTGCTGTTCCACCTGCTCTACCAGTGTAGGCTCCTTTCGGCAAGGCGCTGTGTCAAGTGCTCCTTTTTTATTTATTTATTTATTTTTAAGATATTTATTTGGCCCTGCTTGTGTGTGCATACTCAGTCTCTCGGTCATGTCCGACTCTGCAACACCATGGACTGTAGCCCCCCAGGCTCCTCTGTCCATGGGATTCTCCAAGGAAGAATCCTGCCATCTCCTGCTCCATCAAATGCTCTTTTTAATGTCTGTTTCACCACAGTTTAATAAAGAGTTACTGATTGAAGTGAATGGGATGATCTAGCAAAGTGCCTCTTTTGCATATATCCAACACAAACGGTAACTTTGGTGGATTCTGTCCCAGTTCAATGCTATACTAAAAACTAGTTCAGAAGCACCTTTGCCACCTCCGTGTTTCCCACTTGTAGGGGCACCCATATCACAGTCGTTTTTCCCTGGTTATTTCTCCCAGCTTCCTCAGGGCAGGCAGGGAAGTTGCCAGCCAAAGCTGTTTGCCTGCTTCCCAGACCCTCTGAGTCCTCCAGGTCTTCTGTCTTTGCCATGGGTGTGCGTTTTTCTGAAGCCCTGGTCCCAGGCTTCCAAGGTCTCAGCTGCTGTTCCACCTGACAGTTTGTCCCATCGACCTTAGGACTCCTCTGATGATGGCCTGCACGAGGAGAAACCTCGAGGTGATCAGGGATCTTGTGGAGCACGGCGCCAATCCGCTCCTAAAGAACAAAGACGGCTGGAACAGTTTCCACATCGCCAGCCGCGAAGGCGACCCTCTGATCCTCCAGTACCTGCTCACGGTTTGCCCCTCTGCCTGGAGGACAGAGAGCAAGATCGGGAGGACCCCGCTGCACACGGCAGGTGTGGTCCAGACCTGCGGGATGCCCCCCGAGGCAGTGGTGGTACATGGGAAGTAGGGGGCAGGGAACACAAGCTGGTTTGGGGTGTTTTGGCAGACACTTAGTTTCCAAAGCCAATGTCACTCGGCCCTCAGCTTGTGCTTCTTTCTTGTTTTAGGTGACTTTTCACTTCTGTCTTCTCCTCCCCAGTTAGTTAGATGGTGGTGGTGGTGGTTTAGTCACTAAGTTGTGTCCAACTCTTGTGATCCCCAGGGACTGTAGCCCACCAGGCTTCTCTGTCCATGGAATTCTCCAGGTAAGAACACTGGAGTGGCTTGCCATTGCCATCCACAAGTTAGATGGTAGGCTGCTTGTGTTCCTTACTATGTCTCTGACCTTGCGCAAGGAACTTAATCTCTCCAGCAGGTTTCCTTAGCCACAGAATAATGGCAGCAACGAAGCCCATATCACAGGGTCGTGGGGATTAAGGTGCATGCACGTCCCTCAGCACAGCGCTCCACACACAGTGAGCTCAGGATGGCTACGGCTGCTGTTTTCACATCATTAGGATTATTGTTATTATTAAAAGCAAAAGGAAAGGGGACTATTCCCTCATATCTTCAGTAACACCTGCCACGGTGCTGTCCTTTTAAATAAACACAAACGAGAGTCTGCTCAGTCGTGTCTGGCTCTTTGTGACCCCATCGACTGTAGCCAGGCTCCCCTGTCGATGGGATTCTCCAAGCAAGAGTACTGGAGTGGGTTGCCATTTCCTCCTCCAGAGGATCTTCCCGACCCAGGGATCGAACCTGAGTCTCTTGCACCTCCTGGATTGACAGGCAGACTCTTTACCACAAGCGCCACCTGGGAAGCACATGGGTGCTTGTAATTAAGTCCCGAAGCCCAGTGGATTGTGACTCATCCAGTGATAATGTCAAATATAATTCTGGGCCACTGTTTTGATTGTTTGGAGTAATTATCCTTAACTCTGGACTAAATATTTATAGATTATCGTAAATTAGTTAAAAGCAAAAGTGTAGCAGTGTAAGATGAAAGAGGCATTAAGCAGCCCAGGAATCCAAATAAAGACGTTTAGACCGTAATTGGTAGCCTACTAGGCAGTACCTTGAACTTGAATACAGGGCTTTTAGACTTCTCGGAAATCAAGACCTGTGACATGATATTATTGAGGAGGTAGGCACACAGTTGTTCAAAACTTGGGACATAGGGGCTTCCCTGATGGTCCAGTGGTTTAGACTCCATGCTTCCACTGCAAGGGGCATGGGTTCAATCCCTGGTTGGGCAGCTAAAATTCCACATGCCTTGCAACACAGCCCCTGCTGCTGCTAAGTCGCTTTAGTCGTGTCCGACTCGGTGTGACCCCATAGACGGCAGCCCACTAGGCTCCCCCGTCCCTGGGATTCTCCAGGCAAGAACACTGAAGTGGGTTGCCATTTCCTTCTCCAATGCATGAAGATGAAAAGTAAAAGTGAAGTCACTCAGTCGTGTCCGACTTTTAGCGACCCCATAGACTGCAGCCTACCAGGCTCCACCGTCCATGGGATTTTCCAGGCAAGAGTACTGGAGTGGGGTGCCATTGCCTTCTCCAACACAGCCCCCCACCCCCCCAAAAAAAGAAAAAAATTTTGCATATGAGTGGAAAAGCTTCTCTGCTCATAAACTGTTTGATGAGCTCCCCTGCTCTTGTGAAGGAGCAGTCAACACCCAGTCATTCACACAAAACAGTGGAGAACAGAGAGTCAAAATTCTTTGTTACGGAGGATAGTTATTTTTAGCAGCAGAATTAAATTCCTGGTTATTTTGTCATGGATTATTCTCACAATGTTTTACATTTCCCAGGCAAAAACTGCCTGGCCCTAGGGATTTGTAGCATGAGAATGAGGATGGAGGTTTAGGGTTAAAAGTTTGCCATGAAAGTCTCATAAAGACAGGATGATAAAGTGGGGGCCTTGTACCCGTTAGGTGAAAATATGACCCTTCCCCACTCCTCCAGCGGAATCTGTCTTTTTCTGGGGTGGTGGCAGCCAGCCTAACCTAATGCTCCTTCCTGGGAGGCACAGCTACAGGGACGGGGCAGAGAGAGGTGCCAGGAGGGAAGAGGCATTCTAATTTTGCACTAAAAAGCTCTTATTCTCAACTCTCTCCTCCCAGCAATGCATGGCTGTTTAGAGGCAGTAGAGGTGCTTCTTCAGAGGTAAGAACAAAACAGCAAATTGAGGACAATATCTGCTAATTCTGACAGAGTTAATATCTGCTAATTCTGACAGAGTTACTATCATAAAGAGTTGCCGCGTAAAGAGCTCAGACAGATTGTTCAGAAAGAATCTAAGGTACCAAGAGAGAAATGAAGAAAGGACATAAGCAGGTAAAGAAGGTGAAACAATAACAGCTAACAAACCTGGGGAGAAGTTATCCCTTTATCTGTTCGTCCAACAAACATTCGTTCACTCACTTTCACGTCAGTTTTGGACACACTGAGTTACATGTACCTGTGAGACACCCAGGAAGAGTTGTCCAGCGAGTGGTTAGACACAGATCTAGGCCCAGAGGATAGGTGTGGCCGAGATATAGGAGTGGGCCTCGTTGGCATAGAAGTGACGATTGAATCCAGAGGATGGAAGAGGTTACCTGGGAGATGGTGAGTGAAGAAGAGGAGGCTGAATGCAGCACCCTGAGAGCGTCGCTGTGTAGGGCTCACCTGCTTCACGTTGGGACATACGTGTCGTCTGCAGTCATAAATACTCCTTCATTCAACCATCGCTTTCTAAGTGCCTCCTATGTGTTAGGCATGAAGCAGAAAACACAGTCCTTTCCCTGACCGCCTACAGGCTAGTGCGGAAGCCGAGTATAGACACACCATCACAGAAATGTCATAAAATTACAAATTGTGATAATATTGCAAAGGAAAAGCCCACAGTTCTGTGCGGGAGCACGGGTTGTCCCTGTAGATCTGGGGGGAAGACGGCTCTGTGAGGTCTCCTTGAAGCTGCGTTGCGAAGGATGCCTTGGAGGTGGCAAGGTGAAGAATGGCGCTGGGATGTTCCAGGCAGAGGGTCCAGCAAGTGCAAAGGCAGCAAAGGACCAGCAGCTAGAGGAGCAGAAGGAGGTGGGACAGGCAGGATTGTTGAAGGTAGGAACAGAAGAAGATGGGACAGGTAGGAGGTGGGGCTGAGAAAAAGGGGAGATGGGTAGGACCTCAAAGAAGGTAGGAACGGAAGGAGGTGGGACAGGTAGGAGGTGGGGCTGAGAAGAAGGGGAAACAGGTAGGACCATGAAGAAGGTGAGAACAGAAGAAGATGGGACAGCCAGGAGGTGGGGCTGAGAAAAAACAGAGACAGGTAGGACCACTGAGATAGGAACACAGAAGGTAGGAACGGAAGAAGGTGAGACAGGTAGGAGGTGGGGCCAAAAAGAAGGGGAAACAGGGAGGACCACGAAGAAGTTGGAAACAGAAGAAGATGGGACAGCTAGGAGGTGGCGCTGAGAAAAAAGGGAGACAGGACCATGAAGATAGGAACATAGGAGAAAGTAGGAGTGGAAGAAGGTGGGATAAGTAGGAGCTGGGGCCAAGAAGAAGGACCGCAGAAAAGGTGGGAGCAGAGAAGTAGGAACGGAAGAAGGTAGGACGGGTAGGCAGTGGGGCCAAGAAGGAGAGAGAGGTAGGACCACGAAGAAAGTAGAAAGAGAAGAGAATAGGACTGGAAGGAGGACAGATAGGCTTGGGACCGAGAAGTGGGACCAGGCCGAAGGTGGTTTCCTTAAGCACAGGGAGGAGAGGCCCGAGGAACCTGGAGAAGTAAGTAGGTTCCACGTAGTCCTGACCTGCGAGGTCATGTTGAGCTTGTAGACTTTGTCCTTTGTGGTTGGGAAGCAGTTAAAGGTTTTATCTAGGAGTGGCCATACCCTAATTATGTGGTGAAAAGAGTACTCTGTTGGGGTGAGAACAAAATGGCTGGGGAGGAACTCAAGAGAGAAAAACTGCTAGGAGGCTGTTGCCTGTTGCCTCCGTCTTAAGGGGGGAAGACGAAGATGGAAAGAAGGATACCAATTTGTTTCACGTGCTGGATGGAGAATTGAGAGGTTTTAGATTGGCTGTGAGTGATAACAGGTGACTTGAAAGCTCTGCATGAGAAGCTGGAGAGATGACAGTCCCTAAAATGGGAAGTTGGGGGAGGAGCGGGTTTGCTGGGACACCAACGTGCTTCCCAGACGCTGAAGCAGGGACACAAGGCAAGCACACCCAAGTCCTCACAGACCCTCTGTAAGGCACGTGGGCCAGAGTCAGCGCTGTCGGGTTTGAAGCAGTGACTATTGCTTTGGGTCTGGGCTCCAGGTGCCAGTACGAACCGGACTGCAGAGACAGGTGTGGCCTCACGCCCTTCATGGACGCTGTTCAGTGTGGCCACACGGACGTGGCCAGGCTGCTTCTCGAAAAGCACAAGGTAGAGAAATGGTTTGGTTCTGTCCCTTCGGTTGTTCCTACAAGTTTTACCCCAGGGGATAAACAGGAAGCATGGTGATTCAGATAGTGGGTTCAGATCTCAACTCTGCCACCTTCCCCACTGTAGGCCCCCTTTACCTCTTAAAGCATCAGTGTTTCCATGTGTAAAATAGACAAGTTTCACTTTTTCACAGGGTTACTGTAAGGATTAAATAATGAAATGTACAGAAAGCAGTTACCAAAGTGTCTTCAATAAAACAGCAGCTGTTTCACAGTAATAACAACAACGACTCTCCCTAGTGCCTATACTTTTTTGGCACCTTGGTGTTGAATCTTAAGCACTTCTTTGGTTAGAGCATCCTTTGAGAATCCGACAAAAGCTCTGTATGATCTACCCAGAAAAACATGTAGACGGCAGAGTTTTGCCAAAACATCAGACAGTCTGTGGACCCAAGTGTCTGTGCTCCTTTTGCTCATGTCCGTCCTCACCTCCTAGGCTTGCGTGTCCGCTGAGGACTCACTGGGGGCCCAGGCCATCCACCGGGCAGCGGTCACTGGGCAGGATGAAGCCATCCGATTCCTGGTCTCGGAGCTTGACGTCGACGTTGATGCCAGAGCAGGGTCCACCCATCTCACGGCACTTCACTTCGCAGCTAAGGTTTGCTTCTTTCGAGAACAATGTTCCAGCTCCGTAAGGGCTTGCCTAACCCTGTTGATGAGTAACCTGTAGTCCTGGTTCTTCTCCTCCATCTCTTTGGAAGAAAGAAATTGCCCATAACATACTCTTGAAATGGTCCTGATTCTGAAGCCCTGGGTCCCTTTACATAGAAACCTGTGTCCGTTTGTTTCTAGGTAAAAAAGAAAAGCCCTTTACTCCGTGTAATGCCCACACTAGGTGTTCCCTCCCACCCTTTTTGTTTTCAGGAATAATGTTATTTGAAGCCATAAAAATCCATCATATGAAATTCCTAGCTCTTTATCCTTTTACTGGACTTCAGAAGATTTCTTTAGCTAAGACAAGGGAATTGCATTTACTGGGCTCTCTGACTGATATATGAAGGGCTTCCCTGGCAACTCAGTGGTAAAGAACCCACCTGCCAACGAAGGAGATGGGAGTTCGATCCCTGGGTCTGGAAGATCCCCTGGGAAAGGAAATGGCTACTGTTGACTAAAAAAGATGTACAACTTGAGAGTTGCGAGTTAAGTTTTATTTGGGCCAAAATGAGGCCTGCAGCCCGGGAGGCAGCATCTCAGATAGCTCTGAGAGACTGCTCCAGAGCGGCAGTGGGGGAAGGCCAATATATATATAAGGTTTTGGTGAAGGGGGAGTTCCATACCATAAAATACTCATTTTACAAAAGGTTTTTTTTCTTAGTCATGAGGATCTGATGTCACCATGAAGGGATTTAGTGCTTCTCTAGATATGAGGAGATGCAAGGATTGAGATCATAAAATCTTCCTAAAAACATCCATCTATCTATAAAGACCTGTCCCGCCAGATTCCCTGGAGCACAGAGCACCTCCTGCCAGCCTGAACTCCCTCAGGGGTTGTTGAAGGTCAACAGCTATAGCAGCATGGGGTTCAGTCTCCACAGAGGCAGATGGCAAATGCCTTTGTTGTTCAGTCATTGGCAGTGCTCTTAGTAAGTGCCAATTGTAGTTGACACTACCCACTCCAGTATTTTTGCCTGGAGAGTCGCCGTGGACAGAGGAGCCTGGCGGGCTACAGTCCATAGGGTCGCATAGAGTCGGACACTAATGACTAAACACAACAACTGACGCATGAAGTATTAAAAGAGTCCAGAACTTTTTGCTAGGAAAGTAGTTGGCTTATACCCTCCTCTTTCACAAGATGTGAGTGTTTTGTGTATAATCTTTAACATTATTGGCTGCCTGCCTTTCCTTGTTTCCTGGCAATAGGAATAGATGTTTTTCTGGGGACCTGCACTCTCCTACCATGTTCCCCTTTGACAACATGGGTATATAGTTCAGGGTGGGCTGAGTGTGTGGTCTGGGACCACAGGGGGACAAAAGCGAGTGGGAAGATTGAACCTGCAGCCTTGCTTTCCACCTCAGCAGTTACTGATGGGCTGACTGGCTGGACGTAAGGTGTGTCAGTTGCTTCACAAAGGACGATGCCAGCTGTGATAACAATCCCATCCGAGGAGGTTACATTGTGTTCCAGTCTATTTTCTCCCCTAAGGAATTAGCAAAGAGCATGTTTGCTTGGAAGTTTAAGAATTGTGTCTTTTAAGAAAATCACAAGATTTGAACTCCTGACAGAGATGAAACCCAGCCACGCACCATTGTGTGCGTGCTCAGTCATGTCAGATTCTTGTACAACCCCCTAGACTGTAGCCCATGAGAATCCTCGATTCATGGGATTCTCCAGGCAAGAAGCCTGGAGTGGGTTGCCATTTCCTTCCCCAGAAACCCAACAATAGTGGTCAATAATTTGGCCTCAAAGTTGATCGTCTCTCCTCTAATAACTAAACATCACCTGCATTTTTATTGAATGATTGATACTGGATTTTGATAGTAATGTGATGAGCCTTTAGATATGAAAATTCAGTTTTAGCATTAAGTACTTTAGTTAAGTACTTTTGATGCTTTCAAATTATGGTGCTGGAGAAGACTTTCTTAAGAGTCCATTGAACAGCAAGAAGATCCAGCCAGTCAATCCTGAAGGAAATCAACCCTGAATATTCGTTGGAAGGGCTGAAGCTGAAGCTGAAGATCCAGTACTTTGGCCACCTGATGTGAAGAACTCACTCATTGGAAAAGAGCCTGATGCTGGGAAATATTGAAGGCAGGAGGAGAAGGGGGTGACAGAAGATGAGATGGTTGGATGGCATCACCGACTCAATGGACATGAGTTTGAACAAACTCCAGGAGACGGTGAAGGATAGGGAATCCTGGCATGATGCAGTCCATGGGTCGCAAAGAATTGGACATGACTGAGCAACTGAACAACAACTTTAGAAAAAGCACCTAATATGCAGTAGAGTTGTGTTTAAGGCTTGCTTTTGTCATCACTGCAGTGTTAACACGTTTATTTCAACACTCAGGAAGGTCACGTGAGCACAATCCAGACACTCTTATCCTTGGGTGCTGACATCAACTCCAAGGATGGAAGAAATCGATCAGGTATGACCTCGTTTTACATGGACTTTGAAAATTGTTAGTAAGCCGGATGTAAACAGTGAACTTTTATGTTAGAAAAATTCATCTTAATATTCCTCAGCTCAGTTGGTAAAGAATCTGCCTGCAATGCAGGAGACCCGAGTTCGATTCCTGATCCTCTGGAGAAGGAAATGGCAACCCACTCCGGTCTTCTTGTGTGGAGAATCCCATGGTTAGAGGAGCCTGGCAGGCTACAGTCCATGGGATCACAAGACTTGGTCACAACTGAGCTACTAAACCACCACCAAACAAAATTAACAGTGAACTTCTATGTTTGAAAAATTAGTCTTAATATTCCTCTAATAGCTCAGCACCTTTTAATTCAGATAACATATCCATTTGCAAAGATATATAACTATTGCTGTTACCATGGCAACAATGATACTTTACTGCCGCTAGTATTACTGTGTTCATAGTAGCTTAAACCACTTAACGTATGTGCCATCCAAGCACTTTTTTTTTTTAACTTTTTGTTTTGTCTTGGGGTGTAGCCAATTAACAATGTTGTGATGGTTTCAGTGAACAGCGAAGGGACTCAGCCATACATACACATGTATCGATTCTCCCCCAAACCCCCCCCTCCCATCCAGGCTGGTGCACAACACTGAGCAGAGTTCCCTGTGTCAAAGCACTTTCTGTGTTAATCCATGATCACACCAGCCCCCGGGGTGTCACATGCATTCTTCATAGGCCGTCTCTCTTGGAAAGTATTTTAAAACCTTAATCACTGTAATTTTTTAGGTTCGAGGCTCAGAAAGATATTTTTAGAGCTAACCCCTTAGTCTTGGGCTTTGGAATAAATTTTCTCAGTAGCATTCTGTGCGGAGAAGGCAATGGCACCCCACTTCAGTACTCTTGCCTGGAAAATCCCATGGACGGAGGAGCCTGGTAGGCTACAGTCCATGGGGTCGCTAAGAGTCGGACACGACTGAGCGACTTCACTTTCACTTTTCCCTTTCATGCACTGGAGAAGGAAATGGCAATCTACTCCAGTATTTTTGCCTGGAGAATCCCAGGGACGGGGGAGCCTGGTGGGCTGCCATCTGTGGGGTCGCACAGAGTCGGTCACGACTGAAGCAACTTAGCAGCAGCAGCAGCAGCATTCTGTGCGTCAGTGACCATCTTGCCAGGGTTTAGTTTGACCTGTGATGCTTCAAGGCTCACAGGTAACCCGCCCCTCACTCCAGGGCTGCAGATGGAGACCACTGAGTCCAGGGACACAAACTTTCTCCTGATGGCAGGGGAGCAGGACCTGGGCTCTTCTGGCCCCCAGGAAGCAGACTGCAAAGCCTCAGTGCCAGTTTCTAACCAGAGTGGGAAGGTGTGTCAGCAGTTTTTCTTTCTGTTACATCTTTCTTTCTCATAGTGATATTTTTAACTTATACAGTGAATTCACAAAACTTTGAAAACGCCTTCTGTACCACTTAAAATCTCCTGGTTCTCATTAATTTGCTGGGTATATGTCAGTTGTGTCTGACTCTTTGTGACGCCCTAGACTGTAGCCCAAGCCAGGCTCCTCTGGCCATGGGATTCTCCAGGCAAGAATACTGGAGTGGGGTGCCATGTCCTCCTCCAGGGGATCTTCCTGACCCAGGGATCAAACCCGGGTCTCTTGCGGCTTTTGCATTGTCAGGCGGATTCTTTACCACTAAGCCACCTGGGCTTCCCTGGTGGTTCACACGGTAAAAAAAATCTGCCTGCAATGTGGGAGGACCAGGTTTGATCCCTGGGTTGGGAAGATCCCCCTGGAGAAGGATATGGCACCCCACTCGAGTATTCTTGCCTGGAGAATCCCATGGACAGAAGAGCCTGACTCGGGCTACAGTTTGTGGGGTTGAAAAAGAATCAGACATGGCTCATTAACTTACTTATGTGTTTTAGACAGGTCTCAAATCCTCCCCAATAGGTTCTGTTACTTTTAAAACCATTTCTGACCAAATCAGGTTAAAAAGAAAAATGTTTAGATCCAGAATAGACAAAGTCATAGGCATGAATATGGAACTATGAAATCTGTGCAGCTGAAGGAACCAGAGTTTCTATCAGGGGCACCCGGCTCTCCTGTCTGTACTGCTGTGGGTGGTGCCCTGAGCTGGGTCCTCTGTCCCCACCCAGCCCTGCACCTGGCCTGCGCGGGGCAGCACACGGCCTGTGTCCAGTTTCTCCTGAGCTCCGGGCTCCAGGACTCTCCGGACATCACGGGTGCCCTGGCTCAGCATCTCACACGGAGCACCGATGTCCTTCAGTGCTTTGACCACAGCACGACGGCTGAGGGTGTTTCCAGAGGTAGACAGTGAATCCACGGGAACACATGTGCTGCTGCTTTAGTCGCCAGCAGGTGCAGTGAAATAGGCCAGGAGCCGGTGTTTTCTGCACGCCCCCTCGGGTGGAGGACCACCCCTCCGGGATGAGGCGGCTGGCTTCCTGGCTTGATGACAGCCCATTGCACAGTCAGACTCTTTCCAGGGTCTCTGATTCACTTCTTCTACCTTCGAGTGAAGTTGATGATGGGGATGAAGTCAGCATCTGGAATCCTTAGGGAAGCATGAAAATGCAGGGTGGGGAACCCTGGTGGTTCAGAAGTTAAGACTGCGCTTCCACTGCAGGGGCCAAGGTTCAATCCCTGTATCCCTGGAGGTATAGCCAAAAAGTAAAATAGTTTTTTAAAAAAAGAAAATACAGTGTGCAGACTGTTATGTGTGAGATGTTTTATAATAAATCATGTGTGGAAAGGCCATGATAATAACATTTAGAATGTAGCAACAAGCCATTGCCTTGAGCCACAAAACATGACTGGCCTGTTTACTTTCTTCTTTCACAGGCTTTTCATTGGTCATTACACTGGTTTAGCTTTTGGTTTCAAAGCCAGGAAGGAAATGCTAGGATCTGTTTACATAGATGTTTACAAGCAGTTAATGGAAATGCTTCTGTATTCTAAACTCTGCTTCTTAGTGTTAACCATTAAAACATTTAATGTGCATTAAAGCATTTAATTAAACATTTAAAGTTTAATTAAAACATTAAACTATAATGTCTTAATCCTGAGGTTACTGTTTTTTTAATGACAATTCTGTATTGGCTCGCTTTGGATAATAAGTGCATCTAAAAACACATCAAAGGTATTTTCAAGCCTTTTTCATAACCTTGTTTGAAGGATGGTGTTTGTTCTTGAAGCCACAGGTCGAGTGTCCTGTCCCCCCGCCCATGGAAAGTGATTTGTGACTCTCCAACAAATGAGACACTTGACATCATAACTTGAAGAAATTCTGTAGCAACTTAGATTGAAGATAGGATAAGTCCTCCAGCATTTGGATTCTTTTTCTTTTGTTTAACACAAAGAATAATTATCAGCCCCAGCCAATCTGTTAAAGAAAAATGTATGTGTCAATCACAAGCAACTCAGTCCCCTCGTTCAGAGTAATATGGTGGGAACTTAACAGATGTAGCAAGAATGTCGAGTTCTTCACTATTCCCAGACAGTGCTGGTGGATTTTTATCCCTAGCAACCAGATAAATGCTCTGGTAGAAACACGATGGTCTTCCCAGGTGGCTCAGTGGTAAAGAACCTGCCTTCCAATGCAGGAGACATGGCTTTGATCCCTGGGTGTGGAAGATCCCATGGAGAAGGAAATGGCAACTCACTCCAGCATTCTTGCCTGGGAAATCCATGGACAGAGGAGCCTGGAGGGATACAGTCGATGGGGTCACACAGAGTCCGACATGACTGAGCGACTAATACAAACAACAACAGAAACACAACTGTGACCTCTGAGTCACACACTCTCCACCTGTACCTCCTCGAGCTGCACCTTTACTGCTGCCCCGGAGGTGTCTCTGTGTCACTTACTCTGGGTCTGAGGGTGGCCTGTGAGCAGGACCCCTACTTGCAGGTGGGACAGGAAGACCCGCCGGGTGCTGCCCATCTCCCCTCGGTGCACACGTGATGCAGCTTTTCCTCTGCAGTGACTGCTCGCAGGTGCCTTCCCATCCGAGCTATGCTCCTGATGTACACACTCACCCTGATGCTCGTCTGTGGGGTTGCAGCTGGTTCCCCAGGCCGCGGCTCTCCATCTGAGAGGCTCTTGTAGCTGGACCCAGGCCGTCAGACGGGCTGCCAAAACCACTGGGGAGCCAGAGAGGGCAGTGATGACGATAACATTCACTGGGCAAGATAGGGCGGTGACACAGTTACAACCTGTTCCTGCAATGGTGACGCTCTGAGAATGCTAATCCAGGGGTGGTGATCATTAGCATTATTCCCTCACTTCCTAATTGTAGGTACTTTTCTCACTTCCTTTGGGTTTTCACTAAATGGGGCCCTTCCCTGGCCACATGCTCTAAAATTCCTTTCCCTCCTTCAACGGTATATCTTCTTCCCTTAGTTTCTGCTTCCTCCGTAGCACTGACCACTAAGGAATACACCATACAGCTTGAGTTGTTTCTTTTGTCTACTCTCTGTCTCCCCAGCTAGAAGGTAAGCTCCTCGGCCGGGGCGTCTGTGTCTCTTGCTCACTCACTGTATCTACAGGGCCCAGAACAGCCCTGGCATGTGTGATCTTGATACGGTCAGTGAGTGGAGGATGACTCCCGTGGTCTTGAGCGCTGACTGCGTCCTGCATGCTGCACTGAGCACCCTTCCTAGCCAGCCTCGTCCTTCCCTGGCTCTTCCGCAGTGCAGCCCTTCTGACCATCCTCGGCCTCAAGCATCCTTTCTCATCCCGACCTGCCCTTGGTCCCCGGCTCCTCGGCACTGCCGGTCCCTGCCCCCAGCTTCCAGCTGCTGCTCTAGTTCTCAGGGACCTCACTGCCAGTTCAGGTGACTTCCTTCGGCCCTCCTGTTCCTGATGCTTTCAGTTCAGTGATCGATCACCCCTGCCTTCCGAAAGCTGGTTTCCTGTCACCTCCAACAACCTGCTTCTGGGCTTTGCTCTCTCAGTTTCCTTTCCAGTCTCCGTCAGGCCCTGACCTGTACGAGCTTCTGTCCCCGCTCCATCTTGCACAGCCGTGTCTCACCCACTCTCATCCCACTGCCCCTGACCACTTGAGTCCCTCCAGCTCTGACCCTCTGCTGCTGGCTGTACGTTTGCATGGACGTCCTAATCCGGCCTCACATCCAGCTCACTTAACACCTAGCCTCCCCCTAAAATCAGAAATTTTGAAAACATTTAAGTCAACTATACCCCAATATAACGTAAAAAGTAAACAAAAAAAGACCTGTGCTCCCCCAAACTCCCTACATTCATTCCAGAGCCGGCACACTACCCTCCCGTGGCCTCCCTGGGACCTTCCTTGGGCAGGAGGCCCCGTCATCTGGTCGGCTCCACCCCACAGTGACTCCCTGGTCCCAGCTTCAGCTTTCCATCCTGACCGACGCTGCCGCAGCGCCTCCAACCCACCCCCCTGCAGCCATCGGAGCTCTGCCATGACCCAGCGTGCTGACCGCTGATGCTGTCTCCCCGTGTCCCCTCCCAGGAGAGTGGCCGCCACCTGCCCCAGGGTTCCCAGTGCCCCACCCACGACTAGCACCCAGAGGCTGTGGGCGGTCCTGAGAGCACAGCTGACCCACGTGAAATTTCAGGGCGGAGGTTGGGAAGAAATACAAGCAATTGCTGTCATTTGAAAATAGCTGGGACTCCACACATTTTACATATATGTGTGTAAAAAAAAAAAAATATATATATATATATATATATGTATATATACAAGATAGTACTTACAACAACAAAAAAAATTTTTTAAAGGAATTGCAACAGGGAAAACAAAGTGCAAAACTCAAACCCAGAAAATGAGAGCTCTGTGCCCATGGCAGTTTATACAGCATCCCATTCCTAGAGCCACCAGCAGGTGGCAGGCCAGAGCAATATCGCATTTATTCTCCCAGAATTTTTTTAAGGCTAAAAGAATAACTAAAAGCCTTGAGTGAACAGATACAGCCTGGATGCAGTGGAGTATGTCTGTTATGGATTAGTCTCTGATAACTTCAGAGCAGCTCTGAGAGTTCTAGAGCGTTCTCCTGTCCCAGCCTGCAGCATGCATGGGCTTTATTTTTCCCTGTTTCATTGAAAAATTCATCATCAACCAATATTCAGATGAACATGAAACACCTAGGAACAAAGTCCTGCTTGCTGGTTACCTTGTCCCTTGGTCCACAGCTCTGGGTCTCTCACATGCTCCCCGCTCTCCCAGCTGATAAGAGCTTAGCTAGCTCAGTTTAATCATTTAATATCAGACTGAAACAAAAATCACTCAGAAAATCTGCAAGCTGACATAGAGAGCAGACTTGTTGATACAGCAGGCGAAAGAGAGGGTAGGGCAAATGGAGAGAGTAGCATTAAAACGTACACATTACCATGTGTAAAATAGATAGCCAGTGAGAATTTGCCGTATAGCACAGGGAGCTCAAATCCAGTACTCTGTGATAACCTAGGAGATGGGATAGGGAGGTAGGTAGGAGGGAGGTTCAGGAGAGAGGGGACATATGTACTCCTATAGCTGATTCATGTTGATGTGTGGCAGAAACCAACACAGGACTGTAAAGCAATTATCCTCCAATTAAAATATAAATAAAAAGAAAGTCTGCAGGTCAAGAAAAACATGTCCTTCAAAAGCAAAGAAGGAACCATTTGCTCCATGAGTGTGAATCCCATATACTTGCAAAACCCTCCCCATTCCTGACCTTATACACATGCCCGTGGGGAAGGCAGATCAATAAAACATTCACACACATCACTGTTCCTTCTCAGAGCTTCCTTCCACTCTATCCACACCTCCCTTGTTGCCTCCATTAGTTAGGATATCAATTCTGCTCCCATAGTTAAGACCCAAAATAACAGTGGCATACACACAAATGTATTTTTGCCCTAAGTAAGAGCCTGGGTAAAGCCAACTCAGGGTGAGTTAGGACAGCTGGGGACAGGCAGACCCCCGGTGTCAGTGGTCTGGGCCCTAAGCCTGCTCCCCAGCCTGTGAAGGGAGTCATGTCCCCTTTGAGGAAGGTAGATGTATCAATCCCATTCGAGTTCTGTGGGCCACAGCTTAGCCAGAGTCTAACGGACACTGTGGGTCATGGATCATCTGGCATTGATGCTGCTGGTTGGTGGCTCAGGTTTTTGCAGGGGCCTCTCCCAGAGGCCTCTCCCTATGGGCTGGTGTGAGTGTCTTCATGGGGTAGGGGCTGGGGTCCCAGAGGTGAGCGTCCAGAGAGGGGAGAGTCCACACTGCCTTTCCCCATCTGCCATCGGTCAGGGTCGGCTGGGGAAGTCTAGCTCTGCTTCAGGGTCAAGGCAGGCAGCCTCTACCTTGGGGGAAGGGGTTTGGGGAGGGTGGACAAGTTCCAGACCAGGTGGGACAGCAGGTGGGCCTGGAACTGCTGTGAGAGCCCCTATCCACACCACCCGCCCCCCACGTCTATCTGGCCTGAATTCCTATAATGGCCTCTGACTGCTCCTGCTTCCTCCACTTTTATGCTTCCCTTCCTGTAACTCTCACTAGCAGCCCCCAAAGCTGATAACACATCTGAAGGTTTCCCCTGCTTGCAGACTTATTGTCTCCACTTGGGGTGGAGCACGCACGGTCCTACACTGCCTGCGGGCCCCTGCCTCCCACCCACCGTGTAGAAAACCTCTCTCTGGGTCCCACTTCCCTGCCTTCAGTTCCTCAAACTAACCAGACTTTCTTACACTTCAGTGTCTTCTGGAAATTTCTCTTGACTTGTCCTGTGGGTTCCTCCTGTTCATCCCAGCCCCCAACAGCCTCAGAGCAGCCCTCTGCCACACTCTGTTCCATCCCTTCACATAACTGCTCGTAACTGGCCTGAGAACACCAGGCTTTTCTGCAAAATGAAAACCCACAAGATCAGGGTCCATGTCTGCTTTGCACTTGGCATAGCGTGCATGCATGCTAAGTCGCTACAGTCGTGTCCGACTCTTTGTAACCCCATGGACTGTAGCCTGCCAGGCTCCTCTGTCCTTGGGATTCTGCAGGCAAGAATGCTGGAGTGGGTTGCCATTTCCTCCTCCAGGTGGCATGGGTGGGCCCCACGTAAGTCTTTGTGGAATGAGTGAAGGGTCAGTGAGGGACAGCGAACAGGGGATCAGCCTGTGCCCTCAGGAAGCTGACTTCTGTAACAGGAGCAGGGCTTGTTCTGTGACTACATCAGGGCTCTGGTGGTGGGGCTGTGTGAGGAGACAGCTTCTTGGAAGACATGGCATCTGGGCTGGGCCTGGAAGGGTGGAAATCATGTTGATATTTGGAGACGGTGGGCAAGGGTTTCCTGAGCAGAGTCAACAGCAAGGATGTGATACAACGTGGTCAGGGTTGCCAAAGAAGATGCAGTTACATTTGAATTTCAGATAAACCACGAAAGTTTTTTTTATTATAAATACATCCCAAATATTTCACAGGATGTAATTCCACTGAAAAAGCATTTGTGGCTTACCTGAAGTTTAGATTTAACTGGGTGTCCCAGATTTTGCCAGGTCTGGTGACCCTAAATGAGACCCCAGTTCACAGAGAATACTTGCCTCTCCCGGTGGGTTTCTGCTGAAGAGTGGTGCCTTTGTTTCCCATCTCTGTCCCAGGGACAGAGACCTGTCACATGAAGAGTCATGTGGCTCCTCTGGGCATTGCTGCCCAGGCGATGCTGTCTTCAGGTGCCCCCAAGCTCACCGCTGCTGAGTCAGGGCAGGTGTGTAAGATAAAAGAAAGGAAGCGGACTTTGGCAGCAGAGAACTTTGTTTAAGACACAATCCTGCATCTCCCCATCAAGGAGAATTCAGACCAAGTGACTCAATGTTCTCATCTGTAGAAAGGCCACAATGCCTACCTGCCAGAAGGGTCCGAGTACAACACCGGGCACATCAAAGGCACTGTGTGAAGGGCTGGCTCTCTGACATCCTCATTTGCTTTGTAACCTGTCATTAAAAGCATTGCCACTGCTTGTCATATAGTGTCGGTTTCCCCAATTGCAACAGAGAACAGTATTATCAAAATTTCTTAGATTTTTAAATCTAAGAGTCCATCCAGTCCAGTCAAGGCTCAGTAAAGTTCAATAACTTGTCTGCTCCTCAGCCAAGCATCTGAAAACCCAGCTGGCCCCCTGCCCTCTTAAGTCACGGGCTTGATGCTCCCTGCATGTCCAGTCAGCCAGACCCGAGCTCTTGAAGGCATCAGAGTGCATCACTGCTTCTTTCCAATAATTGAGAGGTTTTCTGTCTTTTAAATATCAGTGACAAGGACTTCCCTGCTGGACCAGTGGCTGAGACACCATATCCCAAGTCCAGGGGCCCAGGTTCGATCCCTGGTCAGGGAACTACATCCTGTATGCTGCAACTAAGACCTGGTGCAGCCAAGATAAATAAATAAAAAGTTTTAATAAATAAATATCAGTGAGAATTGTGCCAAGGCAGGAACTTCAGTTTCCCCTCCAGCTGTCTGAATATAATCCAGGGGAAGAAAAACTTGAGAAATTATCTGACCTCTTCTCACTGGCCTCAGCAAGGAGCTTGACTTCCTGGTACGGTGAATTTCCTACACACACATGCACACACACACACACACACACACACACACAGGTCTTTCTCTTTTTTTTTTTTTTTTTTTTTTCAGCACATAGACCATAACAAGCAAACACTTTTACTATGCAGGCGTCAGTCTAGACTGAAAGTGGGTTGCTAACAACAAGACAGTTAAGCAGCCTGGCCACACTTCCCCTGCTTTGCCTTTTGGTTTTCACCTCAGTGTCATTTCTCCAAATCAAAGGAGCTCACAGGAGGGGAAGCTGCAGAGCTTGAGGGTGTGTACCTGGTATTCTTCCACCACTCGGATTGCTGGGGTTAATTGATCTTCGCCATATTTTTTCCAAATGTCAAGGAAGCGTGGGGGAAGGGGGAGAGAAGCAGTGGCTGTGACTGCACTTCTCAGACATCCCAGCTTTGCAATCCACTGCAACAGCTGGGCTGGTTCACCCACTCGCCAGAGTCCAAAGATGGGACGGGGGTCCCCAGAGCTCAGGGGTGAACAATAATCTTCCCTCTTCTCTTAATCCAATGATGGGGTGGTGCTCTCTGTAGGCAAGCTGCTGTTCAGTCGCTCAGTCCTGTCTAACTCTTTGTGACCCCATGGACTGCAGCAAGCCAGGCTTCCCTGTCCTTCACCATCTCCCGGATCTGTAGACAAGTAATATCCTTTAAATGGATTAGCCCATGAGGAAGTGTGAGAGGCGGGGACAGGGAGGGACAGAAAAAGAAAAAAAAAAGATCAACCCACAAAACACCTGGAACCAGTTCTTCTTTACAAGTGGTTTTCAAATCAGTAACAAGACAGTTCTCTAGGTATTTTCACCAGAGCAAATCTCAAGACAGATGGTCCCCCTGGCCAACTGGAGAGTAAATAGGTCCAAGGCTATGTTATAAGTGAAATACTCAGTTCTACAGGAAGACTTGAAAAATACCTCTGAGTGAAGTAAGAGGAGGTTATGCTGAGGCTGTGATTTAGAGTGTGTTTAGTGCCAAGATTTGAGAGTGTACTCCCCGAGAAAGAAGCCCATCACTGCCTCTAGGAGGGAAAAGGAGGTTCCTGGAGGCAGGGGCTCCTTTGGGTTGACCCAAGTGTGAGATGAGAAACAAACCCCCAGCCTCAGAATTGCAGGATTCCTGGACCAGCAAAGACTCACAGTGAAGAGGAAAATCACGTATATATGGAATCTATAAGGATGGTACTGATGAACTTATTTGCAGGGCAGGAATGGAGATGCAGACATAGAAAACAGACTTAAGGATCTGGGGTGAAGGAGAGGGGAAAGAGAGAGGGGGACAAATGGAGAGAGTAGCATGGAAACATACACACTACCACACGTAAAATAGCCAGTGGGAATTTGCCGTATGACTCAGGGAACTCAAACCAGAGCTGTGTGACAACCTAGAGGGGTGGGATGGGGTGGGAAGTGGCAGGGAGGGCACATATGTATACCTGTGTCTGATTCACGTTGATGCATGGCAGAAACCAACACAATATTGTTGGATAATAAACCCATTATCTTTCAATTAAAAACAATTTTTTAAAAAAAGAGAGAGGGAGAGAGATCTCACAGATAACTGTTGATAAGACCAATGATGAGGTCCAGTTTCTCTAGTTTACCCCCTCTGAGGTGGTCTCCATCCTTCCTGCATCCATGCTAGACAAGCACAGCCAGCTTCCGCCCAGATAAACAGGAAGGAGAAAGGAGAGAGAGAGAGAAGGCAGCTATGGGAGGAAATTAGTACTTACACAGATGAAAATAGCTGGTGATTCCACATTTTCCCTGCAGGAGGAAGAACAGCTGCTCTTCCCACCCAAGAGCCCAGTGACTTGTGAAAAGCTAAATACAGTGCTGGTTCAGAATCGAGTCTGTGCTGGCCTCAGCGTGAGCCCAAGTGCAAAGAATTAGACTATTTTTTAATGCAGTTACCAAAAAACAAAAAAGGTGTAGCTAAAATGGGTGATTTATTCAACAAGAACCTACTATGTATCACAGGGAACGCTACTCAATATTCTGTAGTAGTAACCTATATGGGAAAAGAATCTAAAAAGAGTGGATGTGTATGTGTAACTGAATCCCTTACTGTAAACCCTAAAACTAGCACAATGTTGTAGATCAGCTATGCTCTAATATAAAATAACAACTGTATTTCAAAAAGACACTAAAAATAAAATAAAATGGGTGATTTGCATTTTTTTATTCCTAATTACAAAATTAAGACATGATCAAGTGCAGGGAAACATAAAAGAGAAGAAAAGGCTTAAGATTTTAAATGTTTATGAAAATAAAGTGTAAGCATGGAAATAATGCAAACAATACAGAACTACAAACACAGAAAATAAAAGTTCCTTGATAGCCTTCCTGGAACCAACCAGAGCAAATGGTTTAGTGGACAGTTTTCCAGATTTTTCTCTGTATATGTGTAATCAAATATATACATTTATGTGGTTTAGTCGCTAAGTCATGTCCAACTCATGTGACACCATGGCCTGTAGCCCACAAGGTTCCTCTGCCCATGAGAGTTCTTTCCCAGGACAAGAATACTGGAGTGGGTTGCCATTTCCTTCTCCAGGGGATCTTCCTAGGGATCGAATCCAGGTCTCCTGCATTACAGGCAGATTCTTTACCAACTGAGCCACCAGGGAGGTTATACATTTGCACGGGGGGGAGTTTTACAAAAATCTGATCATGATTTAACACTTTCTTTTGGGAGTTCACTTTCTGTTTTCTCATAACTATATCTTGGACATCCTTCCATGCTAGTTCCTTACAAACAAACTGTATACTACATAACTGCTACACAAGGTTTCACTGAGTAGGTATAATTGCAGGTGAATACTTTAACCCTACATTTATCTAATAGCATTATAGTCATACCAAAAGGCAATTTCAGGGGCTTCAGTGTCATCGTACTCTCATTACACAAATACAGTGTTTGCCCTTTATTCATGTTTCCTTCCTGCCTTTGTCCATCTGCACACACTTCTCATCACTTGTTCATTTAACCCAGAACTTCCCATGGAATCCCTGCTACCGAGGGCTGCTGGGGGCTGCCAGGTCCTAGGAAATGGGCACGACTAAACAAGCGAATGTGTCAAGACAACATGTCATCCTTAAAACCCTCTGGTTGCTTCATCATTTACAGTTAAATGTAAGTAGGCCTTTTGTACACGTTTTAAATACCTTCCTGAAAAAGCAAAAGGCTTTCATTTCTGTCAGATACTTTTATAAAGGGCAGAATTCCCTTTCCCTGTCCTGGGTCTGTTTTGTCACACCATCTGGGAATCCCAGGGGCAGGGTGTGGAGGACTCTGCTGGGTGTAGTGTCCATTGGTTTGTGACAACATTTAGCCAACTGGTAACTTTACTTCAGGGTTTCTTGGTGGCTCACTGGTAAAGACTCTGCCTGCCAATGCAAGAGACATAAATTCAATCCCTGGATTGGGAAGATCCCTTGGAGAATGGCATGGCAACCCACCCCATTATTCTTGCCTGGAGAATCCCATGGACAGAGGAGCCTGGTGGGGCAGTCCATAGGGTTGCAAAGCATTTGCAACCCCACTGAGCGTTTGGAAAGCGATTGAGCAACTAAACATGACCTCACTATGCTCTCAATTCCTCTGGGGCCCAACAGGAAGTAGACTGTTTTTTCCTGCAGATCATCCGGGATACTGCTACCCTACAAGACTTGTCAGGTGTAGATGCTACCAACACATCACTATTTGAAAATAAAGATGGGATGAGGAATTGGGAGATTGGGATTGACACATATATGCTACTGATACTATGTATAAAATAGATAAACTAGTGAGAACCTGCTGAATAGCACAGGAAACTCTACTCAGTGCTCTGCAGTGACCTAGATGGGAAAGAAATCCAAAAAAGAGGTAATACACGTGCACATAGCTGATTCACTTTGCTTTGCAGTAGAAACGAACACAATATTATAAAGCAACTACGTTGTTGTTGTTTGCTCACTAAGTTGTTCCCGACTGTCTGCGACCCCATGGACTGTAGCCCGCCAGGCTCCTCTGTCCATGGGATTTCCCAGAACAAGAATACTGGAGTGGGTTTCCATTCCCTTCTGCAGGGATTCTGCCCGACCCAGCGATCAAACCTGTGTCTCCTGCATTGGCAGGCAGATTCTTGCCTGCTGAGCATCAGGGAAGCCCCCAAAGCAACTATACCCCAGTAAAAATTAATTTAAAAAATAAATAAATAAAAATAAAGATAGAATCGGGGACTTGGATTATTATGAGAGCAGAGATGTGAAACTCCCAGCAGGTAATAAGTTTCATTCTTTTGCGGAAAAGTATGTGTCCTATGTTAAGGAATTAAACAGTTTATATATTTAGAAAACTCAAGAACATATTTAGAAAACTTGAGAACAGATTGACAAAAGAAATGTTCACCTGCTGGGGTATAGGGAAGTCATTCTGGCTTATCACTGAGTTAACTCGAATTTTATGCTAACTAAAATAGCCTGCTTGTGGCCTATCAAACATACATTGTACATCTGCTTTAGTTATTAAAGAAAAGGACACACTGATCAGAAGTAAAGACAATCCATGGTGAAAATAAAGATTAAATGCCCGTCTTCCTGAGACTAATGCTGGCCCTTCTTTGATGCTAAGACTCCCTTCTCTGGTGCCACGGCCGTCCTGACTTGCTGAGTATCTGCTGGTCTGTTCTTTTTTTTTTTTTAATTTGAAACCTCCTCCCCATAGAAAATACACAGCCAAATACCTCCCATCTCTCTGCAAACATGCTGTTGCTACTGCAAAAATCTCATTTTTACTCTGTTGAGACATTATGCCATTTAGGAGGGTCATTTCTCATTATATGACATTAATGTCACTTAATGACATTATATGTCATTTTTTCAATAACTGGTTTATAGTAGTGGGCAGTTTATTAACATCAAATTTAGACCCAGCAGATCTGAGCAAGGGGGCGTGGAGGCAGCAAGGCAGGAGGGCGTGAAGAGCCCTCTGGACGACAGCTCTCTGTGTCCAGACACAGAGGTTGCTGGCCAAAGGAGGCCCCCCCGGTCCTTCTTGGAATCCTTCACTGAGCTTCATCATCCTGTGTGCCTCCCTGGCCGTGGTCCTCTGCTTCGTCTCCATCTATGATGGCAATGGCTCCTGGCCGACAACCTCCACTTCGGACTGTGATACTTCTGCACTGGCTCCAACCAGACTGGGCTGCATTGCCTCCGAGACCTGAGTCAGGCCCACGTGCCTGGGCTGGCCTCAGGCATGCTCGTGGCCTGCATCGTGGCCACCTGGGCAGTGGTGGTCACCATCTTTGGCCTGGAGCTCCTCATAGTGTCCCAGGTGTTCGGGGACCCCTCTCACAGCACAAGTGGGCTGTGGGCTGCTTCCTCTTGCTCGTCTCATTCACCCTCTCCTTCGTGGGCTCCTGAGTTTCCTGACCTTCTCAGGAGCCAATTCACGCTCATGGGCCTCACCCTGATGTTCTGGAGTGACTCCTTGGCCTCCTTCCTCCTCTTCCTAAACCCTTGCATGTCAATAGCATCACCCACATCAATAGCATCATGCATCCCTGGAGCCTGCCTACAAAAGTTTAGGGTCCCCTCCAAGGACATCAAATTCTACCAGAAAGTGTGGTCGAGATGAGACTTCTCCAGACTTTCCTGCTGGTCCAGGGGTTAAGACTCTCTGTGCTTTCAATGCAGGGGGCATGTGTTCAGTCCACGGTTGGGGAACTTAGATCTCACATGCCACATGGTGCAGGAAAAAAGATTAGACTTTGCCAACACGTGACATTCAAATTGCTGCCTCTTTGCCTTGGGGTGGTCTGGCCAGTGGCCCAGGGACCTTTGTAGCTGGTCTGCAGCCCAGAGGTTAGGTGGTGCCTCCAGCAGCACCAGCTTAGTCATGGCCATGTTACTAGGGTGTTGATTTTACACGAATAAACATAAATTAAAACCTAAAAAATAAATAAATAAATTTAGAGTATGAAGCCTTTGTGTAGATCACAACAAACTGTGGAAAATTCTTCAAGAAATGGGAATACCAGACCACCTGACCTGCCTCTTGAGAAACCTGTATGCAGGTCAAGAAGCAACAGTTAGAACTGGACATGGAGCAACAGACTGGTTCCAAATCGGGAAAGGAGTATGTCAAGGCTATATACCGTCACCCTGATCATTTAACTTATATGCAGAGTACATCATTCGAAATGCCAGGCTGGATGAAGCACAAGCTGGAATCAAGATTGCCAGGAGAAATATCAAGAGCCTCAGATACCCAGATGACACCAACCTTATGGCAGAAAGCAAAGAAGAACTAAAGAGCCTCCTGATGAAAGTGAAAGAGGAAAGTGAAAAAGTTGGCTTGAAACTCAACATTCAAAAAACTAAGATCATGGCATCCGGTCCCATCACTTCATGGCAAATACATGGGGAAACAATGAAAACAGTGAGAGACTTTATTTTTGGGGGGCTCCAAAATCACTGCAGATGGTGACGGCGGCCATGAAATTAAAAGACACTTACTCCTTGGAAGAAAAGCTATGACCAACCTAGACAGCATATTAAAAAGCAGACGTTACTTTACCAACAAAGATCCATCTAGTCAAAGCTATGGTTTTTCCAGTATAGTTTATATGTAGTTTTTCTTGGACTATAAAGAAAGCTGAGGGCCAAAGAATTGATGCTTTTGAACTGTGGTGTTGGAGAAGACTCTTGAGAGTCCCTTGGACACCAAGGAGATCCAACCAGTACATCTTAAAGCAAATCAGTCCTGAATATTCATTGGAAGGACTGATACTGAAGCTGAAACTCCAATACTTTGGCCACCTGATGTGAAGAACTGACTCACTGGAAGACTCTGATGCTGGGAAAGATTGAAGGCAAGAGGAGAATGGGATGACAGAGGATGAGGTGGTTGGATGGCATCATTGACTTGATGGACATGAGTTTGAGTAAGATCCTGGAGTTGGTGATGGACAGGGAGGCCTGGCGTGCTGCAGTCCATGGGGTTGCAAAGAGTTGGACACGACTGAGTGGCTGTACTGAACTGAACTGATGAATCCTATCCTGCACTAACCAGGTGTTTACCTTGCCAAATACCAACCTCCCTGAGTCTGTTTCCTTATTGGTAGAGCAGACCTAGTAATGCCTGCATTATGTAGTAATTATGAGGGCTAAATGAATCAGCTTATGGTGAGTACTAGCCAGTGCCCGGCCAAAGCAGAAGCACAAAGCAGTGGCTTGAATCTTTGTCAGAGACTTTGAAAGAACAGACAGGTGGAAGACGATTCATGGGGAAGAGAAGCAGAGGTCTGCTATTAATTAAAGCAAAGATATGGTTAGCATGGGGGCTTCTCCAATGGCTCAGCGGGAAAAGAATCTGCATGCAGTGCAGGAGACACAGGAGATGTGGGTTCAATTCCTGGGTCGGGAAGATCCCCTGGAGCAGAAAATGGCAACTCAGTCCAGTATTCTTGCCTGGAGAATCCCATGGACAGAGGAGCCTGGCAGGCTGCAGTCCATGGGGTCGCAAAGAGTCAGACACGACTGAGCATACGGCGCTGGTTGGCCTCAGAAAGGGGCCTTAAATGGGGAGGAAAGCCTAACACAAGAGGAAATGGGGGGTGCGGATGCCTTACCTTTTCCCAAGCCAACTGCCGAGTGAACCTTCAGGTAGCACACCTGCGTTAACTCCTGGGCCGCACCTGCCATCAGGTTCTGCTTGATTCCATCGTCAGGGACATCCAGGGAGCGGCCCCTCGCCTCCCCCTTCCCCACCCTCCGCAGCACTCAACCCAGACCTGATGGACAGGACTGCCCAGGGACCCTTAGACACAAAACGAGAGGCTCTGTGCAATGGAAAGAACCTCGGGCCTCGCAGGCTGGCAGTTCACCCCCCAGAGGAGGATGTACTTTGTACACTCTGCTTCACCCACGCAAGGGCGGCTTTGTCCTGCCCAGGAATCGCACTGTTTCCCCTGATGCTGTGCAGCCTCCCTGATGGGGCAGGGGACGTGGGGTCCTTGGAGCACAGCCCCGCTTCCCACCTCCGGACAATCAAACTCTAAACAACTCCAGCAGCACGGCCAGCCCTGCAGTGAAGGCCTGTCTGCCTGGTGAGCAGCACCAGCCTTCTTGTAAACCGGAAGGAAATGGAACCATGGGTCCCTGCACACAGCTGTGCTTGGCTCCATTGCTCAGACAAAGCATCTCTTTCCCCAGGGGAAATCTGTGCCCAGACGGCTCTCCAGACCCTACCTGGCACTTAATTACCCCTCCACCTCCACTGGCCTGACTCCTCTATATGTTGTTTAACTTACCTACAATTTCATAGGCATTTTTGTTTTGTTTTTCATGGAAGTGAAATTCACATTATATAAAATTAAGCATCTTATTCATATATATTTATTTATTTGGCTGTGCCAGGTCTTAGTTGCAGCACGTGGGATCTTTAGTTACAGCAGGTGAGATCTAGTTCCCTGACCAGGGATCAAACCTGGGAACAGAATTGCTGGGTAATTCTGTTTACATTTTGAGGGCCTGCCAAGCTGTTTTCCACAGTGGCTGCACCATCTTACATTTCTGCCAGTGATGTATGAAGGCTCCTGTGTCTCCACCACCTTTGTTTCACTTTTCAATGTGGCAACCATCCTCATGGGTATGTTCTGGTATCTCATGATTTTGATTTGCATTGCCCTCATGACTAGTGATGCTGAGAGTCTTTTCGTGGGCTTGTTAGCCCTATGTATATCTTCTTTGGAAGAATGTCTATTCAAGTCCTTTGCTCACTTTTTAAAAACTGAGTCTTCTGTCTTTTTATTGCTGAGTGGAGAGAATTCTTCACTCACCCTGGAGGCATTTGTATGTCTTTATTTCTGCTCTTAACACATTTCAATCTCTTACCTGTTTGCCTCCTCTGCCAGGGAGAGAGAACCTGAAGAGCAGGGCCTATGCCTTAAAAAAAAATCCTCTAATTCCTGGACCTTAAATAATCTACCATGAACATATAACATGAGTTTACGCCTGTATATGTACAGAATGTTTCTGGAAAGACACATAAGTTAAGAGAGGGGTGTGGAGGTCTGAAGCAGAAAGAACAGATGCTACTTTCCACTGTATACTCAAGTCTTATTTGACTATTTTTTAAACTATGTGTGTTATCTTTAAATCAAAAATTAATAAAAATGTATACCACTGGCTTTTTAAGGGTGAACTGCAGTGTAACTCTTCTGACACCATAGAAATGCTAGGCTCTAAGGTCCACACCCGAGGAGTTCTCCTGCCCACCAGCTGAGCTGCAGAGTTGGTCAAGGCCAGGTCCACATGTCATAGGAAGAGACGGACGGTCCTTGTGCAACACAGGGTCCCCACGTGCCTCCCAACTGGGAACTGGTGCCTGTGACTTCAGTATGCACATAAAGCTATCTGACCAACATGCTCATCTTCAGAGCAGTTTTCCAGGATGCAGCTGGATGAGCAACAGGAAGGGGGTCCCTCGCTCTGTCCATGGCCTCTATCCACATCCCAGGCCCTGATACTCTGTATCTTGAAGTGAATGAAGACCCCAAAGAGAAAGAGCCCTGAGAAACCCACCACCTGATAGTACTAGGAGGACAGAGACAGACAGAGAGAGAAACAGAGAGACAGAGAGATAGAGAAAGAAATAGAAATAGAAACAGAGAGACACAGAGAGACAGTTAACCATACTTCAACAAAAGAAAAGCTTAAAACACACACATCCCCTGTAGGCCAAGCACTGTCTCTCTAGTTTGCCTTAACCTTCATCATTCCCTAGTTTTAATATCCCAACACACTCCACTATTACTTTCAGCTCTACAAACTTCCACCGTATTACTCCTGAAATCTGAAAAACAATAAACTTGGAGATACAACATCAATATCCATAAGCTAAGAAAATGATATTATTTTTGTTTCATGGGAAAAAAATTAAAACACACACACACAGTGTTAATGGGATTCCACTGCCAGAGAAATTTAACTTAATTAACTGACAGATGGTGGTTAGAGGTGCAAGCTACCTAGACTTTCTTAGGCATGGGTTTCTTCATCCATAAAGTGGGGAGCTTTTGCGGGCCCTCCCAAGTCCTTTCCCATCTGTTCTAGAATCCAGCTACTCTATAATGTTTGAAGAGGGTGGTGCCATCAGCATCAGAGACCTGAAAGCTTTATGACGGAACAGAAATGAGATAAACATGATGACCAGTTCATCTGAGTGTGAAAGATGGCAAGAATGAAATGACTTCAGCTCAGATCCACAGATGGACACATTAACACAGACCCCTGTCCTTGTTTGGAAGCTGCTTTTATTTCCATAGAAGAGGAAAGGTACAGTTTTCGAATGTGCACCCATAGCCAGTAAACCCCTGTGGCCATAAAAACTAGAGGAACCAGTGAGACCACTGTAGGCCCCATTGCTGCCAGGACGTGTGACCGGTGGTCACTTAGAACCAGCAGTGCTGTGCGGAGCGGGGGAGGGGCCCAGGAAGCATCTACTATCACCCCAGAGCATCACTGAAGAGATAGCCCTCCCTGAATCGCAGTTTTCTCAGCCGACAAATGCCATTCAGATTCTATGTTCTAAAGTGACAATGCTACATTTTATTTTTGTAAAATGATACTCTATCCCAAAGCTTTTAAAAAACTTTTTATTTATTATTATTGCTATTGTTTTTAGTATATTTTATGTTTTAGAGCAGTTCCAGGTTCACAGCAAAACTGGGTGGAAGAGGACTTCCCTAGTAGCCCATGGGCTAAGACTCCACACTCCCAGTGCAGGGGGCTCAGGTTCGATCCCTGGTCATGGGACTAGATCCCACATGCCACAGCTAAGACCCAGCATAGCCAAATAAATAAATAAAATAACTAATTTTTAAAAATGGGGTGGAAGGTGCAGAGATTTCCCATACACCCCTCACCTCCCCTACTCTGGGCAACCTGCCCAGAATCCCTTTTGTTTGACTGTGGCATGTTTGTATGCCTGGTGTGCCAGAATCAGGGCCTTTCTGACTCAACTGCCTGCCTTTGTGCAACGGAGCTGGGAGACCTCCGGCCAACTCTGTTTTCACCCCTGCTCACAACTTGGCCTTTGAGGTTCCCCTAAATTCTTGTCTTCTCTGGAGTCTTCTAGCCTGAATGAATTTGCTTCTTAAAGCCTTACCTCTGTGCAGGCTCTGACGTTTTGGCTTCCTCTGGTCTGTTAAGTCAGTCAGGTTTGCCCATCTGCTTTCCATTCTTCAAAAATTCCATCAGCTTCTTTCAATGGCTGATCTCTTTTTCTATTCCCTTTGAACTTACGAGTTTATATCCTTTTTTATTCCTTTAATGCCCTTTTAGCAAACTTTGAGGAAGGAGTCAAATTAAAGGCATGTGTTCAATCTGTGAAATATCATCTCAGGTTCCTCCTTCTATTTTATTATTGTGTCCCCCACTCTGCTCCCCTGTAACAGAGAACAAGCCTGACTCCATATTGGATCTATTCCTTTTAGCTCCAGCTCTGTGCTTTGTTTGCTTGAACTTAGTTATGTTGGCTCTGCATCTT
The DNA here is from genome assembly GCA_024291935.2 of Okapia johnstoni. Taxonomy (NCBI): domain Eukaryota; kingdom Metazoa; phylum Chordata; class Mammalia; order Artiodactyla; family Giraffidae; genus Okapia; species Okapia johnstoni. The sequence goes on from CM044324.1 coordinate 34,168,755, forward strand.
TGCAAAAGAACATTGCCTGTTGTTGCTCATTTGCTAAGTCGTGTCTGACTCTGTGACTCCATGGACTGCAGCATGCCAGGCTCCACTGTCTCCCAGGAGTTTGCTCAAAATTCATGTCCATTGAGTCCATGATGCTAAGAGGATGTTGCCTGTAGCCAGAAATTTATAGGATAGCTCATTCTCAAGGTCCTGACATTTAAAGGTGTAACACTTTCCTTTCATAGATAAGAAGTTGCAGAACAGACAATAACATTTGTCTTGTTGGAGCTTTATAGCAACATTGTGACCAAGACCTACATGGACAGCTGCAAGAACAAAGGATTCTGGCAATAAGATGTTAGCAACAACCAGTCACAGCAACTCCCCTGCCCTTTTTAGTATAAAAGGAGCCCTGAATGAATTCTAACTCCACTAAGATAGTAAGATACTAGAGAAGGCTCTTGAGAGTCCTTTGGACTGCAACAAGATCAAACCTGTCCTAAAGGAAATCAACCTTGAATACTCATTGGAAGGACTGATGCTGAAGTTGAATCTCCAATACTTTGGCCACTTGATGTAAAGAGTCAGCTCATTGGAAAAGACCCTGCTGCTGGCAAAGATTGAAGGCAAAACAAGAAGGGGAGGCAGAAGATGAGATTGTTGGATAGCATCACCAACTCAAGGGACATGAATTTGAGCAAACTCTAGGAGATAGTGGAGGACAGAGGAGCCTGGCCAACCTAGATAGCATATTTAAAAGCAGAGACATTACTTTGCCAACAAAGGTCCGTCTAGTCAAGTCCATGGGGTTGCAAAGAGTCAGACACAACTTAGCAGCTGAAAAACAAGATGATTCTTTGGGATGCTAGCCTACCATTTTCTCTGTCAGCTGGCTTTCCGAATAAAGTCACTGTTCCTTGCCCCAAAACGTTGTCTCTCTTGTCTTGGCTTCTTATGTGGTGGGAAGCATGAGATTGGACTGGGTGACATCTCTGACATGTACCTGCTCTCCAATGAATGCAATTGCAACTCAAGTATTTAAACCCAAGTATATTTGGAACAATGTATAAGATGCATGTGTTCTACAATTTTACAATACAGTCATGGCATAGTACTGGGATGCTCATTCTGTCTTCAGCCTCCCTGGCTTGGCTACATTGTAGTTTAATCCTTCTGATTGCTGCTGGGAGCTTACCTTTAGCTCTTTGTTGCCACATATTAGAATCCAAGGAACATTTTGACACATACACCAGAAGATTTCTTTTTGATATGTACTCAGGAGTAGAGAGCTGGGATATAGGGTTTCCACATGTTGAATTTATTAAATACTGTTGTATTCTTTCCTAAATGGCTATGGCAGTGAGAACTTCTCAGAGCCCTCCTGAAAGAGGGTATGAAAGCAATGCTTCTCTAACTTATAAGGACCTCTCTCTGGGGAAAGCATCTTGAGTTGCCAGCATCACTGGGAGATGCTGATATAGATTGGGAGGGACTGGGGGAGCAGTACACTGTTTGGGGAGATGGGGAGAGATTAATAGCTGTAAGCTCAGCTCACTTTTAATCTTAACAGAGTTACTCTACATAGCTATCACTGCATAGTGGATCTTTATTTGCCAGATAACCCAATAATTTCTTTTTCTGTTATCTAAGAAAAAACAAAATGTTCTTCCTAACAATTTTTTTTTTCTTTTGGTAGCAGTCAAGACTGACCTCAGAATTTTTTCCCAGGACCATGGGCATCTGAGAGTCAGTGCTCAAACTGTGACAAACTGTGAGTATTCCAGTAAAACACAGGCATCTGTTCGCAAATGCCTGGTGAGAAGACCCAGTCCAATGTTCCGGTCTGACATGCAGATAACCCCTAGTCTTACAAAGAAGAGAACTGATTTTAAAATGTTAGCATTTAAAATAATAATTAGATCAAAGGTTAAATGGCTTTGAAAACAAAAGCAATACTAATCCAAAGTAGAACTATACTATTACTATTATAACTATTACATCAGCCTGGAATTAAAATATACCTCTGTGTAGATAGGACCAATCTAAGCTCACTGAGGCCTCACACAGCACCTGCCTCAGAGGAGAAAATTGAAAACAATTAAGGTATTTTTATTTCAAAGGTCTTCTAGTAGAAGATTTGGGGTTAATATGAAAGGTATAGAGATATCATAAATATATCTCTGAGAAAAATTCTCCCTAAACCTCCTACAAATACAGTACAGAGAGTCAGACCAGAACAGCTCGCTGGAGTTAAGGAAGTGGAAGGACCCTCCTAGAATATCTGTCAATCCCTCTTATCTGGGAGCAGGATGTGCCCCCTCCTCCTGGCAGCCAGATTCTGCCATGTGACCTGAAGCCCTGGCTATAGTTAATTGGATTGAATTGGACCCAGACCCAAGCTGAGCCAACCAGATTCTCTCCTTCTGGAAATCTGATATAGAGTCATGAGAAACTAGATAGTCTGGTTTGGAGGTTCTCACTCACATCGGTTTTTTGCCCCCTGGGAACACTGACAATATCTGGAGACATTCTGATGTCACAGCTGGGGTGGGGGGGAGAGAGTGAGTGTTGCCAGCATCAAGGGCGTAGAGGCCAGGGATGCAGATAAACATGCTCCAGTGCCCAGAACCACCCCCAACACAAAGAATCAGCTGCCTAAAGTCCACACTGTGTGGCAAAGAACTCTTGCTCCCGTGACCCCTGAACAGGCAGCAGGTAACTGAGGAGACCAGGGCTGCCAGCCAGCATCTCCCTTGCACATCCCAGGGGAGAGGCGACCCATCAGGAGAGGACAGCAGAGAGGCTGGACAGAGAGCAGCTGAGCTCAGAGACAGCCTTCCAGTTACTGATTCCTGCTCCTTCCAGACCCCTAACTACATTTTTGCCCCTTTGTCCTTCTAATATATTCTCCTTTAAAAAAAAAAAATATATATATATATATATATATATATATTTGGCCATGCCGCATGGCATGTGGGATCATAATTCCTTGACCAGGGGTTGAACCTGCACCCCCTTTCATTGGAAACTCAGTCTTAACCACTGGACCACCACAGAAGTCCCAATATATTCTCCTTTTATACGTAAGGTAGCCTGACATGGTTTTTGATACTTGAAATCAAAGTAACTTAAGTTAATACAAGAAACATTCAAGTGAATGGTTTTAAAGTGCTCTAAGCAACATTGAAGCTTGGGCAGCTTAGAGATCTTTCTTTCTAGTCTTTTAGAATGAAACAAATATGTAAAATGAAATGGCTAAGTGTCATTACTTCATCCCACGAGGTTTCTACAATTAGGTGCTAGAGTGAGTCTTTCTGAAAGGCAATGGCATCTAGAACATGCCTTCCCTGTGCTTGTGAGTCTTTTAGGAACCAGGACTCCTGGCTTACCTGCTCTGCCACCACACCTGAGCCCCACCCTGGGCCCCACCCAGTTCCACCAACTCCCTGTCACTGTACTTGAAGCAGCTCCATAGAGCTGCTGCTGATTACACTTGCTAATGAGGTCTATTTTGCATATTATTTTGTTATCTCCATGCCCATTATCAGTCTTGGGACTGACTTTTACTTCTCTGTCTACAGGAATTCAATACAAATTGTGATTTAGGTTAAATCACTGAAACGGTCTTTGAAACTGTTACTTCCTGGAAGTTATATTTTTCTTTATGTTTTAGGAAAGCTGTGAATTCATTTATTTATCCACATATACAGTTTCTTAGGAGTCACTGACCCCTGTGGAAATCTGATGGTGGATCCTCTTTCTGGAAAAATGCACTTGGGCACTATATTTTGCACACAAATGTGAGGGTTCACGGACCACTGAGAGGCCTTCATACTTACCCCCTCAGATCATGAGACCTGCATTATATATTTACTTAGTGCCTACCATGATACCGTCCATGGGGTTGCAAAGAGTTGGACATGACTGAGCGACTAACACACACGTGCGCATAATACACAATTCAGATGTAAGGAATGAAAGGATGAAAAGAAAGAGTTGTACTCTTGAGAGGAATACAACATGGACCACAGAGCAGTAAACACTCATCTATGACCAGGTGACAATGCCAAGAGAAAGTGATAACACCATGGTAGCTCAGAATAGAGGAGTTTAATCCAGAGGAGCATTAAGGAAGGATTCCTGGAGCAGGTGACATCTGCACTGAGGATCCTAACAAGCAAGGTCAAGTAGGAGGAGAAGGGAGGAACGTTCCAGACAGAAGGAATGTCTGGATGTACGTCCAGAAGAGAAAAAGCCCGATGAGCTCATGAAACACAGAAGTGTTTAGAGCAGCTCTGACCCCTATCTCTCGGCTCCCGGCTGTATGTCTGTTTTTCTCTGTGTTGCCAAAGGCTGAGTCAGCTGATCACATCAACCAGATCCCTGTGCCAGCTCACTTCTGGCACTTCTGGGGCGGTGCTGCCGTGGGATGCACTGGGGGAAGACTGGAGGCAGGAGGGAGGAAGGAGCCGTGTTCCCTGCCCTTAGAGCATCTCTGGTTGTGGGGAGGGCAGCAGCAGCACCAGTGAGTGGAGAGGACTCCTGGGCTCCTGAGGCGGAGATGGCAAAGTGGCTCTGCAGTGGCCATAACCAGTAACTGTGGTGGGTCAGCCAGATGGCCTGGCCACCATGAGTCAGGCTCAGGTGTCACACTCCCCTCCTGCTCCAGCCTAGAGCTCCAGGCGCTTCTTCACCTCTGGGTAACCTTTTTTTGCCCCTTCAGTCTGTATAAGTTTTGAAACTAGTTCCCTATATTTAACTGCCTCTGTTCAAAATATCTAGAGCAACTCTGTTTTTGTGACTGGAAACTGACCAATACTGCCACGGGTCAGAAAAGATGGTGGTGGAGGGCTGGGGTGATGACTTGGTTGACTAGGTAATTGAGGGCCAGGTTATTCAGGCTCCTCTTAGGAAATGACCAGGCTTTTGAACTTTAGGCTAAGAGCCATGGAAACCTGTAAAAGATTTTAGTCATGGTTGACTCAGTCACTTTCTATGAGGATCACTTGGGTTATAACATAGAGATCACTGAACTGAAGGAAGCGTTTGCAGTTATCTAGGAGAGAATTTGATGGTGGCTGGTACTAGGGTAGTGGCCGTGAGGATGAAGAGAACAGACTGGAAGGCTTTGTTTTTTCTAAAATTTTATATGGGAGGCTTCCCTGGTGGCTTGGTGGTAAAGAATCTGCCTGCCAAAGTAGGAGACAGGGGTTCAATCCCTGATCTGGGAAGATCTCATGGGCCATGGAGAAACTAACTCCATGCACTATAACTATTGAGCCTGTGCTCTAGAGCCTACATGTCGCAACTACCGAAGCCCGAGTGCCCTAGAGCTTGTGCTCTGCAACAAAAGAAGCCGCTGCAATGAGAAGTCCACGAACTACAACTAGAGAGGAGCCCCTGCTTGCCACAACTAGAGTAAAGTCTGTGCAGCAAGGAAGACCCAGCACAGCTAAAATAAATAAACTATTTTAAACAATTATTTGGCTGTGCCAGGTCTCAGTTGCCAAGGGCAGGTTCTTGGTTACAGCACGTGGGATCTGGCTCCCTGATCAGGGATTGAACCCAGGCCCTCTGCAATGGGAGCACAGAGTCTTAACCACTAAGCCACCAGGGAAATTCCTGGAAGGCTCTTTATGAGGTGGAATGGCCAGAACATAATGGGTCATTGTGCCGACTAAAGGTGGCTGCAGATTCATTGACCCTTACAGCTGGGTTCTAGCTGCTCCTCTTGAATTTGAGTGTGCTCCATAACAGCTGTGACTAAAGAATTCAGCCCAAGGAACACAGTGGCAGCTTCCAGGTCCAGATCTTAAGAGGCCGGCAGCTTCTACTTTTTAATTTCTAGCTTCTTGGAATTTCTACTCTTGGAATGCAACTGCCATACTTTGAGAAGTGCAAGCCAAATGGAGAAGTCACACATACAATGCTGCTCTGGTTGATAGCTCCAGCTAAGACCCCAGCCAGCAGCTGGCGTCAACAGTCAATCACACGTGTGCCATCGCTGGATGTCAAGAACGCTCGAGCCTTCAGATGACCCCGGCCCCAGGCCCAAACAACTCCCACATGCCTGAGACCATTCAACCCACAGAACCATAAGAGATAACAGTATCAATACATTGCTGCTTTAAGCCACTAGGTTTATTTGTTTTATAGCCACTAAATTTTAGGGTGGTTTGTTACACAGCCAAAGAAAACAGAAGTAGATGTGGAGGAAGAAAAAGAAGACAGAATGAGGATAAAATCTAGAATTCTGGTTTGGGGCCAAGGTGGAGGCATCACTGCTAAGACGGAGACCAGGGGCAGATGAACAATTTGGGGGTGAGGGGTGGGGGTGAAGGAGTAAATGATCTCTCATATACTAGAAAATATATATTTTAGGAGATTCTTTTTTTCTAGACCCTGATGTGTTTTATCTTTGCCATTAGCATCCAGACTTCAAATAGATTTATATTTTATCAATCCCTACCTTTAAGACCCTCTAAAACATGAACTTTAACATCTTCTGCTGTAAGAAAAGCTGTGCTTCTCAAGTCTCAAGAGGAACTCGTACCTATTTCATCACATTTAGTCCTTGTAGATGTAGGGATCGACTTCCAGGTCTCTTTATTCATTCACCAAATATTTACCTATCACCTGCCAAGGACTCAGCACTATTCTCTTGTGCACAGGACAGATAACGTCCCCATCCTCATGGAGTTTACATTCTGAGCGACAGCTAGACAAAAAACAAGAAAATGGTCACCAATTTGATTTTAAAAAAGGAATGAAAGAAATAAGCAGGGTGACAATAGAGAAAAAAAAGTTGAGGGGAACCTGCTTTAAATAAAGTGGTGAGGGAAGATTTTTAAGCTGAAACTTAAGGAAGTGGAAAGAAGGAGCCATGGGAAGAGGTGTAGGAGGGGGAAGTGAGGGTCAGTAGCCACAGGACCGCCAAGAGTGCAAGGCCCTTGGGTGGTTAAAAGCTACCCCAGATTCTAGGAACTGAAAGACGAGTGTGTTTGGAGTGAAGTGAGCCTGAAGTACAGCCAGCTGCAGCCGGACAGAGGTGAGAGGCAGATTAAAGGATATCTTTTAGTTCAATTCAAGGATTTGCATTTTATTCTAAGTACAAAAGACAGGCAGAAGCATGGACATGCTCTGATTCATGTTTTAAGAAGGTAAAGGTCAGAATATCCAGGAGGGAGAAAAGTGAGTGAGAAACTGTTGTGGTTTTGGACAGAGAAAGATGGCCTGGACTAAGGTTCACCCTATAATTTTCTTTTTCTTGGACTCTTGTCTCTTCCTTTGCAAAGTGCAGGCAGGGGCTTGGAGAAACAGATGATGAAAATGTTTCTGTTTCTTGGAGAAACAGAACCAGAAGCCAGCAAACAATGATTCCCAAGCACCAAGTATAAATAAGACTCTCTCCAGACTCCTCTTGCTTTGGGTAAAGATTTGAAAACCCTTTCAAGGTTGATGTTGTTTTCCACTCCTCTCCACCAACCTGCTTCCCCCAACCTAAGGTTTCCTGCCATCAGGAACTGCCAACTGTGGTCTCTGAGACACTGAACTAATTAGTGGCTTTTAAGCCTCTTCACCATAGATATTTGTTGTCTCCCAAATTCCTTGGCAACTGGATTAGGTGGGGTGGAATCTGAATGGACTCAGTCTGTTGAAGGTTAGCATTTTTTCCTTTTTCTTTTTGTCTTCTGCAGGGCCACAGGACTTATCTGCCAACAAAACTAAACTTAAGTGTAAGGGATCAGACTGAGGAAACTTATTAGCCTTAAATACTGTTCCCTTCTCCAATACCTTTTGAGTCTTTCAGTAACTCCATGTGAATATAGATAAACTTCCCTTCACATAAGTCATGGCAACATAAGTCAACAGATATGTGTAAAATCTTCTTCAATATGCAGAAGCTGATGGCAATATGTGAAAAAAGTTCTAGTTCTTTTTTTAAAATGAGTTTTTTAATGAGTCACTATTTTTGGTCAGTTCAAAAACAAGGTGGTAGTTGTGGTTTAGTCGCTAAATTGTGTCTGACTCTTGCGATCCCATGGACTGTAGCCTGCCAGGCTCCTCTGAACATGGGCTTCTCCAGGTGAGAATACTGGAGTGGATTGCCATTTTCTTCTCCAGAGGATCTTCCCAACCCAGGAATCCAACTCAGGTCTCCTGCATTGCAGGCAGATTCTTTACCGACTGATAAAAGCAGCCCCAGAGAGATCCCTGTCTCTTTTCCAGTGTGAGGGCACAGTGAAAAGACAGGGTGAACCTCAACAGACAAACTTTGTCCTCAACAGACAAACTTTGACCTTATATTTTCTAGATTCCAGAACTGTAAGACATATATTTCTGTTGTTTGCAAACATGTTAGATATATACGACACTGGATTACTTAGCAACAGCAGGACTTTCTTAAGGCGTCACTTGTTTAGCCAAAGTCAGTTAACATGGTTATACAATCTGTTCACTACACTAGTCTAGTAACTTTGCACTTGATTTTTGTCTACTTGTAAAAATTCATTTTGGAGATGAATTTAAGCAAACTCTGGGAGATAGTGGAAGACACAGGACCAGAAGTGTTGCAGTCCCTGAGGTCACAGAGACCTAGGCAACTTAGCCACTGAACAACAGAAATTCATTTAGCCACTAATGTATACAAATCCAGTTAAGACTGATGTTCACTGAAAGGAGTTTTCTTCTCCCCTCCCTCCAAAAGGCCCATTGTCTTATATAATATGCCCTCTTAAACTCTGTAGGGTTGAAGAAACATTGTAAAAAACTGTTGCATTCTGTCATGATTCGGAGTGATTTAAACCTGAAAGAAGGTAGGTCTGTCTCCCAAGATTCACTTTAAATAGCTCTTATTTGAGAATAAATCTTGACGGAAACACCAACTCTTTTGTCTGCATACTCAGGCTGAAAACACCGGATCTGCTCTCTTCGGTTGAGAACATAAACCACTGCCTACACCTGTCTCTTCACTAGGGCTGGAGATGCCAAATAGAAACCTGAAAAAAACCTGTGTTTGCAGGGGTGGGCCGGCTCGGTTATGGAAGGCAAAAAACAGGGAATCTTTTTCTTTTTTCCTACACTCTGTGGCCTAAATCCATTCACGTGCTGGTCAGCTATCTTTACAGCTGGGTTAGATTATGGATCTCAGTAGGCGCAGACCTGCTTCCGATCAAATCTGTCGTTCCCCTTTATGCTCAAGTTTCCTTTTCAAAAGGAGAGTTTTTTTTTTTTTTTTTTTTATTTTCTTATTTCCTAAGGCTGCACATGGGGCAATGCATCAAGCCAGAATGACATTGGGAGGGAAGTTAAGAAAAAAAAAAAAATAGTGATTTCTGAACTCCTTAAAATTCATTGGGTCCTTTTTCCTTCAGGAAATGGAGGTAGAATAAAAAGAAAAGCAAGACAAGTTGCAGAGGACCAGCTAGGCAGGCAGAGGGCCGAGCCGCAGCCGGAGTCGGGCCGCATGGCGTCAGCTCCGGGTGTGCGGGGCTCCGGGAGGCCGCCCGCGGTCCCGGGGGGGCCAGCCCCAGCCACGTGGTCGCCGAGCGCCCAAAGTCCAAGGGCAGTAGCGGGCGCGGGGCCCAGGGCGCGCCCCGGCGCCCGCTGGGGAGCGGGAGTGAAGAACCGGACAGCGGCGCCCCCACCACAGGCTCGACCCCACCCCAGCCCCCGAAAGCCCGCGCACGGCAGCCCCCTCCGCCCCCAACCACGGCGGCCGCACTCTGGGAACGGATCCGAAATCCACCAGGGGCTCGGCCCGCCCTCTTCTCGCGAGAGGTGGGAGAGGAAGCGGGTCGGGTGGGCGACGGAGACGTAGCCAATGAGCGAGCGGGAAGGGCGTGATCGACGGCTTCCTCCAGGCCTCGCCCCGGCTGTGGAGGCCGCGGTCTCAGCCCGCCTCTCTCTCCCTCGCAGCTTTCCCTACCCTCCCCGCCCCGTTCTTCTCTTCCCGTCTGAGGTGGCTGCCGGCTCCGTGCTCGCCAGCTCCGTGTAGCCTCTGTCCCCGCTTCCCTTTTCCCTCGGGCCCCGTCCGGCCTGACCGCTCGCCCGCCCGTCCTCCGCCTCCTCCTCGGGGCAGCCGCAGCCCCAGACCCCTAGAGCTCTGAGCCTTCTCTGGGTCTTCGTCCGCGCCCGGCCCCGCCATGAATGAGGAGTACGACGTGATCGTGCTGGGCACTGGCCTGACGGTGAGGAGGGACGGCGGGCCGGGGCGGGGAGGGCCGGGAGGTGGCCGGCCGCACGCCCTGCTCAGCCCCGTCCTCCCCGCCCTCCCGCGCCGCGAGGCCGGGGGGACTCTCCGGGCGGGACGGGCCTGCAGCTGGGCCTGCGGGAAGGGGGACACCGCGGGGTGCAAAAGCCCGGCCCGGTCAGGTGCCTGGACGGGTTGGGGCGGCCGAGCAAAGGTCGCTGGGGAAGGCGAGGCCGAGAAAGCCCCGGTTGCGGCGTCGCTGCGCCTCCCTTGCCGGTCGAGGGCCTCTTGCGCCTGGAGACGGAAAGGAGTGGGGGAGGGTGAAGCCTAGCCCGGTGGCGTTTCCTCCTCAGCCTCCAGGCCCCGCTGCTAGTCAGTTTCGGTGACCCCGTCACAGGTAACCGCTGTTGGGTAGGTAATTCAGGTCAGTGAATTTAAATTTTTTTTTTTTTTTTTTTTTGGACAAAGCCGGTTTTCTTAGTTTCCTCCCCCACCCCAGGTGAGAAGCATTGTCCATTCCTGTGTAACCACCCTCCCAATCCCACTTGAACGACCATGGGATTGGAAATGAGTTTTCCTTCAAATGAGTCTCACCTGGCTTTCGCCAGCCTTATGTGTGGTCTGTCCTTGCCCGCCTCGACTCTTCTGAATCTTTTCCCCTGAGAAGAGGAGTTGGTTGGTTGCTAGAGGCCAGGTGTTTCTGTCACCGTGGTAAATGTATTTTCCTAGCTGTCTGCTCAGAGGACTTTAGGTGATATTCCGCAGATAACGCAGGCAGGAGTTGTACTTCTTTTCTGTGCTTTTTTAAAGAAAATGAAGACAGCTCATCTTGCAAAAGAATTCCATTTGAAAACAGGACCGTTTCCATTTATCAAAAGTTTTTTGGAAATTTGAAATTCTGACATGGGGCTGGCTGCTTCGTTTTAGAAGATGAACCCTGATTTTGATCTTGTGTGTTCCATATGAACTGATCTCAGAGTCCTGAGTCATTTGATGTAAATGTGTTGAAATGCATTGTAATCTCTCAAGATTTAAAAATTTTTTTCAGGTGGCATTTCAGAGTAGCTATTTTAGATTTCTCTGGACGAGAGAAAACTGTGAAACTTGCATTTGGCTAATATTTTTAGGAAAAAATTGTTGGAAACTTACAGTGATGCTTTGCTGGCATGTTATTTTCTGTTTATGGTGATTTATGATGATTGTTGGGTAATACTCATTTCTGAATGCTTCACTGTGTTTGACCAGTCCAGAAAAAGACGGGACTGGCTGGGAAATTGTACAAAATAGATGAGAGTGATGGAATGTGAGACATTGGGTTGAATTTCTTTGGTGAGCTGTTGGATGCCTAAATGAGTAGGCCTACCCACTGCGGGGTTGTTTTTTTTTTTTTTCCCTCATTTCCGAAGTGCTTAATTGGGATTCTGAGCTGAGCTTAGTAGTTTAGTTTGCCCATTGGAATGGGCACTGTTGCTACCAGCCTTTTGTTAGAGCTAGTTCCACTGTGTTTCTACCGTTATTGCTGGTCTTTCAGATTTGCTCTTGATTAGGTCAGTTAAACATGGACAAATGAGTGCAAATCCTTCCTCACGCAGGTTTCTTTTTTTTTCCCCCTTTCCTTTTTTTCCCCTCATGCTGGTTTCTACATGCCTAGCTCAGAAGGATCACTTTGTATCAAAGCGGGCAGGCTTGCTGTATAACAACCAAGATGCACCTTATTTACATTTTCATTTGGATTAATTGTGACCTTTTTGATGAATGGTAGGTGCATACTTAGAGATCAGAGCAATTTCTGCTGTCATTTGTATAGCTGTGATAACTGTAATTCCTGTGAACCTTCCTAGAGTGTTGTTGTGAGATATTCAGAGCAATCATATTATTACTGTTGTATTACAGTCGTTGGTAGTAGTGGTGATGGGATGATTTTAATAATGATAAATCTTTTACCCTCTTTTTTGTTGATAGGAGAACTTTGATTATTTGAGACCACCAACGTTAAAAACCCTTAATTTATAATTTGAGTATTTGGTGTGAACATACCAGTTACTTAATTTTTGACTTAGAAATATTTAGTGCCTGAGATTTAAGAACCTGAAAACAGGCGTATGTTATCAGTTATGGATACCAAATATTACGTGATTCTTGTGTGTTAATAACTTTTAGTGCAATTAACTTTTTAAAGTGTAAGGAAGTTTTGGGGTTTCTCTGTGTTTTCTAATGTGGCCATTTTTTTTTTTTTATGGATTATTATGTCTAAAATACAGTCATATTAGTGCACCACTATTGACGGTAACTTTAAAGAAGACTTAAAACAGTTTGCTATAAACTAAAGCAAAATCTTCATTCCGTCTATGAGAAATGCAATGTTCTATATAGTTGAATTTTTTAAGGAATTGATGGTTTTCCCTTTAAAGACCCGTAACTTTATTTTTTTGAGGTATAGTAAGTGAGGAATGAATTTGTAAATGTACTGAATCATAGAAGCGCCTTTTCAGAACCAGAGTCCCTAAAACATAGTTGGGAAATACCACTTTCCCCAGTCAGCCGAGGCAGTTTAAAGACAGCACAGTGAAAAAATTGAATTGATCTGGGGATTAAAGATAAATCAAAAGAACCATAATTTTTAGAAAAAGGTTTCAAATGGTATCACAGCTTCTTTAACAGACTAAGGAATGTAATGAACACCTGATAACAAGATTTCACACCAGGAGGGTTAATTACTGAGTTCTGCGGTAACACAATGGAGCCATTGAGGCCTCCTGAGCTCTGTGGGAACTTTGGCCTTCTAAGTCCTCTTAGACAGCTGGGCTTTGGTAGTTAGTTCTACAATCTGTTTTTCCTTTTTTCCCTCTTTGCTTACTTTGGTGAGTAGGCTGGGGACCATGGACATCCTCTGACCACTGATTTGCTGTATCTTGATTGACTTAGGGCTTGGCAATGAATTCATGAATCTTAGAAATTGTGTGCTTAGTCTTAGAAACCGTAGTACACAATAAAACGAGGGCAGCTAGCTCCACAGCTGCTTGTGCTTCCCAGCGGTATTTTGTGTTTTGTTCTGCGTGGTAATTTTCGTTAAGGAGCTGTGAATCAAAAAAGACACTTTAGTGATATCTAACCAGGTTGTTCTCAGCATTGTTTGTTTAAAGCGTTGTTTTACATCCCAGACATACTTTTCCTCTTTCCTCTGTATTAAAATTTGTGACGTCAAAGAGGTTTTGTACCTGATTTAAAAAAATCTTGAATTGCCTTTTGTATTTTCTCCTTGAAAATCTTTGCCATTGCTGTTAGAGTTCTGTGGACAGAGGACATTTTGTCCACTCCAGTAGTGATCACAGGACCGATATATGCAGTTGTCTTATTTTTGAAAGGTATAAATACTGTGTAGGCAGTCTATATTTTAAATCAGCCTTAAGCATACTGGTCCAGTAGAGTAGAAGTAAATCAGATATCTATCAGCATTTTGAGGTAGTAGATGTTGGTTGGAAAGACCACTAGGTAAACCTATGGCTCACATGTCTGGCCATTGTGCTTGTTTATGGTCAATATAATGGCAAACACACCTGTCTGTGAGTAGCTTCGTGTCATATGGGGGGTAGCTGTAATATGAGTTAATGTGAGAAAGTGCTGTTAAGAGAGTTCAAATGTGGGGGAATTCTGATACTGGAATCAAAAACTTTCATAAAGAAGGAGGTATTTAAGCTGACTTTAAAATATAATAAGCAAGGTGGCGGAGGGGGTTTAGATGAAGGTAATCAAAAGGTACAAACTTAAGTTATAAGATAATTAAGTACCAGGGATGTAATGTGTAACATGATAAAGAGACCACTGCTGTACGTTTTAAGTGAAAGTTGTTCGAGTGAATCTTGAAGCATTCTAATCACAAGGAAAAATTTTTTTCTATTTAATGTTGTATCTACATGAGGTGATGGATGTTCACTAAACCTACTGTGATACTCAATTCAAGATGTTTGTAATTCAAAGCATTATGCTTCACATCTTTACAGTGCTGTAAATCAATTAGATCAATACTGGAAAAAATTAAAAAATACTGGTAAGCTTTGAACACAAGGAATGATTTTTCTGGGCAGAGAGAGTGGTGTGAGTCAGTATTAGAAGAGAAGCGATGTTTAGGGGATGAGGGAGTTGGGAAGAAAGCCTGTCACCAGGGATGCGGAAGACAGTAGGCTCAGAAGTTTGAATTTCATCTTCTAGCCAGTAAGAGAGGATTTGAGCAGAAATGATGTAATTAGAACCAAATTTCAAGATAAATAACTTTGACAGACATTTGAAGAAACATTTTGTTGAACACTGGCATTCAGTTTTATTATTTTATTGCTGTAAGATACATACCACTGAGATGAAGTGATTTTTTATTTCTGGTTAGTACATTTTCCTTATATTTCTAGACAAGTAGCTTTCAAAAGGCACTTTTCTTTAACATGAGTTGTTAGGTACCTTGTTTTCTGGATCACATTTTTGTGTGCTTTTACTTTGTTTTTTTTGTTGTTGTTGTTCCTTTAATTATACCAGAAATTTAAAATGCTGGAGGATTTAGAGTGTTCATGGAGCTTAGTTTGGTCACTTGGAAGTTGTATCAAAATATTATGTGTTCTAGCTCTATTCTCTTCAAGCCTAGGTTGCCCTTAAGTAGGAAGCGGCCGGGGTGGAGGGGTGGGTGCAGTATAACTAATTGGTCCTTCCTGACCATCACCACACATCTACAGAGACTAGAATTTTGCTGCAGCTGAACTTTAAACATTTTGTTTAATCTGGTTACTTCTTTATGTAGGACAGCATGAAGATGCCATTACCATAAAGAACTTGGATTCAGGGCCTGGGCCCAGTTTGGACGAATGACCCTACCTGAGATTGCCTGAGATTGCTGTGTGCATCTCATTAGTGCATTCATTCATTCACTTATGCACATTGAGTACCTGACATGCTCTCAGCTGAGAAAGTAAAAGATAAACAAGGCATAATAGCAAAAAATAAATAAACGAAAAAAACGAAAACTTGGATTCTGAAAATGGTTTTTAGTTCTGGTTATTTTGGATGAGCCTCTGTATATTCTCCTGGTTTGATCCCTGGGTGGGGAAGATCCCCTGGAGAAGGGAAAGGCTACCCACTCCAGTATTCTGGCTTGGGGAATTTCATGGACTGTATAGTTTATGGGGTCGCAAAGAGTCGGACACGACCAAGCGACTTTCACGTTCACTTTTCAGGTCACTTTTGGGTGAGTTTGAAATTAAATGTGCAGCATTTTAGTTTTAAAACTGTGTTGGTTAACATCCGTTCATATATGTTTCCTGGTAAAAGTTATCAGTGTTCTTGACATAGATGTTGAATGGTCCTGGTTTTCTAGTGTGAAAAAAGGAAATTCATTTGGAGTAGTTTCTCTGACTTTGTGCTTTACTTGTTATTCTGTATTCACCAGGTAGTAGTAGTGAATTTTAATTTTGAATTGTTAATTTGGGAGGATATTAACGTTTTGGGATCATTAATATATACCCTATACTCAGATATGATTCATGTTTTATCAATGAGTTAATAACTTTGTTCCATGTTGTAAAATTTAAAGTATTACATTTGTGCTACGATGTATTCTCTTGGCAGTGTAAAGCAATCTTTTATTGATGGTTTAGTAGAATCAGTGAACCTGCAAATTTATTAATTAGCTTTTATCATGTTTGCTCCAAGGCTCTTTAAAGATAGTATCAGCTCTTTGGACTGTGGAATCTTTATATTATTGGGTCCTTTATTAGGCCTCAGCCTCCAGAGGTTGTCTTAGAGCCGTGGTCCAGGGAGTGGGTCATGCTTACTTGCACTGGAGTGTGAAGAGTTATATATAGAAGCTCTGCAACGCTCAAAGTTGCTGCTGTGATTTTGCTTCGGAAAGTTGAACCATGAAGTCTGCTTTTGTCGACTGGAAATGTGACTATTTGGTTTTCTTCTGTTGATGCTATTCTGAGATTATAAATATTACATCTACTTTCATATAATATGTTGAATCATATGTTAGTGCTTCTTTTGATTTTTAAGCAAGGGACTTGGTTTGGATAATACTGGAGTTAAATTTTACGGTTAACATACCTTCAGTTCTGTTTATCAAGACCTCAGTTAAGAAAGTTAAAAGTCAATCTGTGGATGAAGGTATCTGCAGTACATGCAGCCAATAAAGCATTTTAAAATATCTAGAGTATATAAGGAATTTTTATATAACAGTAAAAAAGAGAAAGCCCATTTTAAAAATGGGCAAATAATATGAATAGATACTTAACACAAGTGTTGGGCAAGATATGAAACAACAGGAACTTTCATATGTTGTTTGCACAAGTATAAATTGGTAGAACCATTTTGAAAAACTGTTTGGCAGTATTTGTACTCTCCTTGATACATATCCAACAAGTGCATGCATAAGAAAGACACTCTGAGAGTGTTGATAGAGCATTATTTGTAACAGCCCCAAAGTGGAAACTATCCCAGTGTCCATCAGTAGTAGCATGGATGAGTAAGTTATGGCATATCTGTATGGAGTAGTCATTCAGTAGATTCCTATGACTTTGTTACCATAGTGTGGTCCATGCTGCAACCCCTGAGAACTTACTAGAGATGCAGAAGGTTAGGCCTCACCCCAGATACATGGATTCAAAATCTATAGTTTAATATGATCCCTGGGTGTTTAATAATAAAGTTTGAGCAGCACTGCTTTCCTCGGGATTCTTGAAATTGATCCTGGAGCAGCAGTATTAACCTCACCTGGGAGCTGGTGAGAAATGCAGATTCTCAGGCTCCATGAGGACCTGCTGGCTCAGAAGCTCTGCAGGGGTGGGGGGCCTTGCAGTATTTTAACAAGTGTCAGGGTGATGTGGGTGCAAAGTGAAATCTCAGAATCTGCTTCAAATTTACGGGTGATGACCAAGTCAGGAGCACACTGTGAGATCCCTTGCTGGTGGAGTTAGGCAAATCTGTGTAAGTCCACAAAGTCAGATTGTAGGTTATCAGGCCCTGTGGTTTTCGACACAACTACAGTGCTGTTGTGGTACACTGAAAGCAACCAGTATGTAAAGGAATGGCCTCGGGTAAGGAAGACTTCGCTTATAAATATAGCCTGCAGGCTGGATTTGGCTCCTGTACTTGGGGACCCCTACTGTATAGCAAGAGTAAGAAAATTTAGACTGCAAGTAAATCATCGATGCTGACTAAAACATGTATTCTACAAGATTCCATTTATTCAGAGTTCAGAAACTCTGGAAAAACAAATCTTTGCTCTTAAAAGTCATGAGCGTGGTTGAGGCTGAGAAGTGATTGTGGCTAGAGGTGGCCTACTGGGGTACTCAAAATGTGTTGTTTCTTGATCCAAATATAAAAAGATGCACCTTCCTGGAGTAAAATATGAACCTGATAGTAACTAATTTAAAATATTTTAAAATATTAAAATGAATAGTACATTATGGAGGAAAATTTGAAATGTGTGAATTTTTTAAGATAAAGATTTCAGAATCAGGCTTTGGGGGGAAGAGATTGTTCCCTATTGTCTGGAGCCTCGGATAAATTTGAGAAGCACTAGGATTTATAACGGAGAAGGCAATGGCACCCCACTCCAGTACTCTTGCCTGGAAAATCCCATGGACAGAGGAGCCTGGTAGGCTGTAGTCCATGGGGTCATGAAGAGTTGGACACGACTGAACGACTTCACTTTTCACTTTCATGCGTTGGGGAAGGAAATGGCAACCCACTCCAGTGTTCTTGCCTGGAGAATCCCAGGGACGGGGAAGCCTGGTGGGCTGCCGTCTGTGGGGTCGCACAGAGTCGGGCACGACTGAAGCGACTTAGCAGCAGCAGCAGGATTTATAAAGTTACCTTTGTCCTTTAAAAAAATAAAAGCTATTATCATCTAAACTCTGGTATAATGATTTTGGGTGAATGTGTATCCCATCTCTGTTTCTTCTCATTAATCTGTTAATTGGATTCTTAAACCTCTCTCGCCCCATCTTGATTTGATATGTCTCAGTATACTCATGTTTTATTTACCTTTTTTTCTGAGAGTGATTGTTTAATCAGTCGGATGGTTCCTGGATGCTTCATTTAGGGCTCTAGTTCTCAAACTCTTGGTCTCAGGATCTACTTACTCTTAAAAATTGAGGACCCTGATGAGCTTTTGTTTGTAAGAGTATCTCTCAATATTTATCCTATTAGAAATTAGTGCTGAGAAGTTAAAAAAATTTTATTAATTCACTTTAAAGATACCAAAGATAAACTCATTGTATGTTAATGTGAAAATATTTTGAAATACTTGGAAATATTTTGAATACTTTTCTAAAACAAAAAAATGTCTTACCTGCTTCAGCGTTCAGTCTTTCATGGTTTTTGTCTTAGCTAAAGTATATGAAGAAAATTTGGCCTTTCTGGTGACTTAGTGGTAAAGAATCTGCCTGCAGTGTAGGGAGACACAGGTTCGATCCCTGGGTCAGGAACATCACCTGGAGGAGGGCATGGCAACCCACTTCAGTATTCTTGCTTGGAGAATCCCATGGGTAGAGGAGCTTGGTGGGCTGTAGTCCATGGTGTCACAAAGAGTCTGACATGACAGAAGTGACTTAAACATTCACATACATGAACAAAATCAGGCTTTAGACAGATGCGTAGTTGGAAGGAGGAGGAGTATTTCAATAGCCTTTCAGATTGTTGTGGCTATGCTTTGATTTATACCAAAACACAAGTGGCAAGTTTTTTTAAAGATTAATTTGCAATATGAAATTTGAAACCACATCAGTGAACATTGTATACTGTATTAGATTAAAATACATTAATCTAGCTTGAATTTTGAATTCTACTTTTAGCCCACTTTATAATTTTGTAACATCATTGGTCACTTGGAAAGTACTGTTTTACTAAGTATTGCAGATCTTCTGAATTGTTGACACATTTCATTATGCAGTATCAAAAACTCATATTTGTTAATGTCACTGACCCTGGAGAAGGGCATGGCAACCCACTCCAGTATTCTTGCCTGGAGAATCCCGTGGACAGAGGAGCCTCCGGGCTACAGTCCACGGAGTCGCAAAGAGTCAAACACGACTGAAGCGACTTAGCATGGATGCATGCAATGTCACTGATGTTGTCTGAAAGGATCTGACGTGCCTGTGGTATGGAGATAAGTTTCCCAAAATTCAAATTTTCAATAAAGATTTTGACTTTTGTTTTTGGCAGCAAACACTATCAGTTAGTTTTCCTTGACATTCATTTTTGTGAAAATGTCTGCCCGGTACTTAAGTCTGAGTAATCAAGTTTGTCAGTCAGTTATTTGTCCAAGTAAAAATGATGATCCATGAAAAACATAGCTAGTTCAGCTTATAAGCCAGTCACCCAAAAGGCTTTCCTAGACCCAGCATTGCTTTATATATACTTCCCATTTTTCTACACAGAATATTTAAAAGATGGGTGTTTGAGGGTGTTGTTTAACAGAGGTGACTTTTTATGCTTCATCAAGGACAGTTTTTTTAAACTATGAGTGCCTTGTGGTGAAGAATATAATGACTAGTGCAGTTGGAGCCACTGCCTTCATTTTATCCACCATGCTATTGCACATGTAACACAGTGGGGAAAAATGAATAATGTCTTAGTGTTGTTAACGAAAATAGTTTTAACCTTGGGACCCAGAGGAATCCACTGACCACACTTTGAACTCTGGTTGTTTTAGGGATTTGTCCTTAAAGTTACATCATACATTGTCTGTACAAAAAGCATTAATTACTAAAAGAATGTTTAATGTCAGGCTTAGTAAAAAAATTATGTTTGAAACGTGCTATAGCACTTTTCCTTTCTTTGAAGATGTTTATCCTTTCCCTGTAGGAATGTATCCTGTCAGGTATAATGTCAGTGAATGGGAAGAAAGTTCTTCACATGGATAGAAACCCGTATTATGGAGGAGAGAGTGCATCTATAACACCGCTGGAAGATGTAAGTAGTAGAGTGAATGAAGGTGCCTTTTGTGCTTCGAGTCTTTTCCTTGTGAATCTCTAGTTATTATGGATGGTTTCAATTCTGTTTTTAAATAGATTATCTGTAACTTCATGATTTTGGGGAGCCCCTTGTTTGGGGCTTGTAGAAGAAATGTTCCATAGTCACCTCTGTTGCCATTCAGAGCAGGTACCTGTTGTCTCTTGGAGGTAATAGAGTGTAGACTGGATGGGGTACGTGGGGGCTGCTTCTTGATGAAGACCTGACACACACCAGTGCTGATCACAGCCACTCAAAAGATTTTATCCCTGTTTTTTCAGATGGCAAATAGTTTCTGTGGGATATCAGTCACAGAGATGGGCTGAGAGAACCCAGGTTATATGACTCCAAAGCTTAGTGCCTTTTTATTTTATTGAAATATAGTTGATTTACAATGTTGTGTTAATTTCTGCTGTGCAGCAGAGTGATTCAGTTACACATATGTATATATCCATGTGCACACATTCTTTTTCATATTTTATTTTATTTTTTGGCTGATCCCATGTTGTTGCAAATTTCATTAAATTTCAGCTGAGCTATTTAAAATCCTAAAAGATGATGCTGTTAAAATGCTGCACTCAGTCTGCCAGCAATTTGGAAAACTCAGCAGTGGCCGCGGGACTGGAAAAGGTCAGTTTTCATTCCAGTCCCAATGAAAGGCAACGCCAAAGAAAATTCAAACTACTGTATAATTGCCCTCATTTCACATGCTAGCAAGGTAATGCTCAAAATCGTCAAGCTATACTTCAATAGTACGAGAATCAAGAACTTCCAGATGTACAAGCTAGATTTAGAAAAGGCAGAGAAACCAGAGATCAAATTGCAAACATCCATTGGATCATAGAAAAAGCAAGAGGATTCCAAAAAAATACCTATTTCTGCTTCATTGACTATGCTAAAACCTTTGACTGTGTGGATCACAACAAACTGTGGAAAATTCTTAGAGATGGGAATACCAGACCACTTTACCTGCTTCCTGAGAAACCTGTATGCAGAACAAGAAACAACCAGTTAAAACTGGACACAGAACAACATTCCAAATTCCAGTAGGTCAAGGCTGTATGTTATCACCTTCCTTACTTAACTTATGCGCAGAGTACATCATGCAGATTGCTGGGCTAGATAAAGCACAAGCTGGAATCAAGATTGCTGGGAGAAATATCAATAACCTCAGATACACAGATGACACCACCTTGATGGCAGAAAGCAAAGAACTAAAGAACCTCTTGATGAAGGTGAAAGAGGAGAGTGAAAAAGCTGACTTAATAATCAACATGCAGAAACTGAGATCATGGCATCTGGTCCTAACTTCATGGTAAATAGATGGGAAAAAAGTGTAAATAATGACATTTTATTTTCTTGGGCTCCAAAATCACTGGGGACTGTGACTGCAGCCACAAAATTAAAAGACACTTGCTCCTTGGAAGAAAAGCTATGATGAAGCTAGACAGCATATTAAAATCAGAGCCATCACTTTGCCGATAAAGGACCGTATAGTCAAAGCTGTGGTTTTTCCAGTAGTCATGTATGGATGTGAGAGTTGGACTGTAAAGAAGGCTGAGTGCCAAAGAATTGATGCTTTTGGAATTGTGATTCTAGAGAGTCCCTTGGACGACAACAGGGAGATGATACCCAGTCTATCCTAAAGGAAATCAACTCTGAAAGAACTGATGCTGAAGCTCCAGTACTTTGGCCACCTGATGCGAAGAGCTGACTCATTGGAAAAGACCCTGATGCTGGAAAAGATGGAGGGCAAGAGCAGAATTGGGTGGCAGAATATGAGATGATTCAATAGCATCACTGACTCATTGGACATGAGTTTGAGCAAACTCTGGGAGATAGAGAAGAACAGGGACGCCTGGCTTACTGCAGTTCATAGGGTTGCAAAGAGATATGACTTAACGACTGAACGATTAACAACAACATTTTTTATGGCTGCATAATACTCCATCATGTATATGTAAAACATCTTCTTTATCCATTCCTCTGTCGATGGACATTTGTTTCCATGTCCTGGCTATTGTAAGTCATGGTATAAGAAACTTTGGGGTGAATGTATCCTTTCTAACCATGTTTTTCTATGCTTTAATAGTCCGAGAATCTAGAACTTCCAGATGTACAAGCTGGATTTAGAAAAGGCAGGAATGGGATTACTGAACCTTATGGTAGTTATTTTTAGTTTTTTAAGGAACTTCTATACTGTGCTCCATAGTGGCCTTACCGATTTACACCAGTGTAGGAGGGATCCCTTTTCTCCACACCCTCTCCAGCATTTGTTTGTAGACTTACTGATAATGGCCTTTCTGACCAGTGTGAGATGATACCTTATGTAGTTTTGATTTGCATTTCTCTGGTTGTTGAACATCTTACCATGTGCATTTTGGCCATCTGTATGTCTTTGGAGAAATGTCTGTTCATATCCTCTGTCCATTTTTTGATTGAGTTGTCCTCTTTTGTAATGTATGTGAGAACTTGGGTTCCCCACCCCCCCGCACTTGGGGTTTTTTATTGAGTGAATATATACAAACTTTGTTTATTTTGTTCCACTTTAGCAATAGGATTCATGAGTTTGAGTGAATGTTAAATTTTAAGTTGCAAGCTGCTTTTTATCCAGAGCCTCAAACTTTGCAGAACTAGTATTTCAGTAACAGTTTGTTCTGCATTCTTGCTAGTAAAGAGCAGACACATACCACCTCTGCAATATTTATTTTACCGTTTATTAGTTAGTAATGTATTTAATTTATAGATATGTTAGAATATTGCTAAGTGGTCTAACTGATTAAAAATGAAATGCCCTTGTTGTCCTTTTCCTCATGTTGGTGGTATTTAGCTATATCAGAATCACTTCATCAAAAATAGTTGCATAATGAAAGTCAAATTTTGTCACATTATGGGTGTTTTTGTTTTGGTTTTAGTTATACAAAAGATTTAAGATACCTGGAGCTCCACCAGCATCCATGGGCAGAGGAAGAGACTGGAATGTTGACTTAATCCCCAAGTTCCTTATGGCAAATGGTAAAGAATTCCAACTTAAATTTGTGACAGGACATTGACTCCGATTTGAAAGTAGAAAGTAGCTGTTGACTCTTAAGAGAGTATTATTCCGAGTAGGTGGAAGTGGATTTTGTTGAATGGAACAGTATGGTGAGTAAAGGCTTCAAGGGTCAGTACGTTAAGAATGGAGGGAGGAGGCACTGACTTATCAGTAATTGGTTTTGGAGAAACAAAATTGTGCTCTGGCATCGTACACATCAAAATTGTGTTTGTAACAGACTTTCCTCTTGATACTTGGTGACAATCTTAGATAACTGGGCCTTCAGAAATATCCGTTTTAATTTTTTTCTAGTTTGTAGGCTTCCACTGTTATTTTTTTATTTTAATTGTTGATATTTTTAATTAGAGCAGCTAAGTTTCTATAAATTGCTGTGATTTTAGCATCTTTTTCTAAGAGGTTGAAAAACTAAATTGTAGTCTATGTCCCATGAAAATGTTTGTGCCACCCTTTCCCCCTTGGAATTTGTGTTCTATAGTTTGTTTCAGTGGAAAGATCTTATTTGAATTTAATCTTGAATTTAAAGTTAAATGATTAAATTTTCTTTCAGTTAATTGTAAATACAAAAAGTTTATTATTTAAATAATTAAAATTAGAAAACACAGATAAGCAGAAAGGAAATAAAATTTGCATAACCAAAATCTTATTGTCTTGAAACATGGTTAATATTTTTGTGTATAGTTCACCAGTTTCCCCCCCCCCCCAGTTAATGTCTTTTTCAATCATTATACTGTGAATATTTGAGAGAGAAAGGGAGGGAAGGAGGGATGGAATTGGGGTGAGGTGGTGAGGGGGTGGAAGAGAGAAGTCTCATTGTCTACTCCAGGAAGTATAGCATGGGGATTCAGGCAGGGCTCTTTTAAGACATTTCCTTTATATTGCCAAATTTTATTTTCACCAATAGACTGCAACTGCCACTTCCCCAGTACCTTTACCATGCCCAGATATGATTCATTTTAGGTTTTGTGAATTTTATCATAGTAAAAGATGGAATAATGGATTTTTAATATGTATCTACTTACTAGAAGGTGAAATGATTTCTAGAGTTCATTGGCTTTCATGCCCTTTAGTGCTTTCTGCTTTGCACATTTTATATAGACACTTTTGTGTTTTTCTTTATTAATGTCAAAGAGTTCATTATAAAGGCTGTTAAATGCCCTTTTAAAGTATGTTGAAAGTATCTTTTCCAGTTTGTCATTCGCCTTACATATAACTCTTGTGTTTTATTTCTGTACAAAAGCTTTTAGTTTTCGTGCAGTCATTGGTTGATCTTTCTGTTACTGGTTTTGATTTGGAAGGCTGTGTTTAGAATTTCAAATTCTAATATCTACTTCTAATGCTATTATGGTTTCTTTTTTCCACTGTATAAATAAGTTCATCTATTTTACTGAATGAATAAATTTATTTTATTACCCCATTGTTTGAAAAGTAGAGATAGAAATTTGTTTTTCAAATTGATCAATTGTCTCTCAGCATCATATATCTTTTCTACTCTGATTAGGAAACTTTCATCATATATTAAATTCTTATATGTGAATCTCTGTTTTACACTGATTTATGGACTAATTAATTTACAGTATATTGAAACATCTGACTGCATAAAGGTCTCCTTTGTTACTCTTTTATTCTCAAAAAATCTTTTTTGATTGTCCTTATGTGTTTATCCTTTCAAATGAGTTTTTAAAGTAATTTTGTTTGGTTTCTCAAAGACGTTTACTACTTCTAGTATACCAAAATTTCTTTTGGTTTATCCTAGATTTTTCTTGATCCAAAACTAGTGTTCATTTTAATAAATATAAATTGACTGAGAAACTGAAAAACACAAATTCCTGGAAAACTTTGCCTGAGTTGCCTCTCTCCAATATGCAGTAGGAACCTTAAAGAAACTCAGACCTATTTGTAATAGTACTGTAATTCTAAACCTCATACTTCTAATAGTTATTGTATAAATTTTACAAAAGCAAGTTGATAAAGTTATACACCTTGAAGTTGCAACATTTTTAAAAAGGCTAAATTTGCCAAACAACAGGTCTGCATTCTGACTGTCCTATTAGAAATACGGCTTTGGGGACTTGTGTTTGTAGGAGCTAACGGACGATGTTAAGAAAAAATTGGAAAGCCATTAGTATCAGTAAACTACTTTTCTTTCTGCTAACTTTTGAAAGTAGTAAGATGTAAGTAACAGTTTGAATTATGTGACTCCTACAGGTCAGCTGGTTAAGATGCTGCTTTTTACGGAGGTCACTCGCTATCTGGATTTCAAAGTGACTGAAGGGAGCTTTGTTTATAAGGGAGGAAAGATCTACAAGGTTCCTTCCACTGAAGCAGAAGCCCTGGCATCTAGTAAGTAATTTCATATTCACAGAATATTAAGACTTTATAATGGTAAGGGATCTTAGGGATAAAAGTCAAAGTCCCCTGAATTGGCCATGCCCCCACTCACCCAGTCAGCATAGAGTCATTGGATGTCTGTTATGTGCCAGACATTGTTCTCGGCAGTTGACAATATGTCCGTAAACAAGATGTTCAAAAGTGCCTCCCCCTCTGAAGCCTGGAGAGCTTCTATCTGGGAGCCTGTTGCTGCTGAAGCTGGGCCTTCCTGGGTCTAGGGTCTCTCTTCAGATGAATAATTCATACACATTGCTGTCTCGTGGAGTGTTTCCCGTGTGCTAGGCTCTGTGGGAGATGCTTCACATTCTTACTGATTTGCGAAGCCTTTGTGAGGTAGCGTTTCCAGTTTATAGGTGAGAAACCTCAGGCCTGAAATGACGTAGGAAGTGAGAGGCACGAAGGCACGGGGACCCTGGTGGGATGCTGCAGAGCCCATGAGCTGATCGCCGTCTGCACTGACTGCCAGTGCCACTGTCCCGCCTGCTGTCCTGGGGGCATGTCCGGTCCCTGGTGCTGTGCCCACTCTCCAGCATCTCTGTTCCTAGGAGTTCCCAATGAGGATGGAGTGATTTTATTTCTTGAAAGACTCCAAGTTAACATCTTCTGTTCTGAGTCTTATTAAATAGCAAACACCCCTAGAAAAGACCTTCCGTCCTTTTAAGGTGATTTTGTTGCCATGAGGAATGAGCAGTTTGAGGAAGGATAAATGTGTATAACTGAAGGGCAGATACATTTTCTAAGTGCTGTAGGAGTTCAGAGGAGGGAAAGATTTGCTTTTGGAGAACAGGAAAAGTGCCAGTAAATTCTCCAGGAATTATTTTGGCATTAAGAGTGGGAAAGATTTCTCACCTAAAAACCTTGTTTTTTTGGCAGTTCCTCTAACTCCATTTATTTACGTCTTACTATCAGGGGAGAGAATATTGGGCCTAAAGTGTTGAAAGACGCTATAGCTGGAAAGTAGAAAGTAGCACTAGGGATGGGGGCCGGGTTGGGTGTGACAGGTGGTGAGGAAGGGGCGACTCCTGCTTGAGCGGACGGAGTCCTTGCTGTGAGCCTGGGTTAGAAATCATTCTTGTCAGTGACGCACATCTGATGTAAATAAAGTGTCCTCATAGAAATCAGAGTCCAGGAGTTTGAAAATTCTTTTAAGCACCATTTGTGGTATGATTTTTTATTTAAAAGTTTTATGCTCTCTTGAGCTCTTACCTATATTAATAGCTTCAGCCACCTTCTTCATTTAAAAAAAGTTGAAGGATTTAACCTTTTGAGTTTTATTTTTCCCTTTTGATTTAATATTTTCAAACATGTAAAACAATTACATGACTTGAAAGTCAAAGTTATATTAAAAGATAGATTTAGAGTCTTGTTCTTACCTTTGCCATTCCCTTCTTTCCACTTTGTTAGGTGGTCATTTTTACTTATTTCTGACTTATCATCGTGTTTCTTTTTGCAAAAATAAGCAAATGTATTTAATCTATATATTTTTAAGGTTAGATTTATTGAGGTTTAATTTACGTACAAGTAGGATTTACCTGTTTTAACATACATTATTATGAATTTTTGCTAAATCGCTGCCTTATTGTCAACTGTTTGTACTAATGGGCAGGATTTTGAAGGTGGAATGACAGGACGGTTCTAGGCAGAATGAATAAAAAGGATAGGAAACGTGTAGAGGGTGGGAAGTTCAAGAGAAAGATAAAACCATTGTTTTATACTTTAATAATAGCTAACATTATGTATAGGCACTTGTGCACTAATTATTTGTATGTGGTGTCTAAGTTGATTTTACACAGCCTTTCATAACAGCCCTCTGAGATGTGCTATTCTTGGCATATACGTGAGGGAACACTGAGGTATACAGGTGTGAAAGAACCCATGAATCTCATAGCTCATGATTAGTGAGAACTAGTTTGAAGCCACATTTGTCTGACTCAAGAACCCCACACTTAACCGCTGAACTATGTAGTACGTAAATATATAGCTTCTCAGATATTTTAACAGCTGCCACTCAGCCTCTAATTATTTTTTTCTCTGTGTTGCACTCTATGGGCTGTACTACTCCATGGACTGTAGCCCGCCAGGCTCCTCTGTCCATGGGATTCTCCCGGCCAGAATACTAGAGTAGGTAGCCATGCCCTTCTCCAGGGAATCTTCCTGATCCAGGGATTGAACCCAGGTCTCCCACATTGCAGGCAGATTCTTTACCATCTGAGCCACCAGGAAAGTCCAGGTAGTATGTATAGTTTCTAAGATATTTTAACAACTGGCACCCACTCTCGAATTCTTTTTTTCTCTGTGCTGCACATTTCCAGTGCCTGTGGCTGTTTGTCATATAATATGCTGTCTAGGTCTCTTGGCCACTTTTCTTTGAAAATTCTGACTTGCCAAGATTACTGTATACATGATAGAATCGAGCCAGACCAGACCTGATGCTTCAAATGTTGTATGCCGACTCAGTTTCAGTGGAACTTTTATTTTCCTTGGCCAATGTATTTCTATTAACATAGCCTAAGTGGAGATAATGGAGGATGAGGAGTCTGGCATGCTGTAGTCCATGGGGTTGCAGAGAGTCAGGCAGGACTGAGCGACTGAACAGCAACAAGAAGCCCAAGTTTTTGTTGGGTTTTTAAGGAGTTGTATATAATGTTGGTTCTTGTGATAGGTCATGATGCCGACTAAAACCTCAAGTTTCCAATAACTATTTGTTCATTGGTCGAATGTTCTTTTAGTCAAGTAAACAAGAAAGATATTTGGCCTGTAGAGTAATGTTGAACACAGATACTTAGAAAAGTTTGAGACATTTTCCTGAATAGCTTTGAAATGTGCCCAGCAAAACCTTGTGTCCTCAGTTGAATCTTTATCTTGCTTGTTCTCACTCTTCCTGCTGTGAGGCATCTGTGTGTCGGGGGCACCTTTGACAGTACAGAGCCAAGTGGCCGGGGGCTCCTGGTGGTCAGGAGGTGCGCCAGCCGCAGGGCCAGCTGCCTCCTGGGGTGAGGTCCACTGTTGGAACGACGCATCGTGTTCCATGTCTCAGTACTTTTCCTGTGACATTCATTCTACTTAATTTTTTAATTCTCTTGTCAGGTCTTACACCTGTTAATTGGAATGCTTTTTCCTTTTCTCTTACTGAAACTGCTCTAAATTATTGTAGCTTTTTTGTTTTAAAAGTCTTGACATAGGTGTCTGCTTCGGTAAATAAACCTCAACGTGCAAGTGCATGAAAGAAGGTAAACCCATTTGAAATGAAGTGAAGGCACAACTCAACGGACTAATTGTGAAAAAGTTTTTGTAGTCCCATTATCATATAATTTGAGTATTTTCTTTATATATTGTGTGTCCAGGATATGAATGTCAACTTCTTTTATATTCACTCCCGTTGGACATTAATTAGTTGGAGTGAATATTTATTGGGCACTTGTTATACGGCAGGTATCCTTCTAAGAAGATCTGGGGTAGGGAGGATGCAGCAGAGGAGAAAAAGCGAACAGAAGTACTTTCCCTGTTTGTGCTTCCATTAGTGGGAGGGTGGCTGTGCATAATAAGGAAAAGCATTTCAGCTGGTGATATAATCAGATATAAAAGCATATCAGATGGTCGTGGAGATGAAAGGAGAGGGTGTGGGTGGGGCTGGTGTTTTAAATAGGGTGACCAGTGAAGGCGTCATCATATAGAAGTAGCTGTTATAACAATTACATTGTAGGAAATTGTACATGAATCTTTTAAATTAGGACCTTTTCAGAGTGAGCCTCGGGTCTCTCATGTTGGCGATCACACGGGGATTTGGTTCTGACACAAGGACTGGAGGAGCAGCTTAGAGAGGCTCCTTTGTGTTGGGAGAGGCTCTTGTCAGGCTCAAGACTTGGAGGAGGCCGGGAGAGGAATCAAGAGGAAAGAAGAGAAAAGAAAAGAATGGGGAACTGAAGGAAACACAGTAGATTTTCATTTTTATTTTAAAAGATGCTATGTGGTAACTCCACAGTTAGCTATTGGTAAGAGCTCTAGGTTCCAACAGAGGTGTCCACCAGAGTGACTCCTGAGTTGTAAGTGCGTTGGCGTAGTGACTTGTCTTTTCTTTGGCTCTCACGCCTTCCCCTGACGGCTATACTTGTGTCTTAAGTAGCGTAATAGAATATTTCTTTTTAGCCTTATGCTTTTTACTGTGTATGCATTCTGTCCATTTTTCTAAATTTAAAAGCTTAGTTATAAGTATTAATTAAAAAGGTTAAATGTAGTCATCTGTCAATGAATCTTCTCATGATCATTTTAATTTTCAGTTTTGTTGATTTCAACGATTGTCTTGAGAAGATGTTTAAAGTATCAAAATATTCAACTGTCAGCGCATATAAAAGAAATGGTTAAGAATTTTTATGTAAAGCTCCAGTTGTTTTTAAAATTAGTTGTATGGTTTAAGAAAGGGGCAGCAGGAGAGGGACCCAGGAAACTTTCTTCTGTTTTGACCTTGTCTTTCTACCAGCTGTTCACAGCAGTGGGAATCTTGACCGGTAGGAAGAGTTGAGGGCTTCTTAAGTGGTGGCTCATAGCTTTCTCCTCACCTCTTTTTTAGTGTAAAAAGCAGTGAGCTGCTTATCTAAGACTTCATTCAAGTGACTGGAAGCGTAACCAGCATCTAAATTTCTTTGAGGTCACTTTGTTCTTGGTATCTAAGCTGCTTTTCCATTAAATGCCAGAATGTATCTTAGCATACAGGAAAAAAATGAGCATTTAGAATTTTAGGCAGTTGGAGTACAGATCAGAGTTGTGGAAAGAACATTCAGCTAGATGCCTTCATGAGTAATAGTTTTTCAAAGTTGTATTTGTACCTAATAAATATAATTTAACTTGTTACATTTAATTAATTATGGGTATAATTACTTGTAATTGTATTATAGAATTGAAGACTTAATAGCTGATCTGTTGTAATTATGAGAAGCCCAAGTGTCTCAGTGGTAAAGAATCCACCCACCAATGCAGGAGACTCTAGTTCTATCCCTGGGTCGGGAAGATTCCCTGGAGGAGGAAATGGCTACCCACTCCAGTATTCTTTGCTGAAGAATCCCATGGACAGAGGCGCCCAGGGGGCTACAGTCCGTGGGGTCACAAAAGAGTCGGACACAGTTTAGGGACTAAATAATTATGACAGTTTATTTCAAAGTGTTATGAAACTGTCAGTTTATTTTAAAGGTTCCAAACTCCTGTATTTTAAATTACACATTGCATTGCAAGAGCCTAAGATAGCAACATGGGATATTTAGACTTTGCTCTCACACTTTCTTTTCCTCAGTGTCCTGTTGTGAGTGTGTCTTTTTGAAAAATTCTTTTTTAGGCCTAATGGGGCTGTTTGAAAAACGTCGATTCAGAAAATTCCTGGTATATGTCGCCAATTTTGATGAGAACGATCCTCGAACTTTTGAGGGCATTGATCCTAAGAAGACATCAATGCGAGAGGTGTATAAGAAATTTGACTTGGGCCAAGATGTTATAGATTTTACTGGTCATGCCCTGGCACTTTACAGAACTGATGAGTAAGTCTTCTGGGTTTTAGATTTATATTTTTCTAGGAATTTTCACTGAATTTCCCAATTCTGCAGAGTGGAAATTCTAACAAAACAAATACATAGCTGTATTATACTATGAAAAAGAAGTTCTAACTTCAGTTTAGTGTTAGAGCCTTATAAGTAAAATATGGAAGTACTGAATTGAAATCCTTTCAGAAAACAATTTTAGATTGAGCAGAGGAATGCAAACCAGAGTGCTTTTCTAATGTTCATTTCCTTTTGTCTAGCTATTTAGATCAGCCATGTTGTGAAACCATTAATAGGATTAAACTTTACAGCGAGTCTTTGGCAAGATATGGCAAAAGCCCGTACCTTTATCCACTCTACGGCCTTGGAGAACTGCCACAGGGATTTGCACGGTGAGAGCCCACCTTTAACCTTGTGCTGAAACCCCTCTGATCCTGAACTGCATCTTAAATGGTAGCTTATGAGACAGACATGGTTGTGAATGAGACAAAGTGTCTGTGGGTAGGGAGGTGCTTTTTATTTTTAGTGCAGTAAAACTTATATAAAATGAAATCACAGATCTATGGTTTAAAAAAAAATGAGTTGGACATATATGTAGACCTGTGTAACCAAAACTCCCGTCAAAGTGTAGGACTCCAAGAAGTTCCTTTGTATCTCTGCATTGTCACCCCAACCCTTACTGTAACAGCTGCATTTGTAATTTTTATCACCAAGGATCACTTTTGTCTCCTTTTAGTTTATGTAAAAGGAATAATATATGCTCACTTTTACCTGGCTTTTGCCTAACAGTATTTTTGAGATTCATCCATATTGATGCATGTGCTGGTAGTTCTTTAAACAATATTGAGTGGTTTTCCATCATGTGAACTGTGTGAATGTACCACATTGTCCTGTCGATGGACATCTGCGTAGTTTTCAAAAAGTTTTGGGGTGTTACGAATGAAACTACTATGAACTTTTTGTGTAACAGTGTGTATGGACCTCAGTTGCCACTTCTGGGTACATACGTGTCCAGGTGTGGAATTGCTGGTTGATATGGCATGTATATGTTTCATTTGATGAGATACTGCTCAACAACTTTCCAGAGGGGTCGTAGCATTTTGCTTACACTTAGGAGTGTGAGAGTCCTGGTTGCTCCACACCCCTTCCAGCATTCAGTATTGTCAGTCTTTTTCAGCAGATGTGAAATGCTATCTTACTATAATTCTAATTTGCATTTTCTGAGGACTAATGTTGATCACCTTTTCATGAACTTGTTTTGTGTAATTTTGTGGTGTGTTCATTTCTTTTGTACATTTTGTTATTTCTGATTAGCTGTTAATCACATTCAGTGAGTTTTAAAATTTTTTAAAAAGTTTTTTCAGTAGATCTAGAATTTCCATTTTTAAAATACAGGTTTCGTTTTTATGGTGAGGTTTTCTGTTTATTAATTTTGATTCTCATGAGTATGTAATATTCTTGAACATAGATCTTTAAACAAGGATATTTGTCCCTGTACATTTTTATAGTAGCTGCATTTTATTCCCTGCATGTTTTAACATCAGTAATTTGGGCATCTGTTTTGATTGCTTTTCTTTTTTCCATGTGTATAGTAATCTTTATATTAAAAAGTTATATTTTATAATAGGTATATTGCACATACTGATTAGTATACGTTGTAGAGATGCTGGATTCTTTCTGCAATGAGTGTTGATTTTGTTTTGAGTTGCAGTTAAATTATTGACCATTCATCTTGAACTTTCGGAGGCTTGATTTTATACTTTGTTGGTGGGGGGATCTTTTGGCTGGCTGAATCCTTAGTCCTAGCATAGTTAGGTGTGGTCCTTTCGTGATTTCATTGGAAAGTGCAAGAAATGTACCAAGTTCCTCTAATATGGCATGATCAGACTCATTTATTCTTAGGGCTTGTAGCTGTGGTCTCCGCTCAGGTCTTTCTGCTTTTCAGCTGTTGCTTTTAATGGATTCCTTGGGAGTCTCTCATGTGTATAAGCATTTCTGAAGTTACTAAAGGATTCGAAGAGATTTCGTAATTTGGCTGCTTCCCATTTTGGAAGATTTTTTTCCCCACAATTTTTATCTCCTCGTGCAGGCTACATTCTGTCTATGGCAACTTAAATCAGTAAGCCTGCGGACTGGGAGGTTGGTTCTTTCAGGGAAGAGCCATACAGACCACATGAAGATCTCATGAAGTTGCTTCCTTTCAAGTCTCTTGTCTAGTTTCTGCCTGTTTTTAGTCAGTATCCAGTGCTTCCTGATTGTTTTTTTGGTTGTTCAGAGTTTTGTTTATATGCAAGAGGAACAGACTTATAAAGCTGTTCTCTTGTTACTGGTCAGTGTGGGTTTTTTTTTTTTTTTTTTCCTATGTTAATAACTGAATGTGAGACATCATTTACATGGTTTTGACTGTTTTAGAATTGATGCTTTAATGACTTAAACTAATGCCTTTTGGAAGGAAGTTGAACAAATGTTGCCTATTATTCATGCAAGTCTAAGAAGGGAGACTAGTTTAAACAGTTATAAATTACTAATTATAAATACTTTTTTTTTCCTAGGCTAAGTGCTATTTATGGAGGTACCTACATGCTGAATAAACCAATTGAAGAAATCATCATGCAGAATGGAAAGGTGATTGGTGTAAAATCTGAAGGAGAGGTACATAGCTTTTACAACTTAAAAAAATACCATGTTGTAAAGAAAACTTTATTGTCTAGTAAGTACTTAACTTGGTATGGACATTGATCCCGGATTTCAGACCACATATGTTTTCTTTATGGTAACTGGGTGTTCATAATGACTGAAAACTAATTACAGGTGTGCTTTTGTTTAAAAAATTTTTTTTTCTATTGTGTTGATTGTTGCTTAATACTAAAACAGAAATTACGAATGCGCTCTAAATGGTAAGTTTTATTTATATGGTGTGCATTGGTGCCTATCTCCCAAATTTTCATTTAAATTTAGCTTTATTTGTGTCACTTATAATTATTGGTTGAAATGGGGCTTGGCCAATACGGTTTTATTGTTTTATTATTAATACAATTAATAATGTCAATAATAATTACCATGAACATTTATTATTTGGGGTTTAGCCATGGAACTGGCCAGGAGTTTTGTTTCTCAAATTTGAATATAAATTGTTAATTTCGTTAAAGTACATTTCTTTTTCAGTAGTTCTGTGGTGGGTTTTCATTTTCTTCCAAGTTTTCAGGGGGTGCCATTGCTGTTGATCTGCAAACCAGACCATATTTCATGAACCATCAATTTTTACAAATAGAATTGTTAAAAAACTCAAAAACTATGTTTTAAAAAAATATATTGGGATTCCTGATTGTATTCCATGGGTTCAGACCGTATAATCTACACTTACTGGTTGACCCTCTGACCGCTTATTGTTGTAGATCTTTTGTAACTATCTTGTGCTTTCAGCATACAATAATAGATGTTTAGGAAATAGGGGTGAATATTTTAATCTGATATTTCAAGGTTGTTTTTATTCATTCTTTGCTTTAGGCAACTGCTTCCTCTTAGGACATTTCAGTGCTTTGATATAAAGAGGAAAACTGTAATAATACATAAATTATCTTGCAACTTAAGTTTTACTTAGGAAGTACAGTCTTAAAATGAGAGTGATTATGGTCTGTTTGTAATATTAGTGCCATTTATAAAGCGTTTATTTCTCACTGGGTCCATTCACATATGATGACATTCCTTGAACAGTTTCATTTAATTCTAGCAGTATGTGAGCCCTCTTCTGCCTAGTTCTAAAGCTTATATGTCTGAACACCATGCAACACATTTTCTCTATTTGAATAAGATTTAAAATTCATAGATTTGCTCCAGGAGAACTTATAGGGATTGTTGGCAAAGCTAGTTTTAATAGTTATCTCTAATTCACTAATTATCTGTGGTTAACGTGATGAAGATAACAGATGATGTTCAGGGAACAGTGGTATCATTATATCTTGTAAAAACATCGTGATGAACACTGAGTATTAGAAAGTCTTCAATGTTTTGTTGTAGATTGCTCGCTGTAAGCAGCTCATCTGCGATCCCAGCTATGTGAAAGATCGAGTAGAAAAAGTGGGCCAGGTGATCAGAGTCATTTGTATCCTCAGCCACCCCATCAAAAACACCAACGACGCCAACTCCTGCCAGATCATTATTCCACAGAACCAAGTCAACCGGAAGTCAGGTACATTATGGAGGTCAGGCAGTGTCTGCACAAAGTGCAGCTTTTATCTGTTCTATTAGAGTGAAGAAACTTTAGTTTACGCATGGAAAATGTGATGGATCCCTTTTAGCTCATGGAACTCCTAAACCATCACTTTGAAATGGACACCTTAGGCCAGGAGTCCTGCCTTGACTTGGACCCACCTCCTGGGGCCTCCCCCCTTCCCTCCTGTTAGAACTGAGAGCTGGACCCTATGAGTGGGCCGTCTCTCTCGTCTGAATGTTGTATGCTTGTGGGAGTTTACGCTTATTCGTTGACCTGATTTCACTGTAACTTTTAGGCTGATGACAGCACAACTTTGATGTCATGATTTGTCAGTATCTATACTTGTATTTGCCTTTAGCAGTGTGCTAGAAAACAACTTTGATTTCTTTGATTACGATCACAACTTAGCTCTGAAATCATAATTCTGCATCTGTTTGCTTTAACCATTTGTTTTCATCTAGTAGCTTTTCCCATCTTCCTTTCAGTTAGAGCCCTGAAGCTTTTATTTATGAAAACTTCAACTTAAAAGGAACTATTAACCTTTAAATGGCCAATTGTATTTTTCTTTCCATATAAGAAATCAAATCACAGAAGGTTATTACTAAAACAAAGGGACTTTGACTAAAGTAATCTTTCAAGGGTTCCCAGTAGATCTCAGGGACTGGGAGAGAGTCAAGGCGAGGACTTCCCTGCTGGTGGTTCAGTGGTTAAGAATCCCCCTGCCAGTGTAGGGGCACGGGTTTGATCCCTGGTCTGGGAAGATTCCACATGCTACAGAGCAACTGAGCCCATGCTCAGCAACAAGAGAATCCTTTGAGAAGGCCGAGAACAGCAGTGAAGATCCAGCACAGCCAAGAAAATAAATAAAGAGAGTAAGGGGAGCCTAGTAATTGTTTTCTGTATTGGAAATTATGTAGTTACTTTAGTGTTACACAGACAAGTATGGAATTATTATGAGCTTATGTCAATGTAACAGCAGCTTATACTGTTTGCAATTTTATATTGCTTAAAAAAAAATGAGAAATCAGTAGTTGGTTAAACTCAACCTTAGCTAGTCAAAACCTTTCTAAGTTAAAAAAAATGAGAAATCAGTAGTTGGTTAAACTCCACCTTAGCTAGTCAAAACCTTTCTAAGTACAGGGTTCGGAGAGGAGAGACAGGTTTCCACAGTGAGCTGTGGCAGCCGGGCAGACTCATGTCCACGTCCACCACTTACTGCCATGTGACCCCTTCCTTCATCTCCAGTAGGCTCAAAGTGGCTGAATGTTTGCATCCCCTATGTACGACTGACCGTGTTTCCCTCCATATAGAACTTATCTCAGAAGATAGTCTGTTCCAAGTAATGTTAACTCACAGCTTGCTGAAGTTGGGGTGAAACCGAGTGTGCACCCAGGCCGCACGTCCACAGGGCCTGGCAGTAGTGGCTTTGCTTGCTTCCAGATATCTACGTCTGCATGATCTCCTCTGCACACAACGTGGCTGCACAGGGCAAGTACATCGCCATTGCCAGCACAACGGTGGAGACCAAGGAGCCCGAGAAGGAAATCAGACCAGCCCTGGAACTCTTGGAACCAATTGAGCAGAAGTAAGTGCTAGGTTTGTTTATGCCAGCTCACACCCAGGACCGACTGTGGCTCTCTGGTGAACTGAACCCTTGAGAACAGTGAGTGCAGCCGTCAGCTCTTCCCAGCCTCCTCGCCTGGGCTTTGAGTATCAGGCCCAGCAGTGAGGGGTGTGTAAGCTCCCTTGCTGACTGAGTTCTCTCCCCCCCTCCAGATTCGTTAGCATCAGTGACCTCCTTGTACCAAAAGACTTGGGAACAGAAAGCCAGGTGAGTGGCTATCTGAAAAGGTAATTACCAGGCTTCATTGGGCGTTGTCACCAGATAAGTCTCAAGTCTTTGTGATTTTCATTTCCAGATCTTTATATCACGTACTTATGATGCAACAACTCACTTTGAGACGACCTGTGATGACATTAAGGACATCTATAAGAGGATGACGGGAACCGAGTTTGACTTTGAGGAAATGAAGCGCAAGAAAAATGACATCTATGGGGAAGACTAACAGCAGTACATGTTATCATCTAATTAGGACAAACTTAAAATTTGGCAAATGATGCATATTATATGAAATCAGTATTGTAAGGCCTGCTTTTGTAATCTCAGAGATTGCAGAGCACTGTACCAGTAAATATTCCTCCCCTAATATCATGTATTAACTTGTTTTCATGGAGTGGCTCTTCCAAATTGGCAGGTTCCCACGTTCTGTTCAATTTAACCAATACTGGCTTGTGTTTTCTAGTGAAGGATCAGTTTTAAAACCTTGTGATACTGATACAGAGAACTTGATACAGTACTTGTATCTTTTAATCAGTGTAGCCTTTGCAGTTACGAGCTTCCGCTGCTCAAGAGCTGGGTCAGTGCAGCTTGCGTGCCATCTTGTCCTCTTGACGGTAAGGAGGTTCAGAACTGTCTGTAACTGAGACAGCGTCTCTCACTCCTCCCCACCCCTTTCTGTTCACATCATGTCAGGACAGTGCCCACCCAGCCCAGCCACAAGCTTGGTTTACGTGGGCCTCCAGTTCTAACCAAACTCCAGACTTACAGAGTCTTTTGGAGGAAGCCCGTGTGCGGTGTTTTAACCTATTAAAACTGATGAGCGCAGAGGGGAAAGAAACCCATCATAAAGCAGGTAAACGTAGGAGCTTCTTCTGTATCCCAGGTGTGGCTTCTTCAATGGACCAAGCTGCAGCGCAGTGTTGATTTGACAGAGCCTCTGCTTCAGTGATGTCTCCAAATGATTTCTGTACTGCAAATAAAGCCAAACTCTGGAAACCAGCTCCCTCTTGTTGGTCTTTTGTGTCCTGATGACTCAGAGCTAGTGAGTACTGCACTGGCCTGACAAGCTGCTCATCTCCTTCACTAGAGCTGGAATCAGCCGTGGGGACGAGCGCCGAAGACCGCCCGCCCGCCCCCCCCCCCTGTGGACAGTAGAGCGCCACCATCAGGCTGCACTGTGAGTAGACCCTGAATTACGTCCTGACACAATGTTAATTATATTAGACCCTCCTAGGAATCCCAAGTAGTGGTTTAGAAACAGACTCTTCCATCAGAGTGGAGGACTCTGCCAAGTGGAGTAGGTGCTTTAATATTTCCATTTATTTCAGATTGTAGCTGCACATAGTTTTAATGGTACCCCCCTTTCCCCTGGATAGTTCGAGCCTCACTTTATGCTGTTACTACATCAGAGGAATGAGGACATTGTGACTATTCTCTCGGTCTCAGTGTTGATTCTTACAGATGAGTCTGAAGGACATAGACTTAAGGTAGGTGCTCCGCTCTGTTAAAGGATTTAGGGTAATAACAGATTACCCAGGTGGTTACTTTAGCTGTTTCTCAGTCTCACACTGCCCACTTTTGGGGGGGCTTGTCCTGCACACGGTATGCACCTCCCTGGATGACATCCCTGATCACCCCAGTTGAAACCTCTGCCCTCTCTAAAGAGAGTTATCTAAAATGCCCACAGGCTGCCCCCTTGTCACACAGTAATTCACACCAAACTGTTAACGCAGCAGAGGTGCCTGCTGGCCTAGTGATAAGACAGAGAGTACCAGTGCGTCTTCATGTTCTGCATTCAGCATATTTATTGAATAATAATATGTCCATGCCAGGCCAGTGGGTACAGGGTTGCCGAGGGCAGAGTCTGTACCGGAGTTCAGCCTGGGGTGCCCACCCTCTTGGCCTGGCTCAGCCCTCAGTCACAGGACAGATGGCCTGGCAGGCGCCTGAGGGTGGCTCTCCATGTTCAGCAGAGGAGGTGGCAGGTGTGTTCGGCCACGTGCTCTCGTTTTTCTGTAGTGATTTCTGATTAATTCAGGGCACCTAATTCAGTTATGGTTCTCTTACTAGATTCTTGTCCCTGGGGTAAAAATTAACTGGTTGAGTTTCTAAATAAGAGCTAGGATAAAGACAGTTAAAATTCGATTGTATTCCTCCTCCTAGGAAGACAACAAGTGAAGTTGTTAGCATGTTGGGTTCAGTGGCGGCAGGATATGAAGCAGGTAAATGACTTCCTGAGGGACAGGCCTAGCGTGACCCCCAGAAGGCCAGGCGGAGGTGGTGGGTGGTCCCGAGCTGTCCCCTGCTGGATGCTGCTGCTCTGGCCGGCTACACCTGGGATAGGAGAGCACCAGGCAGGTCTGTGGGGATGAGGCCACAGGAGTGAGGTAAGTGGGAGCATTCCTCTGGAAGCAGCTTATTCTAAGTGGCCTAAAAAATTTAAACCACTAAATCTTCCCTAACACATTTAATTTTTACTATAAAGTCATTGCAGAAGCAGTTGAATGATTTTTAGTTGTCTTTATTAAAAAAACAATTAGTTACAAAAATTTTGTTCCAAATAGATACTATGTATCGTACAAATGTTTTTTGCTTGGTTTTGAGTTTTAAAGATTATTGTAGAAATTATTTCTAATATAAATAAATGATTATTTCTTCCTCAGAGGATTGATTTTGTAGTGCAGTATTTACATAAACCGAGTGAAAAACGACAGTTCATAAATTTGTACCATTTAGGAAAAAACTAATTTCATGTAGTGTAGCATGAATAACAGGAAATATAACCACTTAAGATTGTATGTGGTAAAACCTTTAAAACAGACTGTCACATACATTACAGATGTATTTTTGACCCTAACATGCAAAAACAGAGCTACTGGTTAAAATAGGTGTACTTTTTGCTACAATTCAGTATACTTGTAAAATTCTTATTTTTAATGTTAAGTTCAATTAATAGCTTTGAAAGCATTCTGTTCAAAATGAAAATAATATTGAACACTGCAGTCCAAAGCTAATGAATAAGTACAGTGCTGCTGTGAACAAAGTCATTCTAGCAACGTGTAAAACATGAAGGAAAAGTTTCCCCAGGTTGCAAAACACTGATTTGACATCTCAAAGATTTTCAAAGAAAAGGGGAAATACTAGTTTGTTGTTGGCATCGTCGATGTCTAGGTAAGCTGCAGTTGAGCCACCTAGATAAATACAAAATTGATAATTCTGTCTTTAAAACAAAATAACCGAGAACTGTTCTATAAGTAGGATGCTATCTACTGGGGAACACATCCAGGAGTCTAGGTTACTTTATCTTCTGTCTGCAAGTGAAAACGTTCATCATTCAGAAAGTAGATTAGTTATTCATTAGTGATACTTGAGAAAGTCCCTTTTATGCTAAACCAGCAGCAATGCCACCCCTAAATAAACTTTAAATTTACAGCATGATGTGTAACATACAAAACAGTTTCTGAGCAACTGGTTTCTCATAGACACAGATGTCGGTATCTACCCCTGTCAATTCCAGCTCACACGGGAGTGTTTGGGAAGTGTTCTTACCAGTAGCTACTCCGAAATGGAGCTGCTACTTTCTGTATATTTTCAATAAAGTCATTTACATCTGTCACAAGAATGCCACTGTTTTCAAAGACTTCTCTGGAGACCACAGGCTTTTCTGTAAAAAGAAAAAAAACTATTTTGGTGAAAAATTCATTAATATGTATATAGCTTTTAAGTAGCAGAATCCCTTTTATTAAAAACAAAACTACATGTGAGGGGAAGAAGGACCCTGTGTCAAATGAAGAACAAGGTTGGAAACTTTGCGGTCAGCTGCCTCGGGAGGGGTGCTGAAACCACTGATGGGCCTTCATTCCTTAAGTCTTAATAGACCTTTACCTAAGGAAATAAAATCTGCTCTACTTTCCGCCCCAGCCTTGTGTGTGTTCAGGCTGCCGGTGACTCCACCTGGAAGGCCATTTCCTGGCTGATGATAATCAGGTAACACTAAGGCTGTGAATTACCTGTCAGGAAGACGGCAAACCTGGCATGAATGTGCTGAACCTGCAGGTTCACCAGACATTTCAGATGTTCAGCTTTGGTTGATGGTCGAGAGTCACACTGGTGATAGTGAAGCAGCTCAATGATGTTTGCACTCTGATACGATTTCAATATTAAGTTCTTTTTATGTGCAATTGAATCCACTCTGAAAAACACAATGTTAAATTTAGATTAGTCTAAGTTTGTGAAAGGTTTTATTTTCCTGTATCTTAATTTTCAGTTTTATTCCTAGACTTTTGTCTTCACTGTAGTCAGTCATATTCCTTCCCCTTTCATTTGGTCTCCACTTCTGATCTTGAACTTTCCTCACCTCCCCTCTGAAGTGCTGTGGTAATGAAGCCCTGTGAGAGCTCTGCCCTTCCCTGGCAGTGCTGGCTCTTAGGAGAGGAACCAAGGGAGCAGACCTAAGTACACACCTTTCCCCAACCTCCCTGCTCAGCCATTTCCTCCTCAAGATCTTATGCAAGTCCATGACCTTGTGGCAGCACTTGACTGATACTGGTCCAGATCGCAAGGAGCACTTCCAGCTGAACTTGGGGGTTCCCCCACCCCTCTAGGCCTCACCTTCCATGAAGGTCTTACCTCACATCTTCCTTTAGCTTTTTATTTTCCCTGTAGTGAAGCAACCACTTCCATCTTCCATTTCCATTTAGTTTCTCTAGGATTTTGACAATTTCTTTCAGTTGAACTAGAGATAGAACAAGTTTAACAAGAGATGATGTGTTTTAGGATTGCTGGCTGTCTAGTCAAAGCCCAGTGATTACCTGTGAGAAATAAGGCCCCGTGCTTGTGTGTTCACCAGCCCTGCCCACTCATGCTCCCGCACAAGGGAGGAGTGAGTAGAGGAAGTGCTGCAGTCATATCGACCATGGACATGGAGCAGAAGTGGGTCCTGCTGCAGCAGGCTTCTTAACACAGAATCTATAAATATTTGCAACATTCATGATCTAAGTTAAGGTTCAGTGCAGAAGTGGTATCCATATT
This sequence comes from Okapia johnstoni, assembly GCA_024291935.2. Taxonomy (NCBI): domain Eukaryota; kingdom Metazoa; phylum Chordata; class Mammalia; order Artiodactyla; family Giraffidae; genus Okapia; species Okapia johnstoni. The sequence goes on from CM044324.1 coordinate 34,210,974, forward strand.
TAGTTCTCATGTGCCATCAGAGCTGCAGAGACTTTGACTGTATATAACATGCTGCCTTGTGCTCTGACATCCTTCCATTGTCAGTCTCTGCTCTGAGAGGAGGCGAGGAACTGAGTAGACTGAGTGGCGGTTAGATTTCTCTGGTGTTGACAAGATGGAGCGTTGATGGCAGCAGAAATGGAGGAAAGAGGGCTGATTCTAAACATACATAGCTGACGATTTGCCAAAGGGAGAAACTGAATATAACAATCTCTAATGCGTATGAATAGTTTAGCTGCATTACTGAGCAGTCTGGTGGGGGAGGTAACTGGTTAATACAAAAGACGTTAAAAGCACAGTGCTTAGTACAGCATATGGCAGAAATTAAGCCCTCAGTACATGGTGACTGATGTTATTCTAAGTTGATAATTTCTACCTGATGAAATATTTGGGTCACTGGGCAAGGAGAAACTGATTTGACTATGTAAGAAAGGAAAGAGACCTTTAAGAGACCAACCTAATGTTAAAGTCTCTAGTAGTTTGTCATCTGATACCACAAAGCCTCCAGTCCGAAAAAGCTCTTGGTAGGTGTCATTGAGGACGTCTTCAGGGCTGTCAACTCCGGCAAAGATGACCCTGGGAAAGTGCTTCAGCTTCAGCAGAGAAGGGATCTGTAACATAAGAGGGTCCCCAGTGAAGACAGGCTCATGGGGTCACTTCTGTCACTTACCCACGGGCGTCCGGACTCAACAACAGCTGGAAATACCTTTAACCCTGACGACTGACTTGTTAATTACACAGTGGTCTCAACTCCAGAGGTGGGGCATGGAGTTTGGGACACTTGAGGTTTGGGACGTGTATCAGCAGGTGGCGGGCTCACCACCATCTCCAGCTCAGTGCAGAGCTTGCTGTGGGTTCAGTTACTGTGTCCTGATGCAGGGCTGTGCTTGTCCTCAAAAGGGGCTCGACCTGGCACAATTAGTTTTATTCAGTTAATAGGTAACCATAGTAACAAAGAGTTAAAATTTTCACAAGTCCTTTTAAAGCAAGACTTGTTTCTGTTAGATATCCAGAGGTGCAGATTTACATTTCAGGTGGAAAATTGGTCTGTTCATTGACATTCTCCCTTAGTTACTGTGATGATGTTCTTAACTTGGAGACATAATCTGCCCGATCAATACCTTGGTAAATGACAACATTAGTATCAGCAGCATGGTATCTCAAACCCGTTATCTTTGCGCTTAGATTCAACGGTATTGGGTTTTAACCTCTCCCATAAATAAAACGGCAGTGATGAGGCTAATTTCAAAACAACATAAAAAATGCTCGGAATACGTTTCTCTGTAAGAAGGTGATCTCCAAACCTACCTGATGCAGGTGGGATGCTATATCTTCATTTCTGATTATGACTAAAAGTGCACCTTTCTCTCTGTGAAACACTTGACAGAAATGCTGAGGTTCGATTTCTGTGTGGCCTCCTTTCCTCAGGATATTCTGAAAGATTTACAGATAGCTATTATTTAAGAAAGGATACTTGCACAGAAAACTGCTGACAAGATATATAAGAAAGCACATCTTATTTACTAAATTATGTCCTAATAAGGCACATAAATGGCAGTTTGCCTTTACTACTAGACGAGCACTTTATAATGAATCTTTTATGTCCATATCAAAGGCTGATTCTTTGGAAACATCAAACATACTCCCTCTGAAGGGAGTCACCTGGGGATGAAGATACTTACTTTAAAACTGCCGCCTCAGTCAGTGTTTCCAGGACTGTGACCAGATCCCTGATGCCTGTGCACTGCTCTGAGTATCACTAGCAAGGGCAGATGCTGGAGAAGCTGGCAGACACTTGGGACGGTGTAGGCTCTGGGGTGTGGCAGGTGCTGGGGTTACACTGGGCCTGGTAACCAGGGTTGAGGGGCATGGCTGTATCCCACAGAATGGCTCTGCAGTAAGCTTTGTTGGGAGGATAAGCTCATGTAGTTAAAGAAGTTCCTCAACTTTGTCGTCCTCTGATTTTGATGCTGTTACTGTCTGGAGGATTCTGGAGGGTTGCCAATAACACTGTCCATCATTTGTTATTTCTTTTATAAAAATAAGGTGTTACATGGGTCAGTCTCCCTTGGATCTCAAGTCAACCTGAATTTTGACTTTGAATTCTTCATTCAAAATGTATGGTGATGCTAATACAACACTGTAAATCAATCATGTGCTAAGTCACTCAGTTGTGTCCGACTCTTTGTGACCCGATGGACGGTAGGTAGCCTGCCAGGCTCCTCTGTTCACGGGATTCTCCAGGCAAGAATACTGGAGTGGGTTGCCATGCCCTCCCTCCAGGTAAATCAACTATACACCAATAAAAATCTAAAAGTAAAATGAAAAAAAGTATGGCGATGTATTTTCAAAAATATTCGTACAGACGAGATTTCTTTTAATAAAGAGCTCACTAAAATATCTAAGTATCTAATATCGTGCATCACTTCACGAGTAAACGGGGCCTGACACCCCATCGACACTCTGGGACAGATGAATTTTCCAGGAGAGCTTTCTGAGCTACAAACACTGCTCCTGATTACACTTTATTCTCTAATGTATTTTACAACGTGTCCACTTGCTCACCTGAATAACACAATTTGTTATTTTCTGTTGTAAATAGTGGTCATGTGACAAAATATTACCATGAAACAATACAGTCACTATTGAAACAAGTGTTTTATCTAGAAGTATTCCTGCTATAAATAAACTAACATCCTTCCGGTTGCTCCCATATGGAAACCAGTGTCACTTGTGCTCTGCTGAGGATATAAGAATATAAGAACCAAGATCTTGCACTGCTGCTTTTGAGGAGAGGGAAGCAAGAAGAAAGCCAAGTGTTCTGCTCACTGTGGCAGAACAGGGACTTGGCCCTGACTCACGTCAGCACATGTCAAGGTACGGCTATGCACTCAGCCCAAGAAAATCAACTCTAATTCAAGGTTAAAAAAGATTATTTCCAGATTACTTCTGGAGGCGAAGCACCTTCGTAAAAAGACTGAAGGCCATTTCATGCTGTATTTTTTTCAACAAAACTGCCTCCCAAAATGGTGTGGAAATGGGAGCAATGATGGGGGTGGAGGAGACCACATCTGGCAGCCATCTGTGAAAAACCATGGACAGCAAAAGGAGCCTTGGTTGGGAGAAATACCAGTTACACAGAAGATCAGATTTCACAAATTTGGAAAAAAATACTTAGAAATCATATTTACTAAAATAAATAAATTAAAAAAAAAAAAAGAAATCATATTTAAATGATACAAAATTGGAGCCATCAGCATCTCCCAGGAGACAGTCTCTGCCTCAGCCACCTGGGGAGCTTCGTGAGGCTGCTCTTCCTCACTCAGCCACCCTCTGGGTGCTGGTCGTGAGGAGACGCTCTCTACAGCACGGCTGCTCTTTCAGAAGCACTTCTCAGCGCCTTCCAGGGGCCTAGGGTGGTTGTCTCAGTGCTGCTGTGTGATCTTTTGACCCGATGGTGACCACTACGCTCTGGGAGGCCCTCTCTACCCTTTGGGGAGCCTCCTCAGGCCCGGAGGTGCTCAGTGACTGTGACGCACCCACACTGACCAGGCTGACACGGGGAGGACCCCCCCAGAAGGCGGGCACATAGGACCTTGCCATGCTCTGCGGTGGCCTCGGGGACGGGGAAAGCTGAGCTGAGAAGGTGAAACACATTGTGGCTTCTTTCTGAAACTGAGAATGCTGTTATTATTAAAAAAAAAAAAAAAAAAAAAAAAAAAACTTGGACCCGCAATCAAAATAATAAAAACTATAGGAAAAATCTGGTACCTTACCTTTGTTCTTACAAAGAAGGACTTGTCTTCTGTCTCCACGAGGTGGAAGAGGAAGGTGCTGGAACATGCCTCCCGCACCACTCGCTCCAGCTTGACTCGCAGGCTGGAGCACAGGTCGGCCACCAGGTCCTCGTAGGAGGCGGGCTGCGGGCCGCAGACACACAGCTCGCGGGGCACGGTCGCTCCCAAAGCCACAGGCGGCTCTGTGTCCTGGACCACCTGGCGGCTGCTCAGCATCACCTTGTTGAACTCGGCATACTCGCTGAGAATGACAGCTATGTCGTTGCGTGAGTCTTTCAATGTACTGTTGTATTTCAGCTTGTGGAGGTGGAAGGAGGCAGTCTGATTCCGGTCCAAGTTTGTGAGGTGATTTCTACCGTGGCCACACCTCTTCTTCCAGGAGGAGGAGTGGTCCACATGGTTGGGCATCTGATGCACAACTGTCACCACGAGAGGACTCCTGCTTCGGGAGGCGGGAGGCAGCCCCGGGCACGCGGTCATTGGGGTCCCAGGGAAAGCCCCAGTGGCAACCTGGGGCGGGGGCTCCTTTGGAAAGGCGCTGGGCAAAAGGGCAGAATGCCGAGCGGCTCCAATCTTCACAATTTGTTTCAGTTTGTGTGCAAAACGCAGGTGCTCCAGGTCTAAAGTGTTCTGGGTGAGGTCATCTGCTCCCTGCCGGGCATCTGCCCAGGAGCTGAGCAAGCCGCGTGGGGCCGTGCCGCTGGGGCGCCGTCTCAAGCCGTGCAGGGTTCTTGGGGTGTCTCTGAGCTCTCTAGTCACAGTGAAGTTGGCATAGCTCCTGGGGACCCCGCAGACGTCTCGGATTTGGACGTAACAGGGCACACACGTAGCTTCCTTCTTCAGCCCACCCAGCCAACTTCTGGGAGGAACGCTGGTCTCCAGCCCTGGAACCTGGCTCGCGTAGCCCCAGTCGTGGTCATCACTGGTGTTCAGGCTCAGGAAAGAGTCGTAACTGTCTTTGGATGCACCTTCTCTTTTCCCGGTGCGGCCATATTGTGAAGCACAGGACTCTTCTGTGTCGTATCTGGGGTGACCATACTCACCCGGAGAGTCCTGATCCGAGTCTCCAGAAAGGGGTTCATAGTAGATGTCAGAGAGCACGCCCACACCCATGCCTCTGCCTGTACCTGCCTCACCCACGCTCCCACCTTGCAACTGCTCTTCAGAGACCCCACCGACGGGAGGTGCACCAGATAGGGGAGCAAAGGATGCAGAGGGCTCTGGACCGGCACTCTCGCTGTGGGCTGCGGTACCTGGGTGAGCATCAGCCTGCAGGTATGCGGGGAGAAGTCCGCCATGGAGCAGATCCCATACTGCACACGGTGACCCCTCCTGCAGCAGGCAGGCTGGCTCCTGTCTGCCTTGTGGAGAGGTGGCGAGCAGCTGGGGGCCGGCACCTCCTCGATCCACGGCTCTTCCCTGTAACTTGGCTCCACTCTCCTCACTGTCGAGCAGATGGGTCATCCTGACGACTGGGACTTCCTGTGTCGGGAACCCTGTCCCCGTGTCACTGGGGCCTGCACTGTGGGCTGCGGTGGCTCCACCCGAGGGGAGCGCAGGCTTTGGGAGCTCTGGGTGCCCATGGGTCTGTGCACCCTCAGCTCCAGCAATCGGGTCGGAGCCTAAGGACTTAACCAGGATGTAACAGCATTCGTGTGTTTTCATATCACTGCTCAAGACATCTTCAGGAAAGCTCTGAGTGCTGGTCACCGCAGCACCTGGTGTGGCTGTAGAAACAAACACGTCAGCAGAAGACTTGTTTTCAGGGATCTCTCCAGGACTGAAAGGCTCACTGGTCTCCAGGACACGATGATGTGGGTGGGGGCTGCAGGTCTCCACACCCGTGGGCTGCAGTGGGTGTCCTGATGATACCAGGTTTTCTAGAGAACCTCCGTACGTGACAGTGCAGGCAGGCTGGGTTACCGTGGCATCACAGTCTGGCCCCTTTCCTGAGAGAGAGAAGCCCTCGCCACATTTACTCGGGCCAGTTTCCTGAGTGACGTCACCAGGAAGGATTAAGAATCTACCTTTTCTTCCTGCGTGGTTCTGTAATCGTAGAGGTGTTTCAGCAGAAAGCTGCATCTGCTGTACCTGAGCTGAGTTATCCTGTTCCACTGGATGGGTGGCAGCAACGAGAGAACTTTCCTTTTCTGTTACGGCCAAGTCTCCTGACTCAACCTTGGAGAGCCTGGTGCTTTTCTCAGCAAGCGCGTCACAGTGTTTCAGACCATGGAGATGTGGAGATGTGGCCTGAGCTGGTGGTGCTTCTTCCACTGGTGCCTGGGGGTCAGGGCTGGAAGCTGGTGACACTTCTTCAATCAAGGAACCGAACGGGAAGTCAGAGGCAAGGTGAACTTCCTCCGCAACCTCCAGGGTACATGTTTCTTTAGAAAGTATGAAAGCCACTGTCTGTAAATGATCACCTTTCCCCTCTTTGTTTTCTGCTGGTTTCACAGACGTGTTAGCAGCAGAGTTCACGTCTCTGTTTTCTATGAAAGGAACCTCTACAGGCACGAATGTTTCCTCTGCCATCTCCTGAAGGTCTACGCAGGGTAGAGGGGCCTCCCGCAGTCGCTCCGCTTCACCAGTGGGTGCTTCTTCCCTAGGACTCATGGGTGGTGATAGGGTGAGAGTGAGGTCAAGGTTGGAATCCTCCTCTGATACCTTGAGGCTGACCTCCTCTCTATTCACAGACAGGCCTGCTTCTTTGGTAAATGTGGAATTAAATGATTGAAAACTAATATTTTCACTGTTTAGACCACTCTTGTCCTTCTTTAGTTCTGAAGAGCCACAAAGAGTATTCCTTATTGATGCGATGCAGTTAAGGGAATCCTTTTTTCCCAAGGGGGCAGAGGCTGACGATGGAACTACTTCAACCTGGGATGGCTCTATTATTTCTTCCGAAGAGATGCTCAAGAGATTCTGTGTTGGGAGAAGGAATTCTTGAGAGAGTTTCATTTCTTCTCTTGGTAACGAGTAATTTGAACTTTTAGCCAATGGCAACGCTTCCGTTACCATGGGATTATCACATGGTGAAGGTGAGCCTGCCACAGCCTGTCCCTTTTGTAAGGAACATGTTTCTTCAGCAAGTGTCTCTCTATGCACTGAGGAGGCATGGAGGTACTGAGTGCCCTTTTGTCCTGACACTGCCAGCAAGGGGTTGTCCCCAAGGCCCTGCATCTGTGACTTTTCAAATGTGGACACGGGATGTCTAAAGCTTGCAGCAGGTGACACCTGTTTAGTCAACTCCACGTTAAAGGCTGTAGGTTTGTCAGCTCTGTTGACAGCTTCTGTCTGTACTGGCACGTAGGCACTTTTTTCCAAAGTGAGCGTAACTGGTTCCAGATTAATCATCACATATCCTGTATCACCCTTCCCCTCCAATGGCTGACATTCTTTGTTTATGGGGGTGCTACACTGGATAAGGCCCTGCAGAGCATCTGCTTCTGTTTCCCTTTGTGCATGAAAAATATCAACTTTGCTCTCAAGGGTGCTGTACACAGACTTCTGACAAATCATTGATGGACTGCTGATCTCATCATAAGTCTTGGAAAACGTGGTTTGTGGGACAGTATCATTATAAGAGGTCACTTGTGTGTTTTCAAGAGGTTCAAAGGTTTTATCTTCCCCAGGAATAGAAGGTCCATTAGCTTGACTGCTTCCAATGCTAGGAAGCACAAGATAGGAAGTCTCCAATTTACCTGATGACTCTTGTTCAGCTTTCCCCCTAATTATCTGAAATGATTAAAGCAAAAGAAATAAATTAAAAAAAAAACAAACCAAGAGTCTAAAATACATAGTTTTTTAAAAAGAATCTACATATGTGAAGAACAAAGAACGATTTTAGCTAGCTCTTGTCTTTTTGAATCTTCACAGGGCAGAGATCAAGCAAATCCCTTTCTTCTTACATAGGCTTAAAATACACCCGAGAGATTTTTTTTAAATACACAAGAGCTCCAATAAACACTATTCTAGGTAAGACATAATAAGTATTCTGCTCAGAAAGAATAAGTAATTGGCCCCAAATCACACTACTAAAAAGCTACATAATTATGGCTGGCTCCTAGATCATCTACCCTTAACGATTTTTTTCCTACTTTCATGTCTTCAATCAGGATGGTAGATAAGCTCCAACAGCAGACAACATGGAGTTTGAAAACTTACGTTTCTGGCATTATAATCCTCTACAAAGTTAGAGAATCCACTTTCCTAAAAGAAATCGGTGCCTTGTTTTGCAAGTGATTTTATGTATGAAAAAATTTCTTCAAAAGTAATACCAGCATTTTTAGTATTCATCTTTACTGACCTCATTATTATAAGAACAGATGAAATTCTGGCTTTCTGAGCTTTCCTGGTGACCCACTGTTGGAAACATTTCTTTCTGTTCATTCTGCACCCAGAGCTCCAGGCCTCTCACGGGAGGTGGCTTCGTGAAAGGAAGCAGGGGGTCGGCGCCAGGGCAGGACACCTCAGCTGCACGGCCTCTGGGAGCCTCGCTGGCCTCCAGCAGAGGGTCTGCGGAGTACCTCTCTACTCTGGAGGGCTCCTCGATTTCACCGAACTCAAATGACTCTAGTGTGCTATTTATGGACACGTATTTTGCTGGGTTGCTGTGTTCTACGACTTTCCGGGACGACCGCACAATTTTGTTCTGTCTGCTGTAGAACAGAGCCACCCACATATGCAGCAGAAGCTTCACCTCTTCCACGTTATCCGGTAGATCAGTATTCCAGGGCCTGAGGGTTTAAAGAAAGAACAAATGAAAATCATTGAAGATGACTCTTTTAGATGACTGTCGTATCATAAAGCAAGTGCTTTCATTATTAACCTTAAGTTTTTATGTTCAGTTTTCTTTTAAAAATTACATGAGCATGAAATAAAAGACAAAAATGAAGTTGATTTGACAAATAATTACAATGCTTCTCATCTCTTCTTTTTACAGAGACAGAGCCAGGAGCTGGAAATCAGAGTTTTTAAGTGACTTCTTTCAAAACACAAACTCTTGTGAGTGGAAGAACCATGATTGAACACAGGCCTTTCTGCTCTGAGCCTGGGGCTCTCCCTAGATTCAATGCGAGCTTTCCTTGGACAAAACAGATACCTTATGTGAATAATGGCTTCAGTGACTTCCCAAATCCTCATCTCCTGGCTTCTGGAAACTCTGACCAACTCATTTCTTTTCTAATTCTACATGTCTAACAGTTGGGAAGTCTGAAGATTAAAGTAGTCAGGCAGTTCAGCAGAACTGCACTATTTTCAGATGCCAGCAAGACTCTCCTGAAACCAGAAGGGAGACAGAACACACTTCTGGCCATGTGCCAGGCCAAAGAACAACAGAGCGAGTGCAATGAGTCAGAGGGCTTACAGAGCGGGGCTTCAGTGAAGCAGGATTCAGGGGAAGGAAGTGACCCTCCTGAGCAAGTGCAGGCTCTTAGGTGTGAGCTGGTCCTGGAGCGAGGAGAGGAGTCTGACCGAATTCCGGGCCTTGCACAAGCATCATCCCCCTGCCAGGAGCTGAGGTCACAGGCCAGTGCTCACTGCTAACAGCGATAGTCACTGTTCAGTACCAGCCTGTCACCGTGCAAATCCTCATCACATAGCTATTACTAAACTCATGTTAAAAGCATTGCCCAGACTGTCACCCTTCCCAGGTGTCATCTGGACACTGGTGAGAAATGTAGACTCTCAGGCTCTACCCCAGAATCAGAGCCCACAGTTCAGTGAGCTCCCAGGGTGAGTATCAGGAAGGGCCAGAAGTGCTGTTCTGAGAGCTGGGGGAGCCCTGACTCCACACCGAGGCTGGTCCACGCTCCAAAGCCAGTGCTCTTAGCTCTCCGCTATTCTGCCTTGGTCCCTCATGAAGATTTCTAGAACAACCCCATGTAAACGTGCTCACTCACAGCAATGTGACCAACTTGACAAGCTATAAGTTTTGTTTTTTAAATTATTTATTTCCTTATTTGGCTGCACTGGGTCTTAGTTGAAGCTCATGGGATCTAGTTCCCTGACTAGGGATTGAACCTAATCCTAATCCTGCTTGGGGAGGGAGGAGTCTCAGCCACTGGACCACCAGGGAAGTCCCCAAGTAATTCTTTAAATGTTTCTTCTGGGATTCAGTCTGCAAAGCATTATTCCTTTACCTCACTATTTTCCACCAAGATCTTATTTACATATTACAATTCAAGGACCAGAAAGACTCATGAAGGAGCATCTCCGCGATCCACTGCTCAGTATTACTCCCCATTTACTGGATTTTACACCCTTCTTTCTCCTCCTCAGACTGAGCACAGCATCCCTTCTCCCTATATCGAGGTATCTACCCAGTGTCGCCCCTACTCACCCATGCAGCGCTCTGACCACAGTCTTCTCCAGCGGGTTGTTGGTGTACTTGCTGTCTAAGCTGAAAGAGTAATCTGCTTCGCATGTGAACGTGACCTTAAAGGAGCCGTCACAGCAGAACACCGTGTGTGAGGAGCAGCAGAAGTCCTGCGGCCCAGTGGGCAGCAACCTGGCCCTGTGCCTGAAGGCCAGGGCTATAGAGAGCTTCTGTAGCGGGGGCGTCATATTCGGGCGCAGGAAGGGTATCACCTTCCCCACGGGGGTCCCCATGTCAGAGCCTTTGGTGCTACTCTTGGCAAAGGCCAGGCCCGGGCTCCCCCTCTTTGAATGTTCTGCGAGGAGCAGGGCGTAGGAATGCTCTGCAGCCACGAAAGAGCTCTGGCTTGTGTCGGAACTCTCGTGGGTTTCCTTGGGAAGTGCTGGCTGGGCTTCTGCAGGGGCCCAACTGCCAGGACCCACGCTCTCTTCCTCTAGGCTGACCGTGGGGTCTGACGATGGATTACTCTGGTCAGAGGAGGGCTTGGGTAACGGCCCACCTTTCTGACTTTTAACTCCTCTGTGGTATTCGTGGTCTGATGTCCCACGCAAAGGCTGTTCTTTAGAAAGTGGAACACTGTTTTGCGGTGGCTCCAGGGAGCAGGGGAGGTTTCTGGGCTCGGGGGATGGCGCGCTGGAGGTAGCAGCACTCAGAGCCAGGTCGGCCAGCATGTTCAGGGCCTGGGAGTCACAGCCGACAATGGAGATTTCAGTCGGGGCTTTTGGGGCCACTGTGACATGTTCTGGTTGGGCTGTATTTATGCTAATAACGTCTTGAGCACTGGAAATTTCTGATCGAAGCTGTAAAGCTGTTTCTCCTTTGGCTTCAGTGTAAAAGAAAAAAAGACATATAACATTTGATTTCCATAGAACTAATTCTTTGTTGTATTACTATGGGTCAATGAAAGTCAACAGTTAAGGTGACATATTCAAGAAAAACCTCTTGGTATGTTGCAAAGTTTGTATTAAGTTTTTATTATCCACTGAGGTCTTGTCCAGTTCCCTGAGGCTTTATAATGTGTTTACCAGAGGAACAAGTCCTAAGGAGTATGAATATTAATTTAAAAAGAAATCACCCTTTGAAACTGCACGTACTGATCTACACACAAGGCATACTGCTCAGCTAGAGAAACATACAAAGACAAAAAAACCCCCCCAAAACCAAGAAAACAAGACTTCTGCCTTCAGAGGGCTTACAGTCTAGTGAGAATCTAAGAGTTTCTAAGTTTAAAGTGTATATTATAGAATGTTAACATACTTCCTTAGAAATCATTTCACAAGTTATTACAGAAATAACCTAAGTTCAAAATAGAGACCATTTTAACCATATTAATGTTTAATTAACATTAACCATATTAGTGTTATGATATGAATAAAACATGAGAACTGTTTTAGGAATATTCTGAATTGCCAATTAACTTCAAGTTTTAAAACTTCAGTTTTTACATTGAAAACATTTCCTCTCTACTCTGCAAAAAAGCAAATCTCCTCATCTACTGGTAATTCTTCCAGCAGGTAGTCACATCTCCCCATGTGCCTCTGGTCAGAAACCACACACTCAGGTGGTTTATTTGCCTTCTCAAAAGCGGTCATCACGAAGGACAGAGCTCACAACAGTACTAGGCAGTGAGTCCCTGTAGCAGGTGGCTGGATGGACAGAAAAGCTGACTGTGCCCCTCTTTATAATTAGTAGTAGCAGGTCTGACATGAATTACCAACCTGTCTCCAAAGGCCAGTGACAATATGTTTACAGAGGAAACTCTCGCTTATGAGGTCATCAAACAGAAAGATGAGAGTGTGAGTATGGTGAGGAGGGTGGAAAAGCTCCAAGGCGGAGAGGTGGGAGAAAGTGACCCAGAGAGTTGTCTCATGAGCCCCCTGGGTGTACTGGAAACACGAAATCCATTTTAGGATCGATGTGTCTGCTGACAGTTCATTCTACCCTTTAATACCTTTAATACTCTTACACCAAGTATCATTCTGGATAGAATCAAGCGAAAGAGTCCATTTTAATAACTATGTGTCATTTCAGGTAATGGAGAAGGCACTGGTGACCCACTCCAGTACTCTTGCGTGGAAAATCCCATGGACGGAGGAGTCTGGTAGGCTGCAGCCCATGGGGTCGCTAAGAGTCAGACACGACTGAGCGACTTCATTTTCCCTTTTCCCTCTCATGCACTGGAGAAGGAAATGGCAACCCACTCCAGTGTTCTTGCCTGGAAAATCCCAGGGGCAGGGGAGCCTGGTGGGCTGCATCTATGAGGTCGCACAGAGTTGAACACAACTGAAGCAACTTAGCAGCAGCAGCAGCATTTCAGGTAAATCACTTAAGTACTGACTTGTTAGAGGTTTTCAATTCGTTAAAAATACAATACTGATTACCTCTTTTAAGAAATATAGATAAGAAGATGCCAAATGAATTATAAAAATATAGAGATTTCAATAAACAAAAACTATATTGAAAACTTTAAAAAGGACAGAAAACCATTAGTTTCAGTAACAAAATGACTGAGCCTTCTTAAACTCTGATATTTCAAGTAAAAGAAATGAAGCAGATTAAGACATAAAAGAAAAATTAAGACATTATTTAAAAGGTGGTAATCTTACAATTTTAACCTGGAATATGGCTTTACAATGTATACAGACATTTGCAATACAAATCAGCCTTTTCCTGAATGCACACTGTGAAAACTTCGCATATTCTGCCAATGCCGTCATATACCTCCTCCTACTAATGGACTAACCTGCAAGTATCTGGAGGCCAGTTCAGCACAAGGAATTCTAACAACATGGCTAAGAATACAATGCATTATGTATGTGTCTATGCTCATCCTGTCTACAAACTAACTGGAAAGACAGGACCAAGACACACCAGATGACTGGAAGAGTATGAATGCAATTCTTTAATGTTCTCAAAAGCCCAAAAGGAACTGAAAGAAAGGAGAGATGAGTGCAGATCAGAGCCCCAGGAAACGCCTCCATGTGATGGAGCTGAGCACAGGCGATGCACAGCAGTGACCCCAGGTGCGCAGTATGGGAGCCTGGCACGGGGAAACGGCAGGGGAGAGACGTGGAGCCCTGGGGAGACTACCTTGTGACCGCCTGGGGCGACAAGCAGAGTCAGCATTTGGTATGACTCTCTATAGGCTGTACAGTGATGAGATTTCACAACATCTTCAGTCATAAAAAACTTTAAACAAACTGAGGAAAGGGACTTCCCTATAGGTCCAGTGGTTAAGACTCTGTGCCTCCAATGTGGGGGCATGGGTTTTGCTGCAGTGAGGTGCACTTGAAAACTAAAAAAAAAAAAGTGGAAAGAAAAAACCAAGCTCATCGGTAATACCATCACATCAACAAAAGTTTCTTTTCCTGAATTCCACCTAAGATTTTTTAAAAATCTAAAGATAGATAAGAGAGAAAGCAGAATCATGAGATTAGACAGAAAACTGATAGGATTACAAAGGTATGAGTAAATGAAGGTTTTTCTAAACAAGAAATAGCACCACGTAGCACAACAGGGCTCAAGACTGAAGACCCTGTAAATGGCGCAGGTCTTGCCAAGTGGTGGGGGCTGCACTGCACTCAGAGAGCGTGGGCATGAGAGCGGCATGGAGCAAGGTGAAGAGCCAAGGCCACGATGACTTGAGAACTTTCCAGTGATGAGGAGCTTCCAGCAGGTGGAACACAGAAGCTCACATAAGGAAATTCTGTTATCCTCTTCCACAAATGCAGAAGTAAATAAACTTAATGCCTTTTAAGACCAAATACAGTATTCTGGATTCCTGACTGCTTTGAACCACCTCTTTACAGTTCCCTCTGGGCAGACTTATAACCTTCTCCTTTTTATAACTGATTATGGTCCAGAAAAGTACTGCCATATGCTATCTGCTTGTGAATTTAGTCACTTAAAAAGACCATTTATACTTTAACTCTGGTAAACCATTCCTGTTTAGGCTTTCTGCAAACTGAAAAGTAGGTTTTACTTAGTAAAGGCACTAATCTTCACACTTTCCTAATTTATTCACAACAGGAAACCAAGTTACTCGTCCTGTCTGAACTATAGAAGATAGCAAGAACCTGACAGACTTCAGCTAATCTCATACTGGTCAATATACTATCTTGTAATCTCGATTAGTCTGTATTGTGCTGTTGAAATATATAGGAAGTGTGTTTCTTACCAGGTTGTGGCTGTTTTCTGAGTCTTGGATTCTGATTGCCTTTTACTATATTTACCCTCTCTTTTTGTGAAGGTTTCTTCATGGGTGGCTTAGCCGTTGGAACAGGTGTGTCTGGAGAGGTCTCTCGTCTCCTTGCCCTTTTAGCATTCGTTGCCACTGGAACATCTTTAGAACCAGGAGCTTCTTGGGCTTTCCTATCCAGTTTGGTTATCTGCACAAACTGTGCGGTCAGCACCTCAGCACCTTATGCAGAAAAGACACCGTTTTTTAAGGGGTGGGGGCTCACATATTTATCAGCATAGCTTTCTCCTTTGATTTCTTTTGTTGTGTGGGGGATAACTTTAGTAATGGGGAATAAAATATAAAATTTGGGATAGTTCATTAACAATTTTATTTTTAACAAAGCAAGAGTTAAAAAGCTCTCACATAAGTATAAAAATATGAACTTGTTAAGTTTGGTCTATCTATCCAGATTAGAAGAAAATATCAGAGTAATAACTTTATAAAAATAAAACAATTTCTAAAAAAATTCCATAATCTTTGCTGACTGATGTGACAGGAAAGGCTGAATATTCTAGTTCACAGCACTGGGACAAATAATTCAATTTACACAAAAGCGACAGAGCTCCCATGAAGTGACATGGTTGAAACCGTAAGCACACTGCAGAGATGAGACTGCAGATTCACAAAGACCTTACAAGTTTTTCTTTATTACACCTAAATATTAATACCAAAGCCTTAACACCTGCCTGAAAAATCACCTCTCAAGAGAAGATGGAGGAAGGTACACTGAACAAAGTCCTTATCTGATTTAACTCCCTATCAGCCTACTACCCTTATGGCAGAAAGCAAAGAAAAACTAAAGAGCCTCTTGATGAAAGTGAAAGAGGAGAGTGAAAAAGTTGGCTTAAAACTCAACATTCAGAAAACTAATATCATGGCATCTGGTCCCATCACTTCATGGCAAATAAATGGGGAAACAATGGAAACAGTTAAAACAGAGACTTTATTTTTTTGGGCTCCCAAATCACTGCAGATGGTGACTGCAGTCATGAAATTAAAAAATGCTTGCTCCTTGGAAGAAACGCTATGGTTTTTCCAGTATTCATGTATGGATGTGAGAGTTGGACTATAAAGAAAGTTGAGCGCTGAAGAATTGATGCTTTTGAACTGTGGTGTTGGAGAAGACTTGAGAATCCCTTGGACTGCAAGGAGATCCAACCAGTCCATCCTAAAGGAAATCATCCCTGAATATTCATTGGAAGGACTGAAGCTGAAGCTCCAATACTTTGGTGGCTACCTGATGTGAAGAACTGACTCACTGGAAAAGATCCCGATGCTGGAAAGATTGAAGGCAGGAGGAGAAGGGGACTACAGAGGATGAGACAGTTGGATGGCATCACTGACTCAATGGATATAAGTTTGAACAAGCTCCAGGAGTTGGTGATGGATAGGGAGGCCTGGCGTGCTGCAGTCCATGGGGTTGAAAAGAGTCAGACATGACTGAGTGACTGAACTGAACTTACAAAATGCTCAGCTTTACTTCTCTGGGAAAGAGCTAAAGGTGGAGGGAGATGAGAAAAAACTATTAATGACCTGCTTGTATCACACATAGCAAGTGTTTCTATGCTTTAAGAATTAAAAAAAAAATGTTAATAAATGTTCCCTGTGAAAACTGTTTTCCACACTATGTAAATTTATCATACCTGTGAATGTTTGTAAATATTTTAAAATCACAACATATAGAAAATACTATTTCTAATTGCGAATAGAAAAATGATACTAAATGCCGGGAGCCAGCTCATGAGATCCCACCCATGACAGAGTCATGAGGTAAAGGGCTGATTGAGCACGGCTTCTCAGCCCTCAGGAATTCTCGGAAGGCCCAGCACTCACCTTAAAGATGATATCTGTCTTTCTGATGTTTGCTACAATAAACCTCTTCTGATTTCCTGTGATTTAGAAAAAAGCCTTTTCCTGATTCTCTTCTAAAATAGATCAATCTGAAATCTCAATCGACAAGGCCCCTGAATGGTAGCACCCTAATAAAATTATCTGGGATATAGAGTATGCTGATCTAAATTCCTTTTGCTAACATATTGGTTTGTTTAATAAATGTACCTGTGCCTTTGGAGCTAATGTGAATAACTGCTCCCTAGTAATAAAACAGCATTGAGAGCCTCTGCACAGAAAGCCCCTATGGGCACAAAACCCTTCGCAGGAAAAAAGGCTTGTTAGGAAATATAAGAAATATTGCTTTATGAAACTGTTACTTAGTCTATATTTACTCACTATGTTTTTACTCTTAACGTATTTAGCCTATATAATGAGAGCATAATAGTTAAAGATTTATATAAATAAAAGTTTAGCTTTAATGCAAATAATAAGACAATTGTTAAATTAACTGATGATTCTTACTTAGAGCTGACCTTCAGCTTGCTGTTCTATGACCTTATGGGACCACGTTCTTTTCTGTTAAGCTCAAGGCGTAAAGTAAATTACTGAAAACAGGTTTTACCTTGAAACTTTCTATTGATAAATTCTTTCCTGCTGTGCCTGATACAAAAGTGTTCTGACTGATCAACCCTTATCAATGGAGAGTCACAAGATGTTAGCAGGCCTCCAGGCCGGAAGATGATGTAAACAAAATGAGGCTTTTTGTAACTAAAAACAGGCAAACAGTTTCGATGAAGGTCAAAAACTGCTGGCCTATTAAGCTGAATTGATAGGCCCATTAAGCTGAATTCATATGCCCATTAAGTTAAATTGGTATGCCCACTAAGCTGAATTGGTATGATTCTATACTTTACATTTGTTTCTATGTACCACAAAAAATATAAAAACTGTCTTAAAAACAAAAAAGTCGGAAGACACTTGGAAACACCAGACTCGCTGTGTCTTCTCATTCGTATCGCCAACGCCGTCCATCCTAAGGGAACCCTGACCAGCTGGAGCAGGACTCCGGCAACTAAACAGTGTAAGAATGTGATGGTTATTAGTGAAATGTAAAAAAGAGACCAACTTCATTTTATGTTTTTGAAAATTAGAGGAATAAGTGGTTTTTTAAAAAGCTGTTAGGCTCTCTTAATGTTGAACATTTCCCTGGGTTTAAGTATTTTCCTCCCTACTAAACTAATAAAGGCAACAGAGCAACATACTTCTGTTTGTTTCCAGAATAAGACTTCTGATTCTACATCAGTTACAATTTTAAAAAGTTTTGCCATAAAAAAGGCAAAATATAAATCAAGCAGGAAAATGCAAGTGAAAATGAAAGTCACTCAGTCATGTCCAACTCTTTGCGACCCCATGGACTATAGAGTCCATGGAATTATCCAGGCCAGAATACTGGAGTGGGTAGCCTTTCCTTTCTCCAGGGGTTCTTCCCAACCCAGGGATCAGGTCTCCTGCATAAAAGTGGAAAATGGTTAACACTAAATTGAGAAGAGAAAGGAAACAAGATGAGATGACCAAGACGAGGGGACGTGTAAGATCTACACGGGCAGGAAGTGAACACCTCTCATGACCCAGGTCCTCGGAGGAGAAGGGGAAACATGACCCTGCAGGGACCACCCTGCTTAGCTGCATCATTCAACAGCAAGTTTCTCAAACTGTGCACAATAACCCATGGGTGGACTGTCAAATAAACCTAGTGGGCTGCAACCAGAATTCTTTATTAAATGACAGAATATATCAGATTATACTGCACAAAGTTAGGGTAAATGTTTTCTGAAATTTCTGTTTCAGTATTTATGCATTTGTATATACAGGACTAAAACATAAAACATATTTCTTACAGTGGATGAAATTTAAAACGTTTTGAGAAATAGTGACAACATATATGTTGAATTACAGATAATATATTTAATACCTTTAAGTAAATTCATACAGAGAAGAAAGCCAATACGGCTGGCCTGGAATGTGTGCAGAAACAGTGTGTGTGTGGCTGCTTCATGCTGCCCTTCTTTCCATCACCTTCCTAAACACACACACCATTTCTCAAACTGTAATTGGTCAGAAATAACTATTTGTTAAACCAAAGGGTAAAATCTTAATTATCTAGGATCCCAGGGGATCCACACATCTCCAGTATTTCTTCTTCAGGCATCCCAAGTGTTAAATTCACAACATGAAAGACAGGGCCGACTATAAGACACACGCTCATAAGCAGCCTCCCGCTTTGCCGGCGGTCAAGTACAGAGATGATGGGGAAATGCCTGAGGGGCCCTGGCCACAGTCTGCTCGCCCTTCTCGAAGGGAACATGGAGCGTAAGTTCCCTCAGTTCAGTTCAGTCACTCAGTTGTGTCCACCTCTTTGTGACCCCATGAACTGCAGCATGCCAGGACTCCCTGTCCATCGCTAACTCTTGGAGTTTACTCAAAATCATGTCCATTGAGTCGGTGATGCCATTCAACCATCTCATCCTCTGTTGTCCCCTTCTCCTCCTGCCTTCAATCTTTCCCAGCATCAGGGTCTTTTCTAATGAGTCAGTTCTTTCCATCAGGTGGCCAAAGTATTGGAGTTTTAGCTTCAGCATCAGTCCTTCCAATGAATATTCAGGACTGATTTCCTTTAAGTATCCTACTTTTAAACAAATACACTACACATGTCTGAGGGGCTCTAAGCCAGAGTTGTGCTGTCTGCTGTGCTCTGCTGGCTAAAGTGCACTTGACTGACACTAAACGGCTCTGGATGTGGGCTCCTACTCAGTTTTCAGGGACAACAAAACCACTTGTGAACTGTTTCTTTACATACATCTCGAGGCCACTGGACACTGTTTCAGTAGGTCCATACCAGAGAGCAGGTCCAGGTGACCACCTTTAGAACACACCAAGGGTTAGAACTCTACCCCAGGGTGCTCTGGTTGTGCAGGCCCAGGTGGACCCTCTTTAGATGTGCTCAGGCTGTCACTCAAAACTTTCTACCAGTTGCTTTTAGTGTGCCAGATGTTAGGAGATCCTGTCCAATCTGTCCCAGGGCAGTTAGGAAACTGAAAGGTCTTATTTCTTAGAAAGGTAAGTAAATAACTAAGTGGCAACTGGAGCAGTTTTACAAGTGAATAAGAGCTTCTGGTGGGCAGGTTTTTGTCCTGTTGACTTTCACCTGTCACCTCAATCAGTGCTCCCCAGCTATAATGCACATACAAGCCACCGGGAGAGAACTCACAGACGCCGCCAAGCTATGGTTCAGGACGGTCACACAGGGACAGGGTGGGGGCACAACGTTTGAAAACCCACATGATGTGCTTACCTCTTTTTCTCCTCTGAGGAAACTGTCCTTTGACTAGCTTGAGAGTTGTGGTAGAGGTGGGACCCTTGTTTCCTCCAGCAGGAGCCCTTTTGGGGAAGGGTCGGTACAAGTTCACCCTTTTACTCTGTACCATGGGCAGCGTGCTTGCCTTTCTCTTAGGCTGCACTCTCAGATTTGGTGCTAGGCTCAGTGGGATCAGAGCTCCCTGTCTTGCTTGAAACACATCTTCAGGGTTATTTCCAGTTTCTGTATCTTTTCTTCCTTCTGCCTCTGAGTCGTGAAATTCGGGATCTGGAGTCATCACTGAAGAAAAGCCTGCATCACAAATCCCATCTGAAATACAAGGAGACTGAGGACGCTCTGCCAATAGACCTAACACAGTTGACACTCCCAAAACGTACCCGCTCGCATCTGAAAAGTAAGACTTCAGCTGAGTTAAAGACTGTAAAGGGCACTTTTCAGCTGGAGGAGTCAAGTCAAAACCACTGGACACCTGGCCAGAGAAGCTGGTTTCTTTAAATCCGTCCTGGGAAGCAGCAGTCAATGGAGGGCTTTTGTTCATCTTGGACAAGTCTTGGAAATTATGCTTTACTAATGTGTTTAGAGAGATTCCTTTTTCAGAAAATGATTTCTTTGCTTCTATCAGGGCACAATTGAGGGCAGGCAAAATAGGCACCACCTTCAATGAGATGTCGTCTTCAACTTTCAAGTCTGTCAGACCTAAAATATATACGCATGTATTAAAAACCCAAAGTTATTTTTTTTTTTCCAAAAATCATGCAGGAAAAAAATGCTTTACATTACAAAATTATAGGATGGTTAAATATGATGCAGTGTTTCAAATGGTAATCTAAATAGCAATTAATAGAAGGCTTATGAATGCACTTAATGAATATATATTATCTTCATATATATGAAAATACATACACACAGAATCGAAACATAGTCATTCAGCAGGGATGACAAGGTGAAAATGAAGAAGGCAGGCCTGCCTCCAGCTCCGAAAAATAGCACCAGCTCTTAGAGTTGGCAGAGTTGCTTTCTGTTCTTATCTGTACCTTATATGACCTACTTCAAACTCTCTTAACAAGGTAGTCAAAGGTGCAAACGTCCTTTGGTTCGCATTTTGACTTTCTTTTTTCTTCTAGCTTTATTGAGATATAATTGAAATACAGCACTGTGTACATTCAGAATTTACAGCATAATGATCTGACTTACATACATCATTAAATAGTTACCTCAGCAAGTCTAGTGAACATCCATCATACCATGTAGATACAAAATTAAAGAAACAAAAAAATTTTTTTTCCTTTTGATGGGAACCAACTGAACTCAAACAAAGTAAACCCCTAAGTAACCTTCAAGTTAATATTATGTAACTAGACTGTCTAGTCTGTGGTGATGGACTCATTAAAGTGATAATCAGGCTGACACCTGACAGCTCTGTGTGAGAGGCTAGACCGTGCTTATTCTCCAGTTTTATTCATTATCTCCCCTGACCAGAGCCTTTCTGGACTTTGTTTTCTAACTGCCCTCTGAAATTCTATACCACCGATCTACTGTATATCTATTTATATCCTGCATGAGCAACACTTTTTGCCCCTAATAGACAATTCCTGGTTCTGGGGAAGGAGACAAGCAGTCCACACAAAGGCAAGTGCTTCTGTGAAGACCTTAAGTCCCACTGACGGGGAGACTATGATAAAACTACTTCCTTGCTATTGCTCTTCAAGAACAAATGAATCCAGTTTTGGACATGCTGAATGTCAGGAACATGAGACACTTAAGTGGAAAGAGATGTCAATGCTGCTGCAGCTGCTGCTGCTAAGTCACTTCAGTCGTGTCCGACTCTGTGCAACCCCATAGAGGGCAGCCCACCAGGCTTCCCCGTCCCTGGGATTCCCCAGGCAAGAACACTGGAGTGGGTTGCCATTTCCTTCTCCAATGCATGAAAGGGAAAAGTGAAAGTGAAGTCGCTCAGTCGTGTCCGACTCTTAGCGACCCCATGGACTGCAGCCTACCAGGCTCTGCCATCCATGGGATTTTCCAGGCAAGAGTACTGGAGTGGGTCGCCATTGCCTTCTCCAAGAGATGTCAATAGCCAGGTGGATACCTGAGTGGGGAGCAGACAAGCAAGGATAAGCCTGCAGAGATGAAGGATTGACCAGGGAGAGTAAAGGGGCAAAGTTATTTCAGAGAAGAAAACAGTTGCTAGAGTCATGTGCTGCTGGGGGTTTAAGATGAGGACTAAAACGTGGCCCACAGCTGTCGTGGACTGCCTGTGCCCTTACCTGCTGCTGATGGAGGTGAGTGGAATAAATGCAACCCGTGTAGACCTGTCTGCTCCTCTCCAAAACCTATACAGAATGAGAATCAGAAGAAAATCAGGTTGCTGATTTGATACAAGTAAACATATAGGAAAACATTTTTTCAAAAAAGTTGTCCTTACCTGTTTCGGACATTAAGGCTGATGATGTAAGTAAAATGAAAAATTCTCGATCTTCTAAGCATTTGATGATTGCCTTAAACATAAAAAAGCAAGAAAGAAGATTCAATTCCTTTCTCCTTCTACCACATTCTTCAGTGATTTTTAACCTTATGAAAAGTTAAGGAAAAAGATTCTTGAAATGTTAGTATTTATGGGAAGTAGAACAATTTTGACCCCAGTATCAGAAATTTCAAGTCCCTTACTGCTCAAATAATCTTTGCCTTGTTAGGGCTACATATAATAAATAACTGGAACATCAAGGGTTGTTTTCGGATGGTGTTCAACTATGTAACAAATCAAACAGAAACCTTTTTCATTGTCATGTTTGACATTTGCTGTGCAAGCAGCTGCTCTGTTTCCCATTAGCCACTACAAACTCAAGGTCAACCAGACATATGATTAACATCAATAAGCTCATGTTAACACAAAACATATCACAGAATCCTGGAACTAGAAAAACTGGAAGATATCATCCATTAAAGGAATCCTTTCCACAGCATACTAGGAGACGGGTAATAACAGGCAATAACATCATTAGGTCCCTGGTAATAAGAAATGCGGACGGGAAATGCAGCTCTTCTTTCCCATTATTCACCATTTCAAAAGCCTATATACACATAACAAAGATAAAATCCAATGTTCATACAATAATCGTTCAGTTAAAAAAAACAGAATAAAATATACCACTTCATGAAGCGATAAAATACTGTATTTCAAAAATTGACAGGTCATAAGCCTACAAATCTGATAAATCAATAAATCATTCACTAACAACTCCTAAGTATGAAAAAAAGACTTCTAATTCTTTATTAGAATGCCACCCACAGGAACCATCACTATGGTGCGTCTCCATATGTTTCTCCCACAGTCCCTGTGTATCAAGTTCTCAATTTCAGGGAAAATAATAATTATATGTTAAATGGATGACTCTTACCAACTGTTCCCTTTTAATGTATTCTATTAGTTTATCTACTTTCTCCCCCTGTTTGTTTGAGAGCTCCACTTCATAAATATTGAAGCACATGTCTTGGCAACAGACTGTGGAAAAAAATCAGAAACACAGAACATTTCTTATTTTAAAATACTATGATGCTTATTTTTTTTTTTACAACCGATTTCTTCATTTTATATTTTAAAAGAAGAAATAGGAATACTATTCAAAAAACATGGATCATTAAACGTTCTTGGTTATAAAACCCCTTAATAAAAGGTTACTGTATACAGTATTTAAAAACAATGCTTGTATTTATACTACACTAATATAAAGTTAACAAGACAAATATATACAAATAAAAACATCAATTTTGCCATGAATTAATCTAAATGACTAAGAACTTTCCTTCTCATGTTTTCTGCTTTATTTCTTCATTTAAAAGCACAGGTGACCTTTGAATGCCTCTCCCTCAACCCCCTGTGCAGTCAGTATTTCCAATATATGATTACCCTGCGTAATCATGATTCCACATCCACGGATTGGGTGGTACTATATGTACTACTGAAAAAAACCTGCTTATAAGTGGACTTAAGCAATTCAAACCTGTGTTGTTCCAGAGTCAGCGGTAAATAAATAAAAACAACCACAAAACCTCTGTTCTCCTTGAAAGTAATGATTATGAGTTACCAACTGTTTGTAAGCGTATCTCTGCTTAATTCCCTCAGTATTCTATATTAAAGCTAGTCTCTGCCATATTAAATTAAACTACTGTTCATCACTTTGAGCTGGCCTCCCAGGAAATGAATCACATGGTTACTCTATCCCTTTCACAAAAGACCCTTTTAAGAATCACTTAAGGGAAAAACAGAAGGAGGGAGAGAAAGTGTGTGTGCATGCACATGTGTGTATGGAAGAGAGAGTGGAAAACAACTAGAACAAAGCTCAGGACACGCAGTGTACCATGACATCTGAACAGACCTTTGTGCTCCATGTAATTCTGTTTTTTAAAAGCAGCTTCTGGTAGTCTCTCTTTCAAAGATGACACTTTCATTACATACTTAACATCTAGTTCATGTGGTCTAAAAAACAAAACAATATCATGTAATGTAATAAACACTGAAACTCGAGGTTCATAACTTTTGATTTTCTAATATAAATGAAAATAAAACTATTATAATCACAAAAATTCTTAAATTTATAAACTCTAAATCAAATAATGCATATATTCATAAATACTAGAGATTTTTGGGTATATGACCTTAAAAGTTGGCTTCCCTGGTAGCTCAGACAGTAAAAAATCTGCCTGCAATGCAGGAGATCTGGGTTTAATCCCTGGGTCAGGAGGATACCCTGAAGAAGGGAATGGCAACCCACTCCAGTACTCTTGCCTGGAGAATCCTATGCACCGAGAAGCCTGGCAGGCTATAGTCCACAGGGTCACGAAGAGTTGGACATGACAAAGACTATCCATGGGGTCACAAAGAGTCAGGCATGTCTGAGGACTAACACCTCATAAACCATGGTCTGCAAATATGTTCACATTAACTGAATACATGCATTTTTGTTATAACCAAAATACCCAGAAGTGTGGAAGAATTATGTATTCTGGAATGGAATGAGAATCTTCTAGAAATTATACCACATAAGAGTTGAAAGCTTTCGACAATACAGGACTGCCTACCATGCAGGGCCACAAAAGAACCACATCTAGACTAGCACCATTTCCTTCTTTAAAACTTATTTAGAAATACTTGTACACTTACAGATACCTCCTTTCCCCCCTAAATACTTCTTTGTGTGCACTTTTAAGAAAAACATTTCCTTCTATAACCACACACACACACACAAAAGATATTCCTGTCTGAATGCAGAGTTCCAAAGACTAGCAAAGAGAGATAAGAAAGCCTTCCTACGTGATAAATGCAAAGAAATAGAGGTAAACAACAGAATGGGAAGACTAGAGATCTTTTCTAGAAAATTAGAGATACCAAGGGAACATTTCATGCAAAGATGGGCACAATAAAGGACAGAAATGGTATGGACCTAACAGAAGCAGAAGATATTACGAAGGCATGGCACTAATGCACAGAAGAACTAAACAAAAAAAGATCTTAATGACCCAGATAACCAAGAGGGTTTGATCACTCACCTAGAGCCAGACATCCTGGAGTGTGAAGTCAAGTAGGCCTTAGGAAGCATCACTAGGAACAAAGCTAGTGGAGGTGATGGAATTCCAGTTGAGCTATTTCAAATCCTAAAAGATGATGCTGTGAAAGTACTGCACTCAATATGCCAGCAAATTTGGAAAACTTCAGCAGTGGCCACAGGACCAGGAAAGGTCAGTTTTCATTCCAATCCCAAAGAAAGGCAATGCCAAAGAATGCCCAAACTACTGAACAATTGCACTCATCTCACACGCTAGCAAGTAATGCTCAAAATTCTCCAAGCGAGATTGGTATGTGAATCATTCAACAGTATGTGAACCAAGAACTTCCAGATGTTAAAGTTGGATTTAGAAAAGGCAGAGGAACCAGAGATCACACTGCCAACATCTGTTGGATCACAGAAAAAGCAAAAGAGTTCCAGAAAAACATCTACTTCTGCTTTATTGACTACTCCAAAGCCTTTGACTGTGTGGAACATGACAAACTGGAAAACTCTTAAAGAGATGGGAATACCAGACCACCTTACCTGCCTCCTGAGAAATCTGTATGCAGATCAAGAAGCAACAGTTAGAACTGGACATGGGACAATGGACTGGTTCCAAATTGGGAAAGGAGTATGTCAAGGCTGTATATTATCACCCTGCTCATTTAACTTACATGCAGAGTTCATCATGTGAAATGCCAGACTGAATGAATCCCAAGCTGGAATCAAGATTGCCAGGAGAAATATCAATAACCTCAGATACACAGTTGACACCATCCTTATGGCAGAAAGTGAAGAAGATCTAAAGAGCCTCTGGATGAAAGTGAAAGAGGAGAGTGAAAAAGTTGTCTTAAAACTAGACATTCAGAAAACTAAGATCACAGAATCTGGTCCCATCACTTCACGGCAAATAGATGGGGAAACAATGGAAAACAGTCAGAGACTTTATTTTTTGGGGCTCCAAGATCACTGCAGATGGTGACTGCAGCCATGAAATTAAAAGATGTTTGCTCCTTGAAAGAAAAGCTATGACCAACCTAGACAGCATATTAAAAAGCAGAGACATTATTTTGCCAACAAAGGTCTGTCTAGTAAAACCTATGGTTTTTCCAGTAGTCATGTATGGATGTGAGAGTTGGACTATAAAGAAAGCTGAGCACTGCAGAATTGATGCTTTTGAATTGTGGTGTTGGAGAAGACTCTTGGGAATCCCTTGGACTGCAAGAGATCCAATGAGTCCATCCTGAAGGAAATCAGTCCTGAATATTCACTGGAAGGACTGAAGCTGAAGCGCCAATATTTTGGCCACCTGATGCGAAGAACTGATTCATTGGAAAAGACCTGATGCTGGGAAAGACTGAAGGCGGGAGGAGAAGGGGATGACAGAGGATGAGATGGTTGGATGGCATCACTCACTCAGTGGACCAGCTCCGGGAGTTAGTGATGGACAGGAAAGCCTGGTGTTCTACAGTCCATGGGGTCGCAAAGAGTTGGACACGACTGAGCGATTGAACTGACTGAACTGATAAAACCACAAAACAATTAGCAAATCAAGACATCAACAATACAGTACAGTTCTTTAATCTACAGCCCTCAGTAAGGTCCCTGGTAACAAGAGAAGGCACTGCTTTTTTCTGGTCCAGAATCCAATCCAGGGTGACACACGACACTTACTTATGTCTCTCTCATCTCCTTCAACCTGCAACAGTCTTCATCTTCACTGACCTTGATATTTCTGAATAATACAGGCCATTTACTTTGCAGACTGTCTCTCAATCTGGGCATGTCTAATGTTTCCTCCTGATTAGACTGGCAGGAACACCACAGACATGTTATCGCCGTGCCATTCTCTGTGCATCGTGTCAGGAAGCTCCTGATGTTTATTTCTTTCCTGGTGATGTTAACTTATCCACTGAGTTAAAATGGTATCTGCAGCTTCTTCTATTATAAAGTCTGCATTTTTTCCTCTGTGAAATATGTAAATTCCATCAAACTTCCACCTACTTTATCAAGCCTCCATTGATCATTATGATGTTGCCAAAATGTGATTTCCTAACTTCATCACTCTTTCTACACTTACTGCTGCTGCTGCTAAGTCACTTCAGTTGTGTCCTACTCTGTGTGACCCCATAGACAGCAGCCTACCAGGCTCCCCCGTCCCTGGGATTCTCCAGGCAAGAACACTGAAGTGGGTTCTACACTTACTAGTTGTACTCTATATAACTACTGAGCCTGTGTGCTGCAATTCCTGAAGCATGCATGCCTAAAGCCTGTGCTCCTTAACGAGAGAAGCCACCATCATGAGAAGTCTGAGCACTGGAACTAGAGAGTAGCCCCCTGCTCGCCATAATTAGAGAAAGCTGCACAAAGCAATGAAGGCTTGTGCAGTCTAAATAAATAAACACAAAACTTTTCAAAAGAGCCAATAAAAAGAAAATTATTTCTAATAGAACACTAACTTTCACTTTTTATTTCAGTTAAAGCATGTCTAACTTTCAAGGCATTTAGGGGCAAACTAAATAGATTAAACAAAAAAGCATCACAAGATGCCCAGAAACAAATACTGTAATTCATTATAATATAAATACGTGTAACAGCTCCTCTATTTAATACTACTCTAGGAAAATCACGTGAAAATTAGAAAATTAGATCCTGCTTATCTTAATAAAAACTATAATAGAATTAAGTGGCTATAATCTGCATCTGCTATCTAGGCAAGTACAATTTGTTTCTCACAGAAAGTCAGACTTCTAGCATTAAGTAAATTCATTTAGCCTGAGAGGTCATTTTTCCACAAATGGATTAAGATGCTAAAATTTTAAAAGTGATTTATCAAAGATTATAAAACTAAAAAGTAGGGACTTCACTTTGCTGACAAAGGTCCACATAGCCAAAGCTATGGTTTTTCTAGCAGTCATGTACAGATGTGAGAGCTGGACCATAATGAAGGCTCAGCACCAAAGAACTGATGCTTTTCAACTATGGTGTTGGAGAAGACTCTTGAGACTTCCTTGGACAGCAAGGAGATCAAATCAGTCAATCCTCAAGGAAATCAACCCTGAATATTCATTGGAAGGACTGATGCTAAAGCTCCAATACTGTGGCCACCTGATATAAAGAGCCGACTCACTGGAAAAGACCCCGATGCTGGGAAAGATTGAGGGCAGGAGGAGAAGGGGACGACAGAGGACAAGATGGTTGGATGGCATCACTGACTCAATGGACATGACGTTGAGCAAACTCCAGGAGATAGTGAAGGACAGGAAAGCCTGGGGTGCTACAGTCCATGGGGTCACAAAGAGTCAGACACAGCTTAGCAACTGAGCAACAATAAAACTAACTCATTCCAAAGCAAAAGTCAGATTTAGATTTGAATTTAGGTCTCTTGTGTCATGGCCCTGTACTCTATACATCTCCTGAAGAATAACCTAAAACCAAGTACAGCTGGTATATTTCACACCAGTGCCAACAAGCAGGACCTCAAAATGAGAATTGAAAAGTTAGAGAAGCATTAGTAAAGGGCATTAATTCAACACTTACAGTTGTTTTGGAACCGCTGTACCATAGGAAGACCAAAGAGTTATATCACACAGCAGACAGCCTTGTATAATTAATTTCCCTTTCCATGGAGAGATGAGAACTGTAAGAAATGAGGTTAAGAAAGAAACTGATTTTATTTTTGAACAAAACATTTACTTAAAGAAAAAACTAAAAGAACCAATTAAATAACTTCTTACCATTTTCTTTGAGTTCAAGTCTGAGGGGGGAAAAAGAAGCATTTTTATAAGAGCAAAGAAAACAAATCCAGTAAAACAAAGTATGCACATAATTACTTACATGCTTTTATGATCATGGGCTGGTGCTGCCATCTTTTTAGGTTCCCTGTACTGAAAAGCTACAATCAGGTAAGGACAGACCTGTCTGGGTCGCTGAGTAACAGTGCTGCCTGAAAGTTCATAGAGGTAATACTGAAAGAAGAAAAGTATTATGAGGATAGCACTACAGAATTCCTCATGTATCAAGTTTACTTCAACCCTACCCAACCTCCAAATTTAACTCATTAGATTCAGAAAAGTATCTTGCAAATGATTTATTCCCAGGTGACTATACCTGACTCAGTTCAAAGGTGCGAAAATGACTTGTCTTGTGAGAAATCTTGTTAGTATTTGCAGCCACATGGCAATCATAGCCAGAAGATGGGCTAGTATAGTTAGCTGTATAATTCTCAGACACAAACTTGACTTTTCCCTAAAATGAAAATATTAAGACTAATCAAATATCTTCGAATAGGAATAATTTTACTCTAGGATTTATTTTAAAATAGTCTAAAGATGTGGATATGTTTTGACTAACAGTAAACTGTGTTAAGAACTATGGCTTTTAAAAAATTATCTTAAGACCAACAATAGTTTTAATTGTCCATGAACCCCATTACATTTTATTTAGCCCTTAAAGTTTTTTGTTTTTTTCACAAACTCTGATAAAATTTGTTATCTTTCTTAGGCAAACATCCACAGCTTTTTTCATAGTATTAAAGGAGTACATGAATTAGCCCAAATTTAGGAGAACCATTCAGTTCAACTGGAGAAGGAAATGGCAACCCACTTCAGTATTCTTGTGGGAAATCCCATGGATGGAAGAGCCTGGTGGGCTATAGTCCATGGGGTCGCAAAGAGTTGGACACAACTAACACTTTATTTCTTTAAAAGAGAAATTACATAGTCCACCAAACAGATTTGCTATTCAATGACTATATCATAAAAGATGAAAAAAACTAAAATGTCAAAAGATGAGTTCCAAACTGAAGTATTAAATTATAAATTAGAGACCAAGACACTCCTGTTCCACCAGCACCCAGTAAACCAGCAAGGAGCAAAAGTCCAGTAAAGCACTTCACAGACCAATAGCCCTGATTACTCAACAGCTGACAGTATTTTTCACTATGGAATCTCTTCATCAAGGGGGACGTATCTCCCAGAAAAAGGAAAAAGAGAACTGTTGAGTTAGTTTATCATGTGATGAAAGGTCATATAATGATTTTAAAAGCTATCTTGAATAACATAATGACATAACATGAAAAAAATGAAAATACACAAAATAGGTACCAAAATGAGGTGTGAAATAATAGGCAACTTTTATTTTTATGTTTACAAGATGCACTACCTAAATATATACATATGCTTGCTGTTAAGGTCCCTCCTCTTCAGCCCTCGGACCACCAAGGATAATCCTCAGAAGACTAATCACATGAGTGGTGCTCCATGAGCAGTGAGAACCTGCATCCTCTCCCCATCAAACTGGGCAGGGCTGGCTTCTGAGCAGTGAAGTAAGGAGGACTAGAGCACATAGCCAGGAACTCAAAACTAAACAGCAGGATCCGCCAGACAGGGTAGGGGCATGAAACCAACGGCGAGGCACGATCTGACATAAAAAACTTGATATCTGAGCTGACAGGCATGTGGGCTGCAGCAGAACTACAGTACTTATCACAGAGCAGGAGAGGGAAACGTTAAAGGGGGAAGCAGTGGCTGGGAGCCAATGAATGCTTTCCCTTCAGTTCTTGGGGATGAATTTTGGAATATGGAGAATTCACACTCTTAAAAAATCAGTAGTGTTAGGTTTATAACCGAAGAACTTAAGACAGTAGGAATGTTAAAACAAAACCAAAAACAAAACAAGACCACAGAATATGTCCTCAAAAAACCCTCTGACCTCTAAAATCAGTTTTCCTACCATTTGAGTAAAAATTTTAATTGTGTGATTCACTTATACTGCACTATTTAAGGGAATTAAAAAATTTCTGAGATTATTAGTTATAGGTATCACATAAAGCTATGAACAAGATCTCAATGTTTTAGGGATAACAAAAATGCATAAAGATTTCTCATTTTGACAGTTTAAACCAGACAACGAATGCTGCTTTCTAAATTCATCTCTTATAGCTGAAATCATGTTGTTTTATAAACAAGTTACTCATTCTGCTATTTAATGTTTAAAAAGTGACATTGTGGAGCAGGGTGAGAGGAAAACTTCTCACTAAATGCCTGCTGTATTATTTTGAAGCTTTTTTTAAGAAAAAAAATTCACAGATCATCTATTAAATGAGTAAAAAAAGCTTTGTCCTTAAATGAAAGCAAAAGGAGAAGTTATTTTTCCTGATTCTGAACAGCTGTCTTTGGCAAGGACTATGTTTAGCAAATGATCTGCAAAAAACATGATCACAGACTGATAAACTTTCATTAAAAAAAAATTACACAGAAGCAAATTTAGGCTTTACCTTAATTAGATTAAAAATTACAACATAACCAGACTTCCCATGATACCAAGGTCAGAGCTAAGATAGAATATATACTAAATCAATGGAAAGCCTGATGTTTACAATTAAGAAAAAAAACTTCTCACATATCTGACAAACAATTTTCTATTTGGGTACAGTAACTGAAAAGGGATGAATGTATCACAATTTTGGAAAAATCTCTGTTTGTCTGTTTTATTCTCCATGCAATCTTTCAGTGAAAAGGCCTGTGTTAATCTGATTCTAAAGTTATTTTTTCCAGAAAATCTCAGTAAATGCTCCTATTTAAGAATGTGTGCTGAGGTTTACTACACAGCAGGTCTGTGCCAGGCAGCAGTGACACAAAGGGAAACAGAACAAGATCCCTGCCTTTAAGCAGCGTGTTCTGCTGGACTGTGAATTCCAGTCAGCAGAGGTTAGATTTTTTTTTTTT
This sequence comes from Okapia johnstoni, assembly GCA_024291935.2. Classification (NCBI taxonomy): domain Eukaryota; kingdom Metazoa; phylum Chordata; class Mammalia; order Artiodactyla; family Giraffidae; genus Okapia; species Okapia johnstoni. The sequence continues at coordinate 34,242,909 of CM044324.1, forward strand.
GTTCACCACTGCAGCCTCATCACAGACCATTGCTGTTTAAAAGAGAAGTTGAGTCTCAAGTGGGGAGAGACTCCTGTAGGTTGAGGCAGGAGAGGATGATCCCCACAGAGAAGCAGCAGTGAGAAAACAGAGGAAAGAACCCATTTCATGGATATTCCTGAACAGACGCATTGCTTGTGAAATAGAAAAGACAACGGTGAGAACACGGATAAAATGAAGAGAGTTATAGACATGTTGTCAGAAGACTGGATTCCAGTTCCAAGTTCTTCACTTACTACTACTACTACTAAGCACATGACTGAGTAGTACGTCACTTAAGCAGAGAGGATGGGTGTGGGTCACAGATACAGAAATCAAAGGTTTTCAGGAAGATTTAAAAAGATCCATAAACCTTTCAACTGTAATACACTATAGTAATATAAAGGCTTACTTTCATATATTTCATTAATTTTACTGAGCCAAAAAGCTATAAACATCCATATCCAGTAGTGCTATCTTATCATCACCCCCAGCATGTGAAGAAGAAGAATGTGTATTTGTAGGAACAATGCAGCCTCTATTCCACCTCCTACTGAAACCAGGCTCTCAAAACATCAATAATAAACTCATGAAACTGTCATGCAGAAAAATGGCCTTGATTTTTAGAGGTATAAACTGAGGCATTTGCTTGTAACTCACTTCCACATTTTTCAGGAAAAAAAAATGTTTTTAGACAAATGAAGGGAATTAATGCAAAACATTATCTGGTAAATGCAGGTGATGGGTATATCATACCATGCTTTTTTCTACATTAGCATTTTTCATAATGAAAAGGAGGAAGTGTTAAGAATAGGGGAAAAGAAAAAAAGGTTTCATGTAAACTTTTTTTTGAGTTGTGAACTTATCCTCTTTCATGTCCTTTAGGAGAGCTGAATAGAAGTTTAAAAACATTTGCTGCACACAGAGTTACCATACAAGCCAGCAATTCCACTCTTAGGTATAAACCCAGCAGAAATGAAAATACTTGTCCGCATAAAGACCATATGTATAAGAATATACATAGTAGCTTTTTAAAATAATAGCTAAAAAGTAGAAACAACGAAGTGTCTACCAACAGCTGAATGGATAAATAAAAAGTGGTACAATGGAATATTATCCAGTCAAAAAGCGAATCAAGTACATTTGAGAACATAGATGAATCTCAAAAACACTAAGTAAAAAAACACTTACTCACAAAAGGTCAGATATGATTAGATTTATATGGAAGGTCTGGAATAGGTCAATCCACAGGGGCAAAAAGGAAAGCAGTGGTTGCCCAGGCTGGTGGGAGGGGAGGTGACTGATGAAAACGGTCTAAAACTGACTGTGCTGACGGTTGCACAACTCTGAATGCACTAAAAAAAAAAAACACTGAACTGTATACTTCAAATGGGTGAATTGAATGGTGAATTTTATCTCAATAAAGCTGTTATTACAAAGAAAGGGCCAGCAAGAACCTAGCCATTAAGCCCTGTAGTCTTTCTCACCCCTGATCTCCAACTTCTACAGCATCTGACACTGCTAACACCCCTCCAGACACCTTCTGCTTCCTGTGAGACTCCACCTCCAGATTCTTCATCCACTGGACTGCTCTCAGCTCTTCCTCTTCCTGTCCTCGCACCATGTCCCCATCCCTTGGTCCCATAACCATCTAAATAAAAGTTCTGTTCTTCACCATCTGTGCTGCCCCATGTAACAAACTAACACGCACCCTCTGCCACCTTGAGCCCCAACCTCTAGTCCTCATTCCTCTTCCAACTGTGTTTACCACCAGCAGGATAGCTTCCAGAACACTAACGATGACCTACTGTTTCTCAAATAGCTCACTGAAGTAGAAGTGCTCAATTACTGCGAGCTCACTAGGTGTAAGCTTCATGCTAAGCACTTTATATAGTCTCATAATCCTCACAACAAGTCTAGAAGATAGTTTTATCTATTTACAGATGAGGAAAGTGAAGCTTAAAGAAATTAGGGCTAAAGCACATTCTTAATGATAACACTACCTTTCTCCTGTAACTCATCAGCCTATCTAAAATTTCTCCTCTATTGAGAATATCAATGCAGTGTAAATTTAACACTTTACATTTCATTATTTCCTTTCTCTACTCCTCCCATCCCACAGTTGCCATCTTTGGTCAGTACCATCTATTCTCTATTCCTACTGCCATGATGATAGTTCGGAGGAAAGCCTCCTTAGCCCCAGATGATAGCACTGACCTCTTGGGACTGAAAGATATCTTCTAGTCCAATCATCTTTTAAAAGAGGGAACTCCTAATAGAAAACCTTAAGTTCTTAGATTCAAAGCTCATGTATACATTTAAAGTTCTGATTCCAAAGATTATTTATCATCAATGAAACTAGCTTTTAATACAGGACTCTTATGTAACTAACTAAATCCCACTTCACCTTGTAAAAGGAATTCTCCTTCCTTATAGACGTACCTTTCGCTGGGTCCCCCAGAGTGGTGATAGCACTGCTGCCCACACAGAGTCCATGCTGACATACCAACTTCGCCTTAAACAAAAGATCGGACTTTGTTTATATCATGTTTTGGAGAGTCAATGAAATAACTCTATAATTTACATACAAACTTTCAATACAGAATCTGTACACTGTATGCATTCATGGCACAAAGCAAGTTTCTATAAGGCAATTGTGTTTCAGTTAGTGTTAACAGTTTAAACTTTTTCATGAAATTTTACCATTTCTGCTAACAAAAATGTCACTGGCAAAACCAAATTAAACAAGTTCACAGATCAGTCCTCTCTTGAAGATTTCTTTTTTGATTACAGCTTGGGAATCATGAAATTTGAAAATGCCTTACCCCCAGATGACCTTTATTTTTTTTTAAAGTATGAACCCCTAACATACCTTATTTGGAAGTCAACAACTAAGTAAATAAACTCTCTGGTATTACTATGTAACCATAAGGTACATGCTAATGTTAACTATCCTTTAGCAAATCTATCCTTGTTCTTTAAAAATCATGATCCCAACCAAAATACTACCTGTGAATTACTTTAAGCTGGATCACAGATGTCTGGCACTGATGAAACTGTATCTAGAAGTCACACACATCTTTGGAGACATACCTGCACACAGAAGTTTCTTTCTCCACAATTTAGGTATAAGCAATAATATGGATATTCAATTTTCAAAACAGCATGAAACAATTCCAAGTAACCAGAATGCTGAAAGTGTTCATCTTATACCCAAAACCATGTAATTCAAACTTGAAAAAACTTCCACAAGAAATCGAAGATATCTATGTAAACAGTGATCCAGAATGGAAAAATATCCATTCACTCCATTAAAAGGCATTATTAATACTTAAGAATTCTGTATTAATCGAAATCTCACTACAAGCTTACAAATGTATTTAAGATAAAACTAAAGAAAACCTTAAAAAGTTGTAGAAATCAAGCCTCTTTCATGAGAAGCTTTCATTGTCATTTACACTGCTACCCAAAAAGACTGATGAACTGGCAATGCTACAAATTTTATAGAATCAATGTTCAACTTTAATGACATAATTAACTTTGTACCTTAACATCATAAAATTAATTTTCTAAGACCAAATTCCCTTACTTGATTTTCAGTTTCAAATAGAAGAAACCCATAAGTTTCTTGAAGTTCTTCGGGAGTATAGTTACTTGCTTTTTTTTCTTGGTAAAAAGTTTTGTACTGTATATAGAGAGAATAATCAAATGTTACAAACATGTGATTTTTCCTTGCAAATTAATTTTTAAAAATGCATCAACTGAATTCCTCCTGCTAAAAGACTAATGAAATTTATTATTTTTCTATGCCCTAGAATATATTATAACTACCTTTCAAGTGATTATTACCAAGAATCGTTTATCTTGCTAAAATGTGATAGCTAAAAAGAACTAGACTCAAATATAAAAAATGATGGGTCTATTTCTTTAAAACTAAAATAAAACTAACCACAGACACAGTGTGTACCAAGCACCTCACCTCATTTAAGAAAATGTCATTTTTCACCAAAGTCACTTGACTGTACTGAAAACCATGCTCAGATGCAGAGTCCAAGTAAGAAGTATGGAGAATTGAAACTGTCCTCTGGAAGAGAGAGTCTGAACTCAAGGATACTGTCTCAAAAACTGTAAAACACAAAAATAATGCAACTGTTTAAGATAACCAAAGGCTGGGGAAAGTGACACACTAAATATCACTGACCAAGTCATTCATTTCCTTCCTGCATAACTAAGACATTTCCATTATGTTCTGGCTACCATATCTGGACTATCTTCAAAGACCTCATACTCGATGAAAATAACCTAAATGGATTATAACACTGGATGAATTACTTTTAATGCAAGAGTAAATCCCTTTAGGTTTAAAGCTGGGTGCTGTAACCAAGGTTGTAAAAGCAGATGCATCTATAGTGTCAAGCTGGAGGTCAGCGACTGCTTAGATCAAGGCTTCTTGTTCCTAAGTTTTTGTAAATCTAGGCCACATTTTGATAAACTTAACCTTCCCAGTGGCTCACCAAATCCACAGGGAAGTCTGTGAGGTTCCTTGGAAAGGGGCTACTACTGCACACTCATTTGACCCTGAAGTACAGAATGAAGGGAGCAAAGGCTAATAAGAGTTTTGTCAAGGGAACACACAGGTCATAGCAAACATCCTCTTCCAACAACACAAGAGAAGACTCTACACATGGACATCACCAGATGGTCAATATCGAAATCAGACTGACTATATTCTTTGCAGCCAAAGATGGAGCAGTTCTATACAGTCAGCAAAAACAAGACTGGGAGCTGACTGTGGCTCAGATCATGAACTCTTTATTGCCAAATTCAGACTTAAATTGAAAACAGTAGGGAAAACCACTAGATCATTCAGGTCTGACCTAAATCAAATCCCTTATGATTATACAGTGGAAGTGACAAATAGATTCAAGGCATCAGATCTGATAGACAGAGTGCCTGAAGAACTATGGATGGAGGTTTGTGACACTGTATAGGAGGCAGTGATCAAGACCATCCCCAAGAAAAAGAAATGTAAAAAGGCAAAATGGTTGTCTGAGCAGGCCTTACAAATAGCTATCAAAAGAAGAGAAGCGAAAGGCAAAGCAGAAAAGGAAAGATATACCCATTTGAATGCAGAGTTCCAAAGAATAGCAAGGAGAGATAAGAAAGGCTTCCTCAGCGATCAATGCAAAGAAATAAAGGAAAACAATAGAATGACAAAGACTAGAGATCTCTTCAAGAAAATTAGAGACACCAAGGGAACATTTCATGCAAAGATGGGCACAATAAAGGACAGAAATGGTATGAACATGACAGAAGCAGAAGGTATTAAGAGGTGGCATGAATACACAGAAGAACTGTACAAAAAAGATCTTTATGACCCAGATAATCACAATGGTGTGTCACTCACCTAGAGCCAGACATCCTGGAATGTGAAGTCAAGTGGGCCTTAGGAAGCATCACTACGAACAAAGCTAGTAGAGGTGATGGAATTCCAGTTGAGCTATTTCAAATCCTAAAAGATGATGCTGCGAAAGTGCTGCACTCAATATATCAGCAAATTTGGAAAACTCAGCAGTGGCCACAGGACTGGAAACGGTTAGTTTTCATTCCAATGCCAAAGAAAGGCAATGCCAAAGAATGCTCAAAATACCGCACAGTTGCACTCATCTCACACGCTAGCAAGTAATGCTCAAAATTCTCCAAGCCAGGCTTCAACAGAATGTGAACCGTGAACTTCCAGATGTTCAGGCTGGATTTAGAAAAGGCAGAGGAACCAGAGATCAAATTGCCAACATCCACTGCATCATCGAAAAAGCAAGAGAGTTCCAGAAAAACATCTGAAGTCTGCTTTATTGACTACTCCAAAGCCTTTGACTGTGTGGACCAAAACAAACTGGAAAGTTCTTTGAGAAATGAGAATACCAGACCATCTGACCTGCCTCCTGAGAAATCTGTGTGCAAGTCAAGAAGCAACAGTTAGAACTGAACAAGGAACAACAGACTGGTTCCAAATTGGGAAAAGAGTATGTCAAGGCTGTATATTGTCACCCTGCTTATTTAACTTATATGCAGTGTTCATCATGAGAAATGCTGGACTGGATGAAGCACAAGCTGGAGTCAAGATTGCTGGGAGAAACATCAATAACCTCAGATACGCAGATGACACCACACTTATGGCAGCAAGCAAAGAACTAAAGAGCCTCTCGATGAAAGTGAAAAAGTTGGCTTAAAACGCAACATTCAGAAAACTAAGATCACAGAATCCAGTCCCATCACTTCATGGCAAATAGATGGTGAAATAGATGGAAACAGTGACAGACTTTATTTTTGTGGGGCTCCAAAATCACTGCAGATGGTGACTATAGCCATGAAATTAAGAGATGCTTGCTCCTTGGAAGAAAAGTTTTAACCAACCTAGACAGCATATTAAAAAGCAGAGACATTACTTTGCCAACAAAGGCCCGTCTAGTCAAAGCTATGGTTTTTCCAGTAGTCATGTATGGATGTGAGAGTTGGACTATAAAGAACGCTGAGCACAGAAGAATTGATGCTTTTGAACTGTAGTGCTGGAGAAGACTCTTGACAGTCCCTTGGACTGCAAGGAGACCCAACGAGTCCATCCTAAAGGAAATCAGTCCTGAATATTCTTTGGAAGGACTGATGCTGAAGCTGAAACTCCAATACTTTGGCCCCCTGATGAGAAGAGCTGACTCATTTGAAAAGACCCTGATGCTTGGAAAGATTGAAGGCGGGAGGAGAAGGGGACGACAGAGGATGAGATGGTTGGATGGCATCACCGATTCAACGGACATGAATTTGAGTAAACTCTGGGAGTTGGTGTTGGACGGGAGTCCTGGCGTGCTGCAGTCCATGGGGTCACAAAGAATCGGACACGACTGACCAACTGAACTGAACTGAACTGCACACTCAGCAAACACATCAGAAATTGTTTTTCTCTGAGCCTTCCTCACCAGCCTGGAAATGTCTACTGAACTTTACTTCTTATGGACTGTATTACAAAATCATAATTTTATGAAAATAAAAATTTATTACTTTTTTTGAAAGTGCTTTTTTCAAACCATACCCATGTACTATCTGAGAGATGCTAGGCTACCTCTCCCATGAAAGCCATGTTTCCTATAGTTGAGAATTAGTGACCCAATCAAGCAGTTCACCTGGTTGGGCCTTTGTCCTTTTTACGAGTCCTCACTCAGCAAGAAGTGAGACTAATGAAGTCTCATAACATTTAACTATTTGCTTTGTTTACTCCTTTCTATCTGGATCCTCTATTCTCTTTAACAAAGTGGGGAAAAGGATACACATGGATAACTTATAAAGAGAACAGAGTAATGTATACAACACTGGAAGTTTTGACCTTACAGTATAAGTAAGTATGTTAATATGATTTCCTACTTTTATCAGCACTCAGCCAATTACATTTAAGTTCAAAAGTTGAAGAAAATATAAGCTTTTTAAATAAAATTAATTTATGAACAACAGATTAAGAAAAAAACCCCTAGACTATTACAGAAATTTAAAACAAACATTTCAGTAAAATTAATTTGGACTAAACTGTCCTAACACTTGAATTCACAAGGTAATTTGAAAATGCTTTTAATAACAAAACTTCCTAGAATCAAAAATAAAAGATTATAAATAGCAAGGAAGGAAAAAAAAAGATGAAACATTTATTTTTATTTTTCCTCAGTTTCATCTTCTCTCTTTCAATATTAATATAATGAAGTGAAAGTGAAAATCGCTCAGTCATGTCTGACTCGCTTTGTGACCCCATGGACTGTAGCCTGCCAGGCTCCTCTGTCCATGGAATTCTCCAGGCAAGAATACTGGATCAATATACCAGTGCTATTACAACAAAAAAGGATATTCTAAGAGCTTCATATAGCAAAACACCAATGATAGTAATTAAAAAGCTATGGCTTTGTTCAGCTAATAACTCAAAACAAACTGGGAAGCCTACACACTTGCAAGTTCATTTTACAAATAATCTGTACTGCTAGCTCAAATGAAAATCAATTCCCTTAAAAATCATAATTTTGGGAACCTAGTATTAATATTTAATATTTTTAAAAAGACTATATTTAAAAAATCTAAGTATACTCTTAGGCTCCATATCTGTGAAAGATTTTGCTTACAAGATACAAGATTTTGCTTACAAGTTCTGGAAATGAACAAACTGTGATTACCAACCATCTTAAATTGTACACAATGTTAACAGATAGGCACACAGATTTTAAATTTCAGAAGTAGTAGATACTACATATTTCCCCAATTTTGAGTGTCAATGCACAATAATAAACTGAAACCTGGGAGAAATAATGCAATTGAAAAAAAACCCAAAAACCTATCTAACACAGTGTGGGGAATACAGTTCCCAATAAAGCTATGACTAATGGTAATGATTTAAAATAAACAAGGTACAACAAGTAAGAAATGACTTATTTTGTACTTTCACATTATCATTTCTAACACTATTTATGGTTAAAAATGCTTCCCCTTTTAGGTTAGCACTCAATAGCCATACGTTATAAAAGTAATAATTTTACAGTTGACAGAAGGAAAAGCATATCAAAAGAAAAGTTATTGGAAAACCATGATAAATCCTGAATCTTTCATGATTTCATAATTACCTCGATTATACTTTCAAGAAAGCACAGGTTTCCTGCTCTATATCTAAGGAGATAGATGAGAATGTTTACTGGGAAGTCTCTGCCCACACAACGCACTCTCATTTAACCACCTAACAAATGTACAAAACAAGAAACACTAAATAAACGGATAGTTTTATCTTTTTTGCTGAGCAATACACATGCTTTATTTAAATCATTCAAGAGTATCAGAATATTAAGAGAAAGAAGAGGGGGCTATTTCACAAGGAAACTTAAACAGCATCTAAGAGGGTAACTTGAAAAATATCTGATTGTCAAGTGTAAAGAGTGTCCCTTAAGGCTTAAGTGACAAACAGAGTGCACATGGAAAAAACTTAAGTTCAATCAAAATGGCTGTAAAGACTGAGTTAATGCTCTTTACTGTAGCACCTGGCTTTGGGTACATTTCTCTTGCCTGGAAAATCCCATGGATGGAGGAGCCTGGTAGGCTGCAGTCCATGGGGTCGCTAAGAGTGGGACACGACTGAGCGACTTCACTTTCACTTTTCCCTTTCATGCACTGGAGAAGGAAATGGCAACCCACTCCAGTGTTCTTGCCTGGAGAATCCCAGGGACGCGGGGGAGCCTGGTGGGCTGCCATCTATGGGGCCACACGGACTCAGACATGACTGAAGCGCCTTAGCAGCAGCAGCAGCTCTGCTATTTGTGGATTTTATCTTAAAAGTCAGGTCAAGCTTGGCACGAGAAGTTGGACTCTGCTCACGGTGCCCTAAATCATCTCCCCCAACTCAAACTCCATCAGGGATACCGAATGACTGACATGTGGGACACTTCTTTCTCTTTCTAACTTCTAATAAGAGAGACAAGGAAATTATAAACCAATTTCTCATGCTATGTCACAGGCATCTGCTTTCCATTTTATAAGCATCTGGTCTGAAAGCAAATAATGAGATGAACAAATGGCCACAACTTAGGTGTCACAATAATTCTAACAGAAACTAACCACTTCTACAACTCCCCTGGACATATCCTGTCTGTGACTAAGCAATAGCATTTCCACTCTAGATGCCTATATAGTTTATCTCCTCTAAGTAGGTCATTTGATAGTTGTTGAAGGAATAGCCCAGTCCTTAATCACCTAATCTGAAAATGTATTACCTTTAAGATATCAAAGGACTGCCAGTTTAAGATAAATACAACTTCTTCAGAACACAATTTGTCAGGAAGTAACAAAAACTTAAATGGGTGTACCAAATAACCATTTCATTCCTGGCAGTCTATTCCTCAAAAATACTAGCTAAGTGCAGAGGTGATACGTACAAGGATGTTCCACACACCAGCATCTGTAACTCGAAGAACAACGGCGATAACCTAAGTGAAAGTGAAAGTCACTCAGTCGTGTTGGACTCTTTGTGACTCCATGGACTATACAGTCCATGGAATTCTCCAGGCCAGAATACTGGAGTGGGTAGCCATTCCCTTCTCCAGGGGATCTTCCCAACCCAGGGATAAAACCCAGGTCTCCCACATTGCAGGCAGATTCTTTACCAACTGAGCCACCAGGGAAGCCCTGGAGATAACCTAAACTGCCATCAACAGGGAAACACCTTGCAACTATTAAACAAAAACAAAGTAAATCTGTATATACTGATGTATGAAGATATCTACTGTATACTGAGTGAATAAATGCATTATATAATGTTATTTTGGTAAAAAAAAAAAATTGTGTGTTTGAAAGTATACAGAAAAAGATCTAAAAAGAGATGGGAAATTCAACAGTTAACAGTGTTTATGCCAATGGTGACTGGGGAGTGGACAAAAAGGAGACCTTGTATTTTTACTTTATATATGTTACTACAATTAAGATTTTTCTTACATAAGCATGTATTACTTCTACTATTTAACATATCTCAACTCAAAATCAAGTAAAATAAAGCATAATTTCAAAGAAATACAGAGAGTGACAATTTCTCTTGAACACATACCTTTTCTGATGCAATTTGAAAACTAAATTACCTATCAGTTTTGGACTAATAATTACAAAAATTTTGCAGCTACTGGAAATTATAATTTCTTAAAAAGTTCTTTCATTACATGATCTAAATTAAAATTTTAAAAACTGCATTGTTCAATTCTGGATTCGTTAGCAATAACTTAGACTATTTGTTTAATACCTACTCTTTTCTGATATGAACCCTGTCTCAGTCTTCTCTAAGAGGGGATGCAGCTGGGAGGGTGGTCTTAATTCAGTTTCACCAAGTATATCCCCAGAATTCTTGACATACTCCTGTTCTCTGTTAATGTCATAAATGCTAAAACAAAAAAAGAAAAAATTAAATCATAAAGTGAGTAGTTCTATTTTGGGCATATCTACTATATAAATAAATGTTTACTGAGCATTAGGCACAATTTTGTAATATTTACTTTGTCAAGTCTCCAGAGCTCAAGGCTAAAGTTCTACTGATTTGCTCTATAAGAAGTAATGACACACATAAACTGAAATGTTGTTTCTCCAATCCTTTAATTTCTAAAGGAAATTTTCTTCACAGAAATAAATAGGAATCGCTTTTGCCTTATTGATAAAAACCTTTCAGACAAGATCAGGCTGGTACAGTCCTAGATGGGGGAAAAAACCTCTCAAAGTGAAGAGATTATAGAACCACACCCATGTTCTACTGATTGGAAATAATAAAATCAAACAGAATACAAATAAAACCTCTCTCCACCCCTAAATTAGTAGTATATGATTCAACCTTCATTAAATGTGCTCACAAAATATTCCTAGAGTGACCTTTGGGAAGCAAGGGTTGTGTCTTCTGGTGACAGCGGTTTCAAAGAGGAAACCAGTTGCGTTGGAAACCTCTTCTAACTCAAAGAGGTGGAAGTCAAGACCCTGCCAAGCCAGATTACACTTGCAAGTTACAAGAAGAGGGCTTCCCTGGGGGCTCAGTGGTAAAGAATCCGCCTGCCAATGCAGGAGATATGGGTTGAATCCCTGGTCCGGGAAGATCCCACATGTGGCGGAGCAACTAAGCCTGCTTGCCACAACTACTGAGCCTGCGCTCTAGAGCCCAGGGGCCGAAACTACTGAAGCCCTCCAGCCAAGAGCCTGTGCTCTTCAACAAGAGAAGCCATCACAATAAGAAGAGTGCACTCCACGACCAGAGGTGGCCCCTGCTCACTGCAACTAGAGAAAAAGCCTGCACAGTGACAAACACCCAGCACAGCTTAAAAAAAAAAAGTTACAAGAGGAGTAGCAATAAAGGCACCATATTTTTAAAAACAATCCTTGGATGAAGGAGCAAACGAGGGAACCCTTAAGACTGAAAACTGCTCTGTTCCATCACTACACTGGAGTCAAACACATCTTCAGAGCTAGAATAAGATGAAGGCAGGGAGAGAGCATCTTTTCTTTTGTCCTTTGTGAGAAAACTTTCCCAGAATTCTCTCTGCAGGTGGCCATTCTCACCTCACTGGCCAGAACTGAGTCACATGTTTTTACTAAAACAGTCACTAACCAAGGAGTAGAATTACCGTAATGAGCTTAGAGTAACTAATATTCACACAGCTCCACCACTCTCATCCTCTCATGCCGCTCCTGAAGCATGAGATTGGCCCCAAATCTAGGCAAAATTGTGATTTAGGGGAAGGTAAGAAAAGGGGAGATAATTATTTGAAGGCAGTCAATGACATCATCACACTAAGGTCTTAGAACAAGTCAGTGGTAGGTCTGCACTAGAATCCTAGTCTCCTGACTCACAACTTAATTCTCCTCTCGACATAAATAATGAATGGATATCATCAATACTGCTACTTTTCTAAAGAATCATGTATATTATCATATGTGAAACAAAACACCATTCCAGGTTCAATGCATGAGACAAATGCTCAGGGCTGGGGCAATGGGATGACCCAGAGGGACGGGATGGGGAGGGAGGTGGGAGGGGGGTTCAGGATGGGGAACACATGTAAACCCATGGCTGATTCATGTCAATGTATGGCAAAAACCACTACAATACTGTAAAGTAATTAGCCCCCAACTAAAATAAATAAATTTATTAAAAAAAAAAAAGAATCTTATACAAATCCACAAACTCCACCTCAAATCCTTTTTGAAAAAAGGTATATATAACATGTTATATACATGTTATTTTTTTTGTAAAGCATATTGAATTTCCCCAATAATGAACTGATTGCAGTTTTTCGTGTATCATGCTTCTATCTCTGCATTTGCTCCTACTTCTATTGCCTTGAAAATGTATACACTAGTACTCCTCCTTTTTTGGCTTCCTTATCATTTGAATACTTGCTCAGATTTCAAGTATCAGTGCCTCTCTGAAACATTTCATGACATATCCCATCTCAATGACAGTGGCTGTTTGTATCATTACGTACCCACTGTTTCGTGTTCCAGATTCTAACTGGTGTGGCTATTTTTAGGAGAGTTCTTCAGCTTTATTATCTAATCTCTTCCTGTTTTCTGAATAATTCCTCTTTTAAAAAACAGAATCTCTTTCTTCATGTTAAGTTATATCTTCTTTTTTCTCTTTAAAAATACTACTGTTTCATTTTGTTAAAGTTTCTCCTGTTGCCTGCAGTAAATCTAATTTCTACCAAGCTCCTTTTATTTTCTACTTGTTTATTCCTGCTTGGTCTCTTCTGTGTTAGAGACTTCCAGCAAATGACTGGTGATCCTGGCTGTTTACATTTAACTGTGAGGCACTTAAAGCTGACTGAAAGTCTAACGCATGAGCACCACTTCCTGACCAGCAGCCGTCATTCTTACAGGAGATCTGATGGTGATGCAGCTGCTGGTTTAATCAAGTGAACTCAAAAAGTCCTATCTGTTAAATATTTTGTCGTGGGTGTGTCCAATTTTGAACTAGTCTGTTGTTCCATGTAAGGTTCTAACTGTTGGTTTCTGATCCACACACAGGTTTCTTAGGTAAGGTGGTTTGGTATTCCCATCTCTTTAATAATTTTCCAGTTTGTTGTGATCCACACAGTCAAAGGCTTTTCCATAGTCAATGAAGCAGAAGCAGATGTTTTTTGGAATTCCCTTGCTCTTCTATGATCCAATGAATGCTGGCAATTTGATCTGATTCCTTTGCCTTTTCTAACCCAGCTCATACATCTGGAAGTTCTCAGTTCATGGACTGCTGAAGACTAGCTTCAGGATTTTGAGCATAACCTTATCAGCATGTGAAATGAGCACAAATGTCCATAGTTTGAACATTCTTTGGCACTGCCCTTCTTTGGGAGTGGAATGAAAACTGACCTTTTCTGGTCCTGTAGCCAATGCTGAGTTTTTCCAAATTTGCTGACATGCTGCGTACAGTACTTTAACAGCATCATTTTTAAGGATTTGAAATAGCTCAGCTGGAATTCCACCACCACCACTAGCTTTGTTTGTAGTGATGCTTCCTAAGGCCCACTTGACTTCAAACTCCAGGATGCCCGACTCTAGGTGAGTGACCACACCATCATGTTTATTTGGGTCATTAAGCCATTTTTTGTACAGTTCTCCTGTGTATTCTTGCTACTTCTCTTAATCTCTTCTGCCTTTGTTAGGTCCTTACCATCTCTGTACTTTATCTTGCCCATCCTTGCATGAAATGATCCCTTGGCGGTGGTGGTTTAGTTGCTAAGTCGTGTCCAACTCTTGTGACCCCATGGACCATAGCCCACCAGGCTCCTCTGTCCATGAGATTCTCCAGGCAAGAATACTGGAATGGGTTGCCATTTCCTTCTCCAATGCTCCCTTGGTATCTCCAATTTTCTTGAAGAGATCTCTGTCTCTCCCTTTCTATTGTTTTCCTCTACTTCCTTGCATTCCTCTTATGAATACTAAAATCCTAAAATATATGTACTGGCAAATAGAATCCATGAGGAACTAGAATGACAACAGAGGTTAATTAGGGTACATTCTTGGAGTGTATGACAAACCACACTAGTAAGTCAAAATTATCATGAGGGGCTGCTGGAGCACGGGATGGAGGAGGAGAGCCATAAGTCAATGTGTCCAAAGGAAGTTACTGCATATTTCTTTCTAAATAGATGACTTACACAAGTTTTTGTTGATGCCCAGTATTTTTTTCATTTATGTAGTATTAATTTGGCCATACTTAGCCTAAAAAAAAAAATTGATGCTCCCAAATAAATCTATTCATTTAATGTAACAGAAAAAAATGTCCTATCATAAACTGTTTAGAGGAAAGAAAAGCTGATTACAAAGAAGTATTAATATATGTGTGTGTGTCACACATACACACACACACACACACACACATATATATAAGGTCTTAAGAACATATCAGTTCAGTTTAGTCGCTCAGTCATGTCCAACTCTTTGAGACGCCATGAATTGCAGCACGCCAGGCCTCTCTGTCCATCACCAACTCCCGGAGTCTACCCAAACCCATGTCCATCGAGTCGGTGATGCCATCCAACCATCTCATCCTTTGTCGTCCCCTTCTCCTCCTGCCCCCAATCCTACCCAGCATTAGAGTCTTTTCCAATGAGTCAACTCTTCACATGAGGTGGCCAAAGTATTGGAGTTTCAGCTTCAACATCAGTCCTTCCAATGAACACCCAGGATTGATCTCTTTTAGGATGGATTGATTGGATCTCCTTGCAGTACAAGGGACTCTCAAGAGTCTTCTCCAACACTACAGTTCAAAAGCATCAATTCTACGGCGCTCAGCTTTCTTCACCATCCAACTCTCACATCCATACATGACCACTGGAAAAACCATAGCCTTGACTAGGTGGACCTTTGTTGGCAAAGTAATGTCTCTGCTTTTAAATATGCTATCTAGGTTGGCCATAACCTTCCTTCCAAGGAGTAAGCGTCTTTTAATTTCATGGCTGC
This sequence comes from Okapia johnstoni, assembly GCA_024291935.2. Lineage (NCBI taxonomy): Eukaryota > Metazoa > Chordata > Mammalia > Artiodactyla > Giraffidae > Okapia > Okapia johnstoni. Next base: position 34,258,425 of record CM044324.1, read on the forward strand.
AATCACCATCTGCAGTGATTCTGGAGCCCCAAAAAATAAAGTCTGACACTGTTTCCACTGTTTCCCATCTATTTCCCATGAAGTGATGGGACCAGATGCCATGATCTTAGTTTTCCGAACGTTGAGCTTTAAGCCAACTTTTTCACTCTCCTCTTTCACTTTCTCAAGAGGCTCTTTAGTTCTTCTTCACTTTCTGCCATAAGGGTGGTGTCATCCGCATATCTGAGGTTATTGATATTTCTCCTGGCAATCTTGATTCCAGCTTGTGTTTCTTCCAGCCCAGCGTTTCTCATGATGTACTCTGCATATAAGTTAAATAAGCAGGGTGACAATATACAGCCTTGACGTACTCCTTTTCCTATTTGGAACCAGTCTGTTGTTCCATGTCCAGTTCTAACTGTTTCTTCCTGACCTGCATACAGGTTTCTCAAGAGACAGGTCAGATGGTCTGGTATTCCCATTTCTTTCAGAATTTTCCACAGTTTATTGTGATCCACACAGTCAAAGGCTTTGGCATAGTCAATAAAGCAGAAATAGATGGTCTTCTGGAACTCTCTTGCTTTTTCGATGATACAGCGGATATTGGCAATTTGATCTCTGGTTCCTCTGCCTTTTCTAAAACCAGCTTGAACATCTGAAAGTTTACGGTTCACGTATTGCTGAAGCCTGGCTTGGAGAATTTTGAGCATTACTTTACTAGCATGTGAGATGAGTGCAATTGTGTGGTAGTTTGAGCATTCTTTGGCATTGCCTTTCTTTGGGATTGGAACGAAAACTGACCTTTTCCAGTCCTGTGGCCACTGCTGAGTTTTCCAAATTTGCTGGTATATCGAGTGCAGCACTTTCACAGCATCACCTTTGAGGATTTGAAATAGCTCAACTGGAATTCCATCACCTCCACTAGCTTTGTTCGTAGTGATGCTTTCTAAGGCCCACTTGACTTCACATTCCAGGATGTCTGGCTCTAGGTGAGTGATAACACCATCTTGATTATCTGGGTCGTGAAGATCTTTTTTGTACAGTTCTTCTGTGTATTCTTTCCACCTCTTCTTAACATCTTCTGCTTCTGTTAGGTCCACACCATTTCTGTCCTTTATCGAGCCTATCTTTGCATGAAATGCTCCTTCGGTATCTCTAATTTTCTTGAAGAGATCTCTAGTCTTTCCCAATCTGTTGTTTTCCTCTATTTCTTTGCACTGATCGCTGAGGAAAGCTTTCTTATCTCTCCTTGCTAATCTTTGGAACTCTGCATTCAGATGGAAATATCTTTCCTTTTCTCCTTTGCTTTTCACTTCCCGTCTCTTCCCAGCTATCTGTAAGGCCTCCTCAGACAGCCACTTTGCTTTTTTGCATTTCTTTTCCCTGGGGATTGTCTTGATCCCTGTCTCCTGTACAATGTCACGAACCTCTGTCCATAGTTCATCAGGTACTCTGTCTATCAGGTCTAGTCCCTTAAATCTATTTGTCACTTCCACTGTATACTCATAAGGGATTTGATCTAGGTCATACCTGAATGGACTAGTGGTTTTCCCTACTTTCTTCAATTTAAGTCTGAATTTGGCAATAAGCAGTTCATGATATGAGAACATATACTATGATTTAAATGGTGGTTATCATCTGCATAACACTTATCAATATCTGATCTTTTTCTTGTTTGATTATGTTCCCACCACTAGATGGTTATAATAGCTTTGTGAATACAGGGTATTTTTTTCCATGCTGTACGCCAGTGCCCAGAACAGTGCCTGGTACAGTTAGATTTCAATAAACATTCACATAACCAGTGAGTGAATCAATCCATATTCCAGATCACTTCATTTCCCTAGTTAAGCCCTGAGACCCCACTGCACACTCTGCTCCGTGGGCCTGTGAAATCCAGCCCAAGCTTACTCCCTCCACCTCACCTGATCTACCTTCCCCTGGCTTTCTACTGAGGTCCAGCTACCCTGGTCTTTCATTCAAGCTCTTTGCTCTTCTCAGGCCTTTCCACTTGCTGTTATTTCTGACTGGAATGCTGGGTCTTCTGTTATGCCCGTGGCTTAGCTCCCTTTCTTCTTTTACTGAAATTTAGAAGTTATTTCCTTGGATAAACCTCTGACTACCCCCACCTAAAGAAGGCATTTTCTTTGAAGCACTCACTACTTCAGCTATCTTGTCAATTTACTTTTGAGGTGTGTGTCCCTCTTCCCCACCAGAATGTAAGGTACATACAAGTAGATACTGTCTTGCTCACAAAGCCCCCCAGTACCCAGCAGAGCTCCTGAACCATGGTACCCAATACTCCACCAAGTCATCTTTGAGTGGGTCAAATACAGCTAATTTTTGTTTCATTTTTTTTTTTTACAGCTTTATGTATTACCTGAAATTTTATGTAAGCATAAATATAATCTGGGGAAATAAAGGTATCTTCATTTTGGAAAAAAAAAGATCTCTCATTGCCCTAAGTAGTAGCAAATTAGTTTTAAAAAATGAAGACAAAGCAGACAAATGGAAATAGCACTTCCCATAAGCCCAAACAGTAAGAGACCCATAAGACAAAACTCCTGTATTTAAAACAGAAAATACTACAGAATGAGAAACATATGATTTTCACAACAATCTTAAAATATATAAAAAAGTCTGCCATGCACAAAAGTTTAAATATTTTCTAATGTCAACATAATCACGCAAAGAATAAAAACCAAGGTATTCTTGCTATTATTTGGAATCACTGCTTTACAGTTCAAAGGACGCCCTAGAATACTACATGTCTGCACACACACACACACACACACACACACACACACACACGAGATGTGAGGAGTGCTGCCATCTCTCTAAAAGCTCGGCAAGAGCCTTCCCTTTACCATGCTGGCAGAATGCCACCAGTTACAGCAAAGATGTTCTGTAAACCTGACTTTCCAGGTGGCTCAGTGGTAAAGAATCCACGTGCCTGCCAACGCAGGACACGAGGGTTCGACCCCTGAGCCAGAAAGATCCCCTGGAGGAGGGAGATGGCAACCCACTCCAGTATTCTTGCCTGGAGAATCCCATGGACACACGAGCCTGGCGGGCTACAGTCCACAGGGGTGGCAAAGAGTTGAACAGACTGAGGTCCTGAGCCCTAGAACCTCGGCGGCATCACCAAAGCTTCACTCCCTAAAGCCCCCCCCGAGGGTGGGACACCTGGAGTGACCCCTCTCCCAGTCCGCTAGGCACTCTGCGATCCTGCTGGCACAGCAGGCAGCCATTTCAACCTGCCAGGTGGGCGTCGACCCCTGCTCCTCACCTCATGATGCGTGGGGGAGGGGGCTGTCCGTCCGCCCCGCCCGCCCCCTTCCGCCAGCAAAAGCCAGTGTGGTAGGTAGCGCGCGCCGCGCCTTTAAAAGTCAATCAGGGCGGGGCGGAACCGCCAACCCGCACCCGCACAGTCCGCAGCCGAGCGGGTGGGAGTTGCAGTCGGCGTCGAGTGCGGACAAGCAAGCAGGGCTCCCTCGGTCTTCTGTCTGACGTCTCCCAGGGCTCCTAGGTGGACAGCTTTAGTGTCATTTTACAATGATCGCTCCAAGCTTCAACTTCCTCGAAGGTGTCTCGCCCACAGGTTATTCAGTAATTATTCTGGACTGCAGATGGCAGACCTAACCCGAAATCTACATCTTTTCACTACAGTGACCCCAAGTTATTTTAACTCATCGCTGCTATAAAGCTTTCCCGTTACTGTCTACGTAAACTCACTGATTATGGTTTCACTGGGCTTTGTTGCGTAGTTGATAAAAATAAACGGTCTACTAGACATGGTTTATGGATACTCCATATATGCCCAGGAGATGCTGATTCCAGCACCCAGGGTCGGGATTGGGGGTGCTTGTCCCTCCCACTAAGCCACCGCAGCCCTAACAACACGGACTAAAAGTAAAATTGGTGTTTGTGTGTGTGTCAAGTGTTTGGCCTGGTCTAAGGACATCTTTTACTTTGGGCTCATGTTTTAACCAAGTAATCCAACACAACCATATGCATTTCCTGGATCATATCTGCATTTGCTAGAGGAAAACTAACCAGGAGCTCCTAGAGAATCATTGCTGCTATGCTGCTGCTGCTAAGTCGCTTCAGTCGTGTCCAACTCTGTGCGACCCCACAGACGGCAGCCCACCAGGCTCCACCGTCCGTGAGATTCTCCAGGCAAGAACACTGGAGTGGGTTGCCGTTTCCCTCTCCAATGCATGAAAGTGAAAAGTGAAAGTGAAGTCGCTCAGTCGTGTCCGACTCTTTGCGACGCCTTGGACTGCAGCCTACCAGGCTCCTCCGTCCATGGGATTTTCCAGGCAAGAGTACTGGAGTGGGTTGCCATTGCCTTCTCCGATGGTACTGTGCAAATAGAAAGCATACAGGGAAACCTTAGCTCACAAAGGAAGTTACTTAAATTCACAAAGAATTATGTAGATTAACTACTGTGTAAAATAGCAAAATAACTTTGGGTATTTAGTATATGAAATGAGAGAGAGGGCAAGTGCCTTCTTTGTAAAAAACTTAAATTACTCCCATTGCAAAAAACGAGTTATGGCTTGGCGATATGATTTTTTCATTTAACTGTGACTTACTTTTAGACTTAATATTCAATTTTTGAAGATTAGCTTAACGTTTTCAAAATTGAATTGTACAGTGAAAAAAAGATTTCTGTGTATCAAACAGATGCTTATAATCTTATATTTTTCAAATTTTGTTCCTTCCTTGCTGTGTAAAGTCAACAGATTCCTTGGAGAACACTTTTCCATAGTCAAGATTATGCACTTTTTATTGGAATCACTTCAAAATTTATATTTTGAAGTGATTTATATTTTGAAGTGATTTATATTTTGAAGTGCCATTTTCAGACATCTGTATAAAGGAAACTGATCTTTGTTCTGGCTCATCAAATTAGGCTAAATTTGTGTTTCAGTATTAAGCTATCAGTCTGCAATGAAATGACTGCATTAAACTCATTTACTACAAGGATACTGTTAAGTAGTTTTGTCCTGACAAGAAAATCTTAAGAATAAATTTCTTTCAGGGTCAATGACATTTTAAGACCCGCTTTGGATTATTTTGATTATTACATATAACAAAAGGGAAAGTGATACCTAATTTATGCCATAACAATGTTTTTTTTTCTTCCTTAATTGCCACCACCCCTGGATAAATCACATAAAAATGCCCTGGCAAAGAACAGGACTATTCACTAACGATGGCTCACAAAGAAGTAGGGGATAACCACAGAGTTGAGCAGATGCTTTAACTGGTCAAAACAGGCCTCAGGAGTTGGGGTCGTGAATTAATAAGGGAACAGGTATACCCAAAGGTTCTAAACAGGGTCTTTCTCACCATACCAGGGAAGGGAGAGTCTTAAGCACAGAATATTACCAAGGGATTTAGTTACCCAGTTAAGTATTACTAAAATCTCATTAAGAGAAAACAGAAAGTATGCACCAGACACTTCTTATAAAATTTGTAAATAAAAAAAAGAGAAACCAAATTCAGAAACAAAAGGCCAACTGAGTTAATCAATAAAACCCCAAAGCTGATTCTTTTGGAATAGATAGCCTCTAGCAAATATAATCAATGAAAAGAAAAAAAAACCAACAAAAGGAGGCTAACCACAAACACAGGGAAATGTCTAAAATTATAAATTATCACATGCTATTTACACCACTAAATTTGAAAATCATGAAAATATAATTTACTAACATTGGTCTAAATGGAAGAAACATCTGAATAAACCAATTATGATGAAAAAACGGAAAGAGTAGTTGCAGTCCTACTCCTCTCCAAAGACCAGTTTCCGAGTTTTATTGTCAAGTTCACTTTTCACTATTCAGATTAACAAAAATCCAGGAGTTTGGCAATGTAGTTTGTTGGGGAAACTGTGGAAAACAAAGGGAAAAAGAAGTAAAAGGCCAGGAGAAAATATTTACTATGAAAGTTATAATAGGTTTATTTATACATTAGATAAATATATCAGTAGAATATAAAAATGGAAACCCACAGTCTAGGAATTATAAACAGCCAATAAACATATTTCAAAACACCTCCAATACAGACTTAAGAAAGGCAAATAAGTCCAAACAAGATAAAAATACAGTGAAGTAGCAGAAAGCTAAAAAAGAGGAAAATGTCAAAGCAGCTCGAGAAAAGCAACTAAGAGACTGACAGCTGACTTTTCAATAGCAATAAATGAAACCAAAAGACAGAGAAATGAGATCTTTAAAGTGCTAAAAGAAAACAACTGCCAACCTAAACTGCTATATTCAGCAAAGACATTTTAATTGATGGTAAAACGAGAAAGTTTATCATCAACAGACTTTCAGTAAGTTATTCTAAAGCATATACTTTAAGCAGAAGGAAAAGGCCCTAGATGGATGGTCTAAAAGATAAAATAATCAATGAATAATAGAGAAAGTAGCAAAAATACACTGCCTGCAAAACACAACAATAATTCTAAACGCGTCCTCTTCTGTTTGGTAAAAATATTTTTTATTTTATTTATTTATTTTTTGGCTATACTGCATGGCATATGGGATCTTAGTTCCCTAAGCAGGGATTGAACCCATGCATCCTACATTGGGAGCATGAAGTCTTAACCAATGGACTTCCAGGGAAGTCCCTGGTAATATTTTTTAAAAAATTAAAATACATGATAAAAACATGTAAGTCATGAGGGATTGAATTAAGTTAAACTCCTAAGATTCTTGTATTATCTAAGAGGAAGGTAAAGATATTGGTTACTTTTAGATTTTGAAAAGTCAAGGATGCATGATATTTCTAGGATAACAATAAAAAAAGTATAAAACTTCCAAATTAGTATATCAGAAAAATGAAGTGGTAAAGGATATTAAATAACCAAAATGGTAAAAGATATTAAATAATTATTTTAAAAAATAACAAAAACAGAGAAAAAATATAAAACAGTCAGGACAACTAGCACAAAGGGCAACTAAGCAAATATAGACTGTGTATCCCAGCTAAAAATGTTTTAAAATTGCATTAAAATTCCAACAGATGCTCTTTAAAAGAAACATGTCTGAAATACATGTGTTTACAAATCTACAGTTACCTCAAAATAGTTTAATAAATGAAAAATGGAAAATAAACAAAAAATATATGTTAGAGATAATCACAAAGCCATAAAAGGATTCCAGAAAAGGCTAATATAACTGAAAAACTACAGGCAAGATGAATTAACAAAGAGGGAGGCGGGGAATTGGGAACAGATATATGCAATGTCAGAAGTAATCAGAAAAATGCAGTTTAAAATTATAGTAATAAATCATTCCTGTTCCACCAGACCAGCAAAATTTTAAAATGTTGGACAATGCCAGATGTAGAGAACCTGGAGAGCAAAGGGAGGTTTCATTCACGATGGGTACAGTATAAATCAGAGTCATCATTTGGGAAAAGTCAGATACTATCTAATGAAATTGAACTTGCACATATCCTCCCAACGGATCTAACAATTCCACTACTAATATGCCTAAGTGACACTACTGTATACATGCACTTGAAAAAATGACCAAGAATGTTTATGGCACCACTAATTATTGTAGCCCAGTGGTGGAACTAACCAGTATGTTCATAAAAAATAAAATGGATAAACATATATTATATTATAATAGATTATTATACTTCAACAAAAGTGAATGAATCACAGGAGTGGTTCCCAAAGTGGTGATGATAATGTAGGTGATTTTTTGATATTCTATATTGAAATGTGTCATCATTTGGGAAATCTACATAATCCAGTGAACTAATATCTTTCACATGACCAATGCATGGGTAAAACATCCCTTTAAAATGCAAGCTAGACTAACAGGTTTTAATGTCACAGAGTTTGAGAAGTTATTTGATTTCAAATTCTACACTGTGGTTAACCTTTCAGAAACTGTTAGGATTTGATGAGTATTAAAGAATATAACTGTTGAAAAGATTATCAACATATTCCTCCTTCTTCTGAATATACAGTTCAGTGAGGCCAGATTTTCTGCATCTCCTTCAACCAAAAAAATATATTGTAACAGATTGAATGTAGAAGCAAACATGAGATTCTGGTCATGAAAGATATTTGGGAAAACTGTAAAACAATGCCACTCTTGCCACTAACTTATTTTGAAAAAACTACTTTTCACTAAAAACGTTGTCTAAGATTTACTATTATTATTACTATTTTTTAGAGCTATCAATATACCATATGCTAATTGGCATAAACAAATGTACCAATATCTATATTTAAAATTAGTTAGTGTTAATATCTAATATGATTTAATCCACATAAGCAAGAGATCTTCGAGGTCGTCAATACTTTCCATACTTGTAAAGGAGTCCTAAAGTTTCTGAACTGAACTACTGGTATACACTTCAACAGGGATGAATCTCAGAAACATAATGCTTAACAAAAGTAATTCACAGAATATGCAATATGATTCTACTTAAAGTTCAAAAACAGGTGAAAGTAAACAATATGTTGGGAAAAGATACATACACAGTTGCTAAAACTGTAAAGAAAAGCAAGGGAATAATTAACACCGAATTCAGTATAACCATGGTGATGGGGGCAGAGAATCCTTTGTTTCTGGGGAAAGGCACACATCAAAAGCTTCCAAGTACTTGTGACGTTCTATCAAGCAGAGTATACAGATACACTTTTTAACAGTTACATATAAATGGCATATTTCATTACAAAAAAATAGAAGAAACGAGGAGACATACCTATTATCCTAGAAGGAAAAACTCAAAAGAATGTCTCTTCTCAAATTAATCTACAAATTCAATGCAATCACAAACAATATCGCAACCAGATTTTCTATAGAACTTGAAAAGATGGTTCTAAAGTTCATCTGGAAGAAAAATGCAAAAGAGCCCAAAGCTTTTCTTCAAAAGGAAGTACCAAAATATATCTTAAGGCTACAGTAATTAAAACACTGCAGTAACAGATAAATGGGTCAAATAAGAAAGTCAGAACTTAAAACAGCAAAGGATATGTTTGTTGCCCCAAAATGTTTAATATTCTTATTACCCAAGGAAGATAAACACTTAAATGAGATGTTATTTTCAAGTATTAGAAAGTTAGTAAAATATAACCATCTGGCTAGTAGGGAGATAAAACATACCTTTTGAGAGAGTGAATATAAAAGGGTACAATCATTTGAGGGTAATTTAATAGCATTATTATCTATCATCCTCAGAAGGAATCAATTCTATGATTCATAAAAATACTTTGATGAGCACATGAAGCAGTGCTTATAACTGTAGCACTTAAGTTATAGGGAAAATTTGAAAAAAAAAGTGCATCAATAGAGGAATGAAAGACTTATTGGATAAATAGATACCATATCGAATGATACTAAATAGATACATCACATTGCATTTATTTAACAAACACTACTTCTCAGGCAAGCTTTTAGACACTTTGTAGATTTTAAATCGTTTAAGCAACTATGTCTGGGCTATAAGAGATGCCCCTGATATAGCTCTTTTAAAAAGAAAACACAAAATTTCAAATACTGGTCTTTATCTTCCTCAAAACAGTCGTGAACAAACACAGCTTTCTCCAAACTGGGTTAGATATTTACTGATGTACTGGACATATTTATAGAGCTATCTGGTTCTATTATAGAAAGCATCTTTTTCAACAAAAAGGTATTCTTATACTGTTAAGGAATAGCAGCTTTGTTATAAACCTCCTGAGTAGGCTTACTACCAATCTCAGAGCCCATAATATCAAATATCATATCTACACCTCTATCCCTTTCTAAAGCTTCTAAAGGGGAACACCACGGGCCCTTGGATCACCAACGTTACTGCAACTAACACCATATGCTAGAGCAACCCTTAAGTCTAGAATGTATTCTGAAAAACCTTAACCGTTCTCCCTTTGAGGGACAATACAGGGTAAAAGAGGTGCGTTTAAATTTTTAGATTTCAAATAGATAAGTGGTGATTAAGTGAAACGAGGCTTTTCAAAGGATCTTCCCCACAACCCACTCCAGGATTCTTGCCTGGAGAATCCCATGAACAGGGGAGCCTGGCGGGCTACAGTCCACGGGGTCGTAGAGTCGGACACGACTGAAGCGACTTGGCACGGCATGCCACGTCCCCCACAAATACTGCTTGGTGCCGCCTTCAAACTACTGGGTTGCACGGACCAACCTACGGTGACGCGTTACTTCAGTTTTCAGCTAAAGGAGCCTCCCTGGAGAAAGACCTCTTCCTTTTTTTACGTCTACCTTAAGAAGAAGAGGTCACACAGGGCCACCAAGGGTCCACAGAAAGGAGGTGGAGGAGCGGACTTTACCAGGGTTCCCAGGGACCTGCTTCCCAGCCAGTGCCGGCTGGAAGATAAACGCCTCCACTCAGGGTTCTCAACGGCGTCCGTGAGGATGCCGCGGTCCTCTGACAGGCAACTCTGAGGAGGCGCCGAAGCCGCCCGAGACAACGCCTCCCAGAGGGGCAGGAGGACGCCGAGCACCTGGAGACAGGTGGAGACCCGAGTGTCGGCGGCCGGGAGTCCGCGCAGAGGCAGCCCAACAAAAGAGACTCTGAAACCACCACCCCGCGCCCCGCTCACCCCGAGGAACGCCAACAAAGCAAGAAGGCGTGTGTCAACCCAGCAGCCGCGAGAAGCATGCAAAGTAGACAGCAGTTTAATTTCCCAAAAGAACAAAACAGAACGCGACAACGGCGAGCTCTCTGACTGCATATACCCCCATAACCGGAGCGGCCACGACGGGCACTCAGCCCCGAAGGACCCGCACCTGCCAAGTCCCCCGGGGCGGGCGTCCACGAGGGGCGGCCTCACCTGTTCTCTGCGCCGCCGCCCCGGCGGACCTGACCTCAGAGTTCAGTTTCCTCCTCATGCTGAGATGCTGTCCGCGCCTCCAAGCGCGTTTCTTCCCCTCCCGGCCTCGCGTGGCAGATCCCGTCGGACCCTGAGATCGAGCGGGGCTCCGGCCGCAAACCGGGATGGGGATCCGTCCGCCGCCCCTGGCCGGGACTCCCCTCCTCCCGGTTTCCAGGCGGCCCGCGTCAGCAAAGGCTCGTCAGCGGCGCGCGGGACCCTCCACGTCGCAGCCCGTCCTGCTTCTCCGCCCCTGTCCGGAGCGCCGCCCGGGTGTTGCGAGGCGGCCGCGACGCTCCGGCAGGAGGGGACGCGGGCCCGGCGTCCAGGTTCAGAGCCCGCAGGCTCCACGGCACTGGTCAGCCAAGCGTCGTCCCTGCCCCCAGAGGGTCATAAGAAGGCACGGACCCCGAGGCGCCCCACTGCCTGAGGGAACATGTCGACTTTCCCAGTGACGGACGCTGGAACCCGGAAGTAAAACCCCACGCCCACAGGAAGAGGAGATGTGGGGGGAGAGAAAGTGAAAACTGAACTGTGGCGGCCCCCTAGGGAGGCAGGAGCCAATCGCTGAGGAGAAGCCGACGCGCAGGCGCGGGCTGCGGCGGGCGTCCACGCGGCGCTCGCCTCTCTCATCTGAGCAGGCGCGAGGCCTCAGCGCGGCCCGGCATTGGATGACGGATTCCGGCGGGTGCGGCGGCGGGGCGGAGCATCTCGCGAGGTGGACGCGTCACCGGAAGCGGAAGGCGCGCAAGGGGAGCGGCGGATTCCCTGCGTCGATGGCCCCTCACGTGCTGTGGGACGTTTGTTCGCCTCACGCTTGGGAGTCTTTACCTCCTTTAATCTGCAGCACCTGCCGCGCCAACGCTTGTTTTGTCTTATCCAGAATTGACGTTTACGGAATCACAACTTTGTTGCAATTTAAGAAACGTTGCTCCATGGAGTATTTCTTTATGTGCTCGTTCTCAGGTAAAGCACCTCTGGAAGTTTATAAATCAATGCAGAGTTAAGGGGCAACAAATAGCGTTCTTCTACCAATGAGAGATACTAAGTGCTGCACACACTTAACCGTGAACCAGGCACTGGACCTCGTCGTGGTGGGAATGGAATGATTCACTCATTCAGTAGCACCTTTTACATTGTTTACTGTGCCCGGCTACTAAATTAGACGCTAAGATTACAGTTGTGAGTAAGCTAGACAAGGACCTTGCACACTGTGGTGCTTATTCTAGAGGTGAATGACAAACAGTAACAAGTAAAGCACTTCCATCCCAATTACAGAATTTCATTTACTAATACTGCTGTGAAAACAAGCCAGAAATGCTGAGGATAGGGTTGGAGCCTGGAGGCTTGGGCAGAAGAGAGAGAGCTTCAACATTTCACTGTATAAGGGACATTTGGGGTCAAACCTCAATAATGAAAATAGACCAAATCAGTTTTTGGAAGATGCGGAGGAAGAACTTTAAGCAGAAGACAAAGCAAGTACAAAAACCCTAAGTGAAATTATGTTCAAGAACTGAGGAAAGTTGGCTGTAGAAGCAATCAAATGTAACTGATATTTTCAAAGTACACAAAATCAGTATGTACAACTCCCTGGTTTATCACAGAGCAAATGTTCATGAAACCACCACTCTGATCAAGAAATAGAACACTGCCCAAACCCCAGATCTCCCTCTTGTGATATCTCTGGATCAATACCCCCTCCCCTTACCTACCAGCGAACCTAACAAGCAATCTAATTTCCATGGTAATCTCTTCTTTCATTTCTTAGTAGATTCACTGTGTAAATATGCAACCCCTAAACTTTATCATTTAGCTTTGCTTGTGGTTTAAATTTTATATAAATTGAATGGTTTAGTGCCTGGTTTCTTTGGAGTAACATGGTGAAACTTACATTGTTGTATACACAATTCTTTCATTTTCATTGCTATATATGTAGGTCTGGATGTAGTACATTTTCTTTGATACGTAGATAGATGTTTTCATTGTTTCCAGTTCTTGGCTATTATGAATAGTACTGCTTGAACTTTATTATTCATGTCTCTTTGTACACATGGGCCTCGTTTATGCTGGGTATATAACATGCTGGAGATGCTGGACATGATAATTTGGATTTTTGCTTCAGCAGATACTTTCCCCTTCTCTCTTCTACTGTTGGTAAGGTTTACTTTTATACCCACTTATATTGTTCTTCGGAGAAGGCAATGGCACCCCACTCCAGTACTCTTACCTGGAAAATCCCATGGACGGAGGAGCCTGGTAGGCTGCAGTCCATGGGGTCTCTAGGAGTCCGACACGACTGAGCGACTTCACTTTCACTTTTCACTTTCATGCATTGGAGAAGGAAATGGCAACTCACTCCAGTATTCTTGCCTGGAGAATCCCCGGGACAGGGGAGCCTGGTGGGCTTCCATCTATGGGGTTGCACAGAGTTGGACACAACTGAAGCGACTTAGCAGCAGCAGCAGCAGCATATTGTTCATAGTCATATGGATTCATTTGATTGATAGGATGTCAGCAGACATGACATATGCAGGAGTCTTAAGTGTGCTTGTGTAGTTTGATTTGGCTCCTGAATGTAGGTGATGCACATGAGGAGATTGAAGTCTCTTGCTGCTGTTGCCCCTTCATTTTGGGCACTCAGAACAAGCACACGTGGAGCAGATGTGAATTCAACCTGTAGGCCAAACCCATCTTAATTATCATAGCCTTAGACATCCCACATGCTTTCGAACTGTGGTGTTGGAGAAGACTCTTGAGAGTCCCTTGGACTGCAAGGAGATCAAACGAGTCAATCCTAAAGGAAATCAGTCCTGAATATTCATTGGAAGGACTGGTGCTGAAGCTGAAACTCCAATACTTTGGCCCCCTGATGTGAAGGACTGACTCATTGGAAAAGACCCTGATGCTGGGAAAGATTGAAGGCAGGAGGAGAAGGGGGTGACAGAGGATGAGATGGTTGGATGGCATCACTGACTCGATGGATGTGAGTTTGAACAAGCTGTGGAAGTTGGTGATGGACAGGGAGGTGCTGCAGTCCATGGGTCGCAAAGAGTTGGACACAACTGAGCAACTGAACTGAAGCTTTCCAGGTGGCACAGTAGTAAAGAATCTGCCTGCCGGTGCAGGAGATGCAGGAGACATGGGTTCGATCCCTGCGTTGGTGAGAAAGATACCCTGGAGGAGAAAATGGCAACCCACTCCAGTATTCTTGCCTGGAAAATCCCATTGACAGAGGAGCCTTGCGGACTACAGTCTATGGGGTCATGAAGAGTTGGACACAGCTGAGCACACACACACAAAAGACATCCCAAAGATTGGTGAGAATGAGAATTAATGCTGTTGTCCTAAGTCACTGAGTTTGGGGTAGTCTGTTATATAGAGTTACTATGGCAATAAAGAAGGCCTATGGTCAACTTTAATCATGTTAAACTTTTGGCAAATTGGTTTTACAAAGTTACATTTTTACAAGAAATGTATGAGAAGTCTAGTTTCTCTACATCCTGGCCAATATTTTTAACTTTAGCTACTCTGAAGGGTATGATATGGTTTGAATTTGCATTGCCTCCAACTTTGTTCTTTTTCCAATATTTGAATATTTTTGGCTATTTTAAGTTATTTGAATTTCTGTATAAATTTTAGAATCAGCTTATTTTCTACCTCAAAATAAAACGAACAGCCCTCCAAAAGACCCCACAGCTGCTAAGATCTTGTCTGGGATTGTGTTTAGTATATAGATAAATTTGGAAATTAACATCTTAATATTGCATCTATGAATCCATGAACATGATATCTCTATTTATTTAGGTCTTTCAGTTTTCTCTAAGCAACATCTATATTTTTCAGTGTACTGGTCTTGTGTACATTTTCTTATATTTATCTCTTTATAGTTTTATGGTATTCTAAAATTTTAATTCACAATGGCTATGTGCTAGTATATAGAAATAGAGTTGATTTTCCCATAGTAACTTTATATCTTGCAACTTGCTGAACTCACTTATTAGAGCTAATAGCTATTTGTGTCTGTGTGTCTATAATAAAATAAATAAAATAAAAATACTTTTCTTTGTTCCCAATCTGTATTTTTTCCCTATTACATTAAGTCCTCAAATACAATAAAGATACGAGGTGAAAGCAAACATCATTGATCTAGGGGGAGAAGCATTCAATATTTCACAAAGGTAAGTATAATGTTACCTTTGGTGTTTTCTGTCCTTTTTTAGGTTGAGGATTTTCCCTTTTGTTCCTAGTTTTTGAGAACTTTTATCATAAATGAATGTTGAATTTTATCTGCATCTATTGAGAGGATTGTGCAGTAAAAATATCTACTAATATGATAAATTACATTAATTTATTTTCAAACATTAAGCCAACCTTGAACTCCTGGGAGGAACAAAGTTTACTTAGGATGCATTATCTTTTCTCTATATCACTGGGCATGAATTGCTGTATTTTGTTAAGAATTTTGGTATGTATGTTCCTGAGAGATACTGGTCCACAGTTTACTTTTCTTGTAATATCTTAGTTTTGATATCAGGGTAACTCTAGCGTCACAGAATGAGTTGGTTAAGTATTCCCTCATCTTTTAATTTTCAAAATACTCTGATTAAAATTGGTAGTAGCAGGAGAAGAGAGAAAAAATGGAGAAGAAAAATATTTCAAATAATAATAAAAAAAACCTCATTAAATTAGTTGAAAATAATAATAATATCCACATCTAGGAAGCTCAATGAACTCCATGTGATACAAATTCAAAGAGTCAGAAATAGACATATCATAGGGAAAAAATGCTCAAAGACAAAAGACAAAATCTTGAAAGCAGCAACAGCAAAATAACATCACTTACAGGAGAACCTTGGTAAGATTAACAGATATCTTCTCAGCAGAAACAATGGAATCTAGAAGACAATGAGATGACATATTCAAAGTACTCAGAGGAGAAAAAAACTGCCAACCAAGGGTCCTATATCTAGCAAATCTATCTTTCAAAAATGAAAGTGAATAGAAGACTGTCCCAAATAAATAAAAACTGGAAGAATTTTTGCTAGCAGATTTGCTTTACAAGAAATTCTTCAGATTGAAACTAAATGACCACAAATGGTAATCATAATCCACATGAAAAAGCAAAGAACCCTGGTAAAATTAAAAGCAAAGAACACTGGTAAAATTAATTACATAAAGATTAAAAAACACATAAATGCTTATTTTCTCCTTTATTCTCATAACTAATTTTAAAAAACATGGAATAATATTTAGATAATGTAATATTGGGCTTATTGGGGGTTTAACATGTAGACATGAAATATATGTATATTACATTTGCTAATAAAAGCACAAAGGAGCTATGTGGGGACAAAGCTCCAATTGGCTAAGGAAATGACAACAGATGGTAAAGTAATAATTATAAGAATGTATTGTTGACTTTGTAACATAAGTAGAAGTAATATGTATGATAATAACACTGCAAAAAGACAAGGATTAGAGCTAAATAGGTATAACATTTTTATATGTCACTGAATTGAGCTAGTATAAATCTGAAGCTTATTCTGATAAAATATATATGGTAAACCCTAGAGCAACACTAAATATAAACAAAATTAAATAAATAAAAACGCTACAATAGAAACTATTCACTTAACGCAAATTAAAGCCATAAAGGAGGAACAGAGAACTAAATCAGACATGAGACATATAGAAAAAAAATGGCAGACATAAATCCAACTATATCAGTTCAGTTCAGTCGCTCAATCGTATCCCATTCTTTGCCACCCCGTGGACTGCAGCACGCCAGGTGTCCCTGTCCAACACCAACTCCTGGAGTTTACTCAAACTCATGTCCATTGAATCAGTGATGACATCCAACCATCTCATCCTCTGTTGTCCCCTTCTCCTCCTGCCTTCAATCTTTCCCAGCATCAGGGTCTTTTCAGATGAGTCAGTTTTTCGCATCATGGGGCCAAAGTATTAGAGTTTCAGCTTCAGCACCAGTCCTTCCAATGAATATTCAGGACTGATTTTCTTTGGATGAATCTCCTTGCAGTTGGATCTGGTTGGATCTCCTTGCAGTCCAAGGGACTCTCAAGAGTCTTCTCCAGCACCACAGTTGGATCTCCTTGCAGTCCATCCAACACCACAGTTCAAAAGCATCAAGTCTTCGGTGCTCAGCTTTCTTTAAAGTCCAACTCTCACATCTATACATGACTACTGGAAAAACCATAGCTTTGACTAGACTGACCTTTGTTGGCAAAGTAATGTCTCTGCTTTTTAATATGCTGTCTAGGTTGGTCGTAACTTTTCTTCCAAGGAGCAAGCGTCTTTTAATTTCATGGCTATAGTCACCATCTGCAGTGATTTTGGAGCCCCACAAAAATAAAGTCTGCCCCTGTTTCCACTGTTTCCAGTGTTTCCCATCTATTTGCCATGAAGTGATGGGGCCAGATGCCATGATCTTAGTTTTCTGAATGTTGAGCTTTAAACCAACTTTTTCACTCTCCTCTTTCACTTTCATCAAGAGGCTCTTTAGTTCTTCTTTGATTTCTGCCGTAAGGGTGGTGGTATCTGCATATCTGAGGTTATTGATATTTCTCCTGGCAATCTTGATTCCAGCTTGTGCTTCATCCAGCCCAGTGTTTCTCATGATGTACTCTGCATATAAGTTAAATAAGCAGGGTGACAATATACAGCCTTGACGTACTCCTTTCCTATTTGGAACCAGTCTGTTGTTCCATGTCCAGTTCTAACTGTTGCTTCCTGACCTGCATACAGGTTTCTCAAGAGGCGGGTCAGGTGGTCTGGTATTCCCATCTTTTTAAGAATTTTCCACAGTTTGTTGTGGTCCACACAGTCAAAGGCTTTGGAGTAGTCAATAAAGCAGATGTTTTTCTGGAACTCTCTTGCTTTTTTCATGATCCAACAGATGTTGGCAATTTGATCCCTGGTTCCTCTGTCTTTTCTAAATCCAGCTTGAACATCTGGAAGTTCACCATTCACGTTCTGTTGAAGCCTGGCTTGGAGAATTTTGAGCATTACTTTGCTAGTGTGTGAGATGAGTGCAGTTGTGTGTAGTTTGAGCATTCTTTGGCATTGCCTTTCTTTGGGATTGGAATGAAAACTGACCTTTTCCAGTCCTGTGGCCACTGCTGAGTTTTCAAGACCATTCTCAAGAAAAAGAAGTGCAAAAAGGCAAAATGGTTGTCTGAGGAGGCCTTACAAAATCCAACTATATAAATATAGTTAAATGTGAATGCATTAAACAAACCAAAATGGAGATGAGCAGAGAAATCAATAGAATTGATTAAAAGATGATATAATAGGATTACCCTGATGGTCCAGTGGCTAAGATTCCCAGCTCCCAATTCAGGGGGCCCAGATTCCATCCTGGGTCAGGGAACTAGATCCCACATGCCTCAACTAAGAGTTCATATGCCTCAACTGAAAAAAGAAACTCCCGCATACCATAGCTGAGGATCCCAAATGCCTCAAGGAAGATAGAAGATCCCAAGTGTTGCAACTAAAACCAGGCACATTCAAATAAATATTTTTTTAAAAGATGATATAACTATAATCTGCAGGAGACACACTTAAGATTCAAAGATATAAATATATTTAAAAGTATAGGAGTATATTCACCCATAAGAAAACTGAAATGGCTATACTATTGCTTTGGCCAAAAAGGTCATTTGGCTTTTTCCTTAACATCTTATGGAAATAGGCTTGAAATGTCACTCCCAGACCTGGGGCAAGGAATTTGGATAGATGGGGTTCAAACCCTGCACCAGTGGTCCAGACTGGAGGTAAAGACTCAGCCTCAGGGGAGACTTCTCCCAGGTCAGCTGTGTGCTAGTCCTTATGTATTTCCAGGCAGGATCATACTTTTCAGCTCAAACTAACTTCTGCATTTAGGCTCAGTGCAGGTCTCAGTGATGTGACTGCAACAAACTTTGGCAAGGTTAAACCTCAACTTTGTAAGCTTGTTTGCCAAAAACAAAAACAAAAACAAAAAAACCAGTTCAATTACTCAATTGCCTACTTGGAATCTGTAAACAAGTCCTTCATTTCTGTTAGGAGATTTCAAAAAGCACGGTGTGTGTGTGTGATATGAACAATTTGGAATATATGATTTCTCTGGAAAGATGAAAGAAACAGGAGCATGCCAGCTCTGGTAGGAAGCAAGTCTTTAAAATGAAAGCATGTGGGGGGGGGGGGGGGGGGGCGGGCGGGATGAGCATTGCCTAGCTAGATCAATGCAAAGGAAGGTAGTGATTTGTGGTAGCTGGACACTTTTTACACAGGGACACATGGACATGTTCTGTGCATGGATATGTGGGCGCAATTTGCAAGCACACTTATTTTGCTTAGGGAAGCAGGTTTTGCCCTTGGATTCTTGGACATGTGGAAACGCTTTGCACAGAGACACATGTTCTGCACTTAGACACGTTTTGCACACTGACACGGACGAGCTGCGCACATGGACAAACGGGCATATTTTGCATGTGCACACACATTGCACCTGGGCACGTGTTTTTCAGAAGGATACCTGTACAGGTTTGCATACTGACCCCTTCTGCACATGGACACATGGCACGGTTTGCACCCGAACAAATATTTTGCACTCTAACATATGTTCGTCCAGAAAAGCCCGAGGCGGCGACCGCGGAGTTGGACGCAGGTGGCCGCGGCGTGGCGCTGGCCCGGGGCCCGCTAGGGAGCCGCGCCGGCGGGACGGAGAACTACAACTCCCGGCGCTAATCCACCTCGGCCGGACGCTCGGCGACGCTGAACGGCCCCACCCAGCGGGCGGCGCGTTCCCGGCCCAGGTTCCCGCGGCGGTGCGAGTGGCGGAGCCGCGGACCGGGGCGCGGGAGCCGGTATCATGGAGCCCCGCGCCTCGGACGGCAGCTTCCTGGGCGACGTGGGTACGTGCGGGGCGCGGGGGGCGCGGGGCCGGCTCCGGGGACCGAGAGCTTCATCTGGTGACATACGCCCCCAGCGGGGACGCGTCCTGCTCTGAGGGGTGGCCAGGGGCGTCTGGCGGGGACTGGGTCGGTTCGGAGGGCTGTGCCCTTAAAGGAGCAGGTCCGGGGGTCCCGTGCAGCTCAGACGCGGTTTCTGCGTCCCGCTCCAGGTTCCCCCGTAGGACCGCGCGTCGCAGGGCTGGTCATCCTTGTGACTTCAGAACCGCAGACCCCAGCAACCTGGGGAGGATGCGGGGCTGTGCGTGGTCACTGTCAGGTTCCGAGGAGAACCTAGGAAGTGCCCGCCTGGGACCACTGGTAGGGCAGCCCTGGTACCAGGGTTGGAGCCGACTGCCTTCCAGGCACCCAGTGAAAGGGTCGTGCGCGGGGTCGTTAGCATCCCACGGAGACACCCAGGAATCCGATCAGGAAGGAGCGTGTTCCTGTGTCGCACTGTGTGAGACATGCGACCTTGATTCTTCGTTGAGCCTTCCCTAGAATAAAATGGATGTGAGGGCAAAGGGTCATTCTCAGGGGAAGCAAGCCTCCCTGCCTACCGAGTAATTCTAGGGCAAATGACTTGAACAGTGAAAACACTTTGAAAGCCTAGGAAGAAAAAATCTATACAGTACTTTTATGCTCATAAAAAATGTAGTGCGAATGGAAGTGAGAAGTCTTAAGGGTAAATTTAGCTTAAGAGGAATTGCAGTCCTAGCAAAGCAAAGATATTTTAATGATGTTGCAAAACAGCCACCTTCAACAAGATCAAAGTCATTTAATAAGCATCTCTGCTTTTACTTGGCATTCTCATCCTAGGCAAGCACAGGACTTTGACCCTGACCCTGCCAGTGTGAGCTGTGTTTGGTTGGTTCAGTGAAACAGGCAATGGAACAGCTCACCATGGACACCTATTTAAACACATTTTAGTATTTTTGTTCATGTACAAGGTTTAGTGGCTTCCCTGGTGGCTCAGTGGTAAAGAATCCTCCTGCAATGTAGGAAATGCAGGTTCCATCCCTGGGTGGAGAAGATACCCTGGAGGAGGAAATGGCAATCAGTTCCAGTATTGCCTGGAAAATTCCGTGGACAGAGGAACCTGGTGAGCTACAGTCCATTGGGTCACAAAAGAGTGAGGCATGACTTACTGACCAAACAACAATAACAGCAAGGTTCAAGAGCACTGCATCACTCCTGGGTATGTTTTTGGTACAGTTTAAGGAATGTAACTTTAGAGGATAATCAACTCTGAATATTCACTGGAAGGACTGATGCTGAAGCTCCAAAATTTTGGCCACCTGATAGGAAGACCCAACTCATTGGATAAGACCCCAATGCTGGGAAAGATTTAGGGCAGGAGCAGAACAGGGAAACAGAGGATGAGATGGGAAACAGAGTCACTGATTCTGTGGACATGAATTTGAGGAAACTCTGGGAGATAGTGAAGGATAGGGAAGACTGGCATGCTGCAGTCCATGGGATGGCAAAGAGTCAGACACGACTGAGTGACTGAACAACAACATTCTAAACTGATGGAAGGATGCACAGTTTCTGGGATTCATGGCTATTTTTGACTTTGCCATTGTTTTATGTCATGTATTTCTTCCAAAATACATTTCATCCTGCTGACATTTTTATTCTCAACACAAATGAATAACCTCAATGTGTTGAATCCAAAGCAGCGCTGCCATCCCAGCAGAAGCAGAGGACGATCGCAGGAACTTTAACTCATGTTGACATTCTGATCTCAAATTCTGTGTGTGTGGTATACTCTAACCAAACCGTGTAGCTTTAATATAACACTATAACACTTCACAGAGGTAAAGGCGGCAGTCCTATAATATGGGCTTACCAATAAGAACCAAGAATTTAGGGCAAGTCGCATCCTGAAGTGAATGGTGTTTGTTCTTTAGCAAATGTAATTCACATCATTAAGTGTCTGTTTGCAAAGGTGAAAAAGAGACTCCTGATATCAGCATCTGTATTCATGGGCTTCTGACTTGGAAGCTAGAGGCTGGCAGAAGATGAAAAGATTCTTTGCTTACTCTCAGCCTCTGGGATGTTGGGAAGGTGGCATGGAGAGAGAAAGGGGGAGGCAGCCCTGGGACCAAGACATCCTGGGACCGTAGTGAGAGCCACTGAGCTGCTCAGCTACGTGCCAGGCACTGACCACGAGCCTTGCAATGGCTGCAGGACAACTCATCATTATCCATAAGTTAGAGGTGAAACTGAGTTCGCACAGCCAGGAAGTTGCAAAACTGAGGTTTTTTTTTTTTTTTTTAATATTTATTTATTTGACTGAGCTGGGTCTTAGTGGTGGCAAGCAGATTCTTTAGTTGCAGCATGTGTGGTCTAGTTCCCTGACCAGGGATTGAACCCGGGACCCCCTGCATTAGGAGCGCAGTCTTAGCCACTGGACCACCAAGGGAGTCCCCAAAGCTGAGGTTTTAATGCAAGCGGTTCTTTTTGGTTTTGCCTGTTTTATATTACAAGGCTCATGTCTCTTCTATCAGATAAGATCATCTGTAATTGATGTGTAGTGCTGGGTGGATTTGTGACTGGGATGGATGCATGTTGTCCACTGTGGGTTCTCAGGGGGCTGGGGAGCACCATTACTATCCATCATCTCTGCACGATGTCACTTTCAGGCTCTGAGAAACGTCTTTGCCTCTGGGTGTCCATGATCAGGATGGTAGGTCAATCTGCATCCCCATTCAAGTCTCCAAGTTCACCCTTCTGTTGAGTCTGCAGAATCCGATGGGTTTTGTTTGTTTGTTTTCTCTCTCTCTTTTTTTGGCCTTGCTGGATGGCTGTGGGATCCTAGTTCCCCAACCAGGGGTTGAACCTGGGGCCCTGGCAGTGAGAACACTGAGACCTAGCTACTGGACTGCCAGGGAATTCCGGGATTTCATTTTCTAAAATTAGAATTGTAGTGAAAGTACTTTGAGAGATCTAGATAATCGGTGTCCTGGCTGGGAGATCAACTTCCTTAAAAATCTTCTCAAATTGTGCATCTTGTTTCTGCCTTAGAGAAGGCTGCATTCTAGAAGTGTCTAGTTAGTGGAGAATCCTCTGGGCCGTGCATTATACTATTAATAAAAATGTTTGAAGGAAATTAGGTTGATTTTAATACCAGTTGGTGTTCTGGGCCCTCACTGTGGCCAGGAGTGGCTGCCAACTACAGCAGTACAAAGGAGTTTTGATTTTTGGTATAACCCTCCTCCCCAGCTCACACCCCTGGGTCCTAAGCACTGTAGGGGAGGGGTTGGGGCGGCAGATTATTGGATGAGCGGTCAGGAAGGTTGTGGAGGGAGGGTAAGCGTTTGATTCAGGCATTTCTCATAAAATGTGTTTAAGAAGCTCTTTCCCTCCCTTTCCCTCGCTGTCTTCCACTGCTTCGTAACCCCTTCCCACTTGTCTCTTTTGCTTTCACTTTTTCGCTTTCACTTTCTTTTTCCCTCTTAACTAAGCTTTGACTGTCTTGTTCCTGTAGGAAGGTAAACCTTTTCTCTTTAAAATTTTTACCCAATATAACACATTTTAAAAACCATGCGGTGTGCCACTTGACTCAAGTTTACCGACAAACAGTATTTGGGGTGTTGATAATGAAAACACTGAAAAAAGACCTGGCTCAAAAAATCTCTTCAAAAGCAACAAAATACTCAGCCCCAAGTGCTAAGTAAGGGTTTCTGTTAATACATATAAAAATGAAGATTTCTGTCTTCCCTTAGAATCAAGGTTACTGGTAGTTTCCAGCACACTGAACTTGAACTTGGACAGCACTATTTGATGGGTGGTCATGATCAAGCATTTAATAAGCACCACCTATGCCCAGCTATCTGCAGGCATGTGTCTTTGGTCCCTACGGCATCTCACAGAGAGGTTTGCCATTCTTAGGCTCTGGTCTCTGTCCTTATAGGTCTTTGGCCCTGTTTTGTTTTTTCACTCCTTTACTATTAGATGGGTGGGTACACTTTGGCATGACTTCTAGGTCCTTTTAGCTCTTCAATTCATCTTTTCTTTGTACCCACAAATCCTTGACCTTCTGGGACTTTGGGGGACAAGTCACTGGGGACCCCTGACTTTCTGGAGAGCCCGCTGAGAGCAGGCCTCAGAACACCAGCTCTACTGCGGCTTCAGTGACTGCTCACCCTGGCTACATCCCCACAAAGGTGCCCCACAGCTGTGCGTAGGGTAAGGGAAAGCTTACCTGTCATCATTTCAAGAATATTTACTGGGATATTTGGGGAGAAGGCTTATTTCAATCTCTGCAGTGAGGGCCCTGGGCTGCCATTCATGACAGACTTGGAGCCAGATTCTGGTCCAAGTGACACTGAAGGGTGCCTGGTGGATGCTGAGCTGTTGGATCCGCTTGTGACGGAAGTGTTCTCTGTGGCCTTTGGAAAACACTCTTTGTTAGAATGAAGCTGCTGCATGGAGGGGCTGCCTGGCTGGGGAGGAGTGGTCAGTGTCAGAGTCAGGGCCAGCAAAGGGGCCAGGCTCTGGACTCCGGACAGTCGGGTAGGGCCAATGGGAACTCTGCTCTGCACCTGGGCCAGGGGCCTGGCAGGCCATGCCCACTGGAGGGACAAGCTCTCGGGGACAGCCGGCAGGCCTGTGGCTGAGAGCTGCTGTTTGGGCTCAAAGAGCCGGATTCCGGGCTCTGGATGACTAAGCGGGATACTGGTAAATTGGCTCTCTGGAGAAAAAGGAAAAAAAAAAAAAAAAGGAAAAGCCTATTCTGATTTGCTGCTTCCCCTGGTATAAATATTCACCCGTGCTGACTCCTGCTCCCAGGGGTTTCCGCCCGGCCAGATTGCTGGCTATTCGGGCGAAGGGTCCTGAACACCCACCACTGGGCAGTGTGTAGAGGAGGCAGGCAGTGTCTTCCAGGGACTGTGGCCTTGGCTCTCTTGCAACAGACTCCCAGCTGACTGATGCCCTGGCACGTGGCACGGCTGGAGTGGGCGAGGCCACAGGCGTGGCCCAGGTCAGTGTCTGGGCTGGGCAGGCCTGTGATGGGCCAGTCGAGGGGTGTACTCTGGCAGTGGGGGACTGACCTGGGTGCAGCGGGGGAAGTTCAGTCTGGCAAGTAGAACAGGCTCCTGGAGAGAATGTGTTTGTTCGATACCTGTGTGTCAGGTGTGGTGATGGAATGGAAAGTGGGCTGCTGAGGTCCTGCCATGAAGATGCTTGTGGAAAGGGAGGAGGGGAGTCAGGGGCAGGTGTGTGTACAGCGGGGGGCCTACAGGAGGGTGTGGGTGGGGGGCTGCATGCTGGAAGGCTCCCTTAAGGAGCTGAGACCCAGCCTCAGTGGGGAGGAGGAGTGGGGCTGAGTGGGGGACAGCATACCCGGACCCTCCTCACTGGACCCTCCATCAGCTACCTGAGGCTCTGTGCGATTGGAGAGGAGGGTGTATGGGTGGGGGGGGGGGGTGAGATGGGAGGATGTGGGGGGGGGAGGAGCCTGGAAAAAGGGGCTGGGACTCCATCCTGGAGAGTCTGTATTCTTGGCCTGCAAAGGCATGTGGATTATGTGGATTATTCCAGAGACAAGAGCAAGGGTCTGAAGCAGGCTCCCCCATGACCCACTGATGACTTAGCTGTATTAGGGAGTGGGGAGGGGAAGACCAGAGTGGGTGTGATAGGAGGGAGGGGCTGATGGGAATGGGGAGCCAGGAGACCGATTATGTGGCAGGGCTGGGATTCAGGGGAAGTCTCATCCCAGAGGGGGGGTCTCAGGTTTCCCGAGCGGCCCCTCTCCAGTACTTTGGCCACCTGATGTGAAGAATCGATTCATTGGAAAAGACCCTGATGCTGGGAAAGATTGAAGGCGGGAGGCGAAGGGGATGACAGCGGATGAAATGGTTGGATGGCATCACTGACGTGATGGACATGAGTTTGAGCAAGCTCCGGGAGTTTGTGATGCATAGGGAGGCCTGGCGTGCTTCAGTCCATGGGATTTCAAAGAGTTGGACATGACTGAGCAACTGAACTGACTGACTGACCCTCTCCCAGGGGAGTGGTCCAGGGGTGGGGGCACCTGGTCACATGTGGGGTCCAGGCACAGGGCTGGAAACAGCCTGAGCTCAGTGGGTCCACTAGCACAGTGTCTTCCTGCCTTTCTTCCCTGCAGGCTCTTTGCTTTAAGGTTGATAAGTATATTCCAACCCTCCCAACCTTCTCACTGTGGTGAGAGAGGGCATGCAGTGGTGGAGGGGGAGGGGTTGGAGCTACCGAGCTTCCCACTGCTGGCCAGCGTGCCTTCTTGCAGCTGTACCTCCTTTCAGCCACAAGGCACCCTTGTTCTTTATCTCTGGGGTGGCTCTCCTCTCCCCTTTGCTTCCAGGGGTCTTCAGAGACCACTGAAACTGCCACTTCCCCCAAGCTCCCCCCTGCTGTAAAGCTGTCCCCTCTTGATGACACCCTGTGGTTGGTACCAGCTGTGGTTAACACCTCCGCCGCCGCTGGGGCCTCCTCTATCTTTGTTACTCCCTTAAACAAGAATTTTTAAAGTTTTTACTCTGGCTAAAAAACCCCATAGAAATGGTGAAGATAGTCAGTTTTCATTGTGCAGTCCATGTTATAAGATGAAAAATTCTAGAACTCTGTTTTACAAAAATGTGCACGTTTTTGTAAAACAGAGTTCTAGAATTTTTCATCTTATAACATGGAAACTCTGCACCTGTTCACCTCCCCATTGCTCCGCTTCCCCTTTCCCCCCGGCAGCCACTATTCTATTTTCTGTCTCTATGACTTTGACTCTTGGGGACCTCATGTAAGTGGAATCATACAGTGTTTGTCTTTTTGTGACTTGCTTATTTCACTGAGGGTCATGTCCTCAAGGTTCATTTATGTTGCAGCCTGTGTCAGCATCTCTTTCCTTTTTAAGGCTGAATAATATTCCATGGTGTGTATATGTCATATCTTCTTTATCCATTCATCCATCCATGGGCACTCAGGTACTTTCCGTATCACGCTATTGTAAATGATGCTGCAGTGAATGTGGGTACTTATATCTTATTGAGTTAGTGTTTGCAGTTTCTTTGGATAAAAATTGCTGGATTGTCTGGCAATTCTGTTTTAATTTTTGAGGAACCGCAGTACTCCTGTCCAAAGTGCCTGCACCACTTTGCTTTCCCACCAACAGCGCACAAGGTTCCAATTTCTCCACGTCTTTGCCAACATCTATTTTCTGTTCTTTTGATAGTAGCCATCCTAATGGGCGTGAGGTGGTATCTGATTGTGGTTTTGATTTGCATTTCTCTGACGATTGATGGTGAGCATCTTTTCACGTGCCTGTTGACCATCTGTATATCTTCTTTAGAGAAACATCTCAGTCCCTTGTTACTTTTTTTTAACAGGTTATTTATGATGTTGAGTTGTAGGCATTCTTTATTCTGATATATACGGTCCCCCTTCCCATTGGTGCCTTTCACTGTTGACTGTGGCCCCCGAGACACATAAATTCTCTCCTTTGTAATCATATCTGCTGCTTATGATCTCTGCCCTCAACTGCTGCTAAGACAAATGTAGTCATTGTTTATTCATTAGAAAATACGGTTCCCAGTAAGCTGCACTTCCTCTGAAGACTGGTCAGAAAGAGATATAATTAGATGTTCTTTAAAAAATTTTATGTCCAGCCTTTATAATTCATATCAGTAATTTCTCCCATTCAGTTCAGTTCAGTCGCTCAGTCGTGTCCGACTCTTTGCGACCCCATGAATTGCAGCACGCCAGGCCTCCCTGTCCATCACCAACTCCTGGAGTCTACCCAAACCCATGTCCATCGAGTCAGTGATGCCATCCAACCATCTCATCCTCTGTCGTCCCTTCTCCTCCTGCCCCCAATCCCACCCAGCATTAGGGTCTTTTCCAATGAGTCAACTCTTCGCATGAGGTGGCCAATGTATTGGAGTTTCAGCTTCAACATCAGTCCTTCCAATGAACACCCAGGATTGATCTCCTTTAGGATGGATTGATTGGATCTCCTTGCAGTCCAAGGGACTCTCAAGAGTCTTCTCCAACACCACAGTTCAAAAGCATCAATTCTGCGGCGCTCAGCTTTCTTCACCATCCAACTCTCACATCCATACATGACTACTAGAAAAACCATAGCCTTGACTAGACGGACTTTTGTTGGCAAAAGTAACGTCTCTGCTTTTAAATATGCTATCTAGGTTGGCCATAACCTTCCTTCCAAGGAGTAAGCGTCTTTTAATTTCGTGGCTGCAATCACCATCAGCAGTGATTTTGGAGCCCCCAAAAATAAAGTCTGACACTGCTTCCACTGTTTTCCCATCTATTTCCCATGAAGTGATGGGACCAGATGCCATGATCTTAGTTTTCTGAACGTTGAGCTTTAAGCCAACTTTTTCACTCTCCTCTTTCACTTTCATCAAGAGGCTCTTTAGTTCTTCTTCACTTTCTGCCATAAGGGTGATGTCATCTGCATATCTGAGGTTATTAATATTTCTCCCAGTAGTCTTGATTCCAGCTTGTGTTTCTTCCCTTATTCACTCAACAAGGAAGTCATGTGAGCACCTTTGCGGGGCCTCACACTGTGCTAGGCGCTGGGAATAGAGCCAGCCGGTGACGCCCAGCAGGCTGGCCACAGCCCCACTCCTCCGTGATGCCTTTCCGACAGGCCCTGGACACCCTGGACACGGGTCATCTTGCTTCTAAGTTCCTGTAACTTGACCTGTTCCTCCAGTACTGCAGTCATCCTGTGGTTTTGAATTGGTTTTCCACCCCCTGCCCATGACCGTGAACTGCTTGCTCACTGTCACATCCTTCCGTCTTTGTGCTCCATGGTGGGGGAGGCTGTGTCTACCTGCACAGGCTGCTCAGTGGATGCCTGGGTCTCCCCTGCACCCACCTTCCTGAGCTGCACTTTCCTCCTTCCTGCAAGACCCCGAGTCCCCCTGCTTTTCTCTTCTGAGGGTTGCAGCTGCTCAGTCTGCTCCCCCGAGATTGACCTGAAAGTGATCCACAGCCACTTTCCACTACCTATACCCTCCAAAGACAGGCACTCAGGTGGCCACTCATTCCGACTGGGAGACATACTGGGGTCTCCTTCTGGGGACAGTAAGTACAAAGTTCCCCAAGCTTGGATTCTGCATTTGTTGGGCTCACATCTCCTGAGGCCTCTCTCCTGTGCTTGCAGACGCCTGCCTTCTTGCTATGTCCTCACATGGTCTTCGCTTCATTCACCCAGATCCCTGGTATTTGTGTGTTCTAGCCTCTTTTTCTTCTAAGAGTACCAGTCATACTGGATTAGGGCCCACACTAATAAGCTTACTTTAACTTAATGACTTCTATAATTATGTCTACAAATACCATCACATTCTGAGGTGTTAGGAGTTAGGGCTTCAACATGTGGATCTGGGGGACACAATTCAGTCCATAACAAACTGTATGCCAACAAATTAGATAACATAGAGAAAGTACACAAGTTCCTAAAAAGACGCAAACTTCAAACTACCAAAACCGACGCCAAAAAAAAAGTCTAAATAAAAAACTTAAAGAAAGCCCAGACCCAGATGTCTTCACAGATGAATTTGACCTAGTATTTAAAGATTTAATACCAGTTCTTCATAAACTCTTCCAAAATTAAAGGGGGGAATACTTCCCAACTCATTCTCTGAGGCCAGTATTACTTTGACCCCAAAACCGGACAAATACATCAATCACAAGAAAAGTGACTCTTACGAACATAGACCCTCAAATCCTCAAAATATGTGTGAACCAAGTCTATCATATAAAAAGATTATATACCACGAGAAAGTGGAATGTATCCCAAGAATGCACGGTTGGTTGAACATCTAAAAATCAATTCATGTATTATACCATTTTGATATAATTAAGAAAAAATAGCTAGCATGATCATTGCCATAGATCCAGATAAAGTACTTGACAAATCCAACACCCTCTCATGATAAAAACACTCAAAAAACTAGAAATAGAAGAGAATATCCTTGATGTGATAAAGGACATCCATGAAAACCCACAGCTCATGTGATGCTTTGTGGTGAAGGACAAAGCTATTTTTGGCTGCACTGCGTAGCATGCTGGATCTTAGTTTCCCAAACAGGGGTCAAACCTACATCCTCTGCAGCTGAAGCATGGAGTCTTAAGAACTGAAGGACAAAGATTTTGCCCCAGGACCAGGAACAAGGCAGGAGGTGCCTTTTGGTACTTCTGTTAAATGTGCAGCTGTGCATTCAAGCCAAAGCAATTAGGCAAGAAAAAGAAAAGGCATCCGGATTAGAGAGGGAGAAGCAAAGCTACCTCTGAATGCAGATGACATGATTTACTGTAGGAAATCCTGAGGAATCTGATAAAACTGAATTAAAGGAAGCCCTTGCTTTGAAGGCTCTCCCACGCAAGGATAGGGGAAGTATAAATGCCATGTTATGAGTATATAGGTGCAAGGGTTGTGGAAGATGTGTTTCCTGGAGAAGGAGATATTTCAAATGGGTCCACATGGACAGCATAACATCTAAACTAACGAGATTGCAGAATGGATGGCTGGGGTGGGGGCAAAGGTGGGCTTCTCAAGCAGAGAGAATATATGCAGAGACACAGGTGTGCCAGGGTAGGGAGCCACAATGAGCCAGCAGTGTGGCTGGAGAACAGGCTTGTGGGGGGCAGTGGTAGGAGAGGGGTCAAGGAGGTGCCTCCCCAAAGACTTGGACTCTGCCCGCAGGCAGTGGGGATCACTCAAGTATTTTGAATAGGGGTGTCTGGACCAATTACACTTTCGTGTATATAGTGGCTTAGGTTTCCTAAAGGGTCCTGGGGTCGTACATGTGTTCATTTGACCTGGACAGAAGTGGCATGGTCTTAGCATTACCTGTTTTCCTTTCCAGGTTTCTGGGTGGAGCGCACCCCTGTGCACGAGGCAGCCCAGCGGGGGGAGACCGGACAGCTGCAGCAGCTGATTGAGAGTGGGGCCTGCGTCAATCAGGTCACAGTGGACTCCATCACGCCCCTGCACGCAGCCAGTCTGCAGGGCCAGGTGCAGTGCGTGCAGCTGCTGCTGGCTGCTGGGGCCCAGGTAAGCCACCCTATAGCACAGACCCCCACCCCAACCCCCGGAATGGCAGGACAAGCTCTAGAGGAAAAGAGGCTTGGGAATAGTGTTATGTGTGCTGTGAGCACACAGAAAGAAAGGAAACCACTGCAGGAGGCTGAGAAGGAAAGGAAGGAGGAAACCAGACTGGGCTGTAGAGGGGGCTGATCTCTATGGCAACCACACCCTGAGGACTGATGAGGAAGCCTGTGGACTGGCTGTTGGGAGGTCACTGGTGGCAGAAGAGAAGGGGTTTTAGCAAAGTGATGGCGAGCTCTGCTCTGCACGTGGATGGGCCAGGCTGTGCACCTCTCAGAGGCCAGCTGCCTACGGAGCTGGTGGGGCCTTGGGTGCAGGAGCCGTTTGGGTGCAGAGACCAGGATGATTATGTGGGATGCTGGCAAACCAGCTCTGGAAAGGCCAGGTAGAAAGGAACAAAAGCAAGACTGACTCACTGCTTTCCCTAGTTAAGGACTCACAGCCGTACTGGGTATCAGGCTGGCAGAATTGCTGGGTCTTTACCAGCGGGCTGGGCAGGCTGGTAGGAGCTGACTTGGCTCTCACGGGACAGCGATGGGGGGAGGTGAGGAAGAAGGGAAGGCTGTGCACTGCTCACTCTTTCCAGAATTTGGCTATGAAGGCAGTTCCAGAGGAAATGGAACAAGCTTCAGCGTGAATCCAAATAACAGCTGAATTTGGACAAATTCTAAGTGGAATCTGCCAGTTTGGGGAGTTGCCTTTTCCTGCTCTGTGATTTTCTAGCTAGAAGAGGCATGGTTAGACAGTTTTGGGCACTCCTCCTAGATGGGGCTCGAGTTAAAGCTGGTTTCCTACCCTGCCTTTGCTACTGAGGTGTTGGGGGTGGTGGCCGGAATGAGGCCAAGTTGAAAGAAAAGCCCTTAATCGCTTGCTAGCTGTACTTAGGCGCCCGTAGGCACGCCCTGCAGTCTGTCTGTGAACGCACTCACCTGGGACGGTGCCTCAGCATGTAATGGTGTTCTTCACTCAGATGTGTCTGACTTTTTGTGACCCCATGGACTGTAGCCCACCAGGCTCCTCTGTACATGGGATTCTCCAGGAATACTAGAGTGGGTTGCCCTTCCCTTCTCCAGGGGACTTTCCCAACCCAGGGATTAAACCCGGGTCTCTTGCATCGCAGGCAGACTCTTGACCTTCTGAACCACTAGGGAAGATACGTAATAGAAAACCTAAGGACTTAAGAGAACCACTCTGTCTTTGCAGAGATGAACATGCATTAGAGCGTGAGTGGCCGGCACCCTGTCCTCCACCCTCTGACACTTATTACCCTCCCTCCAGGTAGACGCCCGCAACATCGACGGCAGCACCCCACTCTGTGATGCCTGCGCCTCGGGCAGTGTCGAGTGCGTGAAGCTCCTGCTCTCCTACGGGGCCAAGGTCAACCCGCCCCTGTACACAGCGTCCCCACTGCACGAGGCCTGCATGAGTGGTGAGTTGGCAGCTGCCTAGATGCCAGGGAGGCTGTCTGATAGCTGGTGAAGCCGTGGAGTCCGGTGCTTTTCCTCCTGGAGATGCAGTGCTTACCCGGACTGAAGGCAGGGTTCTAGCCATTTGGTGCCTTTCAGATGCTAACCCGGGAGTCGGGTGCCCCCTGCAGCCACTCACGTCTGGGCTGCCCCAAGAGTCCCTGATCTGGCAGGAAGAGGAGGCCCAGACGCATCCTCGAGGCAGATGCTCTTAGAGGAGCTGGGCACTGGTGGTTTTCAGCTGCCTCTGGAGAAAGGATGGATTTCAAAGGGTGGGAGGACATGGCTGCTCCGGTCTCACTGGGTCAGACACGCCCAGGAGAGGAGCTATGACAGGCAGAACTAGAAATTTAGGGTGAGACCAGCAGGCCAGAAATATTTGAGAGACTAGACTAGGCAGTTTGGATTTCACTGTTTAGAGCAAAGTTTGCATACCTGTCCTGGGCTTTGGCTGGTGCAATGCTCTGCCTCGCTGTGCTTGTTGGGACGTGGCTCTCCTACGGCTCCCCTGTCTCTGCTGCCTGCACCCTGAATCCCAATGCCAGGTCACCTTTGTCGATGGGGACCCCTTCAGGCAGCTCTGAAGGTTTTTGAGCAGATGCTGAATGCTAGGAATACATTTTTGAAAGATTCGTTTAGCAGCCATCTATCCATGCACAGCATGGGGAAGAGAAGTTTTTTTATTCCTTCACTCATCTTAGGTTCACTGGCAGGACCCTGCCAGTGAGATGGACAAGGGACAGGGACAGATTAAGAAGAGAAAACCAAGCAGAAGTTAGTGTGTGCATTTCACATACACACAGGAGAGCTCAGGCAGAGGGTGGTTAGATTTGATGTGGGGGAGAGGACAGCCCAAGGTCCAGGCCGACTCAGGGTGAGGAGGAGGCTGGCTGGGGAGTGGAGAGGACCTGGTTGTGGGGGACGAGTCCACATGAAAATGTCCACAGCCTGGTGGTGGAGGTGGAGCAGGCGTGATCAAGAAATGAGAGATGATGGAGTCTGGGATGGATGAAGCCCGACCTAAGCTCAACCCCAAATTCGAGTTAAAGATACAGGAGAAAAGCCAGGAAAGAGGCCAGAAAGGCATAAGCTGGGAGGTGGGCAGGGAACCCCTGCAGTAGGAAAGTTTAGGGAAGTTCATCCAGGCAGCTTGGTGTTTCTGATACATCTTGGGGAGCAACCAGAGGCGGGGAGACCCTTCTCTCCACCAGGGCCGGGGAGCTTTGCGTCCACAGCTGGTGACCCGAACTTTGTGTTCTCCCAGCGCTGGGTACAGGGCCGTGCGGCTCTCCCCTTGTACCCTCGCCTGGTGGGCTTTGGGGGACGCCCACCCCGTGCTCGCCTGGGTTGCAGCCCGCCTCCCCTGTCTCCTGCTGCCACCAAGCTCGCTCCAGCTGCGCCTGTTACTTCAGATACACGTGGCTTTTTCCTCTGCCTCTGTTTCTTTTAAGGAAGTTCCGAGTGTGTGAGGCTTCTGATCGACGTTGGAGCCAACCTGGAAGCGCACGACTGCCACTTTGGGACTCCTCTGCACGTTGCCTGCGCCCGCGAGCATCTGGACTGCGTCAAAGTGCTGCTCAACGCGGGTGCGTAGTCTTTGTCCCCCACACCCCTCCACCCCCCGGGCTCAGCGCAGCCGCGTTTCCACCTGCGCCGCCGCCTGCTGTGGCAGAGCATTGACTGCGTTTCTGGGGAGGGGCTGCTGCTTTCCTGTCCCGTGTTCCTTAGCGATCTTTGACCCCACTCCCGACCCCCGCAGGGGCCAACGTGAACGCGGCAAAGCTCCACGAGACGGCGCTGCACCACGCGGCCAAGGTGAAGAATGTGGACCTCATCGAGATGCTAATCCAGTTTGGGGGCAACATTTACGCGCGCGACAACCGGGGGCGGAAGCCGTCGGACTACACATGGGCCAGCAGTGCCCCCGCCAGGTGCCTGGAGCACTATGAGAGTGAGTGTGTGCGCAGTGGCTCCTGGCGCCGCGTCTGCGCGTGCTGGGGTTGCAGGGACCGCTTGCGGGAGCCTCTGAGATGATCACGATCAGTCGTCCCTTTACTCAGACGGGTCCCTGCGATGATGCAGACAGAGGCCCGGATCTTCAGCCAACGGAGGACAAACCACCAGCTAAGGCAAGGTCTTGTCTCTGGGGACACATTTTTAAGAGTTTACATGGAATTGTAGTCACAAGAGGCTTTCAAATACCAATTAGGAAAAAAAAAAAGCTCATTGATTAAACATTTTGCCAACCTGACCCAACCAAAATCCATCACAGATTGAGAGGCAAATACCATCAACATCTGTCCAGAAAACATTTTCTAGAAGGTGTTTCTTTTCCTGCATCCAAATAATTTAGGAGGAAGTAACTGGGAAAAGGAACGTCACCAGTAATTCATTTTTCTTTCAAAGAGGTTTTTCTTTCATAACATTTCGTAAGTTGAGAATACTCTCTTTGGTTAATATATATTGATATTTTGATCAAACACTCATGGTCCTAAAGGCAGCCGTTGGGGCCAGGCTATGCTCTGTACATGTTCCTATGGCCCAACTGCCAGAGGTCTCTAGGTATGTTCCTTCTTTGGCCCTGGTGTGTGTCCCTCGTGAGCTGTAGCTCCAGGCTTCATCTTCAGGTCTGCAGTCCTGACCCTTTCCCTGTGGGTCAGTTCTTCATGGGTCCCTGTGGCTGCAGTGCTCCAGAGCAGAGCCCCTGGGGCTTGGAACTGCGGGGGTGGGCAGCCAGCATTGGGTGCCTGAACCTTTGCCCAACCCTCATCTGTCTGGAAGTTTGACATACAAGCCTACTGGCTGCAGATTTGTGCTTTGCTGATGATTCCATGTGCTCAGTTATAACATTATGGTGCCAAAAAAAAAAATCACAAAAGCAAAAAAAAAATCCCCCCAAAGCCTACAAAATGAAACCCCAGGGGCCTTCAGCTGAATTCCATTTCCTGATCTTCTGTCCTGGGTCCCAGTCCCTGGCTGTCCTTCCTGGCCGCCTTCCAGAGAGGGTACACAGGGTTCATCATCTTTGCAGGAAAGGGGAGGTGTCTGCAGTTCTGTCCTGGCTCTTATTACGCTGAAGGATGCCACACTCCTTCTTCAAGCTGACCTCACGTACATTCTCTCCCTTTCTGCAGAGACCCCTCTTAGCCTGTCTCAGCTCTGCAGGGTTAGCCTGAGGCGGGCAGCTGGCGTCAGGGGGCTGGAGAAGATCGCCAGGCTGGACATCCCTCCCCGGCTCATCGACTTCCTCTCCTACAACTGAGCTTCAGGCGCGAGGTCTGGGTGGCTGGTGACTCGGGGCTGAGGGGAGCTCTCTGCCCTCAACATCAGAAACTGTGCTGCTGCTGTGGGGAACAGCACCCTGAGTCCCTCCAGGCCATCCTGTTTCGTCTTCTCTGCAGACCCTTGGAGGATGTTTCCAAGGCCCTAGGAAAGGCCCGGGGCTGGCCCTCCCTGGAGTTTGGTCCAGCTCCCTCCGGCTTCCTCCCGGCCGTGCCGGGGTCTCTCTTCATGACCTTCCTCGGAGGGACTCTCAGGACAGACTCTCCAGAAGCACGGGGAGGCTAGGTGGGGCTGAGGGGCCAGGGCTCTGATTCCGATTCCACACACCTGGGAGGCACTACCCCTAATTCCTTCAGCGCCAGGCGGCCCTGGATGTGCAAAGGGAAGAGCCTGCACTGCAAGGGGTGGGCCCCTGGGAGTGAGTCCCGGCCAGGCCCAGGATGGCGCTTTGAGGACAGCCTGCCCCCTTGGGTGCTGTTTTCTGGAGCCACGGTTGGCACCTTGTGAGACCCACCCGTGCCCAGGTGTGCCCATCACTTGGGGCTTTATACGGGTCTCAGTGGGGAAGCATCAGGCTTCCTATTCCCATAGTGTTTCTTAGGAAGTTTTTCTCCAGTTTGAGGTCTCAGCTCTTTTAAAAAGTGTATGCAGGGGATGAAGACTTTTAGACACATGCGCTGAAGCACTTAGGTTTCGTTAACAAGTCTGTAAAGCAACAGGTAACAGGAAGGCATCTTAGCACATCCTCCCTGGGGTAGTGATTTCCGATGTGAAGCACTGTTGGGAAACTCTTTAGAGACTGTTTTTCATCTTTCTACAGCTGCTAAATGAATTCTTTGCCCACCTCAAGTTTTGCTAATTTCTTGCAGTTGGCAGAAGAGGTCGCATCACCCTCTGCCAGGTCAAGTGTGGATTCATGCATTTATTGGGACATCTGAGCTTCAGGCACTGCCTTGGTGTTGTGAGCCGGACAGGAGTCAGACTCGTCATCCAGTCAGGGCGAGAAAGTTGCACAATCTGTGTTTTTAGTAATAGAAGCAAGTAATTCTACATTATAAACCACGAGGTGACATGACATAGTATGTTCAAACTGCATCTGTAAGATTCTGTATCATAATTTAAAATCTCAGGGGTTAAACTAGAGGGCGTTTGTATAAGTAGTTGAAGTCTATTTGGTTTGGGGAGCAATGGAGAAAGTACCTCTTGTGGGTCAGGCCTCAAGCCAGTGTCCCCAGAAATGTTGACCTCACCAGGTTCCCCCGGAGAGTGTGGGGGGAAGAATGAGCCTGGTGGGTCAAGGTCATGCCAGCTGTGCTCACGACCAGGGGCGCCTCTTGGCAGGGCTACATGGGTGGGGCCCATACATGGTAGAAAGTTCTGTGCTGGCAGCCGTGGGTATTTTCCACTCCACTGCTTAGGCTGTTAGGATGGTGCTTCCTTGTACGAGGAGATAAGAGCTGCTCCCATTTGCTGCAGGTGTAGATACGTGTTCTGGATCAATCAGTGTATCCGTGTGCACTAATCACAAAAAAAAAAAAAACGCTGGGTTCTGCCCTTTCATCTTTGTAACAGCAACTTACCTCTGTCCATGAAAGCTGCTAACGTTTTCACATGTGGGACACTGGGGGCAGAGTCTGGTTCCCGCACTCACTGCTCAATAAAAGTGGTCGGGGTGAGTCCATTCTTGTGTGCACATGGCCCTTTTCTTATTGGGGGCGGGCAGAAGCACTGGGTGGGCTTCATCCAGGGAAAGCCAGAGGGGCGGCTGTCATCTCCCCTGGGTCTTGGCCAGTCCTGGATGTGTGTCTCCCTCACCCCTCTTCCAGCCGCTTCTCTCGTGGTGTTGGTCTCCATGCCCCTGTGTGTGGAGAGACCCTGCCCAAGGGATCAGATGACTAACATTCCAGGGCTTCCTGTAGCTGCCCCCCACTTTATTGAGATGTAACTGATGAGTGTAGACCCCTCTGTAGGACTGGCTGAAGACACATCTCAGCCCTCTGAGCCTGGGTCTTCCCAGCTGTAGGAGAGGGATCAAAGATCAGATTTTGATCATTGAAAGGATATGATGATCAACTACCAAATCTCACGGATGAGAATATGAGGCCAGTTAGGCTCAGATGTTTTTATGAAGCCAAAATTCAGTGATGAGAAGTTGCCTTGAAAACAATGACATGCTTCTCAAATGTTAAAGTCTTATGTATGACTGTACTTTGTTGTATGTATGACTGTGGCTTTGTTGATGTGTAAACCTCTTCCCTGGTGATGCCAGTGGTGAAGAACCTGCCTGCTAATACAGGAGACATGAGAGACGTGGGTTCGATCCCTAGGTCAGGAAGATCCCCTGGAGGAGGGCATGGCAACCCACTCCAGTATTCTTGCCTGGAGAATCCTGTGGACAGAGGAGCCTGGCAGGCTACAGTCCATATGGTTTCAAAGAGTCAGATATGACTGAAGCAACTTAGCACATGCACACATCTTACAACCATGTAAACAATTCTCTTCTAACCTTGAGGTAGGACCACCTATTTCAGGAGTAATTCACTCAGAACACCTCTCAGTTTACATTTTAAAACTCAATGTGCACATAAGAAACTATATTCAATATCCTGTGATAAACCATAATGGAAAAGAGTGTGAAAAAGAATATATATAAATGGAGTCACTTTGCTGTACAGCAGAAATTAACACAACACTGTAAATTAACTCTACTTTAAAAAATTAAAAAACCCAATGTGTAGCTGACAGATTTGGAGAAGATATTTGCAATATAGATAACAAATGACTACTGATCAAAATATGTAAGGATATTTTATTAATCATTCAGAAGAAGATTAACAAACCCCCCCCAAAAAAAAAATAAAGCAGGCAAAGACTATGAACAAGAGATTTACAGAAGAGGAAACCTCAGATGTCCCATGACAGGAAAGGATGGTCAGTAGTGATGATGGAAATGCACATTAGTGAGTATACACTTCAACGAAATGATACTGTTAAGTACCATCATCTTAACAAAAATGAAAATGGATGTTGGGCAAATGGCAACTCAGACGGCCAACCAGGGTATAAATTGGTACGTCTGTTTTGGAAAGCTGTTAGATGTTATTGCTAAAAGTGCTTATACCACAATTGTACAGTAGCTCTACTTTCTGTTTTTTTTTTTCTTCTAGTTGCATTGTAATTGACATATAGCACTATATGAGTTTAAGGTATACAACACACACAATGAAACGATGACCACCTTAGATTTACTGAACATGGATCATCTCATATAGATCAATGTTAAAGAAATAGAAAATTGTTTTCCTTGTGATAAGAACTCACTTTACTTTTTTAACAACTTTTATACAATGTATAGCAGTGTTATCTTTATCATGTATGTTACATCTCTAGCACTTATTTATCTTATACCTGGGAGTTTGTCCTTTTTTTAAAAAAAAATATTTTTGGCTGCACTGGGTCTTCATTGCTTTGCAAAGGCTTTCTGTAGTTGCAGCGAGTGGGGGTTACTCTATGGTTTCGGTCCACGGGATTCTCATTGCAGTGGCTTCTCTTGTTGTGGAGCACAGGCTCTTGGTGTGTGGGCTTCAGTAGTTGCAGGGCATGGACTCAGTAGCTGCAGGTCATGGGCTCTACAGCACAGGCTCAGTAGTTGTGGTGCCTGGTTGCACCGTGGCATGTGGAATCTTCCTGGACCAGGGATTGAACCTGTGTCTCCTGTATTGGCAGGAGGATTCTATCCACTGCACCACCAGGGAAGTCCTAGAAGTTGTTCTGTTTTGACTACTTTCATCTGATTATGCCTTCCCCCTACCATTTCTATTTTGGCAAATGTACCTGAAGGACCCCTCAGGTGTGTCATAAGCAGATGAGTGGCAATGTTTAGTGCCACAATGCATGTCATAGTGAAAGACCTCAGCAGCGGAGAAGCTGTAGAATAAATTTGCGCATTCACTTAATGCTTATGCGCTGTGACTGTTAAGATGAATTAGAGTTACATCAGTTCAGTTCAGTTCAGTTGCTCAGTCGTTTCGTGTCCAACTATTTGTGACCCCAGGACTGCAGCACACCAGGCTTCCCTATCAACAACTCCCGGAGCTTACTCAAATTCATGTCCATTGAGTCGGACATGGTTTACATGGTTTACCACTAATAGATCTAAAAATTATAATGGCCAATGAAAAAAAGCTGCCAACCTTATTGAAGTATAGTATGAATCCATTTGTATAAAGTGAAATACAAGATAGACTGAGCATCTAAGGATATGTGTGTGTTCAGTGACATCGCAGAACCCACATGATAACCTTCGAGTCTAAGCATTAGAGTTCCTTTATTCAGGAAAATGAGCCTAAGCCAGGCTCCCATCGCAGAGCTCACCAGCCCATGTTGTGAGCAGCTGTGCTGACCGCAGGAGTGCCAACAGGCTGCCGGCTTCTCCACCCTGCAGCATTGACTGTCCTTTCCACGACGGCCTAGAAAAGGCTTCCAGACCCTGCAGACTTTGTTTTTCCTCTTTTTTCAGTGTGAGTACCATGTGGCATTGACAGCTAAGCCCGTGTTATGCTGGCGTCAAAAGTCTGTGATCTCTGGCAGCTTGAATGCAAATATGTCTTAAATTGGTCCAATCTAAACAGGGAGCCTCCTAGAAGCCTAACATCTCAAAACCACAAATAAAGGAGGAGAGGCTTGTGACAAGTCTCTCTCTCATACAGACATCTCCTTCTTCATATAGAATCTGACTTTCTGTCAGCTGGTCTCCAGGTGTGCAGTTCTCATGAACCATAGACTTCAAAGAAGAGAACTGGCAACAGCTCTGAGCTGGGTGTGCAAGCAGCATAGCCCTCTGCTTTCTGCACGATCCACAGAGAAATTTCCCCTTGCTTCTCGGTATTCACCGCATCTGGAGGCTCATTCTGCTGGTGGAGACAGGGTGCTGGATGAATGAGACGAAGAATGTCCTCTCAGCCCTTGGTCCACTTTCCCTTTCATTCCTTCCTTCCATACATCCTTCCTCCCATCCACCTACCCTTCTTTTCAAATTATTTTATTTATTTTTGGCTGTGCCGTGTCTTCGTTGCTGCGGGGGCTCCCTCTAGTTGCAGTGAGTGGGAGCTACTCTCTAGCTGTGTGTGGGTTTCTCGTGGGGGCTTCTCTTGTCGTGGAGCACGGGCTCTAGGGTGCATGGGATCAGCAGTGTTGCTTCAGGGCTCCGTAGTTGTGGTGCCCGGGCTCAGCTGCTTCATGGCACATGGAATCTTCCCAGACCAGGGATCAAACCCGTGTCTCCTGTATTGGCAGGCAGATTCTTTACCACTGAGCCACCAAGGAAGCCCTGTTTTGTTTATTTTTTCAAACTGATTATTCTATCTTAGGTTCTCCGCTGGGCACTGAAGATACCAGTAACCCCACCAAAAGCAAAAGCCAACACCCCCCCCCCCCCCAAACAGAACCACAAGTCCTGGCCCCGAAGGACCTGAGTCTGTTGGTCAGAGAACAGATATCGGAAGTATATCTGGGAATGGGGGCAGGAAGGGGTCGTGAGCCCCACACAGGAAGGAGGCCCAACTTTGCTCTTAGAAGGAGAGAGATGACCTTGACTCTGTTTCTCACATCTTGGATAAATAAATATTTACAACTGCATTCATTTTTCTATCCATGGTGCTGTGTAGTTTACCAAGCTTTGTAAGGACCTGTAGTATTAGCAGCACTTTTCTGGAGCAAGTGTGAAGATGCCAAAGACGGACTGATATAGCTTCTCTTTTGTTTCATTTCGTACACTTCTCCCAAACACAGAAACCAGAGTGAAGTTTAACCCCGTGGGACTTGACACATGTAAAGCGTTCACTATAAACATTTCTTGCGCTTACTGCTTCCAAAGGCCCAGAGGAGACTTTTACAAAGGGCCAAATTGGAAGAAGGGAGCCAGAACTTCTGCCTATGAGTGACCATGCAGAACACATGTGGGTGATTTTAAAAATTGAAATTAACTGAGCCATAGGGGAAAAATCATCACGGGCCAGCTTCAAAGAGTCTAATCGTTAGTCTTTTGTTTTTTTTGACTCTTTCTTTTGGCAAGTCAGAGGGGTCCTTTGCTTCTTCTTCTTCTTTTTTTAAAGGCACAGAGCGGGGAATTCCCTTGTGGTCCAGTGGTTAGGACTCTGCTTTCTCACTGTGGAAGGC
Source organism: Okapia johnstoni (assembly GCA_024291935.2). Classification (NCBI taxonomy): domain Eukaryota; kingdom Metazoa; phylum Chordata; class Mammalia; order Artiodactyla; family Giraffidae; genus Okapia; species Okapia johnstoni. The sequence continues at coordinate 34,300,254 of CM044324.1, forward strand.
CTGGCTTCAACCCCTGGTTGGGGAACTAAGATTTCACAAGCCACATGGCCCCAAAAGAAGCTCAGAGTATATACAGCAGAAAATAGGATTCAGTTCTGTTTAACAGCCAACTGAGCAGGGGCTAAGGGCAGCACAGGGGGTGGTTGGAGGAGGGGAGGGGAGGGGAGCCGGTGGGAAACACGGGGCCCCGGGTCCTGCCCGTCGGGGTCACCAGTTCTACCAGCAGCTTCTGCGGCCCCTTCCCGGGGAGACTGACCAGAGCTCTCAGAACAGGCCGAGAGCAGGGTATCTTTTCCGACACGTACAGCACAGATCAGAGCAATGTTACCTGCAAGGCTGGAGGACACACCCCCACACCTGTAACCGGGGGCCTCACCTGGAAGGTGGCCCCAGGATCAGCTCACATGCCTCTAAAGCAAGGGCTGCCCAATCTGGGAGACTCGATAAAGTTGAAGGACATTTCTATTCACAAGGGAACCGTGACCTGAGACGGGGGACTTGGCTTCTTACTTGAACAAGTGTGTTCACGGAAACAAAGGTAACAAGTTCCCAAACCTGCCTACAAAAACACCTTCCTTTGTGTTCTAGATACATGTAATCAGTTTAATTGATTGCTTTGTGATGATGGTTGCAGCATCCTGTGAGGGTCTGCCCGGGTCGCAAAGGATTAAAGCCCAAAGCCAGGTAGCCAGCTGACCGCACACACAAAGGCTTGGCTCAGGGGTGTGGGGACCCTGCTTGGGGAGGGGTCGCCACCCCTGAATGGAGGCATGACGGACCTGAAGGCTGGATTGTGAAGGATGTGAACCCACTCGATACTAAACATGATTTCAAAGACAGTCTGGGGCTTCCCTGCTGGCTCAGTGGTAAAGAATCCTCCTGCTAATGCTGGAGACACGGGTTCGATCCCTGGTCCGGGAAGATCCCACATGTCGCACAGCAACTGAGCCCGTGCACCACAACTACTGAGCCTGTGCTCGAGAGCCCGGGAGCTGCAAACACTGAGCCCATGTGTCCTAGAGCCCAAGCTCTGAAACAAGAGAAACCACAGCAACGAGAAGCCCCACAACTAGAGAGGAGCCCTTTCTTGCTGCCACTAGAGAAAAGCCTGAACACAACAACAAAGACCCAGTGCAGCCAAAAATAAACACATAAATAAAATTATTTTTTAGAAAATACAGGTTTTTAGTTTATATTGAACTTGAGGGAAAGCAGGAGGAGGAAACTTTGACTGAGATGCCCAAGGCACCTTTGGTTTTAGAAGTTTGTAGTGTGGGTTGTCCCACCGACATGACTTTAAACCTTCACCTTGTCACAGGTGTGCTTCCAGGATTTCCATGCCTCACAGAAAGGCCAGTGTGACACCAAAATCAGGAGAAGAGAGAGAGAGATAAAATGAATAATGAGAGAGAGGAAAATGAATGTTAAGTTATCGGGCACAAGTTGGATGAGAAAAACAATTCAGGGGTGAAAGGGATGTTGAAAATTTGGCCCAGCAGAATTTGGTTTATTTTCCTGGGCTCCAAAATCACTGTAGATGGTGACTGCAGCCATGAAATTAAAAGATGCTTGCTCCTTGGAAGAAAATCTATGACAAACCTGGACAGCATATTAAAAAGCAGAGACATTACTTTGCCAACAAAGGTCCATCTAGTCAAAGCTATGGTTTTTCCAGTAGTCACATATGGATGTGAGAGTTGGACCATAAAGAAGGCTGAGCCCTGAAGAACTGATGCTTTTGAACTGTGGTGTTGCAGAAGACTCTTGAGAGTCCTTTGGACTGCAAGGAGATCAAACCAGTCTGTCCTAAAGGAAATTAGTCCTGAATATTCATTGGAAGGACTGTTGCTGAAGCTGAAGCTCAAATACTTTGGCCACCTGATGCGAAGAGCTGATTCATTAGAAAAGACCCTGATGCTGGGAAAGATTGAAGGTGGGAGGAGAAGGGGACGACAATGGATGAGATGGTTGGATGGCATCACTGACTCAATGGACATGCGTTTGAGCAAGCTCCAGGAGATGGTGAAGGACAGGGAAGCCTGGCGTGCCGCAATCCATGGGGTCGCAAAGAGTCGGACGTGACTTAGCGACTGAAAAACAGCAAGAGCTTGGTTACTACCTGGAGTAACACTCAGGGACAGGATGCCTCTGGGTGGGATGGGAGGAAGGGATGCCATGAAGTGAGTGATGGTTAATTTTATGGGTCAACGTGACTGGGCCAGGGGATGCCCAGGTAGCAGGTAAAACATTATTCTGGGGTGTCTCTGAGGGTCTCCTTGCAAGAGATGAGCATCTGAGTCAGCAGACTGAATAAAGAAGGTTGCCGTCATCAATGTCCCTCCAGGCTTGAAGAGAACAAAGATGGGGAGGAAGGGGGTCTGCTTGCTCTCTGCCTGACCACCGAGCTGGACGTGGGCATTCTCCTGCCTCAGACTGGGACTGGCACTATGGCTTCCTCCCGTCCCCAGGCCTGCAGGTCTGGACTGGACTATGCCACCAGGTGCCCAGGTCTCGAGGCTGCAGGTGGACAGAGGGACTTTCCGCCTCCGTGAATGAGTGTCCCGTGTGATAAATCCTCCCTTCTCTGTATGTATGGGAAAGCATATCCCACTGGGCCTGTTTCCCAGGAGACCCTTCACTAACACAAGAAAGGAGTATTTTGCAAATGTGACAGTCGTGATTCAACATGGTGGATGGTGGTGTCTACTGAATATGAACCTAGGACCCATCATTTGCCAAGCAAGAATGCGGCTTAAAATCTGGCACTTATTAAAACCCATACTCTGCTACCTACTAAGCACTGTCTTCCGTCAGTGGATAGGGCAGGAAGGCAGCCAGGCTGGGATTTACAGGGTTGGGGTAGATGGACCTGAAGCTTCCAGGCCCATACGCTGATTTCCCTGGGAGGAGATGCAGGTGGACATGGGACTTTCCTCGGCTTCTCTTCCAGGGGTTCCCAAACTTTTGCCTGGAACAGAATCACCTGGGGGACTTGTTAAAACAGACTGCTGGGCTTCCTCCCTGAAGAAAACCTGATTCAGTGATTCTTGTCTGGGGCCCGTGAACCTGCATTTACGTGAGTTCTGTGGGACACAGTGGCTGCTGGAGGGGGTGTCGGGAAGACCCACACTAGGGACCATTGCTCTGCCAGCTTCGTTTCCTCTCCACCAGGCTCTCAAACTTTAGTTTCGAGGCCTAGTTCAGTGAAACACCCTCAACGTGTAGTATTTTAGGGAGACGCATGGAACCTTGAGACGCTCGGCATAGCCGAGGTCATTTCCCATTGTGCTTCCTGGGGGTGTCGCAGGGAGCCAGGCTTCTGGAGCTGGGGTCCTGGGAACCTTGCTTCGAAGGTTCCTGGCCACAAAGAACAGCGCTGTGTTTCTCTCTGCTGCCGTCAGCATTGACTTCCAGCTGCAGCCCAGGGCTTGAACTGCAGGAGTGAACACCATAACCACCTGTACTTTCTGCTGACAGACGGCTCTGATCACAGCCCAGAGTGAATCATTACTTTCCTTGGGATGTTCCAACAGCTGAAGGAGGTGATGGATGACTAGCAGAGATCCAGAGACGTAGATAAATCTCTGTTTTACCAGTGAACCAGGGCAGGCCACTGTGGATTGGGTTTCCTTTGGTGTTTTTTTTTTTTTTTCCATATTTCCAAGCGAATCCAGGCCCCTGGTAGAGTTCTGCCCTTGAGCAGCTTCAGGAGGTAAAGGAGAGGGTGTGTTGCCATTTTCTGCTCTGAAAAGAGCAGAATAAAGGAGTAAAGATGGGAGAGATTTATTCTGGAGGCACAGGGGACCCTTTGAGGGATTTTAGTTGGGGAATAATGGGATGGGAACTAGGAGACAGACAGCAGAGGCTGCAGGTGTGAGGTCCAGGGCCCTTTAGAGTTTCTCGGACAAGGGGAGAGGGAAGGGGGAGGCGGCCACAAGGGAGAAAGTGGTGAAGGTCAGGCCCACAGCTCAGAGGAAAAATCAACTGGACTGAGAGACTGACAGGATATTAAGAGATGGATTGGATTAAGTCTGGGTGGTGGTCTTGTGAATTTAGGCATGAGTTCCTGGGAAAGGAGTGGTCATTCTCTCTCTCTCACACACACATACACAGAAGGGATCATTAGATGGAGCTGGCTGACCGCCCCCTTCACTCAGCTGAGGACCTGGTTCCCCCTGCAATGTCCCCACAAGACTGGCTGACACGTGAACAAGACCCTCCGCAGGTTTGGGGATAACGTGTGCCAAATGCAACCTCCCTCCAGAGGCTGCCCCAGTCCTGCTGGCCGAGAAGATGCCCCCTGGTCTATGGCTTGGACCAGTGCCCTGGGCCACTGCTGTGTAGGTGACACAGGAGCAGGTAAGGACCTTCTGTCACGAGGGCCGAGGCATGTCTGTGTCCCTCTCGGAGCCACATGTTAAATCCTTGCTCTCTCATCCTCCTTTGGGACAACCTAACCTAACACTCGGTCCTGGACCCAGAGGACACTGGACGTGTAGGAGGACCGGCCACTGGGCAGAGCAGAGGCCATGCTTGCTCGGATGCGGCCTCATGCTAACACTTAAGGGGCAGGGAGATAGGAGAGGAGGCAGAAAGAGTCCCCGTTTGAGTCAGGGCAAAGAAAACGCTCTTTTCCACAATAACATATTCTCCACATGTTATATGGAGTGTTTGTTAACATAACAAACACTCAAAGGAAGACAGAAGTTTAAAGACCAACATGCTTCGCCTGGAACAGTTCAGACCCATAGCCTAAGTGAGCCCGGAGCCCCATCAGGGCTGATTGGTGTTTTACTTCCCTGGATCAAAGAGGTCTTTCTGATGGAGACCAAAGAGAAGAAACCCGAGTAATGGAATTCACATCTCCCGGGTCTGTTTTTGCTTCTCAAACAGCACATCAGTCAAGGAGAGTCTCAGGGCTGGATGCGCCCACCTGAACGTAAGGAAGGAGCTCGTCAGGTGACCTGGCACATCCTTGTCCCCCAGGCTGGGAGCTAACCTACTTGCTGAACTGTGTTTGCCTCTCTAGGACACCTACCCTAAAGCTTACTTATCTCCAAATACACTAACGTGGGAGTTATACGTTCAACATGAACTGGGTGGGGGGGAGGCGGGGAAGTGGGATATAATTCTGTCCTAAACATATCAATACTCAGTTTATTTCCTCTATTATGTCAGACTCTAAAGATCAGGGACCATACCTTCCTCAGTATCTGGCACAGAGATAATCCACACATGGTGACTGAATGAACAGATGAAGGCAGGGCTACAGGGCTGCCGTGGACAGCTGCCCAGGCTGTGTACTGCCCAACTCTTCTATGATGTGAGCAGAGCCTCCTGGAGTTATGTAGGACTATGTCCAATTTGATGACTGTGCTCCTTCTTCTAAAGAGAATTTGGGATGTGCCTTTTTTCTTAATCTCCCCAAAGTTGCTATGCTATGCTCCCATAGCTGTGAAAACTCTATGTACTTCAAATGTAAGTATTATTGCATCAATTAGACTATAAGTAGCAAAAAGCTGACCCCATGTCTTCAACACAGGAGGACTCATTATTTTTATATAGTAAGTCTAGGGGTAGAGAGGTACTGCCTGTGGTTTAGAGCAGAGGTTGGTAAACTTTTTCTGCAAAGACTGTAAACATTTTAAGTTTTTTAGAATGTATGGTCTCTGTCACAACTACTTTACTTTATCATTACAGGGCAAGGTTGGCCACCGATGAACTGCATGGCTGTGTTTCAATAAAACTTACTTTACAAAAAAGGGTGAGGCCAGATTTGGCTCACGGGCCACAGTCTGCCAACCCCCAGTATCACGGAAAGTTGAAAAGAGAGGATGCCAGGGAGGAAAGATTTGAGAAGCAAAGGGGCCGTGGTCAAGGTGGTCTTGAACTGCATACAGTTCCTGAACTCGCAGACCATGCCAGCTGTCGCCCACAGCTGCTCCAAATTCAGCCACCCTTCAGGGTTTCTGGTCTTCAAACCAACACTGATCGGGGTGTCCTGGCAAAGCAGCCTGGTCTCACGACCCACCCACAGTGCCTGGAGGGTGAAAGAAGCTGCAGCGCCCTGTTCTCAAGCCAGAGAGTCAGTAAAAACCAGTGATAAGGCCAGTGGCTTCCACATCAGTGGCCAGGCCCACCACGCTGGTGGCCAGTGATGGGCTGACTCCCAGAGGAGCACAGAGTAGACCCTCCGGACCCTCTGTGACTCCCTCTAAGGCTGGTCCTCTCTCCCCTGCAAACGAGTCTGCTTCTCCTCCCACGGGGTACTTAGTCCTGCAAAGAATTATGATGGAGGTAATTCGTCTCCACCAGCTTGGGCTGTCACAGCACAACACAACACTATAGCGCAGGCTGGGGTCATTTCTCACTGTCCTGGGGGCTGGAAGGCCTAGATCGGGGCAGCAGACCTGGCCCTGGTGAGAGCCGGCTTCCCGGTCTGCAGACGGTGGCCTTCTTCGTGGGTCCTCGTGGGGTGGACAGAGGCAGCTCCGGTCTCTTCCTTCTTGTTGATTGTTATTGTTTAGTCACTCAGTCGTGTCTGACTCTTTTGCAACCCTGCCAGGCTCTTCTCCCATGGGATTTCCCAGGCAAGAATACTGGAGTGGGTTGCCATTTCCCTTTCCGGGGATCTTCCTGGATTAGGGATCAAACCCGTGTCTCCTGCATTAGCAGGTGGATTCTTTACCACTGAGCCACCGGGGAAGCCCCCTCTTTCATCTTGTAAAGACACTAACCCCATGACTCTCATGGCCTCATCTCACCTTAATCCTCTCCCCAAAGCCCCACCTCCACGACCATCACAGCGAGGATTAGGGGATCAATATAGGACTTTTGGAGGGGGCCACAAACATCCAGTCTGTGGCATTATTATTAAGCTCCCATTTCTATGTGTCACAGGAGCTGTATTGGGAATGTATCCCTTTCTTCTCTGCTTTTCAGATGAGAGATGTTTCTGAGAGGTTAAACCACTTTTTCAAGGTTGTCTGTCCATCTCAGAGCACAGACAAGCCAATCCACTCCATGTAAACAAACAAGGATAGCCTCATTGTGTTTCTTCTCTGGAAATAAATTTTTTTGTTTTTTGTTTTTTGTTTTTTGCCTTAATAAGCACTCTCTGGAGGCATGGGGTCTCCAGGTGAAATGGTGACTGTCCTAGGCCTGAGGGACTTGAGCATTCATGGTCTCCTCCTCCATTTAAAGAAAACACACACAAAAATTACATTTCATGGCTGTGTCGGCACAGAGGACTATAATCCAGCTGGATTCATTTTCATACATTTGTCATTATTATGTTCATTTTTTCCTTCGAATTTTAGAACTTTTGAGCTGAAATGTTTTCACAGACCCTTAGAAGCACCAGGGGCCGAGCACCGCAGTGTCTCTGCCTGGAAAGGTTGGCTGGGGATTTAGCCCCTGGGTGGGCTGCCAGGGGCGCTGCTCTGGGGAAGTGCTGAGGCCAGAACCAGGGGAGACCCCTGAGCCAGCTTTTTAACCTCAGCAGGCATCTCCCTTAAGCTTGGGGTCCTCTACATGTCTGCAGCTCTCAGGATGAGCTAAGCATTCACCCCAAAATTCTGGCCAGCCACTGGTGGAGCCTCCATACACAGAGACTCCTAAGCCTCACCCATGGGGTGAAAGGTACCATCAGGGCCAAGCCCAGGGGGAGGGTCCCCAGCCTGGTGTTCTGATGTTTGGCCACAAGGGGGAGCCGATGGTCCAGCCTGCTGAAGGGCTGCCCAGGCCTGGTCCAGTTTTGCTGAGCTGTGCCAGGCCGGGGCTGGAGATGGGTATTCATCGAGAAAGCTGCTCTCTCCCTGCCACCCTCAGCGACCCCTGTAATTCTGGGGGGCACTGAAGGCAACTCAGTTCCAGGTGGGCTGCCACCTCCCTTGTCCCTGCTGAACTGTGTGGCCCCGGGGGCAGGAATGTCACCTCCCCCATGGCCTTGGGCTCCTTACTGAAACACTCAGGGTGGACTGTGAGGATGTCTGAGATCACTTCTGCCCTCAGGTTTTACTTCTGTGGGAAATATAGCTGGGCCAAAGCTTAGCTGCATAAACAGCCGTGGGCCCCAAAGCTAGTTTCCTATTTCTGCTCTGCTGTTTCCTTGGCTGGGCGACCTGGGCCAGGTCACTTTCCCTCTCTGATTCTCATTCACTGGCTGTAAGAAAGAGGCCACCGGCATGTCCAGAGTGTCCCAGTGACCTCTGACTTCTGCTGAGAAAGGTCTGGATGCTGGGTCGGCTCAGATCAAGGCCCCGGGCAGCCCACACCTGGAGACCATAACCTCTGCCTTCTTCCTCCGAGGCCTGGAGGAAGTGTTGCTTCTGGGGGTGCAAAAGCAACCCCAAACCCTCCAAGAGCTCTCACTGGCTCTGCCTAGACCCCACTGAGATGAGAGGTGCTGAGTCGTTGCTTTTTGTGGGAAGCGTCTCCACAGCACTGTGAATTTCTTTGTATCTGAACACCCAGCGTCTCCAGCCCCTGGCCCGGTGGCTGGCACAGTCCCCACAATGAGCAAAAGTGGTATGCAGGAGTCAGCTGGGTGCAGATTGAAAATGCAGGGTTCCAGGCCTGCGGTGGGTTCTGTAGGTCTGGGTGGGGCCCCGAAATCAGCATTAGAAATGTTGAAAGAAAGAATAATTTTTATAATGGGGTATTTTTTTCCTCTATCCTCCTTTTTGGGTTTCTTTTTGTTTTAAATTGTATCTCAGCACCTTGGAATTTTGGGAAGGGGATGTAAAAATAGACATTTTTCAGAGCCAGGCTTTTCCATCTCATGTTTAGTCTGGGGCCGTGGTCACTCTGGAATGTGATGGTGGCCTCGCACGCTGGGCATCCCTTAAGTCCCCCAAGCTCTCCGCCCCATGTGCCTGCCCGGGCCAGCTGGGCTGCCACCAGCGGCCTCTCCAGGCTGGCTGAGGGCACTCCTCGGGCTTTTCTCCTCCTGGTGGGCCTCCGAGGCCAGAGCCCAAATTCTGCCCCTCGATTGCCCCAGCAGGTGAAGAGTCCACACCAGACAGCGATCTACACAATAACAGAGCATTCTTCACCCGAGGGCTGCCTCCATTACCCCCTCCACCTCCCAAACCCAGTCCCGGCCAGGTGGGGTGAGCCTGCTGACCCTCCTCCTGCCTTGGGGTGCAGGCCTTCCCCCTGCAGGGGTGCCCAACCTCCAACCTCTGCAGGGCAGGCCATCTTATCAGGACCCTGCCACCCCTACAGCCTGCACCCCCTCTCCCCGCTCAGTAAGCCAGGATCTGAAATCAGCCATAACAAGCCCACCAAAGAGAAAAGGGGCGAAAATTTAAAATAAAAAAGTGCTATCTTGGCCTCAAAACCCAGAAGTGGATTCCCTTCCAAACTACATAAAACAGCCAAGAGACAAGGCTCCCACGTGCGGGCTGAGGGCTCTGCTTGGCGGTGGGGCGGGGGAGCGGGGCGAGGCTCTAGAAAGTCCTCTGTCCCGGGGGTGGGGGTGGGGTTGAGGGGTGTAGGATGGGGCTCAGGGAAGGGCAACCTCCTTCCACAGGGGTCTGGAGGAAGCGGGCTGTGGTCAGACCTGCTCTCTCATTTACCCCCTAGGTGACCCCCGCCAATCCGGGCCACTCATGAGCAGAGCGTCTGGCTCCCAAGTTCCCTGTGAGCTCTTTCCACGTGTTTCCGCCGCAGGCCCGTGCAGCTCAGCCGTCCCCCTTACCTGGGAGGGGGCCCGGCCGCTCCCCTCCCCTCCCTGCTCACCTCCTCCAGGAGGTCCGGGCCTCCGAGTCTTGGGCACCGAAGTGCCTCTGCCGCTGGGCGCAGGGCGCGCCAGGGAAGCCCCGAGCGTTCACTTGGGACTGACCTGAGCGGTCAGCCTGCTGCTGCTGCTGCTGTGATTGGTGAGGCTTGAGGCCCCTCTTCTCCGCGCAGCGCGGGGTGGGGACGTCCTCGTGGACAGCTGGTGCCTGCGCCCACCCGCCCGCGCGTCTCCGCGTTAGGCGCGCACCTGCCCGGCTCACTGTAGGTGGGCGAGCAGCCGTGCCAGACCTGAGCTGGAGCGGCCTCGCTGCCAAACCGCAGGAGCGGGGCTGGAGCCTGGGCGGGGACCCACTCGGAGAGCTCGCCGCCTCGGGTCAGGTGCCCTTCTTGCTGGGAAGAGGAGATGCGGGTGCCCCCACGCTCCGGGGAGCAGTGTGGGCCTGTGGGGTCTGATGGGGCCTGCCAGGGTCCAGCCTCCATGGCCGCCTCCTCTGATCCTGTGTCCTTGAAACCCCTTCCGGGAGAGCTGCTCCAGGATAGGACAGCCCCACATTTTGTGCCCCTGAACTAGACACTGCGTGCAGCTCAGGCCAGCACCACCCCTGCTCCCAGCCAGGCTGTGGGAGGTGGGAACAGCCTTCCAGCTGCACTTTGCCCTTTTTTCACCTGTGGAATGCTGAACAGGATGTAACTTTCTGAGTTTCGGCTTCCTTACCAGGAAACTGGGAGAATCGTGGTTCCTACCTCCAAGATTCTAAAAAGACTCATTATTTAATCTTTCCAGGATGATTTCAAAGCAAAATGCTGGAGAAACGGTCCTCATAATGGTTCATTTTATGGAAGCCTTCTAATACGCAGTGCAGCCCAAGGGTTCATGTGAATTATCCTGTGACATCCCCAGACTATGTCTATGGAGTGGCTAGCACCGTGATCCCTGATTTGCTGAAGAAGGATGACTGCCCAGAGGAGTTAGGGAATGTGCACAAGGTCACTCCCCTACTGCTGGAGCTGAGGTTCCAGCCTGGGCATTGGAGTCCAGAACCCACAGTTTGTTTTACCGGCTTTATTATGGCATAGTGGAAGTTTGAGGTGTACCTCCTGTGAACCCACACATATAATCACCACCCTGGCCGACCTTCCAGCATGGAAGGACAGTCAGCCCATGCCTCCTCTGCTTTTATTTTTAATACTTATTTTTTAAAAATATTTTAATATTTTTCATAGTTGCAGCATGTGAGCCCTTAGTTGCAGTATGTGGGATCTAGCTCCCTGTCCAGAGATTGAACCCGGGCCCCCTGCATTGTGGGCAGAGAGCCTTAATCATTGGACCACTAGGGAAGTTCCCCTGCCCTGTTTTTAGAGAACGCAGAGCTCACACGCCCATCTGCCCTGTAAACTCCAGCCTCTGTCTCCACTTAAGTATCCCATGTTCCTACAGAAAACTGTGGATGCCAGACAGCAAGGGCCATCCCAGAGACGAGAGGATCAGAACCTAGGGTGAGGGAGGGTTTCTGTCTGATCCTCCCCAAGAAAGTCAATAGGAGAAGCGGAACCAGAACCTAGATCCGTGGTGTCCCAGGTGGACCTGTTTACGGAGGGACAGGGCCTCCCCACCTGCCTCATCCCAGGCACTGAAAAGGAACTCATGGTGGGGCGGTGAGAGTCATCACACAGAAGCCACGGGGCTGGCTGAGCACCCTCCAAGCATAAATGACTGTGTTTCCAACAGGCGAGCATCTCCTACCGAGAAAACCTACTCTCCAGATTCCTCCCTCCCTAGACTTCAGTACCTAGAGTGAGAGAATGCATCAAAATGAAACAACAAAGTGAAACATGTTCCCTCCCCCAAATACCTTGCATTAGAGAGATCTGGAGGGTTAAATAGCTGGTGGAGACCACATGAGTTTAAACTCAGGTTGCTGTGGTCAGACGAGCACCTGGTCTTGAGAGGAGAGCCTGGAGAGGAGAGGGTGGGAGGGCATGCAAATGGAAACCTGGCAAGAGCAGAGAGCTCGTGTGAGTGGTGGCCAGAGGAGGTAACCTGAGCTGGTGTGAGCAGAAACCGCGGGAAGGAGCAAGCTTTTCCAAGAAATTACAGCGGGATCACCTTCCAAGGGGCTGGGGCCTTCTGCAGACATGATGTCATTGCTCCTCCCCCCTGGGCCTCTGGAGGGACCTGGATCCTGGGGTCTCTGCCCCATACTGAGTTCAGAGAAGACTCTACTTGCCAACTCTCCCAGAGATGTTAGGGAGAAAGAAAGAAAGGGAGTAAAAGAAAAACGAGAGCTAAGATACCTAAACCAAGAAGAATGAAAACCAATTGCTAATCAGGCTCCTACTTGAGTCTCAGTTGTGATGAATTAGTTGTGGGCTTCATGAAGATCCCATATCTCAAGTGCGGTTGTTATTGGAAGGTCCTGATTGCATCTGAGCCGTGACTATGAAGTCTGAGAGCTGTGACATCTCAGCCCTTCATCCTCGGTGGAGGCAGGGAAAGAAGAACCTATATCCGAGGCAACCAAAGGCCACACCCACAAGTGTGGGCTGTGGCTTCTCCTTTCTTCCCAGGCCATGGGGGCAGAGGTACCCATACTGGGGAGGGGTGGGGGAAAGAAGAAATCAGTTTCTCCATGTGTGTGGTCCCGGGGCTGTGGTATGAGGCAGATGTAAGAACACGATGTCCTCCCTGGCAGCAGCAGTGTCTGGTTCCCTTTGCTGCTACCTACTTAAAAAATATTCACAACCTAAAAGTTGCGAGTTATTTTTTAGTCAGTGGGAAGCTTTAGGACTTAAGCCTGGGTGGTATCATCTCAAGGGATCCTCAGAGAACTGCTCTGAGGAGGCAAGGGGGAAGCTAGGTTATGTCGAAGTTTTGCAACAAAGGGCAGGTAGTCTGAACAACAAAATATTATTGTTCATTAAAGGAAACCAGATATCCCAGGTGGCGCTAGTAGTAAAGAACCCACCTGCCAATGCAGATAGACTTAAGTGGTGTGGGTTTGATCCTTGGGTCAAGGAAATGGCAACCCACTGCAGTATTCTTGCCTAGAGAATCCCATGGACTGAGGAGCCTGGTGGGCTATAGTCCATAGGGCCCAAAGAGTTGGACATGACTGAAGAGACTTAGCGTGCACAGATATCCCAAGTTGAGGAATTTAGTGCTTTTCTGTGAATGGAAAGATGCAAGAGTCTGGGCTCACTGAAATCATTCCTTTCATATGAATCTCAGCGATCTGGGGCCAGTATCTTGTGTTTTTATATCCTGAGCTTCCTTGGGGCTTACCTGGGGGAGTGGCTGTAATCTGATGGCTGGCAGATGGCAGGTATTCTTCTCTTTCCTGAGTGTCCTTGGGGCTGACGCACTCACATTGGAGGGCTGACTGTGATGTGCTTGTTTACTACTATGGCAGGAAATACTCCATTTCTCACCGCCAACCTGAAGAAACTCATGGAGTTCCAGCAGCTAGGGCAGGATGGGCTGCAGGCAGCCATGGTGTGCAGCTGAAATGCAGGTGGGGTAGGGTGTAGACCCTACAGAGACTCCCAGGAGCCGCTGCCTTTCTGAGCAGCACGCCCCTGTGGGGACCAAGGCACCTCCGGCAGGGAGGAGGGTTTTGAAAGCCACAGGGTTAGTGATGAGACAGGGCAAAGCAAACCCAACCAAAACATGGAGCTTAGGGCGGGCCGGGCATGGCAGATTTCAGGATGATTCCATGACTGTCAAGGGCAGGGTGTGGGCCTCAACACGCCCGGGTTCCTGGCAGACCTTGATTTCCTGAAAAAGCTCCACAAAGTGATCCCGAAGCCACGATACACTGCCCTCTGCTCTATAATCACAAGAAGCAGTTTTGGGGTTGATGGATTCACCTGTGATCCTCCTAAAGACCACCGAGGTTTCTGGTCCCTTTCCCCGCCCAACGTGGCTCCCTGGGCTGGGTGAGCCCAGCAGCTCCTGGCCCTGGCACAGACTGGATGGGCACCCTCAGGGACGGCACCCCAGCTCCCAATTGGCTGGGGCCACAGGTCCATCCCCTCCAGCTACAAAGCATCTCAAAGTTGAGGGTGGGGTGTCCACCTGGAGCTCTAGGATGGAGCAGACAGTGTGGTCCTAACCACCCCCAGTACAGCTTCCAACCTTGTTTGTCCTTGTTCATCCCACTTGCAGGGGTGAGGGAGGTGGAGTCCAGAACCTGGCAGATCTTGGGTGCTGTCTCGGGGTTGGGGGGGCCACTGAGGAGGCACCTTCAGGGTGAGGGACCTGGAAATGATGAAAGGCTCTCCCAGCCTCCCACCCCCTCTCTTCTGGGACTGGAGACCTCAGCCTGCAACATGCACTTCAAGGATGTCACAGATTGCTTGTTTGTCTGCATTTATTCCCTGGTCAGTGGGGCTGGAGTTGGGGTCTGCCTGTCCCTGGCTCACTGGCCCCTCCACTGCCTGTTCACATGTTGGGTGTTGGGCCCTTAGGACCTTAACTGTGAAAGGTCAACTGTCCCCTTGATTGTTTCCAGGCTCCCTCCCCTCCCCCTCCCATCGAACAAACAAAACACACCAGCAGACAGATCCTATTGATGGCCCAGACCTGACCTGCATGGGAGGAACATTGCATCCCGGCCAGTGGGTCCAAGGGGATTGTGAACACAGGCCTTGTCTTTGCTTCTTGACTGTACAGGTCACCCCATGAGATGGCTGGGCTCGTGGACTTTAATAAGGATGAAGGGAGACTGGGTTCAGGACACCTCCAGACCTCCGCTTTTTTTCCCTCTGCTTCTGCCCAGAGGCATCAGATCTTTCCAGGCCCATCCTGGCCTGGTTTCACCATCTTTACCCCGTCTGGTTGTGCATGACCAACCGCAGAGGCCATGTCTTTGATTCTACGCTGAAGAGAGTATTTCCTGGGGATCAGGGGTGCGGGGTCAGGAAAAGGAGCCACTACACACCGTCCACAGGGCAGAACTGTTTGGGGATGTGGATACCCATACCAGCCTCGCCTTCCGATTTCTGAGGATGACCCAAAGCGGTGAAGACTTTCCTCTCTGAACTGCTCACCTGCGAGGAGAAGTGGTCCAGGACTCAGTTTCTCTTCTTCCTCCTCCCAACACTCACACACAATACATGGAGCAAGCTTTTTCTCCTGGCTGATCTCGGTTTTTACCTTCGGGGCAGGGGTGCTGCCTGATCAATCCTTGTATCCTTGGGCCAGACATAAAATCTAGCACAGAGTTGGTTCCTGAAGTGTTGAGTGAATGATGAGTAAGAGTCAGGAAATGCCAGGAGGAGAGGAAGGAGGACAGGGAGGTTACCTGCAGAGCCGGAGGTGGGGGAACTACGGAGAAGATGGGGGATTGGTGAGCTGGATGAGGTTTATGGGACCGTTTTCTCTTTTTGTTGTTATCTGGAGACCTGACTGATTCCCCTTCTGGAATGTCTACTTGAGAAGCTGAAGAAAGAGGGAATTACCCAGAGAGATAGCAGGTTTCTCTTCTCAGTGGCCCAAAGCCAAACAGATGGTTGAGGGCTGGGGCCAGGGCATGGCCCTGCAGTGAGCCGAACATCCTTCACTATGAGAGCCTGGCTCTGGGCGGCTCCAGACAGGCCTGCGAGCTGGTGAGGGCTGGTGAGTCACCCATTCCTCAGGGCATAGCTGTGGCCTTCCAGGAAATGGTGTTGAATACGTATGCATAGATACACACATGCAACTTGTACACCTGAGGGCATGGACCAGCCACACCAAGCTGATACTACAACGCTTCCCCCCCCTCCAACCACATGGTTCCTCTAGCTTGCTGGTTTAGCAGAGTCTGGGGCGTCCAGCAGGGTGGGACCAGGTGGACAGGAGATTCGCTGAGATGCTTCTTCTCTTTGGTGATGCTAAGGTGACTGGGATAAAGACCCTGGTCACCTGGGGCTCCTGCATGGTGAGCAGAACTGAAGAATGTGTAGGCCCACAAACCTGTCAATTAATGGCAAGGGTGTGAACAAAACTCTGAGGACGTTGAGACTCCAGTGGGTCTGCTTGGCAGTCACAGAAGTTATATGTGTTAAAAATCACCAGTCACTTACTGAGGAATGATCAGTCTGGTACAGTGGGGAGCAGGCAGGCACAGTGCCTGCCCTCAGGATGCCAGCTTCCTTCTATACCACATCAGTCCCCCAGTGTTTCCCCAAAGCTTGTCCATTTTGAGTTTTCCCACAAATAATGTTTTTATGTATCCAAATCAAAGGGATTCCCTGGTGGCTCCGCAGTAAAAATTCCACCTGCCAATGCAGGAGATGTGGGTTTGATCCCTGGGTTGGGAAGATCCCCTAGGGAAGGGAATGATGACCCTCTCCAGTACTCTTGCCTGGAGAATCCCATGGACAGAGAAGCCTGGTGGGGTCACAAAGAAAGGCCCCAGAAAGGAAAAGAAGGGTACTTCAGACTGAATGCTTGTCCCCTACCAAATTCATATATTGAAGCACTAACCTCCAAGGTGATGGTGTCAGAGGGTGGGGCCTTTGGGTGGTGATGAGGTCATGGGGGTGGAGCCCCCAGGATGGGATTAGTGTCCTTATAAAGAGACCCTAGAGAGCACCCTCCAGGTGAGGACGCACCGAAAAGACACTCTCTGTGAACTAGGAGGCAGGTCCTCCCCAGACACAAATCCTGGCCACACCTTGATCTTGGCCTTCAGCCCCCAAAACTGTGAGGAATAGACTTTGGTGTTTATCAGCCGCCCAGTCTGGGTGTGGTGTTACAGCAGCTGAGCTCACTAAGACAAAGCAGTGACAGTAAACTTCCCCCAGTCCTGCTACCCACACTGGATCCACTGGACAGAGGTGGATGGGTTCTGGAGGTCACGTGGAGATGCCTCTTTGGGTCTAAGACAGTGTAATGACTGTGCTGTGAACAGTGGGGCATCACTGCCTTTCCAAGCGCCTGGGGTCAAATCTCAGCTCTGCCTTTGCCTAACCCTGTGACCTGAGCCAGAATAGTTCACATCTCTGGGCCTCAGTTTTCTGCACTGTTTATTGGGGATAATAAGAGAACTGACCAGTGGTACCCAACACTCAGCTTTCATGGTGACTCTGACAATTTGCACACATTTTAGTAGGGGGCTCATTAGATTGTTGAAGGTCCATTTGCCCTTAGACCCCTCCCTCCACATTGCCGGGGTTACAGCACAGGGGTGCACATGGAGAACTCAGATCTGCCCTATCCTGCTGCCTGGAGGCTGCCCACGAATGGCGCCCGGCCTGGACGCCAAGATGAGTGTCTTCAGACGTGAGCAGAGGGACCACGCATGGCAAGCCTTGCGGCCTTGACAGGCAGTGGGGGAGGTCCTGGCACAGAATGTTGGGCCTGACCCTCAGCTCTGGGCTCGATGTACTGTTTGGGGAGGAATCACTGGTTTTCTCCTGTCTGGAAAGGATGCACCGGTCTTGCTACACCCCTCCTCTCATCAGGGATGTGAGGACAGGGAGCTGACTGCCCAGCTGCCTGGAAGAAAAACAAGGCCTCAACGGGACCCTGTCCCCGGTCTGTGGCCACATCCCTGTGACCATGAACCACACCAGCCTCCTTGCACATTCTCCCTCCTCCTCAGCTATGCATCCCAACCGGCAAACAGCAGTGACCACAGGCAGGCACCGCCGGCCCAGGCCAACTCCCCATAACTCCAAGGATTTGGGACCCTCTAGACACTGAGCGTGTGCCATGAGAGCTCATCATGTAAACGAGTGTGCGTGGCCGGTCGGGAGGGCACAGATGCCCTCGGCTGCCCATGGTCCCCACAGCGACGGCGGGGGTCAGGTGTTCAGAAGTGAACCAGGAGGTTGTTGGGAGGAGACCGCTGGGTGAGCCGGCATTCAGGTGACTCACTGACCACAGACGCAAAGAGAGAAGTTCAAATTGCATCCCTGAAGAGGGGGGACTCCCTTCCCAGCCCTGGCACAGAGCCCCTCGGGCGACCGACAGAAAATCCAGGTCCTTAAACCCAGAGTTGCCTCCACTCAGTCCCAGTCTCCCTCTAGGCTCTCTCGGTGACTAAGAACAGGACTTGCTGACTCTGCGCTCAGACTCTTCCATCCCAGAGGTAATGGACCAAATAATCAATGGTTCACATCTGGCCCTTTTCAGAGTGAAAGAGTTAACACAGCACTGACGCAGAACACGAATGGACCCCAGACTCTAGTGCAGGAGACCCGATTGCAGTCCAGACTCGCCGTTCATCTGTCTGGGCTGTTTCCTCATGGTAAAACATTATTTTACTGGGATATTTTCTGTGTCTAGTTACCCAACAAACGTCAGCCGCTTTATAGGAGTTCATCTCATTGTGTGTGTGTGTGGTGGGTGATCTACTCCGCTTATTCTAAAATATCTCCCAGGAGGAAGGACCTTCTTAGCTGAACTTACCTTTTAAGGAGCCAAGCAGGATGTCCAGCATGCCAGCCTCGGCGATGCTTGCCCCACAGCCAATGGGGTTTTAACAGCGAAACCCAAGAATTGTTTCCCCTCACCCCCGTCTCTGCCTTTCTCTAGAAGGAACAGTGGTTTCTCATGCTCTCGTTCCCATAAGTCTCCCACCCACCCTGCCAAGCCAAACAAAAACAGAACTGTAAATGATCTGAGACCAAAATAGGTGCTTCCTGATTGCACTCCTGCAGGCATCGAGGTTTGTTTAACCAAGTCGCTCAACACGTCTTCCCAGCAGCCCCTACCCCTGCCATGTCCTCCTCTCTGTCAGACTCTGTGCACCTTGGGGCCCCTGCTGGCCCCTGGTCCCTCTCACCCTATTGGCCCTTCCTCCTCAGTCGTGTCTCTCACACTCCTCCCTTCCACGTCCCCATCACTGCTGCTGCCTTCCAGCGGACTTTTCTGCTTCTCCGTGTCGCCAGATACTCCTCCTGGAATGTCTTGGTTCATCATGTTGCTCATTCTGCTTCAGGATCTACAACCTCAGCATGTTGTGGGGACACTTTGGGATGTCACGATGGGAGATTTGAGAGGTTCCTGCCCAGTGGCACCTGAATACCTGCACGGTGGGACTTGGTAGGGCAGTTGGCTGGAGGGGAGGGATTAGAATTTGCCTTGGAGTGACCTCGAGTAAGCATGATGGGTTTATAACTGATTTAATAATTGATGCAGGCAAATAGCAAAGATTTCTAAAGATGGTTTCACCAGAGTGCTTCATGGATCAAGAAAAGCCACATCATGGGAAAAATAAAAGCTGCCTGGGCAGTCTTATCACTTCTGATTCCTGGCGGTCCAATCGCGTTGTGATGTACTCTCACCTGTCTGTGTGGCCTGAAGTCAAAAGGTGGGGGGAAGTGGGGTGTGTCCAGATTTCCTGATTCTTCACACTGTCTGGTAAAGAGCTTGGAGCTCACGGACTGCTGGATGGGAAGTAATTGTCACGGGAGGGGACATCATGGTCTCTTTCCACTGTGTCCCAGTGGTCTGGCTGGTGTCGGGATCCCTGGGCCTGAGCCCACAGCCTGTCCACTGTGGGAGAATCCGCCTTAAGGTGCTTTAAGAAAGTGGGGACTTCCCTGGCAGTTCAGTGGTTAAGATTTCACCTTCCAATGCAGGAGTTGTGGGTTTGATCCCACAAGCCTTGTGGCCAAAAAACCAAAACATAAAACAGAAACAATATGGTAGCCAATTCAATAAAGATTTTTTTAAAAGTGCCTTAAGAAGGTGAGAGAAGCAGAGGTGTGACAGTTTTAACTCAAGGGGGTGAGGCGTGTTCTGATACAGCCATCAGGGCTTGTACTGGGGACATTGGGGTGCCTGACAGGACCTCTGCAGGGCCTGCCTGCAAGGGCTGTGCCCACTCGTCAGCACGATTTTGCTTTTGAGGCCAGAGCTGATTCCCTGCTCCTGCACCTTGTATAGGCCCCTGGGCTGGTTGTATTTTCAGGTGGAGACAGACATGACTTATTAGGTCTTAGAGGCAGTGACACTCAGTTCGGCTGATGCCTCCTCTGGGACTTACTGGGCTGTTTCTGACAAGGTTCTAGGGGTGAGGCCACCTCAGGAACAGCGTGTGGATCCCACACCCACTCTGGGCACCCCGCTCCCCGGGCCTCGGTTTCGCACTCACCTTCAGGTCTTCCCCAGAGGAGTCCTGAGTGAAGCGGGCCCTGAGGGAGGATCTGTCCAGGCTTCTCTCCCCACTGTGGAGGCGGGGTAGTGGTTGGCTGGACTCTGCCCTCGTGCCGGGTCTGTGGTGTGGGCTCTGGGCAGAGGGCTGGGGCAGCTTTAAGCCTGACAGACACCGGGGCCCCTCCTTGAGGGCTCCTCTGCCATCAAGAGCGGATGGATGGGAAAGGCAGATGGCTGCACTGTGGTGGACAGGCTGTGGCCTCAGACCCAGGGCTCCTGACACCACCAGACCACCAAGAACTGAGAGCTGAAGCCACTCGGTCTGTGCAGGGAGCAAAGGCTTACTGGTGATTAAATGAGACAATGCATAGAGAAAATGCCAGGCAGATCACAGGTGCTTAATAAATCCTAGTTATTTTATAGGATTTTGTTGTTGTTGTTCAGTTGCTCAGTTGCGTCCAAGTCTTTGTGACACCATGGAATGTAGCACGCCAGGCTTCCCTGTCCTTCACTATTTCCTGGAGTTTGCTCAAACTCATGTCCATTGAATCGATGATGCCATCCAACCATCTCATCCTCTGTCACCCCCTTCCCTTTTTGCCCTTAATCTTTCCCAGAATCTGGGTCTTTTCCAATGAGTCAGCTCTTTGAATCAGGTGGCCAAAGTATTGGAGTTTCAGCTTCAGCATCAGTCCTTCCAGTGAATATTCAGGGTTGATTCCCTTTGGGATTGACTGGTTTGATCTCCTTGCAGTCCAGGGGATTCTCAAGAGTCTTCTCGAGAACCATAGTTCGAAAGCATCGATTCTTTGGGGCTCAGCCTTCTTTATGGTCCAACTCTCACATCCGTATGTGACTACTGGTGACTTACGTTTAAACTCATTTTCTGGTGCCTCAAGTCCCACCGGTTGTTACAGTGGCCTTTCTCTTTCTCCCAGATGTCTGTCTTTTTTCTGTTTCTTTTGGGATCTGGAAGTTGATACCATCCTTATATGACTCACTTGTTATCTTGTGTCTTTATCATTCATGTCTGCCAGGGTCAACGAAGCATGGAAACCTAGACTATGCTTTTTCGAAAGTTATTTTTGGCTACACTGCATCTTCACTGCTGTGAGGGCTTTCTCTAGTTGCGGCGAGCAAGGGCTACTCTTCATTGTGGTGCATTGGCTTCTCACTGCGGTGGCTTCTCATGTTGAGGAGCACAGGCTCTAAAGTGTGGGCTCAGCTGTTATTGGATGTGAGCGCAATAGCTGTAGCACACAGGCTAGTTGCCCTATGGCATGTGGGATCTTACCAGACCAGGGATTGAACCTGGGTCGCCTGCATTGGCAGGCAGATTCTTATCCACTGGATGGCCAGGGAAGTCCAAGACTATTTTGTTTTTCTGAATGTTATGGGAAGAGGTGAAAGAGGAGAGTAGAATCTTCCTTGCCTGTTCGGTATTTTTTATTCCTTATTATTTTCCCTTCTCTTTCTCCCTCCTCTCTCTTGCCCCAAGCTATAAGATGATAAGATAAAAAAAGCAATGGAAACAGAAACCTAAAATTAGGCATGTATGCACAATGCTTCTGCTTTGGGCCATGGAAAAAGAAACCATGCCCATATTTCTATTTTTCCCAGGATCTGAAGAACAACTTTGGCTATTTGGGCAGTTGGCTATTCCTGGGCACACTTCAGAAATAACCCGTGTTTATTTATTAGTGGGTATTTATAACAGTGTTTTGGAGCATTTCTCCAATAACCCTGCAAAGGAGCGTGAGTTCCAGCCCTGGCGAGGGAGGTGGTAGAAAGGAAGGGGTGTCATGGCTGCTGGGGTCACCTCCCCACCGACCCTCAGTAATTCTGCTTGCTGGGGCCCCAACACGGGGAGAGGCATGGGTGATTGAGGACGAGGCTGTAAGCTTGTTCCTCCACAGAGGCTTCCCTGAAATGACAGAATTCCGTCAGAGCCAGAATTGGATTACTTCTAGCATTTGACAGTGTGCATGGGTACATACACACGGCATACATGTGCACACACACGGCATTCATGTGGACACACACACAGACACATGGCATACATGTGCACACACACACACAAAACATGGCATACAGGTGTATACACATGGCATAATGCGCGCACACACGATATACATGTGTACACACAGCATACACATGCACACATATACACACAGACATAACACGGCATACATGTGTACACACAGGTACACACCCGGCATACATGTGCGCACACACACACAAACACACACACACACTCTCTGGGCTTAGAGATTCTGGAGTCCCAGAAGGATGGTGGATTCCTGAGCCATCACCCACAGACCTGAGTGACCAGGAATGTTGCTGGCCCCTGGGTGCTGACATCATCCCCCCTTCTGGCTCTGGGAGGAGCCCTCTGACCCCCAGGTCTTAGGGCAAGTATTTTTGGCCTCTAACCCATTCCATGGCATTCCCACGGCTCACTGGAAGGAATCAGAATCTCGGGGAGAGCCCCATTGACTTTTTCCAGTGTCCATTTCTGCCTCTGCCTATAAAATTAGAGACTGTTAAGATGAAGCCCATCAGTCCAGCATCTTTGTTTGGTGGGTGAGCTTGGAGAGGCTGACGGTCAGCTGTAGATTCACCCTCCTGTTGGCCCCCCCCCCCCCCCCCCCCCCCCGCCGACCTCATCCCTCCTGCTCTAAGTTTGTTATAGCAGTTCCCAAAGGCCTGGTCTCGGGACTACCCTCACTCTCAAAAATAACTGAGGATACCCAAGAGCTTTTGTTTATTTATGTCGTAAACAAATTCTTGATGGGTGCCTATGTTAACAGTTAAAGCTGAGAAAGTTTATAAGTGTATGATTCAACCTCAGTTTGGTGCTCTGTGATGACCTAGAGAGGTGGGATGGGGTGGGGTGGGAGGGCATTTATGTATATGTGGGGCTGTTGTGCAGCAGAAACTAGCACAACATTATAAAGCAATTATCCCCCAATTAAAAAATAACGAAAAAAGTATATGATTCATTAATTCATTAAAATGCATGAATAAACTCATTGCTTGTTAAGACAGCATATTTTATAATCAATAACTATGTTTTCCCAAACAAAAAAATTAGTGAGGGACTTCCCTAGTGGTCCAGTGGTGTCCAGTGGTTAAGCCTTGTGCCCCCAATGCAGGGGGCCCAGATTCAATCTCTAGCAGGGAACTAGGTCCCACATGCTACAACTAAGACCCAGCACAGTCAAATAAAAATAAATATAAATAAAGTATTTAAAAAAATAAGTGAAAAGAGTGGTGTGATTCTACATTTTGCAAATGGTTTTCATGCCTGGCTTTGTAGAAGACCATGGGACTGTTATATTTTGTGTATGCTTAGTCGTTCAGTTGTGTCTGATTCTCTGTGACTCCATGGACTGTAGCCTGCCAGGCTCCTCTGTCCATGGGGATTTTCCAGGCATGAATACTAGAGTGAAATTTCATGCCCTCCTCCAGGGGATCGTCCCAACCCAGGGATCGAACCTGGGTCTCTCACACTGCAGGCAGATTCTTTACATCTGAGCCACCAGGGAAGCCCTCCTCCATCCAAAGACTGCGGCATATTCCCAGGGTCTTGCATAGTGCAAAAGCTACAGGGGGCAGTCCTGTGGCCTGACACCCAGTCTACACCAGAGCTGTGGAGATGTTCACTGTCCAGTCCAATGACCCATTGGCCCTGTGCCTCCACTTCAGGCTTGAGGTGGGAGGGGGATCTGCCCCTATTCCCACTGTCCCCTCCCCTCCAGAGGAGCTAAGACTGTGGGCACAAAGCCACACTGGCTTCTGCCCAGGAACCATGATCCTCTCTCTCATTCCTTTTTCCTCTCCTTGGTTCCTTCCTTATAGGCCAGATCCTTCTACCTATAAGTTTCTTTAAGACCTTGTCTCCTTCCCATCCTTGGATCAAAGCGAGAGAAAGGTGGAGGCTATTTCTGCTTCCCACTGACCTTGTGCCTCCCTTGGGACTCTTGCTGCTATTTAGTTGTTAACTTGTGACTGACTCATTGTGACCCCCCTGGACCGTAGCCCGCCAGGCTCCTCTGTCCCTGGGATTCTCCAGGCAAGAATACTGGAGCGGGTTGCCATTTCCTTCTCCATGGGATCTTTCTGACTCAGGAATCAAACCCATGTCTCCTGCATTGGCAGGCAGATTCTACACCACTGAGCCACCAAGGAAGCCATCACCTTGGGATTAAGTGACTTAATAAATGTGCCCGACATCCATGGAGTATTCGATGCATGTTGTTATTCCCATTCTCGCTGCTTTTACTCAGGAGGTGTTGAGACACAGCGTCTGAATTGGAGAGGGGACAATTCAGGAAGAGAAACCCTCTAGGGTTCACATTTCCACGTGTGTCCCGTGAGGATGACACCATGCACCCCCCTGTCACCAGCTGCTTCTGTGGCCCTTTGATGCCCAAGTGCAGGGCTGAGGGGTGATCCCCCCGAGCCCCCTTCGCCTCCGCCACCACTCCTCTGTCTCATATCACACCCTGTATTTTATCTATGGAGCAGTCTGCTCCTGGGTCATCTGCAGATCGTGAAAATCAGCGAGGTCTCTGGAAGCTTCTGCACAGCCCCTAGGTCTGCCATCCTGCCTGTGCTCAGCCCCCTAGAGACAGGCAAACCTGCAGAGATACCCTCTCCTCCCCAGCCCCTGTCCTCCTTCAGGTGACCACCTGCCCCACCTGTTTCCAGTGGCATCAGCTGTGAGCTCAGTGCCTCTGGGAAGCACCCACTGAGGTCTGATGGAGCTGACTGGCAGGCCCAAGCTGTTGCCATATGGCTAGTCCATCTTGTAGAGTCGGTGATGAATCATGGAAAGATAGGTGTGAATGCGGAGAGGCTGCTCACTTCTATGCAGGCTGAGAGCGTCCTCTATAGGATGCAGGTGGAATTAATTGCCCCTTCCTCTCCCACCAGCTGAAGCCCATGGGGCAGCTCTGTCTTAGCCAAGCCCCATTCTATTTGTCCATCCCTTTGCCCATCCCGATGGGGCTACTAACACATGGTCCTGACTAGCTGTATATGTATGAGTGTGCATATGCATGTGTCCCTGGGCACACGACAGACAGAAGAGGGGCCCAGTATGAAGTCTCAATTTTTTCTCCTAGGCTGTCAGCTGAAGGTCCCTCCATTAGGCCTTGAGGGTAAATCTGGAAGAAATGTGGCTGGTGGACAATAAGTCGAAGAATTGGTGCTTTTGAACTGTGGTGTTGGAGAAGACTCCTGAGAGTCCCTTGAACTACAAGGAGATCAAACCAGTCCATCCTAAAGGAAATACCCTGAATACTCACTGGAAGGACTGATGCTGAAGCTCTAATACTTTGGCCACCTGATTCGAAGAACTAACTCATTTGAAAAGACCCTGATGCTGGGAAAGATTGAAGGTGGGAGGAGAAGGGGACAACAGAGGATGAGATGGTTGGATGGCATCATCGACTCAATGGACATGAGTTTGAGCAGGCTCCAGGAGGTGGTGAAGGACGGGGAAGCCTGGTGTGCTGCAGTCCATGGGGTCGCAAACAGTCGGGCATAACTAAGTGACTGAACAGCAACAAAGTGGAAAACAGTCTCTGCATGTTTCTTGGAGTGTGACCTCCATGGATGTCAAGCCTGGTGAGAGCTGCTTCTGGACTCCTTTGTAAAGCCACGCTGCTGACCGCCGAGGGCCCCTGATCTCCTGTGTTCTCAGGACAAGGGGAGCCTGGTCTCTACTGGGGCTGGACCTAGATCCCCTGCGTCTGACAGCCTCATCCTCCTGTTCCCCTAGCCCAGAAGGTGGAGATGGGAGGGATGCCTTCCACGCTGCACCAGATTCAGGGTAGAGAAGCAGGGTTAACACTCAGCCCCACCAGCCACAGACCCTGGCTTCCTGCACAAGCTACATGGAGTGAAAGGAGTAGGGCTTGAGTCTAGAACCACAACAGATCAGAGCTCAGGAAAAATCCATGGTGTGGTGTGTCTGGTTCTAAGTAGATTCACTCGAGGTGAATCAGAGGTGAGTGAAATTCCTTTGAGAGGAAATGACTTCCCTTGTGGCCCCTCCTTGCCAGGGCACCATCAGTCACTCTCAGGAAACGGAAGAGAGCGAAAGAGGAGACAGTCTGCAAGCTCCTGGTTGCAAACGTCCCTTTTCTTCCAGGATTTAGTGGAACTGTTATGGCCTTTGAGCCTCCTGGGGAGCTGAGGTGTCTTTTGACCAAGTCAGGCCCATTCTGTGAGGGGTGAGAGTTTCCTGAAGACTAACCTCCCTACACTTTTCAGGATCCCTTGTCCCTCAGCATAACTTCGCCTCTTCTAGGGGACAGGTTTTCCTGGAAGCCAGGACATGGTTGCCAAGAGGCTGGAGAGCCTGCCTTTAGTGGCCCCAGGGCGCAGGGCTTTGTGGTGTAGACCCAGGTTTCTGTGGCTGCGATTTTGTCGTCTTGGACTGTGGACTCTGGGAAGGTACCAGCCCTTCTGTCTAATATGCTTTGGGGCCCCTAGTCCAGCAGCCCTCATGGCTACTATATGATGATTTTTCCATAACTCTGGAAATTACTCCTTAAATTTGGGTCTTAAGTTTCTGTTGCCTGACCCTCGTAAAGTTAGGTTTGAATGCAGCCTAAATGCCCGATGCAAAGCTTTGTGGATTAGGTATTATATCTGGGGGGTTGATTTGCCTAATATCTAGATTTTTTTTTCCCTCCTGTGTTCACAGAACACAGGATTCTGTCTCCACACATCTGTGAATTGTTCCCGGCAAGATTGTCCTCATTTCATCTCACACCCCTCCCCTGTAACCCCATTGGCAACACCAAGGTCTATAATTGATGTGGTTCGAAAGACCCAAGTCCAAGTAATAAAGACGATTCCCTGGTGATGGTCTGGACAACGCAAGCGGATCCAGTGTCTGGCTTTAATGGGAGCAGGAAATCGCTAACAGATGACGGTCGGGCTTGCAGGCTTGTCTCAGGCCTCCAGCGAGAACCCTTCCTGACGGCGGGCTCGTCCCCCACATGTTCCCCAGACGTGGGTTATTTACAGGACGCCCGGACCGCGATGCTAAATGCATAGCAGCGGGGGCTGCATGTGTGATGGCTGAGGTCATGGTTATTCATTTCAGCTGTGAAGACATTTGGTTTATAAAACCCCAGTGACTCCACTGGGAGGGATTTTTGGAGAAGAGAAACAGCCCCCGAGTTCTCTTCCTGTCTCAGCACCGGTGGGACCAGCACTTACATCACTGGCCCCTGTGCAGTGAGTGGTCTAGGGGCCAGGGAAGGCCACAGACTCCCTCTGGGTGAGTCTGCCTTTTTGGAAGAAGATGGTGTGAGTTACGGTGATTTACTGCAGGCCCACCAAAACTGTGTCTGATGCGTATGTGCCCCAACTAGAAGCACAGGAACTGCTAAGAAACTACATGACGGCTCAGAAACAGACATTCTGGAGGCTTTGCAGGCTTTTGGACGAGTCAGTTTCCGGTTTCCTCCTCTGTGTTATCAAAGTGGTTGGGGAAGGATCAGGCTATTTCTCAATCCCTCTCCAACCCTTACATTCATTGTGCAAGCCCGTGGGTGTGTTCAGTCATGTACCACGTGGATGTTTTAACTTACTTATTTATTGGCACACTGTGAGGCATGTGGGATCTTAGTTCTGTGACTAGGGATTGAACCTGAAACCACTGTCATGGAAGCACGAATTCTTAACCACTGGACTGCCAGGGAAGTCCTCCTATGTTGGTGTTTTTTAATCCACCTGCTGCCTCTCCCACGGTAGACCCTTCCTGGAGGTCAGGGGCTACGTCTTGGGGTACATGGCTATTTTCCTACATTTTCTTACCCCTGTGGGTTCAGTACTCTGGAACCAAAGGGGTTAAGTGAGAGGCAGGAGTATTATTTAGAAGAGTTTGAAATGAGCCTCACTCCCCTCACCATGTCACAGACACCATGGAAAACCAAGCAGAAAAGGGTGGTAACAGGTTGTCCTACTTGGCAGGTAGAGGGCTTGCGTTTGTTTATTCAAAGCCATCCAGGTAGATGGGTGACAAATATTGGCCATCGTTTCCAAAGGGGAGCTCTCTGTAGCCCTCTGCACACAAAAAGAGGAATCACCATCCTTGAGCTCCTTGTGAACACATCCAACAACTCACAGACTAAGACAGACATGTCCTGAATCAGTGCTTTCTTTAGCAAAGTGCAATTTAGCAAAACTGTGTTCGTGCAGAGAAAAAAGACTTGTGGGATGAAGTGGTGAGAATACCCAGGACTTACCCTTCCTTCTGCCTGTTCATTTGTACTTCTATATTTTAACCACAAACACAGGTGAATTATTTCAAGAAAAAAATCTCAACACATTTAATCAGTAATTTAGGAAAGATGGGGTGGGCGTCCTGCCCTCTTCCCCCAGGACAATGGGTTTCCTGCCGCCCCCAGCAGCAGAAGCACCTCTCTCTCCCTCCCTCTTGGTTGGGGTTGGGCAATTCTACCCCTCCTCTTAAATCAGCACTCACATAGGATCATATGACTCCATCCTTCGAAACAGTGGGTCTTGTGGGATCTGCCTGGCTTGGGTGCGTTCTCCCCCCTTCCACAGCAATTTCAGTTCAATTCTGCATCATGTCTGTGCACCCTGAATTCTATTCTTTCTTGTGCTGTCCTTGTAATATTTCAGGTCCATTTGTGAGCTCGTCTCTTCATATCTTTTTTTTTTTAAGATTTTTTTTGGATGTGGACCATTTTTAAAGTCTTTGTTGGATTTGTTACAATATTGTTTGTATTTTATATTTTTGACTTTTTTTGGCATGTGGGATCTTAGCTCCTCCACCAGGGACTGAACCCACACCCCCTGCGTAGGAAGGCGAATTCTTAACCACTGGATCACCAAGGAAGTCCCTCAGCTTTCCAAATCTCCAAGCAGGTCTCTTGAGAGTGGTACCTGTGTCATCTTCCTCTCAAGTTTTCCTTCTTCCTCCCTCCTGCATTCCCTCCCTCTCTCCTTTCCTCTCTTTGTTCCTCTCCTTCTCTCTCTCATTTGTTTTCTGGCTTTATTGAGCTGTAATTGACACACAACACTGGGTAAATTTAAGGTATACCAAGTAGTGACTTTATGTATGTGTGGCAAAATCATGATGACAGTAAGTTCAGTTTCAACCAAGCATAGAATGCCTTGTGAATTTGTGTGTCTTCTTTGCTTGCTCAGGCGTCATGCTAATGGGATGGCTCCCATTTTAGCACTCATGATATTTCTAGTGATCTAGCTTGGGGCTTCCTTTCTATAAAGCTTCGAGAAATAAATGCAAAATGCAATTGCATTTGAACCGCACTGCTAGCATCCTGTATGAATTCTGAGAATCTGTCAGTTGAGGACTTTAGGGCATCTGAAAGAAGTTTGCTGAATATGCCAGAGAAGGGGATGAGTTCCAAACGTCAGGCTCTGACACTGTGAGCAGGCAAGGCGTGCAGAGAAAGGCTGTGAAGCTTCGGTGGTCACGGGTCACTGCATTGGCTCCTGGGTGGTCGAGGGGCAGCTGTGGCAGGTGTGGCCTGGAGGGGCTCCCAGAGCAGACCCTCATGGAAAGCACAGCCCTGGAACTGCCACATTCTCACCCAGTGGGGACTTGGCCCCACATCCTGCGACAAGCACAGCTGTGGGCTCTGGAGGTGTTGGGCTCGGTGGCTGTGGGTCTTGCCCCAGCTGAGAGGCCGCAGCCTGAGTCTTGGGCACATTCCAGGGGCCACACTTGCAGCGCTCTGTGTGGGCACCGGGCACACAGAGGCTGGGCTGGCCTCCCCTTCGCCCTCCGCTGGCCCAGCCCTGGCTCATTCATCTCCCACAGCTGTTGGCCGAGAACAACAGGTGAAAGCAGGCCAGCTCATTGTTCCAGGAAGCCTTTAGCTATGCCTGTCACCCGCTTGCCCAGCGCAGACCTTCAGCTTAGAGTGGCTTACGTTGGGAGGCCAGCTCTCTGCACGACTGTGACCTGGAAAGACCTCCCTCCAGACCCAGCCTTGAAAGTTCCCTACGTCCAGGCCTGGGAAGCTGCCCTGGGGCCTCCTGAGAGGCCGGGTGAAAGGCAGGGCCAGCTGTGGGCCCTGATGACCACAGGTCAAGGGATGCATTATGCCTCCAGACCTGGGACACTGGGATCCTGTCACCAGCATGGCACCTGTGGCTTCAGGTCCCTCTGTCTGTCCACTGCCACCCCCCCACCAAATATTCAAGTGAGCCACTTGGGAGTGGTCATTGTGTGTCTTCCTCTTGAGATCTTTCCAGCAGTTTGTCGGTACTTTATGTATATATGAATCCTTGAGAAATAAAAGCAAAATGCAATTGTGTTTGGACCCCACTGCTCACATCCTGTCTGAATTCTAAGAAACTGTGAGATGAATACTTCAGGGCATCAGGATAAATTTGCCGAATGTGACTGAGAGCCAACCAGGGAGACTTAAGGTAGGGACCCTAATTGAAGGAAGCTGTGTGGGGGAGGTGCGGGGGTGTGATGGATTGGAGGGACCCTTAAGCCTGGAGTGGGGTGGGGGGAGTGGGGTCTAACCTGGGCCTCAGTCACTGTTCCATCCTCCTGCACCCCTAACTTCCCTATTCCCCTTTGAGAAGGATGGCCAGCCACCCCAATCCCTTCCTCGGCCTGCTTTGATGGCTCAGACACACGTCATCTCTTTTTCACCTTATTACTTTTTTTCCTTCATCTTTTGTTGGGGGATGCAGGGAGCAGTGAGTAGAAGGAGAAACAGAGTCACAGTGAGCAGGAGACTGGGAACAAATTTTGGAGACAGGAGGCCCTGCCCCCCAGATCATGAACAGAAGGACGGAACAAAAGCACAGACGGTTGATAGGGCTACACACGGCACCAGGTCACATTTCAAGTGAAAGGTGTGCTTCTGAGCAGCCTGGGGTCGGCTCTGTAGAGGGTCTGCGGGCCCGTCCTGGATGCACACAGTGTGGGTGAAGGGAAATCGGGCCCTGGAGGGTGAGTGAGGGGCTGGGGTCTGCCTGCTGGGTGGGGGCCTTCTTCTTCCACTCCTCAGGCTCCTTCTGCCATCATCCTTGGTCTCTGCAGGCAGCACCCCGGCCAGTCACATGCACAGAAGGAGGGTGTCAAGCTGGGGAAGTCTCCCTCAACCCTGTTCCTCCTGTCCAGGCACCAGCCTCGCTCTTCATAGACCCACTTGCTGCTAAGTCACTTCAGTCGTGTCCAACTCTGTGCGACTCCATAGACGGCCGCCCACCAGGTTCCACCGTCCGTGAGATTCTCCAGGCAAGAACAATGGAGTGGGTTGCCATCTCCTTCTCCAATGCATGAAAGTGAAAAGTGAAAGTGAAATAGCTCAGTTGTATCCGACTCTTCGCGACCCCTTGGACTGCAGCCTACCAGGCTCCTCCGTCCATGGGATTTTCCAGGCAAGAGTACTGGAGTGGGTTGCCATTGCCTTCTCCATAGACCCGCTTACAAAGGTGTTGTTTAATAGGCTGCTAAGTCATGGCAGCCCACTCTCGTATCCTCGCCTGAGAAATCCCAGGGACAGAGGAGGCTGGCAGGCTACAGTCCATAGTGTTGCAAGAGAGTCAGACATGACCGAGTGACTAAACAGCAACAAGAAGTCATGGAGAGGCCATCAGCAAAATTCCACGCAGTCCTAGCCAAACTTGGGCACTGTGGAGTCCCCTCTGCTCTCATAGCCACTTTTATCATATGTGCATGCATGTGTGCTAAGTCGCTTCAGCTGTGTCTGACTCTTGTGACCCCACAGACTGTAGCCCACAGGGCTCCTCTGTCCATGGGGCTCTCCAGGCAAGAATACTGGAGTGGTTTCTCATTCTCTTCTCCAGGGGATCTTCCCAGCCCAGGGATTGAGCCCGCATCTCCTGCATTGCACGCAGATTCTTTACCATCTGAGCCACCTGGGGAAGACCTGCCTTTATGGTATAGAGGCTTTTTTGGGTCTCACCATTGGTTGTGCTAATAATACCACTCACACTTTTGCTCCTGTATTATATCCAGCTAGATGATGATTCTGTTTGCTCAGAGACTGTGTCTTATGCGACTGAAGCTCTGGGACGTCCTGTAACAGTTTCCGATGGAGTCAGTAGACTCTGAGTTGTCATCACAAAACATCTCAGGGTAGGCGCTGGGCCAGCAGGGATCAGGTTAAGCACAAGAACCTTTAGACCTGCATTGTTCTCATGGAAAACTCTGCCAAGGGACCTCCATGTCCTCAGAGTGTGGGGGTGGGGTGGGGTGGGGTGGGGTGGGGTGGGTGCAGAGGTGTCTGGTCAGTCAGAGGCTTCAGCCACTGGGTGGGAACTGCCTGCAGCTGGGGTGATGGCCCCCCAGGACAGACTTGCAGTGGCCACTCGCTAGGGACATTCAGACTTGCCTGCGTGGAGGAATCCACCCCCTCCCCCAGCCCAGGCCTAGCAGCAGCCAGAGGTGGCCAGCTGGCCTGCAGCCTGGTGAAAGGCCCCTGAGGTCCCATAGACACCCGTTTCCCCGCTCTTGGTGTCACCTCTCCAGGTGCCCCTCCTTCCTTCTGCCCCCACGCTGGCTGACCCAGCTTCCCTGAGTCATCCTCCCCTTCATCTCCTGGGACCCAGTGCCCCTGGTCACCACACCGCCACGGGGGAGCCGTCCTGGCAGGCCCATTAACCGGCTGCAAAATAGCTTCACTAAGCCCACTGGGAACACCCAGCCTCCTGGTCCCCGCTCCCCCCTCCTATGTCACCTGGTCTCCATTGTGCCTGTGAGGGGCTGTCACTCAGTGCCCTGGAGTGCAGGTGGCCCCCTCTCTAGGGCCCCTCTCGAGGTCCCTCAGGTCCCCCTCAGCCCCCTGTGGCTGCGTGTCCCGAGGTCAGGGCTGCCCCTGAGCTGAGGCTCCAGCGGGGACTCTAGGGCATCTGGGGACTCTTGACGGGTGAGGCTCCAGTGAGGTGGGGCCTGGAAGGCAGGCTGTCTGAGCTGCTGCCAGACTTCCTCAGAGAACAATGGAAGAGAAGATGCCATCTTCCCCTTGGGGAAGCTGGAGGGGGTGCGGTAGCTACAGGTCTCTGAGGGGTCAGCCAGAGGCCTCTGGAGTCTCCTCCCTGCTCCCATCCTCACCCCCCAGGGCACTTGGGCAGCTCTTGTGGGAGGGGTTGCTTCCCTGGCTTCCTGGGTTGATGTTGCTCACAGGTAGGTGGGTGGGTGGGAAACCCTCCAGTAAAAGTCACTTCTGAGTCATCACAGGTCATCTCTGGGTGCCTTCACTGTAAGATCCTTTGATCCCTGTCTCTGCTTCTAGAAGACCCCAGGCTACTTGCGGACAGTGCAGACCCACGTGGCATGTTGTGCCATGAGACAGTGTGAGGCCAGGGACCCCGGAGTTCATGACCTTGGTCTGAATCCTGACCCAGTTGCTCACTGTCTGTGCACCTGTGACGTACGGGGGACTGCTCCGGGGCGAGGTCCCCCTCACCTGCCCCAGCACATGGGGATGAAGACTGAGCATCTACATTCCGGAGCTGTTGTGAGGGTTCACGGAGTGACTCTTGGCAAAGCCCTTAGAAGGGCACCCGCATCCCACACTCAGTGTTGGCAAAATAAATAACCTGTTACTGGATAAACAGCATAGGCGGCCACAATGAACAGGGGGGAGATGGAGTTCTGCTTTTAAGACAGAGCCTAGTTTCAGTTGCTTTGGATCTTGTTTGGGTTTGAGGAGAGGCCCATGGGCAGGAAGGTGGTTCCCAGACAGAGAACTTGAGTGTGTGCTTAGTTGTTCAGTAGTGTCCGACTCTTGCAGTCCCATGGACTGCAGCCCGCCAGGCTCCTCTGTCCCTGGGATTCTCCAGGCAAGAATACTGGAGTGGGTTGCCATTTTCTCCTCCAGGAGATCTTATCGACCCTGGGATTGAACCCTGTGACAAGTGTTTAGAGACACAGCCTTCCGGCCTAGAAGCCGGCCTTGGAGACAGAGGCCTACACCCTCGAAAGGCACTGTGTAAACCACTTACTTCTCTCACAAGTTATGGCTCCCGAAATCAACACCAATGAGACAGGAGGGAAGAAGGCCGGGCACAAACTTCAAAAGAATGACACAGCCGTTGAGTTCATGACAGAGACTGGTTAGAACTGGTTAGGCCCAAGAGGGCAGAAGGTTCGCCTTCTGGACAAGGCGCCTTGTTTCATGCTCACTGTAACATGTTAACACATTAACGACACACCCGCGGGCACCAGGACCTATTCCAGGCCACCCACAAAAGGCCAAAAAGTGGGCTATGGCCCAATGCCTGGAAATTCAGGCATTTTGTTTGCACCGAGACATAAAGAACCTGAGTGTCATTAAGTCTTGAGATGGGTATATGAGCTCAGTGAAAAGATGGTGGTTTGGAGTCCCAGCCCAGGGGTTCAGGTCCCACTCAGGTCCCATGCTGAGTTTCGGCTGGGTTCGAGTCCCCTGTGAGGTGCAACTGGGTTCAGACCTCGGAGAGTGATGGAGGTGGGGTGTGGGCGGATTACAGGTGAGTCTTCCAGGGACTGCAAGACCTAGGGAGTGGACAAGCAGA
This sequence comes from Okapia johnstoni, assembly GCA_024291935.2. Classification (NCBI taxonomy): domain Eukaryota; kingdom Metazoa; phylum Chordata; class Mammalia; order Artiodactyla; family Giraffidae; genus Okapia; species Okapia johnstoni. Next base: position 34,334,644 of record CM044324.1, read on the forward strand.
TGTAATGTTCCATCCTCCCCGGCTCCGTCCCCCTCCTGTTCTCCTGAGATGCTGTGGAAAGGGGACAGCCTTGCTGGCTAGAGAAGGGAGAGAGAGAGAAAGCCAGCTTCCCCCTGCTCCAGCACAGGTTGGGTGTGGCTGTATGTGGAAAATGGGATTTCCTGGCACCCACTGTCCCTGTGGACCAGCCACAGGAAGGATAGCCCTCTTGTCAGTGGGTCTCGCCAAGGGCAACATTGTGGGCTGGGGGCTCACAACCTCAGGCTGTCTTGAGGAGAGGAGTCACTGGTTTCTCTCACTGACTCGTTCCCAGGGGCTACCTGGGTGTCCACCTCACTGCTATAGGGAGGGACCCGGCACAGCATGACGGCATCAGGGGCGACCAGGGTTTGAAGGTTGAGTTGCCCGAGCATTGAGGCTGGCCAAGCACTCAGAGTCTAGGGCCCTCCAGGCAGAAGCAACTCGTCAACCCTTTAACAGCACAGGGCAGCTGAGTCACCAACATCAGCAGCAACCACTTAGAAACAACTATCAGGTGCTTCCTCCGGAGCAACCGGCTCAAACTGTGCTGAAATCCTAGGATTGTTATCGCCATCATGTGGATGAGACCACTGCCACGCAGAGAGGTGAATAACTTCCTCAAGGACACACAGCTTATAAATGTTAGAGTGAATGTCCCAACCCAGCTAGTTTAACCACAATAGCTCAATAGCTCAATAGCTCAATAGCTCCTGGGTAGCACAATTATTTCCGTTCTAAACACAACACTGGGGCCTGCATTCACATTGCATCAGTCATCTTAACTTCCAAGATCTGCACACAATGCCAGCGGGAGTCCCAGCTTCTAGGCAGCATGGGGAGCGGGTGATGGGCAAGCACACAGGCATGCTCTGGTCACCTCTGCTTTCCAAGGTGTCCTGTTTCTACCTGCTCACATGGGGTTTGCAAGCAATCAGAACCCTCCAGACAGTTTCTGAACAGCCAGACTCCCCCCATAAGTTATCGCTTAGAATGACTGGTTTTGGCCCATAACTCTAATGTAAGAAAGCCTCCTTTACCAGTTCAGTCCCCTGAAGCCTGTTAGCCCTGCCTTGCTGCTCGCTGTCCTCTGTGGATCTGAGCAGCATGATTTTATTCCAGTCTCTGATTAAGACAGCGAAGGAAGACAGGCTGGGCCCAAGACAGTCTTTGACCACAGACGGGCCTTTGTGGACCCTTCTGTTCACAAATCCTAAGGTGGAACTCAGGAAGGTCCTCACCTCCTGCCCTGTCCTGGGGGACTCCTCTTCCAGCTGTCCCCCTCTTCGCCTTCCCTCCCAGGTCTTGTTCCCTCACTTGGGGAGTATCCTCCGGGCAGGTTCTGAAACCAGAGCTGCAGCATTCTCTCTTCAAAGCCAGCAGAGTGGAATAAGCCTGCCTGAGATTCAGATTACAGCCCCTGGGCTTTGGAAGGCCAGGGGCCAGCAGCAGTCGTTGTCTAGGCAACCTTGGGTGCAGAAAAGAGTGGGTCCTGGCCTCCAGAGGTCAAGGAGTGGAGGGGGAGGGCCAAGGGTCAGGCCAGGTCCTCTGTTTCGAGGCGACCGTCCCAAAAGTCAACATCAGGTCCCTCGGCCTGCTCCTGACGGCCAGCACACCGCACAGCACCCGGCTGCATCCCACTGACAGGTGTCCCTGAGTGTCTGCACATCAGGGGTCCACCTGGCCCTGCGGAGCCCTTTCTTTTGTCCACATCCTCCCTCCCACCTGGCTGTCTTCAGTCCCATCAGCCCCGTCTTTCTTCCTCTGCTGGGACTCTTTTTTTTTTTTAATTAATTAATTAATTAATTAATTTTTGGCTGCACTGGGTCTTGGTTGCTGCGTGTGGGCTTTCTCTAGTTGCAGCGAGAGGGGGTTACTCTCTAGTTGTGCTTGGGCTTCTCATTGCTATGGCTTCTCTTGTTGTGGAACACAGGCTCTAGAGCACGTGGGCTTCAGAAGTTGCGGCTCGCGGGCTCAGTAGTTGTGGCACACAGGCTTAGTTGCTCCGTGCCATGTGGGATCTTCCTGGAGCAGAGATCAAACCCATGTTCTCTGCACTGGCAGGCACATTCTTGACCACTGGACCACCAGGGAAGTCCCTCTGGTGGGGCTTTTTTCCCCCTCCTTTCCCAAGTATGAGAACATTAACATCAAAAGACTGAAACAGTAAGACATAAATTAAACATCAGATGAGAATGAGGCCTCGGGAGGGGCTGATGGTGACCACCCACTCAGGTTTACTCTGCAACCTCAGCACCTTGACCTCCAAAGGGCCTGTCCCAACAGCATCTGACCCAGGTCAGTGATTGGTGGGACACCCCCGAGGACCCCTGGAGAGCGTCCTCCCTGGGGAAACAGAGGGGCTTTGCTCTTTGAAGACCTTGAGAGACATGACCCTTCTCTGCTCTGCGGGCCCCTCCACCCATCCCCAGCAGCTGTACCTCAGGAGGCAAACTTCATTCCTGTCCGGCTCCAGCTCTTTTTCTTTTCTGGAGAGGAAAACCCTGTACGTCTGGGTACTCACAGAGCCCCCTTGCCTGAGCACAGGCTTAAACTAGGGCTCATTTCTTCTTCTTTTTTTTTTTTTTGTGGTCGGGCCTCACAGAGTGTAGAATCTTAGTTCCCTGACCAGGGATTGAACTTGTGCCCACTGCAGCAGAAGCATGGAGTCCTAACCACTGGACCGCCAGGGAAATCCCTATGGCTCACTTCTTTATGTGCCCTCTGCTTTGTTCCCATCACCCTGCAGGCTCATTTCTAATCCCTTGATTTTGCAATACTGTTTTGGGTTGACTTTGTCATTCTTACGATAACCTGATCAGAGGAGTCACTTGGAAGTGGAAGTGGAGGGTCAGAGAAGGCTTTTCTGAAGCAGGGGCAGCCCGGGGTGGCCTGCAGTGGTGGGTGCTGGGCAGGAGGCAGGTGTGGGTGGCAGGGATGGTGAGCCACCCACCTGCAGCCAGAGGCACGTTGGGCGACACCTGACATGAGGAGGAAGTGTCTGAGCATCCACCTGGTTGGCTGTGTGACTGGAGAGTGCTTGAGAGTCTATGAATCACCGTTCTTATGGTCACAGAACATTTATAAAAGTCTATGGAATTGCATGGGCTGTTGAGCTGGTCGCTGGCCTTGCTCTCTGCATACTTTGGACCCGAGATGGTGTCGGTCATTAACCAGGTGGTCCTCCTGGTGGGAGGCATAGGGGATGTGATGGGCAAGAACTTAACCAGCAGTGTGGCCTTGGGCCAGCCTCCCATCTGTCAGCTCCCCCTCTGCAGAGTAGTGGGCAGCCAGGAGTTGTCCTTGTTAGATAACGTGAGAGCATGAAGCTCCGGTGGATTTGTCAGGCCCGGGGATGCCGTGTGCTGCCCACTCCCAAGGGAGCAGCTGCATTTTGTCCCTGGCCTCCTCCGGGCGGGCCTCGGAGCTAGGAGGAGCAGGAGGAGGATGACTGGGATGAGCAGTGCAGGTCAGGTGCTGCAGCAAGTCCAGAGGTGGGATGTTCTGGAAGAGAAACAGTGGCTGGGCCTCCGAGGCGCAGTGGAGGCCAGATGTGCTTCTGGGAGCTGTTAACGGCCGCTGTACCACCCAGAGCCAGTCTCCAGGAGCCCCCGGGTCCTCAACCACACCATCTCCCGGGGCCCCTGTGAGCACTTGGCACAGGTCCTGACAGGTCGAATGATCACTCAAGAGCGCCGCATCTTTGCAACCAGAAGACCCAACCACACTGACTTAAGTATACATGGATGTATTCCACCGGCATCCAAGCCCTCTCCCTCCTCTGCTGGCCTCTGGAAAGTCCCTGACACATGAGGCACTGTCTCAAATGCAGTGAGTTCCAGGGGCCTGGGGCGGTGCTGTGAGTCCCAGTTTATTGTTGTTGTTCAGTCTCTCAGTGTCCGACTCTTTGCAACCCCATGGACTGCAGCACACCAGGCTTCCCTGTCCATCACCAAATTCTGGAGCTTGCTCAAACTCATGTCCATCAAGTCGATGATGCCATCCAACCATCTTGTCATCTGTCATCCTCCTCTCCTCCTGCCCTCAATCTTTCCCAGCATCAGCGTCTTTTCCAATGAGTCAGTTCTTCGCATTGGGTTGCCAAATTATGGGAGCTTCAGCTTCAGCATTAGTCCTTCCAATGAATATTCAGGATTGATTCCCTTTAGGATGAACTGGTTTGATCTCCTTGCTGTCCTAGGGACTCTCACTTTATTCTTTGGCTTTTAAACCAGTCTCTTGCACATCGCACGGTTTCTCTCTCCCTCCATCTCATTTCCATTGGGGGCCTGGCCTTGGGCTCTGACCTTGTTGAAACCATGTTTGTAAGGCCTCCGAGTGACTCAGAAGGCTGTCATCCACTTGTGTTTAATCTCTGTGAACTTTGGGTTCCTCATGCTGTAATGCCAGTGGGTGTGGCCAAGGTCACCAGGGGGAGGCTGGTGAACCCTGGGGTGTGGGCTTAGTTCCTTCTCCTCAGGGAGACCCAGAGCCACCCTCCTCAGGGTTAGGGCTGCCAAGAGCTTGTGGCTCAGAATCCTGGTCCCTCTGGGCCTGGCTCAGCCAGGGAGGGTGGTCACCTGTTCAGGGGCCTGCAAAGCATAAAAGTGGCTGGAACAGAACGGGGAGAGGGTGAACACAGCCCCTCGGGCCTGGGAGTGCTGGGGGCCCCGCACACACTTCGAACCTCCTGCCAGGGCAAGGCCGAGACTGCCAGGCAGCAATTCAGTGGGAGTGAGTCCTTCCCCCGGGGAGGCCATTGGGAAGCCCTGTCATTAGCAAGTTCACAGCCAGAGGCAGGAGGAAGGGGACACGCAGACGGGACCCCTTTCAGCTCTGTGGTCTCTCTCCTGCCCCCTCATGCAGAATCTACTGTCTCCTGCTGCAAGGTCTCCTCCCCCTATCCCTGGAACCCAGGTGTGAGCAAGTGTGCCCACCTCCACAGGTGTGAGCATGTGTGAGCATGTGTGCCCGCAGGTGTGTGGGCAGGAGCTGGTGGGAACTCAGCCCCAGTCATACCCACAGCTGGATTTCCTCTCCCTCTGCTTTCGAAATCCCAGACAGAACAAGCTTTCAATACGTTGTGTGAATAGATATCACATTTATAAAAAGGAAATCTTGCTTCAATAACTTTGGCTTCCTGACTTTGTCCCCATCTACCTAAAGAAGATCCTAAATCCCACACATGGCACACACTAAGTGCTCAATAAATACTTGTTGAATGATTCTTGCTGCGAGAATTCTTCCTTCCAGCCCGGCCACCTGAGGAGTGATGGTGGTGCCCAGAGGTCCCGAGAACAGAGCTGTGACTCAGGAGCACGGGTTCCCCAAGGACATGGGCCTGGGCAGCATCCATGCGGGAGGGTGCACATCCCCACACGCCACCCGCAGGCACAAACGCGTATTTGTGTAAACGGGTGATGAGTGAGCCATGTCCTTACTGGTAAATAGAACTTTATCACAGAGCGATGAGCTCTGTGCAAGCCCTTCACCTGCTGAGCCTCCACCCCTCCATCCAGAGAGGTTGAGTAGCTTGTCCAGATGACACAACTGGTAGAACTGAGATGCCCCATGCCTCCACCCCAGGTCAGACAGAGGCCAGAGCATCAAAGTCTTCTCCCCTGTTCACACGGAGAGAAGGAATTGCAGAATGGGGTTGTCCCCTGTTGACAAAGGCCAGTAAGTCCACAGACTCGCGGAACTGATCCAACCCCAGACTAAAGGGGCTTAAGGATACTTGTTTCCACTCCAGGAGTCCAGCTCACACCGAGGACATGTGATCATGGTTACACATTACAGATCAGACGTCCATTTCAGCAGATAACCATCATTTCAAAAATAAATAAACACTCTCTTTGGAGAGGCAGTCGGCTTCACAACAGGTTTTCTGGAGCTCTTCTGGAAGCTCTACTCCAGACCTTCCCTGGCTTCTTCCCTCTTTCCCATCAGAGCACACCCACCATGTGCCTGGCCTTGGATGGAAGTGATGAAGGACTAGAGAAAGGAGTTCTGGGTAACCATGAGCTGTTAACAGGCTCTGCCTTCCCTGCCAAAATAATCTGTAATCCTGTTAAAATACTTACATTTCCATCAAGCTTTGAACTGGCAATATTGACATTGGAAACGTCAGGCTATGGGGCTGCTGGAGAAGGGACTTGGGGAAGGTGGATTTCTGAGATGACATTCATTACTTCATTCAACCAGCCAGCCAACTGATCAACCCCAGGGCTGACTGAGTGTATCCTGTGTGCACAGGTATCTACAAGACAAAGCTCAAGGTCCCCACAGCAAAGAACAACCAGTTAATGAGAAATGGGGCCTCCTGGTCCACCCACTCATGAAGAGCTGCCCCCTGCCTAACATTGCTGAGCTGAGCTTAGGGTCTGATCCCCCACTAGCTAGCTGAGTCTTCACAAGGAACTGTAGCCCTATCTGACACCCATTTCCAGCCTTGTGAGAGGCCCTGAGCCTGGAGGACCCAGCTCAGCTACATCTGTATTCCTGACCCACAGAAACTGTGAGATAGTAAATGTCCTTTCAGGCTGCTAAGCCTTAGGACAATCTGTTATAGAGCAATAGATCTCGTACACAGGGTGATCTAATGGCCATTTGGGACTTACTCTTCTAATTGCAGCTGCCATTAGCACCATCCTAGCCCTCCATGGGCCATGCCCAATAAATTTTGGTCAAGCAAAGATCACAGGCTTTCAACCATGGCTTATCATTGTCATCACCTGGGGAAATTGAAACAACAACACAGCAAATACTGATGCCTGGCTTCCACCCCAGAGATTCTTAATTATGTGGCTGGGAGTGTGGTCTGTCCATTAAGGGTTTTAAAAGATCCCCAGGAGATGCTAACTGGAGTAAACTTGGGTAACCACTGTTATAGACAATAGTTTTTCCCTTTAGTTCCTCTTGTGTGCTGTGCTCATTTGCTCAGTTGTGTCCAGCTCTTTGTGACCCCATTGACTGTAGCCTGCCAGGCTCCTCTGTCCATGGCATTCTCCAAGCAAGAATACTGGAGTGAGTTGCTATCTCTTACTCCAGGGAATCTTCCTAATATATGGCTCGAACCTTTGTCTCTGTGTCTCCCTGCATTGGCAGGTGGGATCTTTACCACTAGTTCCACCTAATCAGTACAGTGGGTCCTCATGACACATGATTCTGTATTTGTGAATTCACCTACTTGCTAAAATCTATTGGTAACCTTATCAATGCTTGCAGCACTTTGTAGTACTTTGTCTGATACCAAGTGAGCAATAAAGGACATACATGGAGAGAATCCAAAACACATAAAACAAATCAGCTGACAAAGTCCGAGAGAAGCTAGCCTGTATCTGCTTTTCCCTAGCCTATACCCACTTACTTACACATGCATCTCCCTGTGCATCTCCTCACAGGTTTTGACACTTCGCAGGTGTGTGGTCTGGGCCCTTTCTCCTCCCTTCTAGCCTCTTCCACAGGTCAGGGGTGGGGGTGGTATTTTGACACCTCTGTGGTCGAAGCCAAGAGAACTGAGATGCTCTCAGTTTGCCCTCTGAGCTCTTATTCTGTTTTTCTACAGGGATGTGATATGGTGTGACATGTCCACAGTTGCACAGGTTGATGAACTTTTACATGTGGACACCCCTGTGAAGTCACCACTGGATCAAGCTTTAAAGATCACTTTAGATCTTGGATCCCTTGATCATTTTAGGTCTGAGCCACCTACCTCCTTTTTTCTGGTGAGGGACATTAGGTATGAACTCACCTGTCAGCGAGACCGCACCTACTACACCCACAGCCAGGTGTGGCTTTTCTGTTTAGGTTCAATAAATGGCCATAAATTAATAAAATTCATGTGATAGTCTTCCTATCACCAAACCAAACAAAACGCACACAGGGATCGGAAAGGAGGGTTACTCCCTTCAATCACCATGAAAAATGTCGGTTATTACTTAATTAGCTGATTCTTTGAAGATGAGTCTTGGAGGAATACAAGTGTTGAGCAAGGGAATGTTCCCCCTCAGCACTAAGCAAACATTCATGGATGGTTACTTTAACAAAATTTATTTACATCTACATCTTCTGAATGTTTTGGGCTCATAAACACACTGATAATATCTTGAGACATCGAATATGCACAGTATGCTTGCTTCCCACAGGTTACAGCAAGGTTTGTGAGAGGGTTTTCATTCTTGCTTATCTTTTGTGGATTTATGGCTGGCTTGTTTTTTGAGCAAAGTCACCCAGAAAAGCAGTTTCTGAACATATGTGTGAGAAAAACTTCCAAATAGTTATTGTCAAATGTAGTGTGTGTGTTGTTGTTCGGTCGCTCAGCCATATCTGACTCACCAACCGCATGGACTGTAACCCGCCAGGCTCCTCTGCCATGGAATTTCCCAGGCAAGAGTACTGTAGCGGGTCACCATTCCATTCTCCAGGGGATCTCCCTGACCCAGGGATTGAACCCATGTCTCCTGCTTTGGCAGACAGATTCGTTACTGCTGAGCCACTAGGGGTGTGTGTGTGTATATATATATTTAAAATATATGAATTTATGGGGACTTCCTTGGTGGTTCAGTGGCTAAGACTGCACTCCCAGTGAAGGGGGCCCAGGGTTCGATCCCTGATAGGAGAACTAAGATCCCACATGCTGAAACCTGGCACAAGTAAATAAAAATAAATATTAAAAAAAATTAAAAAATATTTACTTAAAAATGTATATTTAAGATGGCTTATGATCTTGCCTTGTAGATTCTGTGGTGTGCAGGACCCAGAACAGCCCCCACCTGGTCCCTGGAGGAGCTGACTCCAAAGGCAAATAACCAATTTCCTGCCCCCCAGGGAAGGGTTCCCTGCCCTAAGCTAAGCTCCCCAATGCTGGAGTCCTCCTGGTATCAAGGAAATAAACAGAAGGAGCGCTCCTGGCTGATCCCGGGCGGGAGCTGAGTTTTGACTCACTTTGACTAACTCAGGACAAGGACAAGCCCCTGCCTGTGGGCCCATTCCTGAGAGGAGGTGGGTGGGTGCGAGGGTTGTCATGGTGATGGCTGATCAACAAAATGAGAGAGAAAAGAGAAATCTGGTTTAGGATGAAACTTGAGTCTTAAAAGGAGGCAGAGTGTGGATGTGGGAGGAGAAGGGGAGGAAAGGCAGTGGGTGTATCTGGCTGGAGGAGGGCCCGTCACACGGTTATGGAATCCAGCCTCTGGAATAACTGGCCGCGGGCCAGAACCAGTGGTGCAGTGACCACCACAGTGAGTCGAGAGGTGGTGCCCTGAGCTAGGTGAGGAGTCTGCTGGCACGTCCCCAGCTTCTGTGTTAGAGTCCTGGACAGTTTGGTCCAGATTAACTTTGAACTTGTGTGTGTTTGCATTCTGTGGCTTTTCTGGAGACGTGAAAGGAAGATGGCCTGCAGGAAATGAGTTTTCCCCACCCCTGGCGCTCAGGTTCTGCCTCTTAGGTAGAAGATCGTGGGCACACCTCACCCTCTGAACACCCATGAGACAAAGGGAAAGCCATCATCCCAAAGGACGACGGATTCTCAGGGCACTGTTTTCCCCACCCTTCTCCTGGAGGGGACTGGGAGTGAACAGCAGGTGTGGGAGGAAGGAGCCCGAGGGGTGGGGCTGCAGGAAGGAGGTCGGCTGCCTGAGGGGGTCAGCCATCACTTAACAGCTGGAATCTTACGTTGCCATAACCAATAGCAATGGGATGACCCAAACCAAGATGTGGGAGCACTGAAGCATCTCCAGTGAATCTCACAGAAAGGTCCCTCAGCCTGGCAGGAATTACTCTCAGAGATGATGAACCACGGGCCACGGTGGGGGTGCGACCCCTGCCCTCCCTGCCCCAACCGTGTCATGTGGCTTCTCTTTTTGTGCAGCTGATGGTCTGCCGATGCTGAGCTCCGTTTGCTTCCTGGAGGCAGGTCAAAGTCCTTGTAACCCAGCCATCCTCACCAGCAGCTTGTCTCTGCCCCCAAGACACAGGGTCATCACCAGCAGCCCTCTCTGTCCCCTCCCCCAGTCCATCAACATGCCACAGGTGAGGGCAGGAAGTGATGAAGGGGAGGTCAGAGAAGAGTCTCAGGCTCATCCCACCTGCTTCCCCACACATGGGGGATAGCTGACTCCACCCTGAGTCACGCCTTCCCAGACAGAGACACCTCATTCCTCGGCTTTATCCATACAGACAGACTCCTTAAGCCTCTTTCATCTGTGCTAAGGAAATTCAGAATCCAGTCACCCAAATCTCTATCTCCTTCTGGAGCAGGACAGACGTGTGTCTGTGGCTGGTGGATGTGGGTGGAAGTGTTGGGGGGCACACATCGTCATGGTCCTCAGTGCACAGCTTTCCAAATGTTCTGGAAAATCTGGGTGAACCCCTGCTCCCTGCCTGGACACCCCTGGGCCTCTGATGACTGGCTAGTGCCCCTGAAAGTCTCATTAGTGGTGGCTTGGAAAAAGACCTAGGGCTCTTTATATACAGAGATCATTCTAGAAAACTTGCAGCCCCAACCAGCCACCAAAGGCAATGGAAGAAAGAAATTTATTATGTTGGCATCAACCATACATGGGCCAGAATGCTGTTCAGTGCCTTTTTGTGTGGTTCTGATAAACACGACTCTGCCAGGTAGATGACACAGAAGCAGTGTGGGTGTTCTCCAGACCATTTCGTGGTCCACATTTCCTGCCTCTCCTCCCCCTGGTCCTAAATGGGGGATGTGGCTGAAGAGATGGACGCCTCTTCCAGGCTGGCCCCCAGGCCTCAGGCAACTGTCTGCCCTCCTCTCTCCCCTAGTCGGCTGTTAGGGCGGCAGGTGGGGTGGAGGACCACACGTCTTTGCTTCAGTGAGAAGGGCTAGCTTCACTGCATTTAGTCCCTGAGGCCTGGGGCTGCTTGTTACAGTAGCTGGTGGTTCCTTGGCCTAATACAGCAGGAATCACACCCATTTTATACACGACACAAATGGCCCAAAAGAAGACGCAGTAAGAGCTCAGATCTCCCCAAAGCCCCCTCTCTTTGGTGAGCTCCGGGCTGCTGCCTCTTGTGGTCATTGCACTGAGGTTCCAGTAATGCCTGTCTCCTCTCTTGAAATGGCTGTGTCCTCTCTTCCCAGGGGCTAGCCTTGGTCTGTGGGGTCACAAACCTCAGGGCCGGGGCCACCAGGATGGTGATGCCCAGCCTTCTTGCTGTCGGGGGCTGCCCCTTCAGGGCCTCCTTGTTCCTTTACAAAAACATCCCAGGTGGGGTGGAGGTTTGGGGGCCCGACTTTGGGGACAGAGGTACCGAGAAAGCACAGGAATGTGACTGCCGTCACGCACGGGTTTCAGAGAGGAAAGAGTCAGGATCCCCGAGGAGCAGTTTAGGGGCTGGGATACCCCAAGGGCACGGGCTCTTTGCCAGGACTCTTCGGGGTCTGTACTGAGTGCCCTCCCCTACCCCCCCACTCTGTGTCCAGGCAACACAGTGCGAAGTAAACACAGACCGGGCTTTGAGTTTAGTCTGGGGGACCATTCATTCTGGCTACCGTAACACAACACCAAAGGCTAGTAGCTTATAAACAAGAGATGTTCATTTCTCCCAGCTCTGGAGGCTGGACGTCCTAGATCAGGGGACCAGCAGGTTCAGTGTCTGGTCAGAATTCTCTTCCTGGTTCACAGACAGCATATTCTTGCTGTGTCTTCACCTGGAGGAGGGTCGGGGGGCTCTCTAGGGTCCCTTTATAAGGATGCTAATCCCGTCCTGGGGCTTCCACCCTCAAGACCTCATCGCCTCCCAGGGACCCCACCTCCCGACATAATCCGCTTGTGGGCTAGGAGCTGACACCTGGATTTTTGGTGGACAGAGATCAGTCTGTAGCAGCAGGGAGGTAAATTGGCAATGACCATGCCATGTGATAAACGCTGTGTGGGCCACCTCGGAAGCATCGGTGGAGAGACAGCCCTTAACCAGCTCCGGGGGTTAGGACACAAGAACTGATGGGAGAGCTGGTGCTGGGGGGCAGGGAGGGAGCGGGCTCCCCGGGCAGAGGCCAGAGCGGGGCTGCCATCTGGCCAGAGCAGAGGCTCTCTGGGGTCCTTGTGTGCGGGGCCTGGCGGAGGAGGGCTTTTGGGAGGACAGGGAGGGGGCCCCCACTGGGAGCTGAGACTATAGGACACCCCGAGGGCCTGGGAGCAGGGGCCTGTGTCACTGACTTGCACTCTCACTGGCTCCCTTTGCTGTCTGCGGGCTGGGAGCCAGGTCAGGATGGAGCCCCGGGACCAGGCGGAGGCTGCTGCCAAGGTCCCGGCAAGAGAGAGACGAAGACAAGGGAAGGCAATGGAGCTCTGCCCCCTACTCCTTTCCAACCAAGAGCAGCTTTGGTGAAGGTGGACCCGGTGTGGAGGTGAACTCCTAGGGAGGGTCAGGGAGCACAGGGCGGTGGTCACGGTCCGGAGCAAGGAGGGAGCCATGGAGGCACCGTGAACTTGGGAGGGGACCATCAAGAGAGGTAGGATGCCTGGGTCGGGACCCTCGCTCTGCCACATGGAGCTTTTGCCCCTCGGAAGCGTCCTTCAACTTTCTGCACCCCCATTTCCTCATCTGTAAACTGGAAGTCTCTCCCCATGGAGTGTGGTGAGGGCTGAAGTAGTGCTTCAAGTAGCAGCACTTCTCGCTTTGTGCCCAGGCAATGAGAGGTATTGCTACTATTTCTATTACTAGTATCACTGATGGGATGCTGATATGATAAGCAGCCAGAGGGGACATTGTCCACCGAGTAAAGTCCAGCGCCCTGGGCCCCCACGTGCTCTGACTCACCTTTCCCATCATCCCCTAAGGACTGGATGACCTCTCAGCAGATGCTCAACCAGCAGGTTGAATAAAGGAGAGAATAAACCCAATGCACTCTCTCCCTGACCCTCCCCCAGACCTCTGTGTGCCACAGCCTTTGGCCAGCCCTTCCTCCAGGAGTCACATGACACGCAGGGTCCACGTGCGTTCTTCTCCAGGCCAGACACAGTGTGGGGATGGCTGGGTCTGATGGAGTCTAACTGCAGGCATGTACGGATCTCTTCACTCTGCCCGCCATCCTTCCGAGTCCTTCTCATGGGTGAGAAAGGAAGCTGATGGTCATCTAACTGTAAGACCACTGAAGACACTCCCCAGTCCTGCCCTGGGGGCACCCTGAGATGCCCTCGAACCCCTCATGGGATGTGGTGTCCAGGGTGGGAGGAGCGGTCAGCAGAAAAGAAGCAGATGGCCCTGGAGTCCCACTCTTTACAGGACAGCCATCCCTTTTGGCCAAGATGGAAATAAACCAGGCCTGAGGAGCACTTAGGGTCAAGGTGGGGAACTTCAGTGACCAGACCTTTGAACCTGTAGTCACAGCTAAACATTTTCTCTGTGGACCTCCTCTTGCCCCTTGACCACTCCACCTCTGAGCTTCCGTGAATCAAATGACGATGCCACTTACTTGCTACGTCACCTAATGCCTTGGGGGGTTATTTATGGGTGAGAGTAATAACCCACTTTTAGAGAGAAGTGGTACCTGCCAGGGCCCTGGGCACCTCCTAACCTAACCTTTCCAACAAACCTTATCCCCATTTTACAGACGAGGAAACCAGATCTTAGTAACTTGGCAGTGAGGTGCAAACTCCAATACATGGCAGAGTTGGACTCCCACCCCTCTCGGGGTCAGGCCAGTAAATTCAGCTCCTCACCCCTGGAAACCATATCCTGGGTTCTTGACGAGCCAGTGTCAGCCAGTTGTTTTCCTGCTATCCTCAACGAACAGCCACCACGGATGGATTGCTTGACCTGAAAGGCTGTTTTAAATAAAACAGAATATGTTTCTCTTAAGGCGTCCAATTGTTTAAAAGATCATTTCCAACTCATTTCCAAAAAGCCTTTGGCCAAGATTAGTCCATTACCCCCAGCCTTGGGGTCACGAATCTGCCCCCCCTTCCCCATCCATGCATGCTGTCTGGATACCAAGCCAAGAGCAAGAGGCAGAGACTCAAATCTATTCTAGGCAAGGACTGAAGGGACTTGAGGTGAAGTTCTGCAAACAACACTGCATTTAATTTTAGATGAGAATTTGACTGGCCCTTGCCTGTTTGCTTTGCTGATGCGTCATTGTTTAAAGCTGAAATATTCTTTGCATTCCCCTCCCAAAGCTGCAGTTATATTAGAGGCTGGTTTGACAGACCAGATGTTTATGACTGTGCATGTCTTCTGATCAGGCCCCTCTGCCTGGCATTTTCCAAGCCACCCAGGAAGGTGCGTTTTGTCCAGAGTGAGAGGGTATCTGTAAAATGTTCTTTGAATAAGGACTGTGAGGTGCTCAGAGAAGTCTTGACTTTATTTAGACATTCTGTTTCTTCACTGTTTCCTCCCCAGAGGGCCCTTGGCTCTCTCTCCAGACTGTGTGTGTGTGTTAAGAAAAAGGCACCGTGTGGGGGTCTGTGGGGCTCTGTGTGGGGCTTCATGACTGCAAATCAGGGAAACAGATTTTTCTTATGAGGCAGATTGGATCATTCATACTTGAAAATCCCATGTGGAGCCACTTGATTAAATATTTATATGGTCCAGGTTACCAGGAGGTATTGTGGATCTTGGAGAAGAGTACAGGAAAAAAAAAAAAAGAAAGCCCATTTAATCCAAGATCAAAAGTTAACCGATAGCTGTGGTCAGTGCAAAACTGCACTGAGGGTAGACACTCCAAAATGTTTGCTGACTTGCTGTTCTCAGTTTATCAAGCACTTCACTGAGCCATTCTCTGTGGAGGGGAAGACCCATAAAAGAGTTCATGCACTTACTGCTCCCCCCCAAAAAAGTGCATCTATGTAAAACTGAATTACAGCTGTAGGACAAACCTCCCGTACAAGGACCTTTGTGAGAGGATTTCGGGTTGTATAATCTGTGATTTATCGGGGCCCCATTCACTGAAGCTTGCCATGATCTGGAGTTGGAGCCACACCTCCATCCTCTAAAATCTCTCCCGCTTCCAAGATGGTGATTTCAGGCAGGATGCCCTGGTCCCTCGTAAAGGACCAGACAGCCGGCCAATTCTGTGATGCTGAAAATACCAGACCGTCCGCAGACGCTGGGCTCGATCCAGTAAAGCATCTTGGAAAGCACTTTCCTCGTGCCAGACGTTCTGTTTTACAGGAAATTTGGGAATTAAAGGTGAAGTCGACCCCCCACACACCGAGTTTCAAGTTCCCTCGGGGAGGAGCCCAGGGGGTGGAGATGGACGATCAGGATGGTGTCTCCTTCCTGTGTCCAGGTGGAGACTGTTGCCTTGTCCTTGTTTCCACTCAGTAGCCTGCTCCTGGGGGCACTGTGCCCATTCCCACACTGGGGCTCCAGTCATGGATGGGGCTTGTGTGCCCAGAGTGTAGGAGCGAGGTCTAGCCCTGTCCATTCTTGGCCGTTGCCCTCCCAGCTTCTGACTGGAGCTTCCTTCCTCAGCCCTGGGCTCCTCGAGGTTGGGATGAAGATGAGAGATGCCAGGGGCAGCAGTGCTGTGGTCCCCAAGCGCCTTTTTGCCTAGGCACCATCGCTGGCCTTCTCTGGGGGTGCATTTGTTCTCTGGTGAGTGCCCAGCACAGCAGCCTTGTCTGATACGGGGACAGCCTCTCTAGCTAGGCTCCTCTCTCTTCCCCCAGCTCTGTTCCCGCCATGCACCCTCTTGCACCCCTGCTCCCCACGGGAGCTGCCTCCCTTCCGGCCTGTCCTTCTGCCTTGTCTGCTCAGCTCCTGGGAAACCTCGGGCCACCCTCCCGGGCCACGATGCAGAAGTACCACCCGAATGTGTTAGCCGGCTTCTGGTCTTGCGGGGAGGCCCCCCAGGCAGGCGCTGAGTTCCATCTTCTCCCAGGCTTGGGTGCCCCCAATACCAGACTGCAACGGTGGCCCCATGAGGGTATCCAGGGTGCGACCCCTTGGCCAGACAACTTGGTGAGGGGTTCTCTGCGACCCCTCACTTCGCTTGTGATCACAATGTGGGGCTGGGGAAGGAGAAACACTGTGTGCTCAGACTCTCTCCAAGAGGAAAGACACCCACAAAGAGCACGTGACGAAGCGCAGGCTGGACGGGGCGGGCAGGGAGGTGAGTGCCGGAAGATCTCGGGGAGGGAGAGGTCAGCGGGGCTTTCCTCCTCGAACAGCAGGTTGAATTTGTCCGGGATTGTAACAGGACAGTGGCTACTTTCTGCAGGAGCCGCCTTTGATGTATTGTTTGCTCCATGAGCGAGATCAGAGATGCCCACGACTTCCTCTGCTGCTCTAACAGGACATGAGCTGAGATGAAACACTTGGCCTGGCTGAACTCAGGGAAGGTCTGGTTATCAGGGGAGTAAAATCCAGCCTGAAAGATGCCAGGTGACTCATAACACTAAAGTTTCTCTGGTGGGCATTTTTTATTTGGTGAGGTGTCAGTGTACAGTGTGGGGACTCCCACACATGGGGAGCCCAGCAGACGCCCCAGGGGGTGTGCACAGCCGAGGGGGGAGCATCTGGGCTCCCTGTGACGGAGGACATCCTGATTAGCAGGAACTTCTCCCAACTCTCATCCCCAGAAGTGTTCAAGCAGAGTCTGCACAACTCAATGCTTCTTGCAAGTCTTGCTAAATTCAAAGCTCCAAGAAGCACAGTTCTATAGAGACCTCAGAGCCACCTGACTGTTTGGCAGCTCTGATGGTTATTCAACCCGACGCTCTGGCTTTCATGAGCTGGACCATCATTTCTTCACCAGGGGATGACTGATACTCTTATGGCTCTGTTCTCTCCCTGTGAGTTCAGATAAATGTTGAGCCTTTATCGCAGGAAGGCAATAGGAGCAAGTGACAGGCTGCTGCTTGTGCAGGGAGGAAGGGTTGAAATTCACACACCCCTGTGTTTTTTGAGCCCCCAGAAAAGACTCCCACAGCAGCAGCTGCACCAGCCAGAGCCCCCGGGGGTGGGGGTGCCCAGCCCTCCCAGCACAAATCGCTAGGCCTGCCAAGGCAGCAGGACGCTTGTCACAAGGACTGCTTTATCCCAAGGCCGTGGCTTTGGAGGGGGAGGACAGGGAAGTTTTCACCTCTCTTGGAGTGGATTTTTTTTAAACTTATTTTTTTAGAAAAAAATTTAAAATTTTATTTCTTTATTTATCTTTGACTGTGCCGGGTCTTGGTTGCTGCTTGCATTTTCTCTAGTTGTGGTGAGTGGGGGCTACTTTGCATTGTGGTGCTTGGGCTTCTCATTGTGGGGGCTTCTGTGTTGTGGAGCACAGGCTCTAGGGCACAGACTGAATAGTTGAGGCACCCAGGCTTAGCTGCTCCGTGGCATGCTGGAATCTTCCTGGATTAGGGATCAAAGCCGTGTCTCCTGCATTGGCAGATGGATTCTTTACCACTGAGCCACCAGGGATGCCCGGCAATGGATTTCTACAGGATAGCAGTTGCTTATAACATTTTAAAAAATGAAAAAAAGTGTATTTCAACATATAAAATAAAGTTTAATATTTCTCACTTGGAGCAAAGTGATCTCCATTACTGTGCGGCTCCCTCAAGGGCTGGACTGGGTCATTAACCTAATAATAGCCCTTTGAGTCCTGAAGCCTTCTGTCACCCTGAGAAGGGGACAACAGAGGATGAGATGGTTGGATGGCATTGCTGACTCGATGGACATGAGTTTGAGCAAGCTCCAGGAGTTGGTGACAGACAGGGAGGCCTGGTGTGCTACAGTCCATGGGGTCGCAAAGAGTCGGACACGACTGAGTGACTGAACTGAACTGAGTCCTAAAGCATGCCTAGCTCATCGGATCAGTGCAGTGGAATGATCTGGAAAGGACTGTGCAACTAGTCAAGTGAGTGTTGGTTTT